>CM053580.1:582549824-582656910 GCA_028627135.1 Pseudochirops cupreus
AGAAAAGGGACAGGGCCGTGAGACCACACCCAGGGCCCAACTGCTGGACTGGACCAACAGCTCCAGCCAGGAACAAAGCAGGCCCACAGACGGAGAGCTCTAGGCTGGCCCAATGGTTGTGGCTGGCAAGGGGAGGTGCTAGCCATCACCCACATCCCAGCTCGAGATCCACCACTGGATTAGCATGATGCTCAAAGGCTTTGAGGTCAACTCGTGACCAAAGAGGAAAATGAGGCCACAGAGAAGTGACTTTCTCAAGGTCACCTGGAAAGAGCCAGGATTCTGCCACAGGCCCAATGCACCAAAAAGTGCCCCTGCCCCACTCTGGGAGGAGGAGGGTTTTCCTAGGACAGAATCAGAAATGAAGAATGGATATGTCCACAGGTGCTCCACTTAACCCTGACAAGCCAGGAAGGCCAGGGCCCCCTTGGCCACAGCGCAGGCCCCTAACCCAGGCCCAAGAAACCTTCTTTCTCACACGCTCTGGCACTTCTTCTCTCACAGGGTCCTCACAGCCACCCAAGGAAGGGCAGTCAGGAAGAAGACTTGGGCCTTGTGACTCCAATTCTGTGCTCTTTTCCCTACACTCGGGGCAGCCTCGAGACCCGGCCCCCCAGGCCAGCCTGAACAGGCAGCTCCATTCTTCCCAGACTCTGCCACAAAAGGTGGTCAAGCAGGTCTGGTAAAAAGCCCAGCCCGGGGTTGCCTGGCGTGGCCTTAACACATCCACCCATCTTTGCCAGCCGCAGTGCTGGGGCCAGGGGCAGAACTGCTAACCAGCTGCTGACTCAGCACGGGAGGCCTCTGCACCTGGGCCACCAAGAGGTGTCATGCTCTAAGGCTCATTGTCCTCCAACAGGCTTGGGCCTGAAGTGGCCTTGGGCAAAGTTCACTGGGCACTGGTCTCCTCCTACAAGCTGCTTGCCCTTTTCCCAAATCTCCTCTACCTGTGGCACACTACTCGCCCCCCAAATCCCAACCTTCAACCAAGACCCACAAGGCCCCAGTCCCAGCCTTCACCAGGGCTTTGGCTCCAAGGCAGAAGGCTTGTACTTCAAGGAGCTAACAAGACACTTCTCTGGGCTTCAGCTCTGGGCCCAGGGGACAGAGCACTAGGCATCAGGGCAGGAGGCCTGGGCTCAAATCCAGCCTCAGACCAACTGTGGGACCCCAGCAAATCATCAGACCTCTGTCTGTCTCCATTAGCAATGGCAGCTTCACCGCCCTGCCCCCCTACCCCCTTTGGGGTGTTGTCAGACAACATTCATAAAGCACCTAGTGCTGGGTGCCTAGCACACAGTAGGGACTTAATGAACACTGGTTCCCTTTCCCCTGAGCTTCCTCTGGGAGCGTGAAAGAAATGGTGTCTTAAGTTCTTCTGGAGACCTGACATCCCCTGTTGTCAGGCCCCTCCCAGCCCTGACATCCCCTGTTCTCAGGGTCCCTCCCAGCCCTGACATCCCCTGTTCTCAGGCCCCTCCCAACCCTGACATCCCCTGTTCTCAGGCCCCTCCCAGCCCTGACATCCTGTTCAAAGCATTCTCCCAACTGTACAATTCCCCTTTAATGGCTCCCTTTGGCAGAGCTGGGCAGCTGGGTGGTGCAGTGGTTAGAGCGCTGGGCCTGGAGTCAGGAAGATCCGAATTAAAATATGGCCTCAGACACTTCCCAGCTGCATGACCCTGGGCAAGTCACTGAACCCCGCTTGTCCTGGTTTCCTCATCTGTAAAATGAGCTGGGAGGTTAATGACAAAAGCACCACAGTACCTCTGCCAGGCAAACCCCAGCTGGGCTCATGGGGAGCTGCACAGGCCTAGACAATGCTTGAGCAGCATCGGCAGAGCCAGCCCTGATCCGGATCTCAAAGATGAGGAGTGTCCCCCCTCCCTCCCTGCTCCTCCAAAGGAGAAGAGCCAGTAAGTTCATTCAAATCGCATGAAGGCTCATTAAGAAGATGAATGTGCTGGGTCTGCTGGGCAGTTTACTGTGCAAATATCAAAGGAAAGAACCTCTAGTGGGGAGTGGCATCAGCAAACGGAAAGGACTCCATTTTGGGGGTGAAAAGGGCCTTTTTGGAACTCCTCCCCAGGGGCAGGGCCTGCCTTTGTCCCCCCCTCGAGGCTGAGCCCTGTGCTCTGTATACAGTAGGTGCTTAAGCAATACCGGCAGCTCATGGGGCTTACCCGTGGCCCCCACGGGACACAAACATCTCATGGAAGGGGAACTGGCGGTGCAAGTCTCTCTCAATCACATCCAGCCACTTGGGGTCTCCTGGTGAGAGGTCCAGCTCCTGAAAGGAGAGGGGCTCCATGGGAGGGGGATGAGCAGAGACTGGGGCCAATGCACTGCCCCAGGCGGCCAAGGGGGCTTGGATGAAGCTAAGGTCCTGTAGGTGCAGGCTGGAGGCCCTGGCGGAAGGGCTTGCCCAGCTCACACTCCCTCCCCTTGCAACCAGAGGAGCCATGGCCCTTACGGGCCTCAGTCTTCTCCTCTGTAAAAATGAGGGGGTGGAACACTCCTCTCTAAGGCCCTAAATCTGCTCAGATCCCGGGCAGCCCTTCCAGCTGACAGACAGCAAGAGTCAGCCTGCTTGGAGACGAAGATCCTGGGCACACTGGGAGGCACAGAAGAGCTGGGGCTTTCCAGGACCTCTTGGGAGGCTGCTGTGCCCATGCCAATGCCCTCCTCGGTCAGAGGGTACCACTGCATCTGTGGCACAGAGCCTCAGATCATGCATCCACATCAGCATCACCAAGACACCTGAACTGGTGATCAGTGAGCCGCCTGGCCCCTCCATGGCGGGCATGCACCACACACCATGCGCACTGCTGGCTGGATTGCTGGGTTTGTTTTGTGACAGAGGGCGGAGCAGCTGCTGAGGCACGACACAGGGAAAGCTTCACGGAAAAAGGGACCTGACCTCTCCCACCTCTGCTCTGGTGGGGCCTCCCCTCTGGAATGCCCACCCTCTGCGCCACTCACTGGCTCCCAGAATCCCTGCTCTCCTCCAAAGCCGCCTTCCCCAGGAGCTTCCTCGGTAGGAGGAAGGTGTCTGCACCTCCAGCCTGGCAGGGATGGCGCCAAGAGCTGCTTGACTGGCTGTTGGCCTCAGAGAGGGGTGGCCATGGGGGCCCTTCCCGGGAAAAGGGTTGGCATGAGTGTTCAGTGGTACTTGGCCTTGCTGGCTTCAGGGCCCTGGAGCTGCCCGCCCCGGGCCCCTGCAGAGCCCCAACCTGACCAGCCCTTTGTCCCCATCTCTCCTCTGCCTTTGACTCAACTACCCATATGTACTCTCCCAGCTAACACAGAATCTCAGTGGCTGGGTCTGGATCTGGGCCTCCAAGGCTGCTCAGCTGAATCTGGACACAAGGAAGGGTAGGGGTGGAAGGGGCCCTCCTTACATCAAACTTCCCAGGATTCTGCTGGAGCTTCACCTTCCCTCCTGACAGGTACTGCCAGGCCCGGCCCCGCAAAGAAGGTGGAATCCCCTTCTGGCACCGCAAACGGATCTGGAGAAAGAGAGAGTTGCTGCTGAAGGCTGAGAAGGAGACAAGGAAGGACAGTGGAGGAGGGGAGAGAAGGGGGACCTGACAGCCCAGGATGGACTCCCTCAGAGCACAAGGCAGCTCCAGGTGCCCCCCATCCCCCTACTGCAGAAGGAGGTGTAAAGACACAGTCACTGCCAGGGGTGCAGCCCTGGGCACCCAGCCTGCCTTCAGGGGCCACTGCCACCAAGGCTGCCCAGGTCTAGCTTCTCTGGTCCATATCCATGTGCTTGAGAATCCAGCTGGGAACCACTTAATACTTCTATAAAGTAAAAAACGCATTTCCGAGTATAAGGCGGAACAGCTCCATGGTATTCCCGGCTCTGTCTGGGCCTGCCCCGTAGCATCAGAATGACTCCACAGGGATTCTAGACCAACGCTGCCCAGATGACCTGGGAAGGTCACTTAGCCTTTATCTCCAGATCTGCAGACCACAGGGTCCAACAAGGTGGCCTGGCCCAGACTAGCCCTGTCGGCCTCTAGTCTGTGCCCCTCTGAGCGGCAATGCTGCCCATCACCCCCTTCTGTGTCACCTGCCCCCATGTCCACTCATCCCCTTCCTCTCTCCATACCTCGTCCTCTCTTCCCTTCCCCCTTCCTCCCTTTCCCCTCCTTTCCCTTCTCCCCTTCTTCTTCCATCCTTCCCTCCCTCCCTCCCTCCTTCCTCTGGGTCTCCCCCATCTAGCCCAAGCTGGAAGCCCAGCACAAGAGCTCTTCCCAGGCCTGGCTCCAGAGCTTTAACTCTTTCACCTCCAGCCTGCGCCAGCCCAGGCATCCTTAGATACCGCCCCCTCCCTCCATATTCACACCAAGCTTAGTTCAGCCGCCCATTTGGCTTGGCCGGCTGAGGTCCTGAGTCCAGGCTGAGACAACAGGCCTGCCCCCCTGCCCTGGCCATCTTTCTGTGGGCTTGTATCTGTGTGCTCAGGACAACGCTGGCTATCTTGTAATGGCTTACTGAAGGCTTGCTGACTTGGCCTTTCTCCACCAAGGATCCTCTGAGGAATGAGGGCCATGCCACCCATCAGGTACCAGCAGGATCAAGGGAGCCCAGTGGGGCAGCAGCCCTTGCCCCTTCCCCTCCTCCACCCCCACCCCAGGTAGGAGGTTTTTGAACAAGGAAGCGTGGAACCATGGGGCTTATGAGAGGATGAAAGCCTGGACTTCAGTCCACAGAAGAATGAGTTGGAGATGGTAAAAAGGAAGGAGGCCATTTTGCACGACCAGCTGATCAGCCTAGGCTCACCAGGCCACGGACCTTTCCTCCTAAGCCTCCTTCCTGAGCCTCCTGAGGCTGCCTGGGAAGGACATCCAACAGTAACTCACTCTGACATGGTTCTCTCAAGTTTACCCAGCACTTTCCTCCTAAGAACCCGGGAAACAGGAAAGGCGAGGGCTCTTTCCAGGTGGTGAATCTGAGGCCTGAGTGGGCAAGCCATTTGTCGAAGGTCACACTACACACTATGATGACTCTTAGCTCAAGGCCATGTCTCTACCCTGGTTCCCAAAGGACCACTGGGGCCAAAGGGCCAGCTCAGTGTCAGGATGGGAGCTCCCCAGAGTGCATTCTGCCCTGGGCCCTACTCCAAGGGAGGGGGCTATGCCCATGTCAGCTTCAAAATGGGGATTCCCTGGCCAGTAATCAGCGGAAAGAAGACTAGGATGGAGGAAATGACCAAGGCCTTTCCCAGGTCTCTACTCCTAACATGTGTCTTAGCAGCAGGCCAGCCCTAGTGCTGGCAGCTCTGAGCAGGTCTATAGCCCAGGTGCCAGGCAGGCCTCAAAGCCCTACTTCCACTCAGTCCTAAGGGAGCCAGCCTGGTTCCCTTGGGCCCGGTTTGGCAAACCAGCCTGCTTCTCTGCCTGTCAAGGAGCCTGGGTTTCCCCTGCAAACACTGCCCATCCCTGGGCTCTCCTAAGCCACATGAGCCCCAGGAAACAAACATTTATATCACAGGATAGGTCCCTGGCACTGGCACTGAGGTACACTGCCAGGGACAGAACTGTCGGCACTTTGGAGAATCCTAGCACACTACTCTCCATGAAGATCAGGCAGAAGGTTCAGGCCAGGAGCTTATCTCCTCAGGTCCCACTGGACCCGGAGCCTAGGGAAACAGAGGCAGCTTATCGGGGACCAGGGTGCCACCCAAACTTTCTGGCACTGATTAGAGGCAGTGTGCGGCCAGCACAGGCCAAGGTTCAGGAGCTGGGGAAGAGAATGGGACCAGCGGCAGAGGCCCCAGGGACAGGCTGGGAATACGTGGTTTTCCCCATCTTGAGTCCCGAGGGGGTCAGAGGAACAAACTTCCCCAAAGGCAGTGCACAACTCAGACAGAAGGGAACTATCTCCTGTACTCTAGGGGCTATCCTGGCTAACCTAAGGTCTAGATCTCTGGAGGGTTTTATTTTGTGAGGCAATCAGGGTTAAGTGACTTGCCCAGGGTCACACAGCTCGTGTCAAGTGTCTGAGGCTGGACTTGAATTCAGGTCCTCCTGACTCCAGGGTGGCTGCCCCAGATCTAGATCTCTGATCCCAAATGCTCTCTCCATCCCCCAGCTGTCCACAGGAGCCCAGACTCGGACAATCCTTCCCCCAAATGTTCCTTGAGGGGGGAAGCACTAGCTGCGTGATTGGAAGAATAAAGGAGCCAAGGGGGACGAAATAGGGCATAGAGTGGCGAGCACAGCTAGGTGTGCCCAAGGTGGGGTGGGGTCCACAGGCCCAGGGCCAGGACACTGCCAGCAGGGACAGCTTCAGAGGTCACCGAGGCAAATCCACTCATTTTCCAGGGAAAGGGCCCCAGATGCAGAGGACAAGTGGCAAGTCCCAGGTCTTGCCCAGAGTGGCCAGTGGGGATCCAGCCCCCAGAGCTCCACCATCCCTCAAAGCCAGGAGAAGCCTTTGAGGACCCTGAGATCAGGACCTCCCCTCTCTTTCTTTTTTAAAAGGCCTAGGGTAGGGGAGGGAAGGGAAGCTTTGGCTACTTAGAGGGCACATTCAGGAAAAGCTTGGAAGCCTTCAAACTGAGCCAGGGAGGTGTGAGATCAGGGGTCGAGGAAGAGACCAGCTGGGCAGTGAAGACAAGCAGCCAGTTGGGAAGAGGGGACTTCAGCTGCTTCTCCCTCCATAGAGAGGGGGCTCAAGAAGCCAAGAGGAAGCACCAGGAGAAAGAAGAAAATCACAGCCTGGCCCAGCCACAAGGGCCCATGGAAGCGCCCTCTCACTCAGGGAGCATCTTGGACCTGGACCAGAGGCAGCTCAGCCCTAGGCTTCTGGCCTTGACTGACCTGGGGAGTGAGGGGGCCACAAGGAGAAGGAAGGTGATCGGGGGTTGAAAGGTCAAAATGCCCAGAGAATGCCTGGCTCGTCACACAGAAGGTTCCTGGAGGGCCACGTCCAGCCCACTCTGTCATTGAGGCAGATACAGAGAAGGCCTCCAACAAGTCTCTGCCTCCCAGGGCCTCTGTCTCCTCATTCACAAAAGGGAAATAAAGGTTTCCCTCCTTCTATCCCCTTCCCAGTGTAACTACAAGCCTCATTGGAGAGCTCTGGGAAAAAGCCCTCCATGGGATGCTGAGTGCAGGATCCTGACCAAAGCCTCCAATGCCATTGAGGAGCCGCCAGCTCTACACCTGCCCAGGCTGCCCGCTGAGTGCAAGGGAAGGGATCGAGGGCAGAGCGTCCTTCTCCAGGCACAAACACTCAGGAAGATAGTGCTCTACAGGCCCAGCCGCTGCCTGGAGGTCTGAGGGAAGACAATATCCTGACACAGGGGAATTTATGCTAGGGCTGTCTCAGGAGAGACCTTGGGAGCTCAGGCTGAGCTGGGTTTCTTGACAGGAACTGGTCCTGGGCACCACCCTCTCAGGACTAGGGAGATGTGGCTGGGGAGGAGGCCAGGCCCTGCTTTCAGAGACAGGTGCTGCCTGGCACCAGGCTGCAAAGGCCAGGAGCACATGGAACACTCCCAGGGCAGCCAGCATGAGTGGGCCCTCCCTGGCCAGGACCAGCACAAAGAATGAGCTGGGCTGGGGCTTCCAGGCTCATGTGGACCATTCTCTACTCTTCCCACCCCATCCCCACGCAGCCCTGCCAACAAGGAGGGAAAAAAGAGGAAGCAGTGGGAGCCATGGGAGATGGAAGGGCCAAGGGAAGAGCTCACACCCAGCGTGCTCTAGAAGGACCCAGTGAAAATGCTTCCAAAGGTTCCTAAGTGCTGAGGAGACGAGGGCGTGGAAGGGCCCTCCAAGGCTACTGGGCCTAGGCCCCTCATTTTACAGAGGAGGAAATTCAGGCCCAGAATGAGGAAATGACATGCCCAAGGGCACAGAGGCCAGGGCTGCCCACTCTGCCAGGTGCGGAATTGGTCTCCACCAATCACACCTCAGTGGAATAAAGTCAAGAGGCCCAGTCCAAGCTGGGACATTGCTACAGTCTGAGGGGGTCTGAGGAACAGGGAGAGGCTACAGTAGTCCTGGGGGGAACACAGACCAGGCCTGGGAGCTGAAGCAGAGAGCCCCGTTCTGCAGGCCCCCAGCAGGCCTCCCCCGGGCAGCAAGAACAGAGAACTCAGATACCCTAGAAATGAAGCCCTCCAGAAGAGAGCAAGCCCTCCCAACAGACAAGGAAAGTGTGCTCCAAAGAGGGTCCAAGTAGCCCAAGGTCACCCAGTCCTCTGCCCCCACCCAGATCCAGGGCCCCCATTACCCATGCCCCTTCAACATCACCCAAGGAAGAAGCTAAGTCCACCCCAGGCAGGCCCTCTGCCCCTCCAGATCTAGGGCCCTCCTCCAAGCTTTGGGTCTTCTTGCTTAGGACCTCACCAAGGGAAGAGGTGTGAAGGTGCAGACATGGGGAGAAGGGTGATCAAGTGGCAGCAGGGAACTAGGCTGAGAGCCACACCCCCGAGAGGATATTGGCCTGGTCTGAAAGGGCTTCAAACCCCCATTGTGGGGAGAGGGCCATGATGAAGAGAATGGGTGAAGTAGACGCCAACATCAGCTCCATGAGCAGAAGGAAAAAGGGCTCTCAAGGATCCGCAGGCTCCGGACCAGGTCCTGGTCAGCAGTGGCCTCAGACAAGCACTCACATGGGCCTTCTTTTCCTCTAACTGCATCAGGAGGGGCCCTCTGATGGGTGCCCTGGCCCCTGGGCCCAGCCAGAAGGTCCCACCAGCACTTCTCATGGCTGAAGGGAATCCCCTGCTCCTGAAAGGCCTCGTCAGCAAACTCCAGAGCACCGCTCAGAGTGGCAGCGGGGATCGGGGCAGGCCAGGAAACAGAACCCTCAGCTCCAGATCAGCCCAGGTCTCTTGCCCTTCATCAGCCTCCCTGACCTTTAGGCTCTTTCTGGCACAATAAATAGTCTGCCTGACACCTCTCCCACCCCTGGAACGTTTGTTCTCCTGCCCACTCAGCCTCCTGGTTCCCCTTAGTGGGTACCTTCTCTCCTCCATCATCCACAACTCCCCCTATCATGCCCTTCTCTGTAGCATGTGTCTCCTCTATTAGACTGGGAGCTCCCCCAAAGGCCTCTAGGCAGGGCCTGGCCCACAGCAGGCACCCAACACAGCATGCTGACTTCAGCCGGCGTGAGGGCCCCACCTTGAGGAGGGGCCAGGACGCCCCGGCTCACGTACCTTCTTATGCTTCTTGGCCATCCACTTGTCCCAGCTGTTGAGCATGTCCAGCCACTTGGACTCCCTCTGCCTCAGCACTTCCAGGGGCACTTCCTCTAACCTATGGGAACAAAAAGTAGACGGTGGGAGAGTCAGATTGCGGCACAGTCAGACCACAGCCCGGGCCCAGGCCACCCAGCAGGGCCCTGTTCCCAGGCTCCCGTCTCCCCCTGCTCTCCTTCTGACCACCAAATCATCCTTTCTGGGCACCAGCCTCTAAAAAGCAATAAAATGCTCTAGCCCAGCTCCTTCTAGAGAAAAAACCAAGAAGAAACTCCCAAGGAAATGCACATTCAAATATTGGCTTCTATGGCTCAGGAGGTCCGACAGTCCTTCACCTCCCCATGTGACCCCGGGCAAGCCCCTTGCCCTCTGCCAGCCTCAGCTTCCTCATCTGGAAATTGGAGGTGGGGGCAGATGATATAACCTCGAGGGCCTCTGCCAGTTCTAAATCAATGATCCAAGTCACAGTGACTGATGGGGAGAGAATCAAGACACAAACTACCTGCTCTTTGATCTAGCAATGCCAGGCCCAGGGACAGACCCCACAGGGAAAGGCCTATACTTACAAAAATATCTGGGGAGTGGCAAAGAACTGGGAAAAGTGGACGTCCGTGGGGTGAAGAATTACTGAACAAACGGCGGCTGTATGAATGCCACAGAAGCAAGAACAAGCAGAAAGGAGCTTGTGTGGGAAGGCAGAACCAGGCCAATGAGGTCTGCATGGGAAGACAACCCTGGAAGATTTCAGCACGTCGGTCAGTGCCAAGAGGTACCATGACTCGAAGGCAGAGGGCAGGCCAAGCTTCCTGCCCTCCCCAGGTAAGGAATGAAACCCCCCAGCTGCAGACCTGGGCACAGGCCCTACCATGAGTATGCCGAGCTCCACTGGCCTTCTGAGACAGGAGGGAGGGAGCAGTGAACACCAGCCCCCTCAGGGAGTCCCAAGTGCTAACTACAGTCAGGGGAAACCAAGGCCTGTCTCTCGTGCTGCCCTGTTTCTGACCATCCTTCCCACAACCACAGCTCACACCTTCTCTCTTCCCTCCCCTCAAGGGCTATGACTCAGCTCTCTGTCCCTCGAAGAGTCTCTCCCACCAACACTTCTTAATCTCTCCTTTTGGAGTTCACACTACCCAACTCCATCACCTCATCCAGATGCTGGCAGCTGTTATCCACCTACCCCCAGGACATTCTTCCCAAGCAGACACTCTTTCTTTGACCTCATTTGGCTCTTGAGAGTCCCACATGAGCAAGTATGAAATGTCACTAAAGCCAAACGGGAATGAAGACCACGGAGCAGAAAGAGACAGCAGATGCCATCTCTGGCTGGAAGACTCCCCACTACCACATGACGAGGGTCCTGTGGGGAGAGGGATTCCCCTTCCTCCCAAGGCAGCCCCAAACAATCCATTACCAAAGATGGCTGAATGTCAAGGGGTGGGGGGGGAAGGAGATGTGGGGTTTCCTCCCAAATGGCCTCACTAACAAGTGCTGGCCCTGTGTGGGCCCGGTCTTGGCCCAAGAGGCTTGGTGTGACCTACCGGCAGCCGCTGACACACCAGGGCCCATCAGCTGTTCCACCCACATGATCCAGCCATATCTATGACTGTACTTATCTTGTACCAGGATTTATGATGTCAGTTCCCTTCCTCCTTTCTCCAGATGCTGGGCCCAACCCCTAGAATCTAGGATCCCAGAGGTAGCAGGGTGATAAGAGTCAAAAGAAGGCGGCATCTGAAGGTGCAAAGTCTGGGCCCAAAGGCCAAGTTCTGACGCCAGGCATGTGCTATGCTGGTGAGGTGTTCTCATCTGTACAATAAGGGGGCTAGATGGAGTCTAATGACTGTCTCTGCAGAGAAGGCCCATCAGCCTCTGGGGACAGAGGACACCAAGCCCTTAGAACAGGATGTGGTTCTGACTTTCTCTCTGACAGAAACCTGTCATTATGACCCTTCCTAGCTAGAAAAGCAAAGCCCAGTGCCCAGGGATATGGATATCCATGGGAAGAGGGTGCCTTCTCTCCCTCCTCCCCCAGCTTGAATCTGGAGAAAGGAAGGCCCTAAGGCAGCTCAGAACAGAGACCCAGTAAGAGTAGGAGTGACTCCAGCTTGGGTCCAGGCTTTCTCCCTCGGGTGGTCCTTCCACTGGGCCTGAGCCTCTTTCCACGTTCCAGCATAGGGTAGGCGACCTCTCTCAAACAAGTTTAATAAAGATGGCATATGGGGCTGGCTCTGGTCATGGGAAGATCCTCCCAGTCACTTGTGACCACACTATCTGTTCCTGCCTCACACACTAGAAGACTACCCATGGGGCCTTTGGCAAGCCACCTCTGAAAAGTTTGGAAAGGTCAGTGTGTTGGGTTACAGCTACATCTTACAACCTGCAAACAGGCCAGAAGGGTTCAGCATGGACGCCCCTGGCCTGAGGATAAGGGCGCTGGAACTGATGGAGCAGAGCAGACCCTGTAACCGTATTTCCCTATTCACAGGAGCACACCCTTTGTTCTTTAGCAGGGCTGAGGAATGGCATCTCCAGGTAACATGATCCCACAGGAGATAAGGTTCAGACTTCATGGGCAATCAGTAGATCGCTCCCATGACAGAGTACAAAGCCCTTTCATCTTTCATCACAATAACCCTGTCAGGCAGGTAGGGACGGTATTAGCTCATTTTACAGGTGAAATAACTGAGCCAGGGTCACTTGGGAGCTGACTGTCAGAACCAGGAGAGATGCCTTGAACACTGAAATACTACTGAAGACCCAGGACTCAACAAGCCAAACACAAGTGGTGCACAGGCAGGCAGAGAAGCCAGGGAGCTGGGACTTGGTGCCTAAGAGGAAGAAGGCAGTTAACCCAATGTGGACCACCCCTTAGCCACTGGAGCTGCCCAGGGTCAACCCTATGGCTTCCCTACACTCCATGCACTCTTACACAGGAAGGGGAACTGGGGGAGCACACGCCTTGCTGGGCAGAGAGGGGGTGGGCCACTGTGGCCTCCTCCAGGAAGGAATGGGTAGAGGCCTGCCAGCCGCATGTCATGTTTGACCAGCCAGGGCTCTCTCCTCTGACAGGCTCACTCACACAGCAGCCTCCAAGTCCTGTGGACCCACAGCCCTAAGCGGGCCTGGAGGGGTGCAAGGCTTTACTTCCACCTCCCCACCCTGGTTCTGATAGGCAGCAGCACCAGCTACAACTTGGCAAACCTGACCAGATGTGCTTTGTACTTACTTCTGCTGATGTGATGTTTTGTTTAATTACCCAGTAAAGTTTTATTTTTAATCCTACTGGATTTGTGAGTTCCAAGAGGGAAAGCATTCTCACTCCTTCCTGGCCTAAAAGGCTGAGGAGGCTATGACAGCAGCTACAGCACAGGCCTGGCCAGTCCACCCTCCCTAATCTAGAGCCAGATGCAGAGAGTGTGCCCGTCAGGGCAGCTCTAAGCCCTCCTCCCACCTTCTCCCCTCCTCAACAAGATGGCCAGAACACACCAAAAAGGAGAAGAAAGCCCCCACTGTTCCATCGATGGGAAGATGAGCTGCTGGAGTTCTGAGACCATGAGGATCTTGCTTTATGTGACAAGTGTGTTCTCAGGTAGAAAAAAGCACAAATCAAAATTCTTTCAACAGACTGGCCTGGAAATGCTGCTCTACCTTCCCTGTGTGTCACAGCCCAAGGAAAGGGTCTGGCTGCTGGGCGTGCCCTCCCTGGCTCCTCTGACCCCCCCAGCACCTTCAGTGACCCCCTCTAGCCTCTCAAGTGAAATAACCGAGTCTTCAGGATGCTATTTAAAGGCCTCTCCATCTGCCTCCCTCCCTTCCCAATCTTCAGGCAAAGGGGCTTGGGGGCTTCCCACATATGAAATCCTATTTGGGGTCCCCTGCCCCACTGCCACTGTGGGGGATGCCAGGACCCCACTCCCCCAGTGCCCACCTAAGCCTTACCACACAGCTCTTGTGCAGTGGACGCATGGAGGCCAGCATGAATGAGTGGGCCCCAGGAGGGCAGGGGCCCTTTCTGTCTGGGTAGGCCAGGAACGGCCCTAGTGTGGGTCAGAAACATCTGCCTAACCGAATTCAAGCTCAGCAGCCTTGGTCAAGTCTCCCACCTTCTCTGGGCCTCAGTTTCCTCTGTCTGTAAGATGAAGGACTGAACTGGACATCCCCTGACCCCCTCCCAGATCTAAGATGGCCAACTGTCACGAGCCCTTTGGTCTGTGTGTTCCCAAATTCACTTTTTTTTTCTTTAGTAAATCAGATTTGTCACAAACCCTCAACTCCAGCCAAGCCCATCTCCTCTGTGTGCAGCACACACTCCCCGGCTTCACACGTGACTGGGCCACTAGGCCTCCACTTGCCCAAATCCCCCTAATGCAGAGGCAGACGGCTCCACACAGCTCAGCATTCTGACTCTGGTATTGTTCCTGGCTTCCTGTGGTGGGTGTGCCTGTGTGTGTGTGTGTGTGTGTGTGTGTGTGTGTGTGCATGCGCATGTGTGTGTGTGTGTGTGCATGCGCATGTGTGTGTGTCTGCTATTCCTGTGTTCACGTGTGTGTGACTTACTTGCCTCTACCTCTGTTTCCCCCAAAGGCAGTAAGATCATGCAGCAGACAGGGCCCGTGTGCTAATAACATTTTCCCGTCTCTGGACCCCACCAGCCTCATGTTTTAGAGAAGGGTCCCAGGTTTC
Source organism: Pseudochirops cupreus (assembly GCA_028627135.1). Taxonomy (NCBI): domain Eukaryota; kingdom Metazoa; phylum Chordata; class Mammalia; order Diprotodontia; family Pseudocheiridae; genus Pseudochirops; species Pseudochirops cupreus. The sequence continues at coordinate 582,563,737 of CM053580.1, forward strand.
AGGACCCCAGGGCCCGAGCTGCCCAGCACGCTGCCCAGGCAGCAGCTTTGTACCTCTTTTGTACTCCTGCCACACCCAGCCCAGCTCCCAGGCATCCCAGGTACCCACACACACTTAACTGATACACTTCTCATCTGTAGCATTTGTCCCTGGGGATAGGGGCCTCTCCTCACTCCCCAGCCTCTGCAAGTACTCTCCCAACCTCCTCAAAGCATCTTTCACAACCTGCCAGACCCCTCTGAGTCAGGAAATCCTCATGGACAAGAGAGAGGCTCAACAATCCAGACATGGACAGGCAGAACTCTGGTCCTCCAGGGAAGCCAGGCCCAGTGGAGCTCTGGATGCTGAGCTGAGGACTGGCCTTTCTCCAGAAGGAAGAAGGTCCTGGTTGGCTGGGCAGAGCCTCTGAGGGCAGGGGAGGGGACAGAGCCACAAGCTCTCTCCTTCCCCAGAAGGCCAGAGATAACCGGCCACACCTGCCACAAGGCAGCTGGGGTGCTGCATTGACCCTACCACTGCAGGCCTCCAGCTTAAGGGGGAAGACCCAGGAGGTAAGGGAATCTCCAGCCCTTTTGGTCTTTAGACTAAAGGATGTGCTCCAAGCCTGCTTTCCCTGTGAAGATCAAGGCTACAAGAGGCTTCAAGCTGTTTCCTTTCCCCTAAAAACCAGCTTCAGGCCCCAACTTGGCAAATCAAGCAGAATCTGCTGCTTCTGTCTCCACCCCATGGGGAGTCTCCAGGGCACCTGCCCCAGTGCCGGACGTCACACCCTGTACCCTGTGTGTGCAACCAGGCAGCATTTCCCTAAGCAGGCCTTCCCTGGGCCAACCTCATCCAATGCCTGGCACCCAAGGCCTCCCTCCAGCCTCATCACTGTCCCACAGATAATACTGGATTCCTGTCTTCTGCTCACTCACTTGTGGGCCTCCTTGGGTAAGTAACTCAGGCAGTCCCCCTCATTTCCTAAGGGTGAGGAGCCCATCTAAGGCCCCCCAGCTAGTCAGCAGCAGCTCCCCCAAGCCCTAGGTCAAGACTTTCCCATCAGAATAGCCTGCTGTGGTCAGTAGTCACCAGCCAACATTTTACAAAGATCCAGTCTTATTAAAGATGCAGAGATGCTCTGGCCCTTGGATCTGGAGGTCTTCCAGCAGAGGCTAGTGGGCTCCTGCTGACCGAGGGACACTTGTTCAGGTCCAGTTTGGACTGGATGGCCTTTGAAGGCAGGCCAAATCTGCCATTCCCAGCTGCTCTGGCTCTGCCAGCCTGGACTCCTCTGGACTTAGCTGGAGGCAGAGATAGTTGTGCTCTCCTATGCGCGGTACTCCTACCTCACAGTGTGCTTGTAAGACTGAACTACATAACTAGAAAGGGTGACACCAACATTAGTCTATGCTGGAATCATGGCCCCTGAGCCATGGGACTTCACACTGCCCATGTGGGAGCAGAAACCCAAGATGGCAGTGCCTTGTAGCTGAGGCACGGCCAGGCCAGGGCTCAAACCCGGGCCTCTCCACAACACTTATTATGCTCCACCTTGACCCCCAGCCCAGTCTGAAGCCCAGAGTACTGAGAGACCACACCTGCAGGCCAGGGCTATTGCCCGCTGCCTGTGGCACATCCCGTAGGGGTCCAGAGGGATGTGGACACAGTCACGACACCACTCATCTTTTTTATCCCCAAACAGCCCTCTCCCCTATTTGGTCCAGTCTTGTTGACAACGCTCCCCTTCTCCCAGGCACAGAGTCTGAGAACCTGGATTCCAGGATGACAGGACTGGAAAGGACCGCAGAAGGGTCCTGAGAAAAATTCTCTCATTTTGTAGCTAAGAAATCTGAGACCCAGAAGTTAGGTGACTTATCCAAGGTCCCACAGCCATCTCTGCCTCATCTCTCTTTCACATCCAATCAGCTGGCATCATCTCTGGCATCCATTCCTTTCCCACTCCTACTGCAAGCCCCTGACTACTATAATAAGCCACTCCTGTCCTCTTACTTTCAGTCTACCCCCTCTTGACTACATCCTCTACACCACTCTTTACACACACAACTCTGAAGTTTACTGACCACCAGAGAAAATAGAAACCCTCCTCTGACCTCCCTTTACCGACTCCTCTCCCCGTCCCCACTCCTCCACACCCCACTCCATATCCTAGTCCTGCCTGAAGCTCCTCCCCCTGGGACTCTATGGATGGCATCAAACATTGCCCTCTTCTCCCTTTCCCTGGTAGGCCACTTACTGGTTTCCACATTCTAACCTCCCAATTTGATTACAAAGCCCTCGAGCTCAGGGCTCCAGTGCTATGTCTCTCCTGGTGCCAAGGAGTGGGGGCCCTTAATCAGTGTCTGTGGGCTGTGGAATGTAGAATCAATGTCTCAGCTTTCCCAGAGGCCATGGATACAGTGCAAGGCCTGGAGCCAAGAAGACAGGAGCTCAAATCCAGCCCTGGACACTGACTAGCTGGATGACCCCAGGCAAGTCACCTCATGGCCGCCTCTGGTACCTACTTTCCAGGATTACAGGGAAAGCCAAGGAGAGTATTTTTAAGCACTTTGCAGTCTTTAAGGTGCTACATAAAGCAAGGAGGAAGGGAAGGGGAGCAGGAGGACCACAGGCAAACACCGCCTCCAGCAGGGTCTGTACCCCAGCCCAAGAACCCTCAAGCCAGGGCTGCAAAGCAGAGGCATCTTCTCTAGGCTGAGGAGACAGGGGAGAAGGCCCCAGGAAGTAACTCATGTCTTTTAAGAGAGCTTGCAGTCCCTGGTCTCATTTCTGCTTGGCTTTCAAAGGCCAACAAGAGGGTGGAGTCCTCTGAGTGTGACTCAGAGAGGCCTAGGAGGCAGGCCCGGCCCAGCCTGTGGTCTCTGAGAGGGAGTCAAACACAGAGGAATCCATCCTAGCCAACTACCAGGAAGCAGAAGAGCATCTGAATCAGCCCATCTGTGGACAAAATCAGACTCTTCAGAACTGGACTGACCCACACAGGGCTTCCTCATGGCAACTCCTACCATCCTTCCACAGGGTCCCTGACAAAGCCTCCCAGCTGAGGTCTGCCTGGCTTAAAATGATGGAGGGGAACCCTGGGGTGGGGGGATCCCCATTGGACAGAGGAACTGAAAGACCTGGGTTTGAGCACTTCCCCTTGCAAGGTTTACTATTTCACGTGCAGGAAAATAAGTGCTGGTCTAGACCAGGAATGGCTGCTTCCGTGTGGACCATGAACTAAGAATGGTTTTTATAGTTTGAAAGGTTTTCTTGTATTTAAAATGTAAAGGCCTTTCTTAGCCAGCAGTCCTGAACAAAAACTGGCCAGCCTTTAAGGCGGGGTCTGGCTCTAACCTCTCAGCCCCCTGAAGTACCTCCAATCAAAGTAGAGAAAGGGTTAGGGACACCCCTGAGCCCTCTATCCCTGACCCAGAAGGGAAAGGAGGACAGAACTCATGCCAAGCATGTGGGTCAGGAGGTGAAAACCCACACTGGCCTAGGGAGGCTGGGCCTGCAGCCCCCCTGCTGTTCCACACTGACTGCAGAAGCATCCTCCTGGTACTAGGAGTGGAGGGTGTGCCGACAGGCCAAACACCCCAAGAAAGGTCAGTGGCATTCCACACATTCTCTGGACACTCATGGCCTCATGCACCCAGGGCCCTGCAGCAGGCACTGAAGCCTTGCCCAAAGGGTGTGGAGAGGAAGGGGCAAAGGGAGGAAGGGACAGGAATTTCCCAGGCCCATAAGCTGTGGAAGATTCCCAGTAGAACCCTGGGGTTGGAGTCATGTGGCCTGGCCTCAGGCATTTACTAGCAGTGGATCTGAGCAAAGGACTTAACCACTCACAGAGGTCAGTTTCCTCATCTGTAAAATGGGGGGATAGAACCTGTACGCCTTCCCTTCCTCACCTTTCTTATAAGCACCTTCACTCATCCCCTCGAAGCATCAACAGGAGTTATCCTTGTCCAGTGCTTCTTTGTGACAGGGAGGTGAAAATGGGTTCCCAAAGGCTGTGCCAGCATGGCACAAGCCGAGGCAGGCTGAACCCTGGTAGGTGTAGTGGCAATGATGAGCCAGTCGCATGTCTGGCTGCCATCCAAGGGCCAGGCTGGCTAAGCTCCAAGATTCATCACCGGAAGGAAATGGGGGGTTTGGGCCATGGTAATTCACAGAGGCCGTGATCTGGGCTGGTGAAAGGCACACTCCCCCCCACCAATCAAATGGAGGATTCCCAAAGTCCTGGGGCCCAGACTTTCCTCAAACCATGGCAGTGGGGGATGGGAGAAGGGAGGGGAGAGGAATACCTGTGAAGGCTGTCACCTGCACCTTTGGAGGTAGGGAAGAACTGGGAGGAGAGGAGACCCAGCTGATAAAGGGTGGGGTGAGACTGTGCTCCCATGCTCTGTCAGAGATGACAACTCAGGAGAACTCAAGAGAAACTGGATTAGATTTCCTCTGACTGATTCGGGGAGGAAGGAGCAGAACCAGGAGGTCAATTCCTATCAGGACCACAACTGCATAAAAGAAAATCCCTCAAAGACTTCAAAGTTCCGATCAACGTAGTGACCAAATGCAACTTCAGAGGACTTGATGGTGAAAAGTGTCTCCTGGTCAAGGGCTAAGGAATGAAATGTACATTTTCTGACATGGCCAACGGGATCTTTCTGCACCAAGTATAAGTGATTCATGTGGGTGGGGGAGGATCAAAAGAAAAAGCATTGACAAAAAATGTTAAAGGGAGAAGTGCTTATGGAAAAACTGCAGCTGTTTGATCTGAAGTCACAAGACTGAAGGAGGTGGGAGGAGCAAAGGCCAAGGGCCAGGAGCGCAAGGCACTAGCACAGGCCAGGCCTGACTGCAGAGACAGATGAGGAAAGTGGACTTGGCTAAGGCCAAACAGTAAGTGCTTGGTGAGTCCAGGATGAGGACTCGGGTCTCTCAAGGCTGTTCCCACTTGACCCTCACCCTCCTCCTCCAAGAAGCTGCTGGGTTCTGCCCTGAGAGCTCCCAAAGACCCTCTGCTAGTAGGCTGGAAATCACTGCCAAGCCTGGGTCCTACCTGCTCTCATGAGCTGGAGGCTACAGGCTGGGTCCCTGGGTTTTCTTGGCCAAGTTACACCCTGAGCCAGCAGCTGTCTTCCCCTCTTGTCAGCCTCCACCCAATCCCTCTCTCCCCATGAACTGCTCTCCTCCTAGGGCGTGGTCTCCCCACTCTGCTCCATGGGTACTCTCCAGAGCCCCACCAGTGCCCATGCCCCAACACAGGGAGGAACAGGTACCAGCACCACCTTCCTAGGCTTCTCCCTTGGCCACTAGATGGACTGATGGGGCAGCAACAAAAAAGCTTTGCCCAGCTCTGCCTGCTCTCCCTACCAGCAGCTGGGCTAACTTGCTCCAAGGGGATGACAAAGAATTTTCCAGGGTCAGTCCGGGCTGCAGAAGCCGCTGTGCAATGCCCAGCAGACCACTAGAAGCCCACTGAGGCTGCCCAGCCCTTCTCAGCAAAGTAAGAGGAGAGCCATAAGGCCAGCAGAGCCCCTGGCATCCTCACAGTGCCCAAGTCAGTCTGGCACCAGCACGAACTTCAGGCTTTCATAAAGGAGCTGTCTCGTCATCACTAGGCTAAACTCAAGCCCTGACTTTCTGCCTTCTTAGAATCCAGAGATAACTGCCAGGATGTGAGCAGGCTACTCAGGGGAAAGGGATGACCAGGCTAGCCAGGAATGGGGAACTAAGGCCAGGTACCCCTCTCTGCCACTGGGGTGGAGAAGACCACCAGAGAAAGGAAGCCAGAAGCTGTCCAGAGACCTGACTAGCCTTAGGTCTCCTCCAGGGTCCCCTTCTAATGCCGAGAAGCCAAACATAAGCAAATGCATTCCCTCAATATGTACTGGTTTTATAGTGAGCTGGAGAGATCCTCATTGGTCAGAACCCTGGCCCTTCTGCCCCAGGTCTTGGATTTTCCCAGTGGAGACTTCCTTGGAAGCCAGCAAGGTCAGGCCAAGAGGAAGAAGCAAGCAGCAATGCTCCATCCAGGTCTTGGCTTAGGGAGAAACCTGGAGATGTTAGACATGCTGGAGTTCAGTGGGGAGAGCTGTGGCTGGCATCAAGGCAAACCATCTAATTCCCTAACCTAGAACCAGTGAAAGCCTAGCTGGCACGAGGACCTGCAAACAGCAGGAGTGGCGTATGCCTCAGCACATAGTTCACTGAGGCAGCTCTAGAACGGCCATTGGTCAAGCACCTCGCAACTTGGAAGCTAGAGCCAAGAAGGCTTCGTCCCTCAAAGGGAGTAGTAAGGGCAGCGACAAGGGTCCAGTAAAAGGCCGGCACTTTCCCAAGCTGAGGGTCCCCCCACCCCCACAGCCTGCTGTCCAAGAAGGGGATGGATGGCAAAGTGCTGGTGGTTAGGGGGGTCCCAGGCTCATGCATGGCATCAGTCTGCCAGGATCCCTTAGCAAACCAGCTGGGACACAGACTCCAGAGTCCAAATTGCCTGGCCATGGAGGGGAAGCCACTCACCTCAGATTCATCCAAACACTGGGGGAGGAACCTTGGCTATTCGGGAAGAATACGGGAAATAAGGAAAGGTACAAAGCCAAGATACAGGATTTCAGCATCAGAGCAGATCTCGCCCTAACAAAGGACAGCCTCAGTGTCTGGCCTATGTTAGACCCTCCCTGCAGCAAATGCAGTCAAGTCTCAACTTTCATAGAAAACCAAACATGCAAATGCTGATACACTGAACTCCTGGGGGAAAGGCCTTAGGTGCCTTTGACCACCAAAAACTGTTATCTTTCTTTTGGAGGAGGAGGGCAAGGCAATCAAGGTTCAATGACTTTTCCAAGGTCACACAGCTAGTGAGTGTTAAAGGTCTGAGGCTGGATTTGAACTCAGGTCCTCCTGACTCTGGGGCTGGTGCTCTACTCACTTGGCCATCTAGAGGCTCCCAATCCATAATCTGTCGCCACTGATGGCTGAAAATACTCTTTTCTGCACCTTTATAACAAAACTAATTCTAATATGTACACAGAAAGGCAGGCAGCGTGCAAGTCAAAGTTGTGGAACGAGCCAACCACTCTTTTTCACTAGTAATTCGCTAGGATTTTGCAGCCTTTCATGCTAACATCTCAATAAAAAAGAAAACCCCTCATTACAGACAATATTGACTTTCCAAAACACACACATCTCCAGGACCATAAAAGCTGCTCAGCAAATAGAACCCTCCCGACTACAGTGTGCCTCAGCCGGAGCGTGCTCTCTGTGTCAGAGGGCAGCGCCAGGGCATTGGGCTGTTGGCTAGACCAGTGTGAGCCCCTACCTCAGCGCCCAGGGTGTAAGAGCCACGCACAGGGACAATCTGCGGCGAATGTGTGGCGGGCTCTTTCCAGGACAACGGCAGGCCCACGCAACCCGTGCACACCCGGCCGGATGCAGGCTGCACATCCTGCCCCATTTTCTTCTCTTCTGCACTGTCGAGGTTGCCAACGCGAGAGTGAAAATGAGGCTGCTACCACAAGCACACAAGCTGGAGTCACACGAAGGCTGGGGATTGGCTGTGTCTTGGAAGCACAGACTGGAAAAGGCCCTCCAAAGCCCTTTTAGTCCAAGGCCTGTGTGGACAGGAACCTCTGCGTGCACAGGGTCCAAGCCGGGGCCAACCGCAGCCCATTCTGTCCTGGGCCAGCATTCCTTGTTGGAAGGCTCTCCTTATGGGTCCCCAAACCTACACCTCACAAGCTTCCCCGCTGCCCCAGCCCCTCATTCTGCCCTCTTCCATTCAATAATCCTTCCTGTGGCCAAAGTCAACACCCTCAGCCCCCTCCGGCCCTCCCCCCAGCCTTCCCTTCTCCAGGCCACCCATGCCCAGTTCCTTCAGGGGCCGCTTCTGAGCAGGCCTTTCCCCACCGGCTGATGCTCACAGGCCTTTGGATTTACTCAGCCTAACCACAAGAGCACTGCTCTCAGGAGGCTGAGTCAGGTGGGAGGAGTACAGGAAACAGTGGGGGGGAGGGGGAGCTCCTTGCCCCACCCCCCTCCCCAAACTCCTCCAAACAGCACAGAAAACAGCCCAGAGGGAATCCTGATGGGGAAATCCTAGAGAAGTCCCGTCTGTGTGTACCCTGGGGCCAGGGTCTGGCAGGGTGCATTCCAGGAGAGGGGAGAGGCTACATAAAAGGCAAGAGGAAGTCCCAGGCCCATGCCAGAGTACTGGTGCCAGAGGGCAGCTCTGGGTCACAGATCCAGGATGGACTGAGGGGCCTCACACCTGAGGGTGCAGAGGAAGGCAAGCGTGAGCAGATCAGGATCTCACGTCCAGCACCAAGTCAGTGGTGGGGAATCTGCAGCCTCAGAGCCACATGTGGCCCTCCAGGTCCCTGAGGAGGGGCGGCCTTTTGACTGAGTCCAAGTTTTACAGAACAAATCCTCTTATTGAGGGGATTTGTTCTGGGAAGTTTGGGTTCAGTCAAAGGGCCACACTTGAGGACCCAGAGGGCCACATGCAGTTCCCCACCCCTGACCTAGATGAATGTGCAGAGGACAAGGGCAGGAATCCCAGACCAGAGGGAGCCACAATCGCAGGACTGCCCGGCTGGCTGGCACAGGCCCAGCTCAGATGGGGCAACAATCATTCTGTCCCAGATGAGACCAAAAGCTTGCAGGGCCCCAGCCTGAGCTGGTCCTGAGAACCTGGAAAAACATGACATGCGTCCCGCAAGAAAACAGCTCCCGGACCTTCCTCCCTTCCAAAGCAGGCAGAGCCTGACCTTAACATCAGGTCCAAAGTCAAGAAATGGACTGGAAAAACAAAAAACATCCCACTAGAAAAAGGCCTGATGCTGGCAGCAACGTTGAAGACTCAAACTCAGAAGAAAACAGTGACTCCGAAACTTGTACAAGCAAAGCTTCAAAGGAAAATATACAGATTCAACAGTAATTCCCAAAAGAAAGAGGTTTTCAAAAGACTTTAAAATGTTTTTATAAACAAAATGAGGGCATCTGAGGGGAAAAACTGGAAATGAAACAAAAGTTATGGAAGAAAGAGCTGGAAAGACAATCGACAGCCCGGCACAAAATGCTGCCCGGGCAACAAACTCCTGAAAATCAGAGCTCTTCAAGTAGGAGAAACAATAAAGCAAAGTCAAAAGGCTAAAAACAAAACGGAAGGAAAGGTTGAGGTATCTTACAGCAAAAACAAGGAACCTAGAAAACAGACAGAGAAGTCACAAACACGGTGACCGGAACAAGATCCCAGACGGCACGTTCCAAGAAATCTTAAAAGAGAATCGTCCAGATCTCCCAGAACTAGAGAGCACAGTGGAAAGAGGTAGAATCTATCCCTCACCTCCTGAAAAAACACCCAAATGAACACTCCCAGGAATATGATGGCCAAAATCCAGGGATTCCAGGTCAAAGAAAAAATACTGCACACCCCAGAAAGAAGTCTGGCACTGAGGAGCCACCATCAAAATCATACAAGATTTAGCAGCCACAACTATAAGGGAATAGAGAGCTTGGAATATGATATTCCAGAAAGCAAAGGGTATGAGGCTTACAATGAAGAATAACATACCCAGAAAAATTAAGCATATTCCTACAGGGTGAAAAATTGAACTTTAATGAAACATAGGATTTCCAACCATTCCTAGTGAAAAGACTAGAGCTGTATAGAAATTGTGAAGTTCAGACATAAGAGATATAAGAACTATAAAAAAGTATACACAAACAAGCATGAAGGACTAAACAAGAACTAATGCTTACGTTCAAATATGAGATGATACATGTGTCCCCTCTGAACCCTCTCATCATCAGGGGTCATAGAAGGAGTCTAATAAGACAAAGTCTAGGGGTGGTTCTCTTATGTCTTAATAATCTTAAGAGAAAAATGGAAAAAGAGAAGAAAAGGAACATAACTAAAGGAAAAAAGGAAAGGAAGATTAAGGAAAATCATCTCACAAAATCAAGGTTATCAAGTAGACAGTTACAAAGGGGATGGGGAAAGCAGCGAGTACTTGAATCTCACTCTCAACTAGAGTGGCCAAAGGAGGGAAGAGTATACCCCCCATATACTCATACACAGCACATTTCACTCTATAGAGAAATAGGAGGGAAAGGGGAGGAGAAGGAGGATTAGAAGAAGGGATAGATTAAGGGAGGGATTAATCTTAAACAAAATAAATTCTAACTAAGGATGTACAAAAATATCTCTATCTCTCTCTGAGGCAGCAAAGAATGGGAATTTAAGGAGATAATCTGTCTCCTGGGGTATGGATGAACAAGTTAAGATGTATAAATGTGAAAGGATACCACTGTGTTATAAGACATGATGCAGGGGATGATTTCAGAAAAACCTGGGAAGACTTGTATGAACTGATACAGAACCAGAATTCACACAATGACAACAATATCATAAAGACCAGGAGCTCTGATCAGTAACTAATGATGACACGAGCTCCCCACCTCCTGATGAGGAAGGGAAGTGCTCACAGGGCAGCATGAGACACACGTGTATTTTTAGTTTGGGGATGTGGCCAATGAGGAAATTCATTCCGCTTGACTACACATATTTGTGATAGGGGTTTTGTTTTACTTTCATTTTCAATGTGGAAAAGGGCCAGAGGGAAGAATCAATATTCCTGATTGACAAAATAGATATAATTAGAAAAAGAAAAAAAAGAACATTGATCTTGGTTCTTTAGATTTAGGTCATCCCTGGACTTTCGAGGGGTATTTTTGATTTTCACATCAAAGAGTTCCTGGCCTCAGGACAAGGAATATGGAGAAGGCAACAAGATCTCACATAAGCTCTTCCTTTGACTGAGGTGGGTCCTCCCATCCCTGTCCTGTCCCCCCCTCACCCCACCCCAGCCTCCTGTGCCCTGGGACAGGAGGACCTTTGGTCCTGGCAAGACCCTAGCTTCAGTGGCTACAATGGAATAACGTAATGTGGCAGCACGAGGTCTACTTTAGAATCTCAGCTCTGCCATGTACATGACCTTAAACAAATATTTTCACCTTCTGGGGCCTCAGTTCCCTAATCTGCACAATGAGGAGGCTGGACCAGGTGACCTCTATGGTCCTTCCCAGTTTTAATTTTCTGCAGCTCTGAATCTGTACTCTAGCAGCTGCCTGATCACCTCAGGGATCCAAGAGAAACTCCTATTTAGCATCTGCAACTCTTCAGTTTGGCCCCTCCAGATCTTCCCAGTCCTATGCTAACTTCCTCCCTTCCACAAACTTGACAACAGGCCCATATCCTGGCCTGTTTGCTGTTCCTCTCATCCTGGTTCCACACTATATCAGCAGGCACCCTAGCATACCCAGGGCGGCTGCTAGCACAGGTTCTTAGATCTGCTTTTCTAAAGGAAAGCAACTCAAAATGGGTTAATAGTCTCACTTTAATCAATCAAACATGTATCATTTACCTAGTTCAAGGGAAAAAGTCAGCACCTGAACTTCAGAGAATGCAAACACAAGTTATAAGCAGACAAAGAAACAGATCAGCAGACGGGCTTCCAACCATCTGACCATTAGATCAGTTACCTAGTCAGTTCCCAGAGAGGGAAGCACCAACATCTGGGTTTTTCAAAGCTGGGGAGCTCAACGGCTGCCCAGACTCTCATCTGGCCAAATCACACAAGTCTGCTCAAAGTGAGCCCCAAAGCAAAACCTCACATCAGGGCGTGCGTGCATGCGTGCGTGCGTGTGTAGCCTTCTCCTGGCTCAGAGAAAGTCACAGCCCTCTTGATCCACTGCCCAATCACAGAGTAATAAGGCCTGGCCATTCCTGAAGAACAAGCCTCCCGCCACAGGCTCCACGTGACCACATCTAGCCTATTAGGGGGCAGAGTAGGTTCTGAGAAGGTTCTTAGAGTCACTTAAGCCACTTAAGCAAAGGGCCCAGGGGCAGGAAAGATCTTCGGATTCCCATAACATACACCCTTCTATTAGATTTCCATCCACTCTTCTCTCTCAGCTCCCAGTCTTCCATCACCAAAGGCTTACTGGGCATTTCCCATACAGGGGCACTCTTTCCACTCCACCTTCCCCTCTCCTTGGCAGCCAGGCCACACAGACTCCTTTTGAGCTGTCTGCCCACACAACTTAGATATGAATGCCAGCTCTATTCCTTCTGGTGAGATGAAAGACCACCACCTTCCCTACAACTGTGTCATACTGTCTTACCGTTTCCAGACTTACCATCTCCGCTGACTCTATGACCCCCAGGCCCCCAGTTCTTCCATCTGACCCACTGGGCCCTGCCATAGAATCTATCACTGAAACCTCAGGACTTCCAGGCCTTTCCATCTGCTCTGCAGTTCAGCCCACCTATATGTACTACCTGAGAATGTGGGGTCCTCAAATGTAGGGACCATTTCCCTTTCTTGAGTGAGGGTATCACCAATGCTTTCAACATAGCACGTGATTAATAAATGCTGCTTTTTAACTCATCTCAATCTGGGTGTCCAACAGACACCTCAAATTCGACACGTCTGGTTCTAGAATTCGTTCTCTTTCCCCACCTTTTGTCAAGGTGCCACTATCTCTTCACTCTCCCAGGCTTGTCATCTCAGCCTCCTCACTCTTACCCAACATAACTGCTAGACTGGTCTTCATGTCATCAACCTCCCAGGGTCACCTGAGGATCAAATGAGGTATCAGCAAAGCACTTCGCATGGTCCGGCAAACAGTAGGTGATTAATGAGTGATTCTGTTTCCTTCCTACGCAGACTCCAGCGAGACAGCCTCGTCCTACAATGCTCTCCTTCCTCCGCTCTCCGGTCTGGAACACCACATGGCAATCCATCTGCTGTCTTGGTCTATCCCTGAGGTCTGCACTGCTCTTCCTCCTTAACTGTCATAGTGTCACAGTTTCCAAAGCTTCTTTCCAGTCTCAGCTCAGTCTCCACCTTCTGCTGGAGGCCTCTGCCAGTGCCCATCCCCAGTCCCCAGCCAGCAGGGCCCACCTTCTGAGATTACCTTTTATCTCCCTCATCAGCATCTCTTATGTATCCAAATATGGACAGGTTGTCCCCTCCATTAGAATGCGGGCAGGGACTGCTTTTTGTGCCGTTCTTGTATCCTCAGTGATCACTGAGGGCCAGTATGCCACAAAATGGGCGTTTAATAAATGCTTTCTGGGGGTTTCAACTCACAGCTCCCCCCACCCCCAAAAAGCAAGAAAGTCAATGATGTCAAGAAAGATTAGTTCAGCAAAATATAGCAGTGCTCTTGTGGTCCCCAAACCCCGGAAATCAGCGGGCAGACTGGGGAGGGGGTGAAGGAATAGGATGGAATGTTCCTGAGTCATAAATGGTGAATGAGGAATTCTGGGAAGCCTTTGGGAGGTGAGACAGAGGGACAAAAGGACTGAAAAGAACGCATGTTCCTGAATCAAGGAAACAAACGGAGCCCTCAAACACCGGGCGCCCACTTGGACGCGCCAGTGAATGATCAGATCTCTGTAGAAGGGGGCAGCCCCAGGGCAGGATGGAGCCTGCCCAGGCCAGACCACTTGGTGCTATCAGTCAATTAGTTTTTATTTGTTACCAGGCACAGTTCAACTGCTGGCAAGAGGAGATGAGGGATTTTTTTAAGGCATCGATTCTGAGGTTATATAATGGGGGGGGTTAATGAAGGCACCAATACCAGGGCAAGGGGGGAAGGGCCGCTCTGTCTCCACCTGCTGAAATTCGAGCCCTTTTCCAAGGCTCGGATCTCACATCCTAGAGGAGGTAGCTCTGATGCTCCCACTGCCAAACAGCCATCTCTCACTCCCCTGAACCCCCACCATGACACTGGACCCCTCTCCTACACTTAGCACTTTCTCCTCCAAATAAATCAGTTATTTGGCTACAGGTCTCATCTCCCTCCCTAGATAGCATGCAAGAGGCCAGAGGCCAGCCTCTCATTCGTCTGTGTGTCCCATAGCCCAGACCACAGGATGCTCTGTAAACAGGTATAAAGAGAATGGCTAAATACACAGCACTTCCTGGAGGCTCTCCTGGTCCTTGGGGAGATTGTGAGGAGGTTCTGTCCTATCCAGTGGCTCTGGCCTCCGGAGAGGCTTACCCCGCACAACTTCTCTCCCCTGCTTGGGATCTGGGCCTTGGGCCAGGTGCCACTGGCTGTCTGGATGGAGGCCTGGTATCCAACGCTGGGAAGACAAAACCCCAAACAGGTCCCAGCCTTATCTCATTCCCACGGCTCAGGACTGGCCAGCCAAGGCAGCCCGAGAGGGCAGCAGTTGGCAAGCCATTCCCCTCCCCTGCCAAGCGGGCCCTGTCAGAGACACAGCTTGGGACCGGCTCTTCCAGCATGCTGAAGCCAAAGGAGCTTGCTCACACCTATGTGGCTGCCAAACCAGCTTTTCTTCTGAGGCTGGAGCAGAGGGAAGGGACGACAGAGGCCCAGCAGCCCCACTCAGCAGGCATCCCCCAACGTCCCCCCCCCCATCATCTGCAGCTATCTCCTTCCAGCTGTGCGGCTGAGGCCTGAGCCCACCTCATGGGCATGACAGTATGGTGGGGGCCAGAAGAGGAAAACATTTAGGGGGCTCTTCAGAGACCCTCCTTCCTCCTCCAATCAGGACGGCCTTCAGAGGAAGTTGGCAGGATACTAACTGGGCCACCCCTGAGGGGGGGGGAAGGAAACATGGGCCAGCAATACAGAAATAACCTCTGGCAGCCACAGCTGCTCCAGATGTTCCCTGGGTCCCAGACCCTCCAGTCGTCCTCCCAGGAAGCAGGCACCCAGGGGAATGAAGGACGAGGCCTCGAGGGAAGGAGAAGCCGAGCCCATGGTGGGGGGAGAGCAGAGGCCAGAGGGAGGAGGCAGGGCCCCTCTTCCAGGCCCACACCCAGGATTTGGCCCATCCCTTCACCCTCAGGCTGAGGGCAGTGCACGCTGCTCCTTTGCGCGCTTTCCCCTTGCTGCATGGAGGCAGCAGGTGGGGGCCCTGCCTCTGTGGTTGGGGGCTCTGGCCTGAGCTCCAGCACCTAGGTCACTGCAAGACCTTTCCGCTCAAAGCCTCACTTCCTCACCTATAAAATGGGAATAACACCTGGAGTCCTTAGCTCCTAGGCTTGGAAGGCAAGAAGCATTGTGTAACCTTGAAACACTATGGAGAGGGAAGGCCTTCTCATCCTGGGAGAGCCTTCCCCACGCGGCGCAGCTCCTCCTTTTTCGTGGCCCACCATGCCCTCTTCCACAGCTCCAGCTAACTCACCCTCCCCATGGCTTCCGAAGGCCACACACCTCTGCCATTCTACAATGCCGAGGCCTCCCTGCCCACAGCTCTGGTCTGGCACACACCACTACAGACCACTGGTTAGGTGCCAGCAAGCTCAGTCAGACTGGCAGCCCCCCTTATCTCAGTGGTATCCCTAGTACCAACACCCAGGGATGGGGGAGGGGAGAGGCCAGGAAGGAAGAGCTCAGGTCTGTGACCTTGGGCAGGACGCAGCCTGCTCTGGGCCTCAGTGTCCCTATCTGTAAAACAAGGCTCCCTTACAGATTCTTACAAATGTTTGTTGTTTCTCAAACACTGGAGGGTGCAGTGGATAGAGCGCTGGGCCTGGAGTCAGGATGGCCTGTATTTGAATCTAGCCTGAGACATGACTATCTGTGTGATCCGAGCAGGTAAGTCACTTAGCCTCCGCCTGCCTCAAGTTTCTTCACCTATAAAATGGGAACAAAACAAGCACCTCCCTCCAAAGGCTGATGTAAGGATCAGATAATACCCATAATGTGCCAGCACACCGTAGGTGCTGTGTAAGAGACCTCCCCCTGCCCACTGCTGAGGACAGCCATCTCTGGCTCAGAGGTTTTTCCTTGAGATGTCTGTCACATGGGAGCCCGCCGAGATGACCTAGTTAACATCTTTCCACCTCCAGATGCTGTGACATCGCTCACGTGGAGGTCAGAGCTGGGAACCCTCCTGCCCTGTGGCGGGCCACAGTCCCTGCGGGGGCTACCTCCATCTGACCATCCTGGGTCCCAGCAGGTTTGGAGAGACACCTGCCAAAGCCCACCCCCAAGGACCTTTAGTCTGGAATCAGAGCTCCTAGATACCCCCCAGACAGCTTCTCTGCTGACATCTCATTCCTCCGGGTACGAGGAGGGCCACAGGAGCTCGGCCACCCTGACACGTTGCCAGGAAGGACCTCTCCTGGGGGTGTTTGTCACCACGACAAAGGCAAAGTAGGCAATACCCAGATTACCAGTACAGAAACAAATGGATATGGGTAAAGAAAGCCTGCTGGGGAAGTGAGAAAGGAAAAATGAAGGGCCCTTCTTATAGAGAGGCCTCAAATCAGGCCAAGCCCCAAGGAGCCACAGAAAGAGCATGGATAGAAAAGCCGGGACCCAGGCCCAAAGCCCGTTCCGCTACGGCGCACTCCCTGGGCCCCAGGGGCAGAGTCCCCTCTCCTCTGGCCTAGGAGGCTGCCTCTCCTGGGACTCCCAGAGCCCAGCAGGAGGGACAGCCAAAGGCCAAGCTGGCCCGGCCCACCTCCGGCCCTCCAGCCAAAGGGAGGTGTCCAGCTACAAATGCCAGAAATAATTGCTCCCTTTTCTAACCTCTCAAAGGGCCAAAGCTCCTCAGCTCTACCAGACACCTGTTTTATACCCTCCCCCACACCCCCCGCAAGAGATTTATCTGTAGCTCTCATGCCCTGGATTGCTCCCCAGCACCCAAACAATGACCCCCCATATGCCTTCCCTCACACTCAGCGTTCTGACTCCTTGCTAGCCTCAGACCTCCTTCAGGCACAGCAAGCCACAGGGGTGTCACTGAATGAATAAGAGCATGGCATGGGGAGGAAGCGAGGAGAAAGATTGGCTGGGTTATCAGTCCATCAGTGAGGGGTGAGCCTGGCACGGTGCCAGCAGGGGAAGCTGGAGCGGGATGGGGAGCTTCCTATGTGTGAGGAAGGGGAGATGCCAGAGCTCCCTTCCAAAGAAGGAGATGAACTCAAAGGAAAGAGGGGCCTCCTGGGCCAGGTGGGCATCTTCTCTAAGGGAGGAGAGATTTGGGAACAGAGAAGGCAGGACTATCTCAAATGGCCTAAGGAACCAAAGGCTTTTCCTTGAGCAGGAAAGAGGGGTCAGGGGCTGGGGAAGGCACTCAGAAATGGAGGGAAGGGGCACGTTCCTGATGGAGGGCGAAGGGTGCTTCGCTCCCACAAGGGAGAAACTTGGCCCCTGGGGCCCCCTGCCTGGGGCTTCCTGGGAGGTCTGGGGCAGATGGGGGAAGTGGAAATGAGAGGCACAGCCAGGGTGTGCCCACTGTGTGTGGTGCAGATAACACTGATAGGCTGGTCCAGGAGGGCACACAGCTGGTATGTGAGGGGAAAGCTGGGGGAGACAGGCATATCCCTGTGTCATATCTGTGCATGAGCCTGGGAGGTCGGCTTTGCCTTTGAGAAGGGCTGGGCCATGGGTGGGTCCGTGTATGTCTGGCGTGTGTGTGTGTGTGTGTGTGTGTGTGTGTGTGGTTCTGGGGACTCTCTGAAGCGAGGAGCATGTATGTGGTCACTGAAGACTGTGTTGTGCAGCTGGCCTGCTGGGCTGGCCACAGAACACGTGGGGGTGGGGGTTGTCATCCATGTGCACATGTATGTGCATGTGGCGGCTGATGGGAGCATGGGGACACCTGCCTTGGCTGTCGATGTTCACCTGTTGCCAGAGTGAGGGTAGAGCTGCCCTGGGAGGGGGCAGGGGTGGCAGGTCAGCTCTCTCTCCCCTCCCTGGAAATGTGTGTGGGGGAAGGGGGAATGGGATGTGCCCATCTCCTCTGTGTGTGAGGGGGCAGTGTAGAATTAGATCTGGCAGTTGGGGAGGGAGTGGTGCCCACACTTGCTGGGTGGGAAACCCCCCACCATCCACATCTGTGTCCTGGGGAGTGGAAGGGAGAGTAGGAACAGGGGCGATCCATTCCTCTGTGTATGGCTGTGGGAAGGGGGAAATCAAGGTCTAGGAGGCAGGAGGGAGACAATCAACTTGGGGGGAAGAAGCTCCCTAAAGAGGTCTCCCTGTCTCTATTCCTCTGTAAGGCAGGGCGGCCCCTGGGCTTGGGAGGGCATCTGCATCACCCATCCTTAGAGAGGGGGGATTCCAGGGAGGGGAGTGAGGGGGGGCTGAGTGTGTGTGAATGTGTATGACTGTATGAGTGGGAATATGAGAATGTGAGTGTGTGTGTATGAGTGAATATGAGTGTGTGTGAGTGTAAGTGTATGAGTGTATGTCTGTGTATGTGAATGTGTGTGACTGTGAGTGTGAGTGTGTCAGGCTTGCCTCCTCTCTTAGACGGGGGATTTCCAGACTTCCAGGAGGGCCATGGCTGTGTCCCCAAATACTCGCTGGGGGGGGAGGTACCTGCCTGGAGCTGGAAACAAACTGTGGGGAAGCCGGAGCAGGGGTGGCTCCAGGTAAGGGAGCTCCTGTTCTGGGCGGGGGTGGAGGGCACCCTCGGAGCCAGGCGTGGAACCTTCACTCGGCTGGGTCTTGGGAGACTGAGTGTGTGTGTAGCGGGGTTTCCAGGTTACTGGGAGAGAGGCCGCCGGGGAAGGTCGTGCCCTTGTGGGAGGGGCCCTGCCGTGGGGAGCCCGGGCAGGGAGGGAGCAGTGTCAGGTGTCGGGCTGTCCCGGCCCCAGGTGTGCGCCCAGGGTGATCTCTGGGGGGAGGGGCGCCGCAGAGAAGGCAGGGAGGGAGGGGGTCAGGGAGGGGAAGTCCTAGCAGTGGGGGGGGGAGGGGCACGGCATTCTCAAAGGGGGCAAGGGGGGCTCACAGAAGTAAGGGAGAGCTTATTGTGAGGGGGAGGTCCCCTGCAGTCTTGGGGGGTGTCACGGCGGGGAGGGCGGTCTCAGGAGTCTCCAGAAGTGTCACGGGGTGGGGGGAGGTTTCCAGCAGTCTGGGAGGAGTCCACAGCATAAGGGGGTCACAGAGGGAGGGGGGAATCAGCGGAGGTGTCACAGTGGGGGAGGTATCAGAAGTTTCCAGAGGGGTCATGGGGAGGGTCACAGACGGGGGGCTTTTCCAGTAGTCTGAGGGGGATCACAGCGGGGGGGGCCACTGGGACGGTCACAGCAGGGGGAGTCAGAACGGGAGTGTTCCATTAGTCTCGGGGGGAGGGGTCACAGCAGGGGTGTCACGGCGGGGAGTATCAGGAGTCTCCAGGGGAGTCACAGCCAGGGGGGTTCCAGCAGTCCCGGGGGGGGGGTCACAGCGGGAAGGGGTCGTAGACGGAGGGAGGGGTTAGAGCAGGGGAGGGGTTCCCAGCAGTACGGGAGGGTCACAGCAGGGGATCACAGCGGGAGGGGGGGGTCACAGCTGGAGGAGTTCCAGCAGTCTCGGGGGGAGGTCACGGCGAGAGAAGGGATCAGGAGTCTCCAGGGAGATCGGGGGGGGTCACAGCGGGGGGGTCACAGCAGGGGGAGGGCCCCGACCGTGCCGGGGGGCCCCGGTACTCACGCGCCGGGATCGCCCTGCGCGCCCACAAGGAAGCCGAACTTGTCGGTGCGGCGCTCCGCGAAGCCGTTGGCCTCCGAGTCGGAGCCCAGGGAGCTGAGCTCGTCGGCGGCCGAGGCCGCGTCCGGGCCCGGGTCCAGGCTCTCCCGGGTCCCCGACAGGCTCCCGCCTGGCCCCGGCGAGCGCGGCCCGTTCTCCCCGCGGCTCTTCGCCATCGCGCGCCCGGCCCGGCCCGGCCCCGCCCGCCGCCTCCGCGTCTCCTCGGCCGCCGCCGCCGCCGCCACCGCAGCCGTCGCCGAGGCCCCGCCCCGGAGCGCATCCATTGGCCCGTCGCGCCGCCGGGCGGACCCAGAGCCGCGCCCCCGCAGGCGACCCCGGTCTGAACCAATCAGAGCCTGGGGTGCCAAAAAAGCCCCGCCCCTCTCCCCTAGCTCCCTCCTCTTCTTCCCCACCACGGGCGGCCGCGCGGGCGCCGAGTCAGAGCCCTCCCGGACACGGGATTCCAGGGCCCGCCCACCGGGCTGTCAATCACGGAGACTCACCTGGACGGAGCCGAAGCCCTTCCCGCTTCCTCGGCCCAACTTCCGGGCTCTGCCTGGCCCGCCCCCTCCCCACCAGGAGCGCTGTGGCGAGCGCCGGGATTTCTTTGGGTTAGCACCGAGGTCAAACGCCGCCTCGAATGTGCAATTAGACGGTTAAAGCCCCTCCCAGCGGGGCTGTCACCCCGCTGCCCAGCCTTGCTCTCCGTGAATTCCTCATCTCCCACCTCCAGGCCTTTGCCCAGGCTGTGCCCAATGTGCCCAATGCGCTTCCTTTGCTTATTTCAAACCAAAGCCGGACCCGCCTCCCGCAAGCGCCTTTTCCTTTTTCCCCCTGATGCAAGGGTCTCCTCCCCTCACCCAATTTCCTCGCACTTCCTTTGCGATTAAATGTAAGGAGCGTCCCCACCTTGGAGCTGAAGCAACTGGAAGTCAGGGGCTGCTCCCTCCGCCCCTTCCTGCACCTGCGTTTGTCCCAGAGCCTTCCCGGGTCTTCTCCAGCCCCGAAGGAGCCCAGGGTCTTGGGACTGGGGGAGGGGGGCGAAGGAGGGTCCATGAGCACCAAGTAGGGAGTCTGCCTCTGTGCCTCTGGGAGCACAGAGCCCGAGACGCTGCCTGTGCGCTTTCGGGGACCGCGCCTCTCTGGGCCTCAGTTTCCCCATCTGTGCAATGGGGGTGCAACTTGCACTGCCTACTTTCGGGGACTGTTGTGGGGAAAGCCTAGAAACAATGTCTCCACCCAGACACCTCCTCCCTCGGTTTTTTATCTCTCTGTCTCTGTCTCTTTCTCTCCCCCTCCCTCTCTTTGTATCTCTCCTCTCTCTCTCTCTCTCTCTCTCTCTCTCTCTCTCTCTCTCTCTCTCTCTCTCCCTCCCTCCCTCCACCCCCCTCCACCCAACTGGTCTAACCGCTCCTCAGTGGCCCTGGCTGGATCTCCATCACCGTCACTCCCACTCTCTGGGCACACACCCCAGCCTCCTTTTCTTTTCCCTCTACATTGCATGAAGATCTCATCAGGCAAGTCAAGTCAAGGAGCATTTCTTTATCAAGCCCTTACTCCTGGCCAGCTCCCATGCGCTCAGGGATCATCTCCACAGAGAGTGAGAGCCCTAGCCCTGACCTCTCTCTTCCGGGGAGCTGGCACTAGATCTCTTCTGGGCACCACAACAGAACTCATTCTTTTTCCCCCCAGCTTCCCTCGAGAACGGTCAAGGTCCCCTCTGTTGACCCCTCAGCTCTTACCCCACAAAGCCAATCTCTGGCCAAATCTTGGCGTTTGTTCACAATACCTCCTTAGAGAGAGAGCATAGGGCTCCTTCTGCCCACAACCCCAGCCTCCACAGGGCCTCATTAGTCCCTCCAGAGCCTCCTAATTGATCTCTGTCTTACCTGTCTCTACTCTAATACATTTTCTGCCAGGCCAAGGTGCTTTTCCTAAAGCGTGGTATGACGGTGCTGCTCCCTTGCCCTGTAAACATCAAAAGCTCCTCCTTGTGACCGAAAGCCCTTCCCAACCTGGCCCCTTCCTACATTTGACCCTTCTTACACCTCAGTGCCTCCAGCATTCTCTACCATCCACAGCACCCTCCACCCACACTACCTCTCCCACCTCTGTGCCTTTGCCCTGAGTGCCTACCATGCTCTCCCTCCTCTTAGAAATTCTTGGCTTCCTTTAAGACTCAGTTCAGATCTCACCTTCTCCAGGCCTTTCCTGTCCTGTTCCCCCTCCCCCTCCCCCAGATCTCAGCGACCACTTCATCCCTGCTTTGTACATCCTCAGTAACCTTCACATGGTCTTCCCTGTTGAACCTCAGGCCTAGGACCCTGTTTTTGCCTTTCTCTGTATCTCCAGTGCTTAGCACCAGGCCTGGCACACAGTAGGCCCCTTAATAAATGCATGTTGACTGACAACTTGACACCTATGACCTGATCACTTGCTTCACCTGTCCCCCATACAACTCTGGAGCAAGTAATGCACATATCACACCCAATTCACAGGGGAGGACACTGAGGCTCACTCAGTGGTAAAGTGCCCTGCCTCAGGAAGCTGGATTTGAACCCAGGTCTGGACCAACTCCCAAGCCAACCTGCCTTAGTGAAGACATTCATTAAGGTTCATTACTAGGAGTGGAGGGTGGATCCTGGGACACAAACCCAAATGGAAGAAAATCCATGCCTTCCCCGGCACTCTGGTGTTTGATATACAGTAGGTCTCTTCCTTCTCACCCATTGAAAAGGCAAGACGTATGTTATGCATATGAAATCCTGCTTAACAAGGGCCTACTGACTGAGTAATCTCGGGCCTGTCGATGGGGGACCCCTCCTTTACCTTTCTTTAGTTGGAAGGGACTTCAAAATGCTATCACAGTTACAGATAAAGACCAGGAGACCCAGGAAGGAGACAGGACTGGTCTGAGTCCTTACCCCGCTTTTATCAGAGAGGAAAGGGAGAGCCAAGGCCCAAGCTCCAAGCCAGGCCTCCTGCCTTCCACACAGGCCTTCCGGTGGGCTCTGCGCCTTGGAACCTGGCAAGCCGCAGTAGGTGGTGGCCAGAGGAGCCAGGACTGGGGGATGATAAGAAGATCCCTGGTGTTGAAGTCAAGAGATTCCCTTCTGGCTTGAGCGACCCATGGGCGGCTCTCCCTTTCTGGGCCTCATTGGGAAAATGAGGGGGTTCAGTGAGGGGCTGTCTAAGGTCCATCCCGGAAAGTCCCGGGGTCTCTGAGCTCACTTGGGGGGCTGGGGAGCCCCAAGCTCTTTGTTTACCCCAGCTCCTCAGCTGTTTTCATGATCTTGGCTCCAGCATTCTTGAAGGTCTCTGCATGGCCTGAAAAAATCCCCGGCACTTCTGGTTTTCCATAACTAGACTTGGAGACATCGAAAAGCAGATGTGGTCCCAAAACAGGCCCTGGGGGAGGGGAGCAGAGGATATTTTAGGCTACAGCAAAAGGTCTGCTCACAACATTCTTTCCTTCAAGTAGTTCAGGACAGAATGGCTCCGCTGAGGCCCTGACTGGTCATCTCAGAATTCAGAAGGGAGTGGAGGGCACCAACTACTTGGCCACAGGGGCCAGGGGCCTGGGCTCTGGGCTCGAAGGCCAAGCTCTACCATGAACCAGCCAGGTGACCTTGAGTGAGTCACTACAAACCGCTCAGTGGAGAAGGAGTGCTTGCTGTCCCACAGGTCTCTGCTTTCCCAGTATTGGCCAGCACCTAGTGAATGAATGAGGGAGTGAATGGATGCATAGGATCGTTCATCTGAACTTGCTTTCCCATCTGCAAACTGGGAACGGTAGCATTTGCCTGACTGCAGGACTCTGGCTTGGGGTAAATGAAATAAATTCAGAGTGCTTTGTAAACCACTCAGCCCAAGACCAACAGAACCTGCCAGGATTCTGGGGGGAGGGGAAGATGTGACTCCAAAAGAGTGGTCACCGTCCTTGGAGGCCCAAGCCCACCCTCAGCTGCAGCTGTCACTTGGGGTGGCATCATAGTGCCCAGGGGCATTTGGCACAGCTGGGCAGGCAGGAGTGCCCCCTAATGGTCATGCAGGGCCTCGGCAGACAAGACTACAGACCGGGAAAGACCACCAGCTTGCACAAAGATGCTAGTCCCTCAGAGGCCAACCCCCTCCCCCCAAATCACTCAACAGCCATGGTGATGTCAGGGTTGGGAGGGGCCTGAGAACAGGGGATGTCAGGGCTGGGAGGGGCCTGAGAACAGGGGATGTCAGGGCTGGGAGGGGCCTGAGAACAGGGGATGTCAGGGCTGGGAGGGGCCTGAGAACAGGGGATGGCAGGGCTGGGAGGGGCCTGAGAACAGGGGATGGCAGGGCTGGGAGGGGCCTGAGAACAGGGGATGTCAGGGCTGGGAGGGGCCTGAGAACAGGGGATGGCAGGGCTAGAGTAGACCTTTAGGCCCTAGGATGTCAACATTAAGAGGAACCCTGGAATAGAGAATGTTAGATGATGGAGCAAGAGACACTTGAGAACAGAGAATGTCAAAGTACAAAGGAACCTTGGAAACCCTCTCCCCAAGCTAACCCTCTTTTTTTCCAGATGGGGAAACTGAGGCCCAAAAGGAGAAGAGTCATGCTGTGGGCACCCTAAGTGAGCTCTCCTTTTCCTGGGCTGGGGGCCAGCAGACAGGAGCTGGCTCCTCTGGGAGCTCTTTCTTCCTCCTCAGTCCCTCACCCCATCACATTCTTCTTGGATAGGGCTGCACTGGTGCAGGGCCCCACCCAGCTCTCCCCAGACCTGGGGCTGACAGTTCTCCAGGCCGCCCCAGGGAGGCATGGAGGACAATCTGGTCGGTCACTGACGCAGCTGGGAGACCCACCAGCATGAGGGATGGACTGGGGTGTGTGTGGAGAGTTGGGCTGGAACATGGCCTGGGGCCTGGGGTGGAGAAATGGGGAGAGGTTCCTTACAGAAGTCTGATTCCAGCGTCAGGGTGTGTGTGTGTGTGTGTGTTGTCAGGGAGAGAAGCAGACCAACAGACAGACAGGCCAACTGACAACAGATATTTGAACTAGGTGAGGGGAGCAGTGGGTTTAGGATATGGACTCTGGAATCAGTGGAAGGACCTAAGTTCAAATCTGGCTTCAGACACTACCCGTGTGACCCTGGACAAGTCACTTCACCCTGTTTGCCTCAGTTTCCTCATCTGTAAAATGAACTGGAAAGGAAATGGCAAACCCCTTCAGTGTCTCTGCCAAGAAAACCCTGAATGGGGTCACAGACAGTAGCCCCTCCCAGCCCCTACATCCCCTGTTCTAAGAATCCCCACTTGAGCTGTGGCACACAATGCTCTAGGGTGATGTACCCAGGTCTGCCCCTCCCCCAGTCTGTGCCCAGCCCTCTCCAAGGCCGTCAGGCATCTCACAGATGCCACAGTGTGAGCTCATATCTGCCAAACCCCAGCCCCATATTCGGTTCCCTCCCCAGGGATCTTGCCTCTCAAAGGGACCATTCACACACATTCCATGGGACGACATTCTTGGCCTTTTCCCTCCTGGGCAATGAGCACACTGGTCACCGCTCTCCCCCACAGTGTAGGCCTTCCCTCGTGACTGGTTGGTCCTGTGGAGGCAGCATGTGCTGGCATTTGCCCTCCCATCCCCACCCCCAGTGCTCCCCACTTTTCTCCCCTCCCCCAGCTGCTCTGCTCCCCTCCCCCAGCCGGCTCTGGGCTCTGCTTGGGAGTCCACCGAGCCCTTGGTCTCTGAGCTTGTCTTCACTCATCATTCTCTTTTTTTCCATTCTCCAGATGGAAAAACTGAGGTTGGAAGGGGCAGAGCTATGGGCCTGTTCTATTGGCCCAGGATTAAAGAGGGTTCAGAGGCCCTCTAGTCCAAACTCTTTGTTTTACAAATGAGGAAATCAAGGTCCCCCCAGGGGATCATGCAGGAAGTAAGTCACAAAGATGGGATTTGAACCCAGGACCCCTGGCTTCCATCATACCTGAATCTGTCCCACGGGCAGACGTCCGATCCAGGGGTCCTCTGTCCTCTCCTCCATCCCACACTGCCGATGAATGGATTGGTTCAAAACTCCCCCTCGGGAATGCTGACAGCCCACATTAATATAGTCCTTGGGGGCTGGCACTATGTCCTAAGAGCCATGCCCAGGTTCCCCCAGCGAGGAAGAGAGGAGGGCTAGCACCCAAGGCCTCTGAGTCAGCAATACCACATTACATCGCCCGGCTCCATGCCCTTCCAGTGGCGCCCAACAAGGAACACGGTAGAGGGGGAATGAGGGAGATCTGGGCTCTCTTCCTGACGACTCAGAGCCTCAGTCTCTCCATCACTAACAGGGGGTTCATAATATCTGTGGTCTCTGCTCCCCAGGCTCAGCTGAGGTCATGGGTGTGTGGGTGAGAAATTGCTATATGAATGTAGACTAGCATCATCACTAACGTCAAGGCCCCCATCCCAATCTGGTTCTTGCCTCTTTCTAGACATAACCCCCACAACTCCCTTTCCTGTGTCCTGTGCTTTAGCCAAAGTGGGCCACTCATTCCTTCATAAAGGCTTTTTGACTGACTTCTGTACATATTTCTTTTGAATATACTTATATATGTATATACTGTCTGCCCTGAAAGGTTTGAGTGCTTTGAGAACAGGAATTGTCTTAACCTTCATAGCTATATTGCCAGCACCTAACACAAGCTTTGGCACACAGTAGGCACCTAACACAAGTTGGCACATAGTAGGTACCTAACAAGCTTTGGCACACAGTAGGCACCTAACACAAGCTTGGCACACAGTAGGCACCTAACACAAGCTTGGCACAAAGTAGGCATCTAACACAAGCTTTGGCACACAGTGGGCACCTAACACAAGCTTGGCACAGTAGGCACCTAACACAAGCTTGGCACAAAGTAGGCACCTAACACAAGCTTGGCACACAGTAGCCACTTAGCATAAGCTTTGGCACACAGTAGGCACCTAACACAAGCTTGGCACAAAGTAGGCACCTAACACAAGCTTGGCACACAGTAGGCACCTAACATAAGCTTGGCACACAGTAGGCACCTAACACAAGCTTTGGCACATAGTAGGTGCCTAACATGACTGATTACCTACACATATCTATATCCCTGTTGGGTTGGTCTTGTCCCTTATCTTTGGATGCCCCGAATCTAGTATGGGACCCAGGCCTCCATTAATGCTCATTGATTGATGGAATTCCTGTCTGATCCACCCAATGCTTTATCAAACGCAGGAGGGCCTTAGATGGTGGAACCAACGCTCAGCTCCCTGAGTGACAATCCACATGAACAGTTTCTAGGAATGCTCCTAAAAACAGGGGACCACGGCTATTTCCTAACCCAGAAGCAATGAAGTGTCAGAAACCTAATCTTGGGAATTTTTTTTAAGCTTCCTAGAGAAGACAGGTCAGTGTCCAGTCCTTGCCTGAAAGGCGTTCCAGACATCAGGACAAGTGGAATTCACCTGGATTCACCTGGGCTGTTTCTAGCAGGGGCCCCAGACAATACAGGACTCTCTGTGCCTGTGCTTGTCCTTGGATACAAAGAGAATGCTAAGACTAATGAGATTAGCCCTTGGGCCCTGGCCTCTCCAATCTGCCTTCTCTCCTGTATGTGGGTCAGTGGGCACTTCTCTGCAAAGCCTTGGGAGGCTCCCCATTGCCCACATAAGAACACCCAAGTAACCTCTTTACCTGGCACCCCACAGCCTTCGCGGCCTGGCCCCAAGCTCCTTCCCGACCTGATGGCAAGCATCTCTCCCTCATCCCCATCCAGATGTCACAAGGCTGTCTGGGCACTTGGCTTCTCATGGCCAGAATGCCCTCCCTCCACCTGTTTGCCCATCAAAAAGCCTTCCCATTCCTCGGTGGCCAGCTCGGAAGCCTGTTTTTTCCATGCAGAGTCCCAACGCCACCCCCCAAACCCACGCTAACAATCCTCTCCCGTAACTGTCCAAGCACACTGCCTACATTTCCCTGTCCCTCCTGCATTCTGCCCTGTAGGCATGCAGCACCCCACATTTTAGAGGATTGTGGGCTCCCTTTTATCTCCAGCATAGGGAGGATCCTGCCATATAGCAGCTGCTTAATCCTGATGCATACATTTGCTGCCAGTTAGGTCCTGGGCACCTGGTGACTAAATGCATCAGGGAAACTCCAGGGAATGTAGGATACACAGCCAGGAAAGAGGAGATGGTGCTCGCCAAAGATGGAAAGTTATTCAAGCTTAGACCCAGGCAGAAGCACAGTTAAGTCTTTTCTCGGGCATGTTTTTCCAAGGGTCACGACCAAAAACAATGAATGGAGAGGAAAGAGTATTTCCTCTGCAGGAGGAAAGGGCTCTGGGGCTAAGGATGGGCCTTAGCCAGGCTTGCAGAGGAGGCAGGAGGCAGCCACACAATGGAGAATTCCATAAGGCCCCAAACAGCTTCCAGCAGCTCTCAAAGCCCTTTGCAAACAGTCTCATTTGAGGTTTGGGACATCCCGAGGAGATAGGTGGTTCAATGGCAGGGAGATGGCACTGTTGGAATCTAGACTGCCTCTTCATGCCTGTGTGACCTTGGACAAATCCCTTCAAGCCCAACAGGCCGTTTCCTTGGTGGCAACGTGTGTGTGCGTGTGTGTGGTGTATGAATAAGCCCTCTGGTCCCATCCATGAGGTGGGAACACCAAGCCAGGCCCGTGTCTCCACACTCCCGGATGTAGTGGGTTTGGAGAACTGTAAGGATGGAAGAAGGATCAGAGCTGGAGGGGACTAGGGCCCTCCTCCAGGCCAATGGAATCCGAGCAGTGAAGGCCAAGGCTTCAGGGGCCATATTATCTTGGGCCTCTTAATAGAGGAAAGGTATGTCAGAAGCCAGCCAATTCAGCCTCTTCCCTTTCCTGAGATGCAAATGGAAGCCCAGAAAAGTGGACTAGTCTGCCCAAGTTCACCTGAGTCCTACGGGGAAGATTCAGGATTTCAAGCCCAGGTGTTTCTGGCCCCAAGTCTGGACTGCCTATTCTGATGGGTGCAAAGACTGTCTCGGGGATTTGTGGGATTCAGGCCAGCTGCATATCAGATGATAAAGTGAGGAAGAGTGATCCGTAAGCAAGGTCACCAATAACCCCAGCTGGAAAGAGTGACGGGAATGACCTAACTCAACTTTATTTTCAAAACCAGACTACCATTACTGACGAATTTTTGGAAAAGCTGATTATCAGGAAGCAAAGCATCCAAGACTGGAAAGGTTTGACTGAAGCAAAAGTTTAATTAAAATGAAGTAATACGCAACTTTCACAACAGAAGCCTGGAAAACTCCAATGTGCCCCTGGCCTGCCACGCCACCTGGAGAGCCCTAGGAGGGCCATGAGCCTTGGGGCAGAGTAGCAGTGGCTGCTTCACAAAGAGGAACAGCAGGTTACTGGACAACCGGGGGCGAGGGCCACGAGCTCTACGGCCACAGCAACATGTGGGGCCGCTGGGCGCTGCCCGGGCAAGCCAATGAAGTGAATTGGATCTTCTCTGAGTCTGGGGACACAAAACCCATGGGGGCTGAACATGGCCTTCTGGGCAGCTCTATTTCTTCCTCCCGCCTCTTTCTTTGAGTGCCAGGTGGATCACGGCACCATTTGCCATATTGTAGTATGCCAGGGAGTTGGAATCTTTGATGAAGATGCCCTGAAAGACACAGTCTCATGTGAGGGTGGGACTGGCTGGCTGGTAGGGGGCATGCCTGGTCCCAACCCCCTCCCTACCTCACTGACATCCCAGATGCCCCACAGGCTGGCTCCACATGCTGCCCCCTAGGAAGTGCTCCCACCCTGGGTCAGCCTGCCCCACGAACTCAGGAAAGCACATGGTGCTTTGGGAATCTGTGCTCTTCAGTCCCCTCCCAGGATCCCCAATCACAGAAGCAATAATGTGGGGCATGGGGGAGGGGGAAGCCCTGGCTCACCTCATACTGCAGTTTCTGCTTGCCGGCGGGCATGCCAGTGGCTTCGTGAATCTTGACCTTGATGACAGAGACCTGCAGGACAAAGATGAGCAGGGGTGAGACTGTCTCTAGGGCCCTAGAGGGTCCCGCCCCTTCCTTACCATGGGTCCCCACTGGCACATACCTGGTCTGGCAGTGGGAGGGTGAAGACCAGCACCTGCCCATTCAGCTTCCATTCAGTCTTGTCCTGCATATTAGGGACCTGAACCTTGATGGTGACTGGCCCCTGTGACCAACAAAAGTGGCAATTACCCCAAAGAGTAAACAGAGGATGAGGGAGCCCAAAACCTTAGTCTTGACTGTTCTTTAAAATGACCTTCTGCCCTGCTGGGGGCTCATTAACTCAGTTTGCAAAGGAGAGAGGGTGAGGACTGACCTGCACTCACGTTATGCCTCCTTGGTAGAAAGAAGCAGAACTATTTTGACAACAGCTCCCACATCTACAGCCCAGGAAGATTTGCCAAGCACTGGATGTACATTAATTAGCTCAGCTGATCCTCCGGACCACCCTGGGGGGGCCAATGCTCATGCTGCTTGTGTCTTTAGGCTTGTCTTCTGTGAAATGGGGCTGCTGTTCTCCCCTAGCCCCTCCCTCCCTCCCGGCAGACAGCACTTCCCCCAGCCCCATGCTTCCATGGAGGCCTCCTGAGACATCAGGGACCTGGGGCTGAGCCCGGGGGGTTCTGGGGATCAAGCACTAACACAAACGCCCACTTCTTCTTCTGGATCCCTTCTCCTTTCCACCTCATCTGACTCACTAATGGCTGGACAGCCAGGGAAGGCCCACACATCCTCTGAACCCACCAGGTCACTCAGTCTGGCTTCTGTCCCTCCGCTAATAAGACTCAAGAGAATCAGATGCCAGGCTCTCCCTCCACTGCCGCTGGCTTTCAAGCTGTTCTCTCGCCTGGGAGAGCTCACCTGCTGCCCCTTGGTCTGTGACCAAAAGCGTCTGCTCCCAGGGTGGCCAGGAGCAGAGCAGAAGCCTTGGGCCTGCTGACTGTTTACTGTCTGCCACTGGTGCAAAGCCCCAAAAGCCCTCCCAGAGGGGGCCACGCAGAGCCTCTCAAAGGATCCCAGCAGGAGGGGAGGCACTGGGGTAGCCCAGCCGCCTCCTTCTCTGAGATAATAAACACTCTGCACAAACTAGAGGCCCCGCATGCAGCTGGAAGCCATCCAGGGCGCACTACATGCCTTGTTCCTCCGAAGAAACTCTTCCTCAGGCATAAGGCTGTCTTCTGTCTTCAGTTTCTTGGAAGCGGGCTCATCCTCCATGGGCGGTGGGGGGTGGACGGGAGGCATGGGGGTTGGTGCAGGAACTGGCGCCACCGGGGGAGCCGGCACAAATGCTGGGGGCACAAAGACACACTTAGGCAGGAGCTTCCCAAGGGGAGATGACCGCATGCAACGCCCAGCCCTCCACCTTAGACATGATTAAAGCAGAGGCTTCCCCAAGTCCAGCAAATGGCCCCCAGGGAGGGCCGGCCTGGGACTCCATCAGCTATAAGAAGGAAGGCCGCATGTCTGCTCCCCACGCACTGATCCTTCACTGGCCCTGGACCAGCAACTTGCTCTGGAGTCATCATCCCCCTGCCCCCCCAAGCTCTCCCTGCGACCTTTCAAGGCACCCACTGGGCCATGGGTATCTTTAACAAGGTTTTTCTAGAGGAGATGGCAACAACAGAGTCTCTATTTAATTGGCTTCTACAGATTAAAATAAAACAGCTATGTGTAAGCCAGTAGAAATGAGGCAGGCTGCGAATCCCTGTGTGAATCTAACAGGTCTCGGTGGTTAACGCATTTGGAGGGCACCCATTGGCCTCCACTCCTCTGGGCACCCTCCTTTTTAAGCTCTGTCTTCCCCCACTGTAAGCTCCCTGAGGGCAGGGACTGATTTTCTTCTTCATGTCTGTATTTCCAGCACTGGGCCCAGTGCCTGGCACCTGGTAAATGCTATTAATAAATGGTTAGTGACAGAGTGAGATCAGAGCTGAAAGACGTCACACTTCTTTTCCAAGCCTTTAACTGGTACAGACAGCTGCTAAGGGCCGTGTCCGGCAGGATCTGGAGCCAAGGAGTGCTGCCAGGATGGCGCCTTTCTAACACCAAGCTGGCTGAGCAGAAGCTGTTCCCTGAGGAGGGGGGCTGGCAGGCCAGCGTCACCTGAGGAGATGGTCAGGTAGGCAGCGACCCAGAAGGGGTGATTCCTGAGAGGCATGGGGGTAGGAAGAGGAAGCAGCTTTCCCTGGACTAAGCCCGTGGGAGACAAGACAAAGACAGTCCCTGCCCTCGGAGGAGATGACAGGAGGGAGTGGCCCGGGAAGGGAGTCTTGGTCAGGGAGGGCAAGGGATGGTGAGTGGAGCCTCAGGAGAGTTAATCCACTGGCCCCTGCCTTTTTCAGAAGCGATGGTCCTACCCATGGGGCCCACAGGGGCCAAAGGCTGGCAGCCAGAGAGGTGGATTTGGTTGTACATCTGCTCTAGCTTCCTCATATGTAAAGTGAGACATGTGGACAAGGACCCTTTGAGCCTGAAGCCTGTGATCCTAAGGTCTGCCTAGGAGCTGAGGCCATCAGAGCCAAGGCACAGGAAGATGTGGAGCAGCAGAAATGTGTCCTTCTCCCCACAGCCTGTCTAGTGCAGCCCCCTCCACAGCAGAGAGTGGCCCTTCCATCCTTGACAAGTGGTCCCAGCCTCTCCTGGAAGGACTCTGAAGACCAGGAACAAAGGCAGTTCTGCTGGTCAGACAATTCTGACTGTCCCAAGTTCTTGGGGTCACCTGAAATCTGCCCCACAGAGTAAGTCTCCCCTCTGCCCAGAAGGCACTGACCTGTTGGCACAATCATGGGCGGTGGACGCGGTGCCATGATGGGTGGAGCAGAGGGTGGCATGGGCACCACATTGATGCGAGGAGCATGGATGATGGGCGGCATGGGGGCAATCACTGAGCCAGGAGGCAGTCGGACCACCGAAGCCATTGGAGGCCGAGGCATGACGGGTACAGCAGATACGACCGTGGTTCGGACAGGAGGTGGCATCTAGGAAGTCCGAGGGGGCACAGTCACTCCACAGCTGGCCATCGTACAATCTGTCAGGTTGTCCCAGCAGCCTCCTAACTCCAGCTGCTAACTCACACCCCAGGACTTTTCAGGAAAATGGCTCCCTCTTAAGAAGCATGGAGTCTCACACTCTCTACTTAAGGACCCAGGGACCAGCTGGGCCCCCTCAGGAGAACCAAAGAGCCTCAAGCAGCAGACACTCAAGAGGGAAGCTAAGCAGTTTAACCCCAATCCAGCCTCCTTTTGGAGAGAGCTGGCTTCTGGCCCTAATTCCACAGGCAATATTAAGGCCTGCAGCCCCTTCTGCTAGGAAACCTTCCTCCATGGTCTGGGCCCTCTGGGGAGCCCCCCAGGCACCCACAGAGTAGGCCCAGCCTGCTAAAGCTTTGTCTCTCACTGACTTTCTGCCCAAAAAGTCCCAGGACCCCACTTGCTGCCTTTTCTCTTTCTACTAAGTAGTGTGAGCACCCTGCCAGGAAAAGAATAAAGAGGGAACAGCCCATTGGGCTCAGGGGCCCAAGGCCTACATCCCTCAAGGGCTCCGGGAATAGCTCCAGCTTACCGAGGGAGGCCGGGGCACAGAGGTGATGGGCGGGGCTGAGGTGGGGATGTTGGGGGCTGAAGATGGAGGAGGTGGCTGGGGGATCTCATTGGGCTTGCTGGGGCCAATCTTCTCCTTGCTGTCATCTTCAGGCACCAGCCCCTTGGCCTTGTGGATGGCTTCAATCTGCTCCTGGAGAGTGATGTTGGCCTGGGCTGCCTGCTGGGTCCGGGCCATGCTGCCTGAGTGGCCATCCCAGGTGACCTGGAAAACAGCAAGCCTGGGGTCAGGTTTGGAGCTCCCCCAACCTGGTGAGGAGGGCAAAGGACAACAGGCACTGTGGCTGGACGTACCTTTTCCTCTGGCTTCTGGATCTCCTCCTCGCCGATCTTCTTCCCGATGGCCGTCTCCTCCACACCAAAGATATCGGTACGTCGCTCGGCCAGCTGCTTCAGGCTGCTCTCAATATCCAGGCCTGGGTCACAGACAATGAGAAAGGTGTTACTCAGGGCAACGGCAGCCAGGCAGCCAGCCGAGGGGACAAGGCTGTCCGAGAATGCGCTGCCAGGACCTGGCCTGCCCCTGGAGCCCAGTGCTTCTCCATTAGGCCAGCAGCAGCCCAGACATGATCAGACTCTCCACTAAAAACACCTTAGCATGCTAAGCACTGACATTTACATGGGCTTTAAGGTTTTGATCCTCCTAACAACCTGGAAGGTAAGTGCTATTATGATTCCTATTTAACAGTTGAGAATACTGAGGCAAACAGAGGTTAACTGACTTGCCCTGGATCATTTAGGCAGTACATGGACTCGGCTGGATTTGAACTGGGGCCTTCCTGACTCCAGGTCCAGCACTCCGTCCACTGGGCTTTTCCTACCAGGTAGATAGGATCTGGAATGATAACCCTATTTGACACCAAGGGATTCTTCTCTAGCCAAGGAGCCTTCTTAGAAAGCTGCCTGTAAACAGAACCCTATGAGTAATGGCTGCCATTCCCAGCAGAAATGGTAGAGATTTAAGCTGTGATGTAATCGCGATAGCCCCGCCTGCCAGTCTGTGCTGGATTTTAAATTCTCATGTTGGGGTCAGGCCCAGGAGAGCAATTGCCAGGGAGTGAGTGCCGCCCCCTGCCGGGGAAGTCAGGGCAGCAGTACAGAGAGGCCTCACCTGGGGCGTAGACCTCATCGTCACTCTGCTTCTCACGGATCGAGCGGTCACGCTGCTCCAGCCAGCGTGGGTCCAGCAGTCCAATGCGCATGTGCTCCTGCATCTTGCTGGCTGGAATCTTCTCCCCAGTGATGGGTGACACGAGATACTCATCTGGAGCTGGGGCGGGGGGCAGGGGCTTGGAAGCTGAAAAGGAAGAAAGCAGATAAATAAACCCTTTAAGGCAGGGACTCCCCCAAACCCCAGAAACCTGCTGGGCCTAAGGCTGGCCAACGGGCGCAGCCCGCGGCATCCATACCTTTGGGGTCGTAGTCTTTGCGGACAATGACCTGATCTGGAGTAGGTGGGAGTGGTGGAGGCATGGGGGTCTCTGGAGGAGGGGGAACTTTCTGGCCCTCCTCTTCATCATCAGAACCCTAGGGGAAAAAAAGATGGTTTACAATCTGCATCCCCCTAGAAAATCTGGCCCTCCTGCTGGGGCTGAGGCTGAGCTGAGGTCACCAGCTGCCCTCTCATCCGGCCCCAGCTGCTCCCTGGGGCTGCAGGAGGCCCTGGCTCAAGAAGCATTCATGAGCTGAGCTCCCCTCTTCGGGCAGAAGCCAACGGGCGCCAGGCCAAGCAGCTTTCTCACTGAGTGAATGGGAACAGTGGCCTGGGCATTTCCAGCAGCTGGCACCAGGCAGTCTTCAATGGGGCCTCTCACAGTGAGCTCTGGGCAGGGGGAGGGGTTGAGAGGCAGAGGAAAAGTCAATTCCCACAGATACAGGGGCTCATTCTCTTCTAGGCGCACGCACATTCTTTCCTCTGGGCAGTTCAGTTTAGGAGAGGAGCAGCCATGTGGGAAAGCTCTGGGACACTTGTAAAAGGGAGCCCCTGGGCCAGGAGGAGAAGGAAGGCCCCGACAGCTCCGAGCACCGCACCCCACCCCCGACCTGGCCCCTGTGCCCGGCCTGTCTCCAAGGGTCACCTCGTCCATATCCTGCACTTGGGTGTCCTGGTCCAGCTGGGACGGGGGCTCCTCCGTCTTCTCCTGCTTCTCATCTTCATCATCAGATTCCACCTCCATTTCTACTTCCTCACTCTCCCCAAACTTCTCATAGCGTTCCTGGATGAGGATTCGGGCCCCCAGTTCCTCTGGAGTGGTGGGAGGTGGGAAGTTTCCTGGGAGAAGGAAGTGGTGGATTATCAAAGGCATTCCTTAAGGGATGGGTCCAGAGCTCCCCCGGCCATGTGTGTCTTGAGTGAGTTGGCCTGTGGTTCCTTAGAAGCAGAGACAGAAGAGACACTGGCCAAGCCAAGGTGCAGGGCTCCAGACTAGAGGAAAGGAGGGAGGTGCTTCCACTGTGCCTAGGGAAATGGGATAGAGGGCAGATGGGCACCCCTGCCCACCCCTTGCCCACCTTGTTCATTGGGCTGGAAGTCCACGGTTTCCACCACCACAAAGTCATGCCAGTCTATCTGTGCATACGCCACCCGCTCCTTCTCTTTCTCCTCCTCTTCCTTCTTCCTCTCCCGCTCCTGGAACTTGGCCCATTCCACACGGTAGCAGACCTGCAGGAGGAACCATGAGACGAGTGAGGATGGCGGAGATGGGAAGCGGCAGACCCCGAGATGTCACTCCCATTGCCCAGAGGAGCCTCAGAAACACTCAAGGCATAAGGCATGTGCTCCCTCTACTCTTTCCTCCCAAGAGGAATCTCTGGCAGGGCCCCGTGAACAGCTTGGACAGCCCCAACCCAGAGCAGTGACAGCTGCTTTGTTACATCTCATAGTCTGAATCTACAGAGAGAACGGTGTGCCTAGGAGATGTGCCAGCCTGCCAGCTCCAGGAACCACACCTCTACTGAGGGGCTAAAGAAAGCAGCTGCCAGGTGATCTCCCTGTTCCGTCTGAGAAGCTTCCAGAGAGATGCCTGCCTGCGTGACCCTCAGTGCAGACCCCAGAGACGGCCTCTCTGCTCTGCAGCCACTGGCAGAAGAGCAGAGATGTCTACTAACTGTGAGGCCCTTGGTCGTTAGCTGAGACAAATAAGTTCAGAGGAATGCCGAAACCCAAAGGCTTCTGGGTACTACCTGTCCTTTCCTTCCCCTGAACAAAGCGAGAAGATGCAGCAGGAAGGACCTTCAGCTTACAAGACTTTTTTCTGGAAAACATTTCTAACTCACCTGATCCAAAACTTCTCTAGGGTTCTCAGCCTCTCTTTTGAGTTTTGTAAATAAGCCTTTTGGTGGAATCAAGATCTGAAACATAGGCAGGTTCAAACAATGTTAACAGAGAGCCTTCACTTTGTTGCAATGAGGGGCGGGGCTGGGGGAGGGTGGCGAGGTCAATGGCAGAATGGCCAAGATGGCTTCTGGAGCCCATCCTGGGACCTGGGCAAAACATAGGGGCATGGCGTTGAGGAGGCAGATTTAGGAAGGAAAAACATCAGTGAGATCAGTGAGATGGTGAGGGCCCCTCCTCACTGGACACGGCTGCACAGAGACTGGATGACCAACTGGCAGGGATTCTGGATCAGGACTGGCTGGCCTTCCAATGCAGACTTGAGGAGCTGAAGTGTGGGCACCAAAAAAGCATTGAGTCCACATCTGTAGCATCTTGGAGTCACAAAGAACATTCCATACGTCTCATTCAATCCCTCAGAGATGGCAGCTGTGTTTCAGAGAGGCGAGCAGCCTAGCAATAGCTTCTGTCATTAAGCCCAGGGGCATCGGGGTCACGGCCCCCCCGCACCCCCAGCCCAGCTGCTGTCCTGCCTGGGCCTGGGGCCCTGACTCTGCTAGTCTGGGCTGCATCCAGCCCTTCCACAAGCAGCTCAGATCAGGTCCTCAGGACCTTCCACCTCCATCTGGTCCTCCACCAGCCAGGCGCCATCTCCAGTCATCCAGACTGATATCTGGCCACTGGACCAGATGGCACGGGAGGTGGAAGTGAGGCTGGTGATTTGGCACAGCCCTGCCTCACTGAAATCCCATTCATGTGCAAGTCATGGCATCATTGTCCTCTCTGGTAATAAAGGCCAAACAACAACTACCAGCTATAGGACAAAAGTCCAACACCTTGGCCTTGCCTCAAGCTTTCCCTGGGCAGCCCTGGGGGGAGAAGCCTGCCCTCCTGAAATCCTTCTCTCCTGTTCAGCATTTCCCTCTTCTCAGGCTTCTGGGACACCATCTCCCGAGGTTCTCTGTAGCCATGTCCCCTGCTGGCTCGTCATCCCCTAGCGTGCCCCTAACAG
This sequence comes from Pseudochirops cupreus, assembly GCA_028627135.1. NCBI lineage: Eukaryota > Metazoa > Chordata > Mammalia > Diprotodontia > Pseudocheiridae > Pseudochirops > Pseudochirops cupreus. The sequence goes on from CM053580.1 coordinate 582,601,199, forward strand.
TGTGTTTGCCAAGGCTCTATCCTGGGGCCGCCACTCTTCTTTCCCGACACTCACTCACTCTCTCCTCTTTCCCTTTCCCCTTCTCAGCCTCTCTACTCTCTTTTCTGTCTCTGTCTCTCTCTTTGCTCCCTTCATCCTTCGATCGCCTCTGTGCATTTCCCTGCTGGTCTCTAGATATAGCCCCAGGCTCTCACATCACCAGATGTTTCCTGTTCATTCCATCTGGACGTTCCAAAGACATCCCCGTAGAAAACAGATCTCACTCACTTTTCCTAAACCCAACTTCTAGCAAACTTCCTCTCACTCTGTCAAGGACATCGACATCCTTCCCTCCACTCCTCACCTGCCCCCACATTCCCACTTCCCAGCATCCCTTGCATCTGTCTCTGCACTTACTCAGCCACCAGCCCAATCAGGCTCAAGACTTCAGCCCTGGACGCTAATCTTCCCACGAGCCTCCCCAGTTCAATCTATCGGCCAAAATGACGCCTCCACACACACTGGCCTCTACTTCACGGGAAGCTCTTTGATCAAACATCCGAGTGCCACCACCCCATATCAGCCTCATTACAGGTGGTTCTCTTTCTTCCACCTCTGGCTCCTTAGTGTTGCCACACTGGCCTCCACACTGGTCCTTCCATAAGATACTTTCTGCCTCTCCCTGACTGCCCCTCCCTCCCAGACTCCCGCAGGGGCTCCAAAGCCTCTGCTGAAACACCAGCCCCGGCCCCCAGGCACTTGTACCTTGTTCCCTCACACAATCAACTGGTGTGTCTTTGGTTTCTACCTGGACGTTTCCCTGGAGCTACTTTAGAACATGGGGGTGCGAGTGCGTTCCTTTCTGTCTCTGCACCTAGGCCAGGGCCGGCCACAGTGCTGAGAGAGGCCTCTGAGTCAGGTCTGGCTGACTCCCCCATATGAAAGGTTTCTCTCTTCCTCCCCACATTTTCTGAGGGTTCTTCCCCTGCCCATCCCCACCCAGGTGAGTGGGCACCTTGGTATACTGCTCCACCAACTTGGTGAAGTAGTTGAAGAGACTGTGCTGGGGACGCAGGAAGTCAAACTGGTAATTCCGCTGCTCCTTCTGCATCAGTTGGGTCAGGAACTGGCGCCCATTGCGGGCCACAAACTGTGCAGTCAGCTTCACCACATCCAGGTCGAAGGCAGAGATAGAGGGGGGGTCGGCAATGAACTCGAACTCTGGAGGGGGTTCCTTGGGCACAATAGTCTCCTGGATCACCTGGGCCTGGACCTGTGTCATGAGGGAGGGAGAAGAGCATGTTGTCCACTGGTCACGGACCACCCGCACAGCTGGTCACTCATTGCCTGCATGGCAGCCACAGTCCCAAGGGGGGCCCTCTTACCATGATGAGAGCAACAGCATTTTGCACATGAAGAAATTGAGCTACAGAAAAGGGGAACAAAAGGGGCTTTGAATGCCAGAGCAGAGAGGGGCTTTTCCTGGTCAGCAAGCCTTCCTGCTAGTCCTGTCCACCCTGAAATCACTCAGCTTTACCTGGCACAGTTTGCATTTATCTAGGCACATGCTGGGAACACAACCGTATTCCCTGTGACCAGTAAGGGGCTTTGCCCACATTGGGTGCTCGATAAATACTTGGTGAGGAGACAGCTGGTGGTGCAGTGGGTAGAACACCAGCAGGATCTGACTTCAGATCCAGCCTCAGCCACTAAATAGCTGTCTGACCCTGGACAAAGTACTTCATCTCAATTGCCTGAAAAAAAAATTTTTAATTAAAAAAAAATACTTGTTGATGCTGAATCACATGGTCCCCAAATGTCTTATTTTACAGAGAGAGTGGTGGCAGAGGGGCCAAGGGGCACCAAGGCAGGGACTGCACCTGCCCCTCTCCTAGTGACAGCTCTGCCTGTCCTGGCTTGGGGCTTTGGCACGGGGTCAGTGAAGCAGGCCATTCTCCAGCTAACGGCTGCCTCCGTGCTGACAGTCACACCCAAATCTGGCCAAAATGAAGGAATGAGGCCAGTGCCCAGCTGCGAGCACCACTGGAGGAGTTAATTACTGGACTCAGCACTGTACCCTGGCAGTGGACCCAGAGGCAGGGATTGGGAAAAGTTAAGAGTGACTTAACAGCTTCAGCAGAACAAGGCAGCTGGTGCACAGAGTAGGCCATAGCTGAGGCCCGACCAAGGGAGCTGTCTGTGAAAGATACAGCAATGGCAGTGGGAGCTGAAACCTTCCCCAGCCTCTGCCCAAATGCCAACAGGGGGCCTGAGAGCATGGCAGGAACAGACCCAGGCAAGCCCTGGATTCCTCTGCCCCAGTTCTCACCAGATGGGGACTCCCTCTCCTTCCCACGGAGGAAATTTGGGTTCCCTGCATGGGCAAGGAGGTCCCCACATCATTGGCTGACGCTGGGGAGCACCAGGACCTTCCTTGTACTCTGCACAGGCTCCCAGAGGGCTGAAGGGCTGCCCGTTACTGGCTGGGTATTCCCCACATCCCTAGCACGTGGTCACTCATGACCAAGGGTGTTCCAGAGCCAGAAAACCTGGGACTGAATCCTGCTCCTGACCCCAGCACAAAGGGGAGAAGCAGCAGGCTGCACTCTAGGCTCTAGCCCAGGGCTATATAACATCCAAGGGTCAGGGCTGGGTCTAGAACCCAGGTGTCCCAATGCCAGCAGAAATACTGTAGCCACAACAGCAAACAGTCTCCAAGTCACAGGCCTCTGGAGACCACCTGCTCTCCCAGGGCACTTCCAGCTCTAAATCCTAGGATCCCAAGAAGCCAGCTGAGGATGACAGCCCAGCCTCAGGTTCTGTTTAAAACTGCTGTAACTGGCAAAAGAAATAGAGCCCTCCCCACCTTCTACCACGTGCTCAGGCCTTCAAGTGTCATTCCACCTGTGGCCCAGCATGGAGTGCAGATAGGCAGCTTCTGCTAGAGCTCCCCCAGACCAGCAGTGAGACAAACAGACTCAGTCACCTGCAAGGCGATAATCTAAGTCTCTGTTTCTCTACACAAAGACTTGTTTGTCCAAGGGCACAAAATGCTAAGTTCTATGCCTGGGGCACGATGGCCTGAGCCAAGGTCCTGCCCCTGTCTGTGCGTGCTCTGGCTGGGCAGGGGCTGATCCTGCCCTCACCCCTGGAAACAGAGAGTGGGTGGCTCTTTTTCAGCAGATGCTTAAGAAATGTTTGTTCAACTGAATCAGGGGGTCCTCAGGCCAGAACAAGGCCAATGGCCCATACTTAGCCCAGGCAGGAAGCCTCCTATGAGCCTGCTGGTCTGCCCTCTTCCTGGAAGGTTGGTTGTGGGTAACTCCCAACTCATGCCTATTAAGGGGGCCCCTCTTTTTGGTTTTCCCTGTGACATAAGGGGTTAAATGGAGTAGAGAAGGAAACAGAAGAGACCTGGGAGGCTTTAGGCCTTGAGGAGGAGGGCTCAGTAAAACAGGACAGGGCCTGGGGGGTGGGGGGCCACGAGAGAAAGGAAAGGAGGTCCTTGGGGGACCCCAGGCCTAGTGTATGGCTCCCTTCCTACTCAGACTGAGGGCCTGATTTTGAGAGTGGATGAGGGGTGGTACCTTCTGTGGTAGCTGCTGCTGTGCGGCCTGCTGCTGCTGCTGCATGACCTTGGGGATGGCAGCCGAGGGCTCCTGTGCCTTCCCCTCCTTGAACTCGCTGACCTTGTGCCGGTAGTAGGCATGGTACGGGTCATTCGGGTTGAGGAAGTTGAATTTTGGGTTGTTGATCTCATTCTGGCGGATACGAGCTTCAAACTCAGGACCGTTTCTGGAAAGGAAGGAGCAGGTCAGGGGCAGAGCAGGCTTTGGTTCTCAGTGCTCCAAAATACACATTCCTGGCCCGCTCATCACTTGGGCATCCCAGGAAATTCCTGGACCCCATATGCTGCTCGAGGACTTGGCGCCATCCTGGCTGCTCAAGGTCAGCCCAGCTGTCTTAGCTCCCGGGCCTGCTGCAGCATCCATGGGGGCCCACAGAGACAGGGCCTGGACCACAGCTACCCCCTCCCAGGATGTAAAGAGGGAGCAGAAAAAGCAAGAGGCTAGGGAGGAGGAGACCACCTGAGTCTGCCACAGACTGTGAGACTGGGGTCAGTCACTGCCACTGGATCCCTCTGAGCTTTAGTGCCCTCCCCTGGATTAATGGCAGAGAACACCAGAGGCTGCATACCAAAGGTACAGTGGAAAAACACCATGGGACTGGATGGAGAGGACCTGGGTTCATATGGGGGCTGAGAGGCAGTACTAACCATGCACAGAACACTGGGCCTGGAGTCAGGAAGACCCCACCTCAAATGCAGCTTTCAGATACTTCCTAGCTGTGGGACCCTGGGCAACTCACAGAACCTCTGCTTGCCTCAGTTTCCTCATCTGTGAAATGGGGATAATAACAGTAGCTCCCAGGGCTGTTATAAGGATCAGCTGAGATAACTGTCAAGGCTCAGCACAAGTCCCGGCACACAGGTGCTGTGTAAAAGCTTATTCCTGTGCCCCTTTGGTCTAACCTTGGGTGACTCATTTCTTTAGGCCTCACTGACCTCATCTGCAAAATGAGAGGGTGGTCCCTTCCAGCCCTGGGCTAGGATCCCGCCCCCGCCCCCAGCTGCCGGAAGCCTGGGATATGGGCACTAACTGGCAAGAAGGCACTTTCAGGCTCGGGTTCAAAGCCTGGCTCTGCCACTTCCTCACTGCTTGTGTCTCCCTAAAGCTCCCCTCTCTCAGCGCTGATTTCCTTGTGTGCCAGGTGAGGGCCATGGCCTGTGACCCATCCCGAGGTCCTTCCCACAGCCAAACACTGCGAGAACCTCTTAGGAGTCTCCTGGCCAGTGTCAGTGGCGCCCTGCCACCCTCACGGAAGGCCTGCGTACTGGGCTGGCTGGCCCCACACAGGAGCAGGGAGGCACCTCTGGGGGCCAGGCCCAAGAAAGGACCCCTCAGAACTCGAGGGAAACCCAGGGGAGTCTAGAGGACAACCTAGAGGACAACCCCAAAGTACCCTCACTGTGAATCACTACCTTGCCTTTGTATTAATCTTAGCATAAACTCAAACCCACAAGGAGGCTTTTGGTGAAACGCGCTCTCACTCAGCTAGTGGGGAACTGGGTGGGTTTGCTGGGTTTTTCCATACCAGTTCTGAGCCAGACACCAAAGGAAGGAGAGACCCAGTGCTCACTAGCAGAGCAAAGCGTGAGGGATGGGAGGGAGCCTTCTTTCATGGAGCACGAGCCCACCAGATGCGGAGTCTATTGCTGCCTTGGACCCAAAGCAAAAACACCGACCTGTTTTCCTTCACTCCAGGCTGAGGACCTAGATAGCTTCACTATAGGCAAACAATTAGCTGCATGTTTCAAAGGTTTCAAAACTGCTTTAGGGATCACACTGGGTGGTCCAGAAGAACTAGGGCTGGAGAATATTTCTAAAGATGTACCTAATAATGGTGGAACTGACCCAGGGTCAGTGGCTGGAAAGCTGGCCTTGGGAGCTGAGATGACCTGGGTTTGAATCCAGCCACGGACAATGACCAGCTCTGTGACTCTGGCCAAATCCCTTACCCTCTGCCTGCCTCAGTTTCTCTAACTGTACAAAGGGGATAATAACAGCACCTACTGGCCAAGGTTCCTGTGCGGATCACATAAGATATCTGTAATATGTTTAGCACAGGAGGTACCACAGAAGTGTTCATCATTATTAAATGTGAAGCCTCCCATGGACACGTTTATTTAGGCAGAATGACTGCCGTCCCAGGGTCCTGGGAAGGGCTAAGTGTCTCCTGCTTAAAGCCATCTAAAGTGTTCTGGGAGAGAAGGAGAGGAGGGAAAGAGAGCCAGGTAGGGGGGGCTGAGAACCAGGGAACCATCAGCAATGCTGCCCTCTCCCTACGCTGGGGGGCGTGTCAAAGCTTCAGGGACATACAAATGAGCAGTTCTCCCTAAGAGGCTGGAGACCCTCCCAAAGGCCTTCTCTCTCCAGCCGGGGCACAGACAATCCTAAATGCAGGTCAGTGCCTGGGAGGAGAAATCAGAATGATTTTAATTAACTTGTAAAGATAGCATAGGAAGATTAGCCCTTGGGTCAAAATGACTACGGTTCTGGTCAGCCCAGTATAGTCCAAAGAGCTCGGGCTGAGAGTCAGGAGAGGCCACAGAGCAGCACCAAGGTGACTGCTGAGCCCATCCCAGAAGCCTGCAGGGATTCTTCACCTTCTTGGGGTGCCACAGCCTCCAGACCCACCCACATGGAATCCAGTCCTCATACAAAGTCAATGAAAATCAGTACAAAGCTGAAATGTGCTCCTCTGGCTCCCCGCCCCAGGCCTGAGTTCCCAGACCTGATCAATAGGCTGTCCAGCCCTGAGCAGCAAGACCCAGTGGAGGCCATTGGCGGGTAGGAAGGCTTGGTGCTGCGTGGCCAGGGGTCCTTGTCCTGCCACCCAAAGAGCAGCAACAGGCCACAGGCTATACAGGGAGACAATCCCACCACAATGATCCAACTAAGGAAAGTGTGGAAGTGAGGGGAGCTCTTTAGGAGCACACTACCATGTGGCCTCTGAACCTTGTCTGTGCGAGTGCACCAGGACCTACCTGGCTACAAAGCTGGCAGTCTTGTCCACAATATTCCTAACCTCAGGAGGAGGGTAGATGATTCCCACAACAGGCTTGGAAGGGGTGGAGTCCTCCTTGGAAGCTTCATCTTCTGGGGGCTGCAAAGACAGGAAAGGATGAACAAGGGAAGGAACTCTCATAAACCTTGAGGCAAAGACCCACCTCCAGAGGCCCCCATGCAGCCAGGAGGGAAAGGGGGAGGCCAAAAGGCAGAGCCCAGCCTGGGTCAGGGGCTGGTCCAGGGCTGGCTGATCACAGACACTCAGAGTGGAAAGCACCTTCAGAGGCCTGCCTCTGCAAGGCTCTGCTGGAGGGCCTGCCCTCCCACCTGTGGAGGGCTCTGGTTAGGAAGTTCTTCCAGACACTAAATGAAAATCCCCTCCCCTCCTTCCCCCAAGTTCTGCGCCAAGCAGAATGAGGCTTAGTGGCCATGGGATGCTCTTCAAGTACCAGAATCTTTTCTTTTCCACATTAGATCCTCGCATGCCTCCTCCCCAGATTCCAACTTGGCCCCCAGTGACTTCCCCATCATGGTAAATCCTCCCCAGACACCCTCTAGCTCGGCCATGCTCAAAGCACAAGACGGTTCACTTTTGGTGGTTGTTGTTCTCGTTTCAGGGGTGTCTGACTCTCTGTGACCCTATTTGAGGTTTCCTTGGCTGGAGGACCTGAGGCAAAGAGGGGTTAACTGACTTGACCAGGAGTGTCTGAGGCCAGATCTGAACTCGGGTCTTCCTGACTCCAGGCACTCTGTATACTGTGCCCCCAGATCACTTTTCCCTACTGCTTTGAGGACACTCACTCACCCCTTGTTTGGGATCCCACACCACTCCATTAAGCCACACTCTAAGAGGTTTTTCTGATACATTAACCCCAGACCTACTGGGCTCACTGCTACCACCAGCCCTGTGAACAGAGCCTGACTCCTAGAGGATACTTAATGAATGTTTACTGATCGACAAACCCAATCTTCTAACTCTTCTGGCCAATGTGAGGGGAATAAAACCCTATTCTTCCATTTCTTTCTTTCTTTTGCTTTTTGGAGGGCAATTAGGGTTAAGTGACTTCCCCAAGGGCACATGGCTAGTTTTTGTTAAGTGTCTGAGACTAGATTTGAACTCTGGTCCTCCTGACTCCAGGGCCAGAGCTTTATTCAGTGGGCCACCTAGCCACCCCCCCCCCTTCTTCCATTAGAACAACTAAGATTTAATAGCATTAGAACAAAGTTCTTATTAGAAAGGGAAAAAGGTAACACCCTGCAGAAATCAGTACAAAGCTGAAATGTGCTTCTCTGGCTCCCCCGCCCAGGCCTGAGAAAAGCTGGAGCTCCCCCCCATCCTTCACCCTCGGGACATGGGGAACTACAGGGCATACAGGGAACCTTATTAAAACTCCTAGCCCCTTGGTCTGACAGGACAAAACCCCCTCCCTTCTCTCATCATTTCCTGTACTTTTTGTTCTGGAAACACTCTTCCCCATCTATGCCCTAGCAGACATGGCTGCTCTCCCCGCCCCCCATGACTGGGTCTTCTCCCTAGTAAACTCTCCCTGTTTGGGGAGGGTTGAATTCCTGGGGGCAGGAATGCTCTAACTAGGATGCTATTCGAAACAAAAGGCCAAGCCCCTTAGGGGAAGGGAGCAAGGGGGATGGTCAAGCATCTACACTGGTCCCCTGTGCTTCTGCCAGCCCCTGGCCCTGTTCCAGGACCTTCAGAAGGCCCTTTTTTGTTTCCTTTGCCAGTGTTCTCCAGTGGGTGGGAGTGACGGGGCTCGGAAGGATGACTCCTGCGTTGGATGGAAAGAGGAGGAATTCCCAGGTGGAGAGGCAAGGGAGGCCCTTCTCAGCAAGGTCAGGCTGCAGGCTGGGGATGGGGCTGAGTACTGAAGGTCATGGAGGCCAATTTCTAAAACTTCCTTTGTGACCGAAGATGAATCTTTCCAGTTCCAGAGTGGGCAAACAAGAGAGCAAAGAGCCCCATTCCTCACTTAGGGAGGACAAACCAAGGGTGTTGTCCTCATCACAGAAGTATTAGGAGAGAAGTTCTCTGGGGGAGGAGGGCTCTCTTCAAACCTGAGTCTTCAGGGAGGTGCCCCAAGGAGGCTTTAATTTATTAACCATTTGCAGGGGCCATGCCCTGGGCTGACACAAGAGTCTGTGCAAAGCCCACGGTGAGGGGAGGCAGAGGAAGCCGCCAAGGAAGGCAGGGGGAACTGGGGAGGCCATTTCAGTTTTTGAAGATAAGGAGGGAGAAAGGTTCCCAGGGCAGCGGGAGATGCCTCTGTAAGGCTTCCTTCTCCTTTCGTCCCTCACCCCAAGAGACAAGAGTGTTTTTTGTTTTGAGGGGTAGTGTTGGCCTCACAAGATGTGTTCCCAAGCATTCTTGCCCCCAGGGACTCAACTACAACATTTAATGAACATCTGGTGCCTGCTGGGCTGGGCTATGGAGGATGCCATGCTAAAAAGCAGGGCCTGGCAGACGCAGAGTTCAGCTTAGACAGCTCCTCCAGTCGCCAGGACCACCAGGATACAAAGACAACACGAAGGGGCAGAATTCAGATCCCTGCAATGAGGACTGATGGGGAAACAGAATCCCCCTGCTGACTGAGAGGCAGGCAGGGGGGATCAGAGATGCGGCATCAAGTGGCACACTGTCAGGCTTCATCAGCAGGCTGGATCAGTTTCTCTGCCTTACTACAGCCATGGAATTAACAGATGCTTGCTCACTGGCAGGAAGGCTATGGCAAGTCTTGGACAGAAGGCTAAAGAGCAGAGGAATCGACTTGCCAGTGAGGCTCAGTATGGTCAGAGCTGTGGTTTTTCCAGGAGCAATGTATGGCTGTGAGAGGGCCTAGGGACTATAAGGAAAGCTGAGCCCTGTAGAATTGAGGCTTCTGAACTGTGCTGCTGGAGAAGACTTCTGAGAGTTCCTTGGACAGCAAAATCAAATCAGTTGCTTAAAGAAATTAATTCGGGCTATTCACTGGAAGGTCCAATACTGAGGCTGAAGATTAAATACTCTGGCCAGATAATGAAAAGCCAGGACTCGTAGGAAAAGACCTGATGCTGGGAAAGACTGAAGCAGAAGGAAAAGGAGGGTGGCAGAGGGCGAGATGGACAGTGCCATGGGAGCAACACCCATGAGCTTAGACAGACTGAGAGACAGTGGAGGGAAGAAGAGCCTAGTGTGCTATAACCTATGGGGTCACAAACAGCAGGACAAGACTGAACAATAACAAGGTCATTCAATTCATTGGGAATTTCCTGGGTATTCTGTGCCAAGTACTAGGGCCATGGAGATAAAAATCAAAGCTTCTGCCCTCAAAGAGCTCACATGGGGGAGGGGAGGGGTACAACCCAGGCAGTGATAACTAGACACACAATGATCTAGTTAGATAAGAACATTGCTTTCCCATATAGAATCAAGTTCCTTGAGGACAGGCTGTTTTGTTTCTGTGTGTGTTTCTGCAGGCTAAGGAGCACTTAGCAAATCCTCTGCATTCCAGCTTCCACATACACACAGACACAGACACACAGACAGACACATGAACACACTCTGGCACTCCAGAAAGCCTTCTTAGAGGAGGTGGCACTCTATTTGAGCCTTAGTTAGGTTATTCTGAGCATGGGTGACGAGGGGTGATTGTCCCAGGCATGGAGGACAACTTGTACAAAAGCCCACAAGGCAGGAAAACTAGCTAGCCTCGGAAAGGCAGAAGAAGCCAGTTACAGAGGCAGCAGGAGGACAAAGAGAGGCTGAATGTGTTGAGGTGTTTTGCTCCACTACGTAAGTTTTGTAGCAGGAAGGACTTTGGGGAGGGGAGGTGGCTTAACACATCAATCAAATATTTTTTTCACATGCACAGAAAAGCATGGGAGGGGACCCAAAGACAGCAATTTGGTTACTACCTTGTTAAACTCTGTATACATTTCTTATAACCATGTAACAAAAGTACAATTTCTTGCATAATTTCCCCCTTTTTTGTATCTCGAATTATTTACTGAAAATTAATTCACAATCAAAAAACAAACAGAGACAGGCTAGTGCCAGATTTGGTTAAAAGCTTTAAATGTCAGACTAAAGGCTATTTTATTCTGGAAGCAATGAGACTTTTTGGGAAGGAGAAGCCAGGGGCTAACATGGCTTTCTTCAAGTCCATTTGGCAGCTGCGTGAATGAATGAATGGAAAAAATGATTAAGCACTTCTTATGCACTAAGCTTTGGGGATACAAATGGGAGATAGTTTCTGCCCTTAAATAGCTTACATTCTTTTTAAAAAAAGTTTTTAAAAATTCCAAACTTAAGACCAAAAAAGAACCGCTTTCAATGATAAAGGAGAACAGAAAAAGATAACTCTATACAAAACCACAAATACCTACCATGTGGTGCTTGCTTTACTTTTTAAAAGTATCTAAATTCAATAAGCTGTCCTGAGCTTTGTTCTGCTTTGGTTTTCTCATCCCTAAAACGTGAATAACGTCCGCTCCCAAGGAGGTGGTAAGACTGAGTGACATACTACTTGTCAAGAGCTAGCAGTAAGTAATTATTATTAAACGCTTCAATCAGTGTCTTGTCTTTGTTAGGCGGTGAGTGAGGGGCGCTGCACCCCCTCCCAAATCCCACTCATCCCTGAGAAACAAGAACAAACCCTAAATAAAGCACGGTAAAGCAGAGCAGCTGGCCCCATAGAGGCACGAGGTCTCCCTTGGCTATGGCAGTCACCCATGCTGGGGGGGGGGGCGGTGGGTGGTCGGGCACCTCACCCATCGGTCCCTGGAGCTTTCCACACTCTCTCTCTACAGGGCAGCTGCCACTAATGGAGTTTTCACCTTCGGCCGGAGGGGGAGCGGTGGCCGGGGGGCTGGTTTGGTCCGGGAGGCACAGGGGTGCTGAGGGGGGCCACGGGGCGGGTCTTTCCAGAGGCGGTGGGAGCAGGGGCTGATTTAGGGCGGGGTGTGGAGGCGGAGTGACAGGCAGAAAATGGACAGGCTGATGGGGAAGGGTCTATTCCACACAGGATTAGGGTGGAGTAACAGTGATGTTACGGCAGCCAGATGGCAGAGGCCCAGAGGCAGAAAGACTCATCTTCCGGAGTTCAAATCCGGTCTCGGACATTTACTAGCTGTGTGACCCTGGGCAAGTCACTTCACCCAGTGTGCCTCCGTTTCCTCATCTCTGAAATGATTAGGAGAAGGAAATGGCAGACTCCTCCGGAATCTCGGCCAAGAAACATACGACGGAACGACAAACGCGCCGGACGCAGCGCGCGCCGGCTCCTCCCCACCAGCCTATGCGGCAGGGTGGGCAGGGGCGGCGTCTCTTGGGCCGCGCGGGGGCTCCCCGACGTCGCCAGAGCAGCGGGCCCACCCCCGGCCTAGAGCGTCCTCGCCCGCCTCCCAGGGGGCCGCGCGGCGCGGGCAGCGCGACGCCTGCTGGGAGTTGTAGTCCGGCTGCCTCCCTGCCACAGCCGCCCCACAGCCTCCAGTTCCTCTCCTCTTCCCTCCCCTGCCATCAGTTAACAGGGCCCAGGGGGGCAGAAGGAGCTCCCCGACCGCCGACCGCCTACCTGCTTGGGCTCCGTGGCGACGGGCGGCGGCGGCGGCACCGCCTGCACCGGTCCGGCCGGCATGTCTGCGGCGCAGGGGGCTGCGGCTCCAACGACGGTCTAGGCGCGAGCGGCACTGCGTCCGGGCCGAGCCGGGCGCCCGCAAGATGGCGGCGGCCACGCGGCGGACCGCCTTGAAGGAGGCGGGGCGACGCTCTTCCGGTCACGCCCCCCGTCTTCCGGTGGCCCTTTTCCCCCTTCCCCGCGCACGTCGGACGTGCAGACGCCGTTGCCATGGAGACGGCCGGGCGGGAGACCTCAGTTACTTGGCTGGGAGCGGCAGTGGATCTAAGAAGCCAAGGCTGGGGCTCCGGGGACGGGAGCTGAGAGAACAGTTTGGGGAGCTTCAGCGGCGCGGCCGGGGGGCAGGTGAGCTCGGAGTGACGGCTCGTGGTCTCCTCTAATCCCCTTCCTGCCCCAGGGTCCCCAGCCCACCTGGGCCACGCACGTTCACTCTCCCAACCTTCCTCTGGCCCCGACCCTCACCCCTGGAGCCCCCCTCCCTGAAGGAGGGGCTCCCCCGTCCCTGGGATCTCCCCTCCCACCTGGGAAGCCCCGCGCTCACCTGGGGAGCCCATCCCACCCAAAGCCCTGCTCTCCCAGAGGAACACACTTTACACCCCAGCTCACCCCCGACAAATATTTCCCCATCCACATCAGGGAGCACCTTCCCATCTGAGGAGCCCCTCCAATATTGTCCGCATCCCCGCACCCCTCCCGTGTCGGGAATCACCTTGCCTTTCCGAAGAGCCCCACCCTAACCTCAGGAGCCCAGTTCTGCTGTAGGGAGACCCCTCCCCCCCAAAAGCCTCGCCCATCCCCGACCTGGGAGCCCCTCCCAACTCGTACCACTCCCCACCTTCCACTGTCCTAGTCCTAGCCCTGGGAGCCTTTCCTGACTCAGGCCCTGTTTCCGCACCCCAAGGGATCCCTGCTTTCCCATCTAAGACTCCTTACCTTTTCGGAGACCCATGTCAAGCTCCCTCATTCCCCCTCTCACATCAGGTTTCAGGCACACGCTTCCCCCCATTTCAGTCAACCAGCCTGTCTTAAGTACCCACCTTGTATCAGGCACCAAGCTAGGGACGGTTTTGAGGACCAAGATGAAGCAAAGCCCTGCCTTGAATGAGCTTATATTCCATCAGGGGTGACATGTTCCCATACATCTAAGACCAGGAGACAGGAGGCACTAATAGCTCCCTCAAGGAAATTTGAAGTTACCCTTGATTGTGCTCTTTAGCCCTTCTCCACCCTTTCAACACAGAAGGCAGGGCTGAGAAGCAGATTTGGGCTGCGGACCCCTTTGGCTATCTCCCTTTGTGAAGGTGGACAGATTGGGAAGGAATTCCCAAGAGATCCCTCCACCAATGCAGATCCTTTGGACGGTCCGAAACCTAGGGATGCCTCAGAATAACGTTTTTTAACTGCATGAGGAAAAGTAGGATTACAAAGAAAGCCAAGTAGTTTGTCTATCAATAAGCATTTGTTAAACATTTTCCATGAGCAACAAATGCTAGTCCAGAAAGCAATCCTTCACCTCTGGGAATGGTAGGAGGTTTCCATCTAGAAGGGCTCAACAGAATGGATATGAAGAGATGGCAGGTTCTAAATTAAAATTTGAGGGGATCTGAGAGTCCCCTCGTCTTGCAGTTGAGGAAACTGAGGCCCAGGGAGGTGGGAGGCAGCCCTTGGAGCCAGCTGGTTCTCCTGCCTCCCCCCAGGGCATCTTCTGGCCTCCAGGATGGCTCACCTGCTGGGGAACCAAAACTGTATGGACAGCTTGAGGAAGGACATCACAGATCTGCAAGGAGCCATCGTGGACGTGTTCTCTCGAGCTGGGGCAGTGCGCTTCCCCTCTTGGAAGTTCCCTGACAAAGTGTCCTGTGACCTGGACTTGGTGTCTCTCTTGGATCACTATGACCACGAGGAAGGAAACCCTGAGTTCACTCAGCTTTCCCACATGGTGCTCCTGGAGCTGGTGATTGACAGGTGAGGAAGAAGCCCATGGCTGCCTGGTGGTTGGGGTGGCACTCCAAAGAGCAGGGGCAGAGAAGCAGGTTTCGGCCTGACTTTCTAAAGATGGGAGCTGTCCAGAGCTGGAATGATAGGGGAGTCCCCATCAGTGGAGGCATCTGAGTGAAAAAGCCACAACAGCCTCATTTGTCCAGCACTTTAAAGTTTGCCGATTGTTCATCCTTTGTTCAGGAAGAGAACCAGTGATGTCACAAGGGTGATGTCTTGACTTGCTTGAGAACTGGATTTAAGTAAGGCAGAGCCAGCAGAGTGGTCAGCCTCCCTCCTTCTGAGTCATCGAAAGTCCAGTGGCAAGACAAAGGTCCAGATGACTGGAGATGGCCTGGGATGCAGGGGGTGACCTCGACCTGGCTGAATGAAGGTCTTTCCCAGGCCTCCGTTTGTCTGAGGCATGCCCGCTCTATGACAAAGGGCTAGGTGAGAACAGTGACAAAAGATGGCCTAGTTTACCATCACAAAATTATCAGTCTGGGAGGGGAAGACCCTCAGAGTTTCTGACCAGAACAGAAGATGATGGCTGTTCACACTGCTTCTAAGCCATCAGAACCTAAACAGTGAGCTGCCAAGGCTTGCTGAAGCTTTTACTGGCCATTCAATGAAAGCCTGAGTGATTTGGGTTTGAAGGCAAGCCAGGTAGCTCCATGTGAAACTTCTTAAAAGGCTTCTTAAAAGCCTGTTTTCCAGGGATTTAATTTCACTTGATCCTTATAATTATATTCCAGTCTTACAGATGAGAAAACTGAGGCTGAGGGAGGTTAAGTCCAGGGCTACACAGCCAGTAAGTGTCATAGGCATGATGCAAACTCTGGTCTTCCAGACTCCAGTTCTAGCACTGTGCGAAGCTGGTGCCTCCTAGGAGCTGGAAGACCACTCCTTCCGGGAGGTTATGGAGGGGGTGTCTGTGCTGTTCTAGGCTGGTTAGATGCCTCTGGAGCCTCTGGCAGCTGTGCTCCTGCAAAGAGGAAATGGGCCCAAAAGGTGCTGGGGTGGCCTGGTTGCAAGGCAGGGGGTGAGCCTCCCACCTACAGTCCTGGCTTTGCTGTTTATCGGTAGTAAGACCCTGGGCAAGTCACTGTCCCTCTAGGGGCCTCAGCTGCTTCACTCTATCAGGACATACAAAAAGCCCACAAGGTTAAAAAACAAGAAAACTCAGATCCCCAGCCTTGGACAAGCTGGTGGTCACTCAAAGCCAATGGGCCTTGAATTTAGCAAGAGAAAGCCTACCAAAGGGCCAAGTGATGTGGCCTCTTTTATGTGGGGTTACTTAAAAGTCTTGGCAAATCCAAGTTGTGGGGAGTCCACTGGGAGAGGCTGGGATGGTGGGGGGGGTTGGGGGGGGTTGTTGAATAAATGCTTTCAAGAAATGATCCAAGGGGAAGGTTCCTTTTGCCTGAAGGCAGAGTGTTAGATTCTGGAGGGCAGGAAGCCCAGCTGGACTTAGGAATAGTGAGGTTTCCTCTCCATCCCAAATAAGACTCATGGCCCTAGGGGGTACCATGGAGGATGGGAGATACCCCAAATTCCTTATCTGAAGATGTGATCTGGTCCTGGCTTGACCACTAACTCCCATGTAAACATGAAAAAGTCATCTCCCCTGGCTGGGTCCCCTTTTCTCCAACTGTAAAAAGAGGGGGTTTGGCAAGGTGCTTTCTAAGGCCCCTCTCAGCCCTGACATCCCCTGTTCTCAGGCCCCTCCCAGCCCTGACATCCCCTGTTCTCAGGCCCCTCCCAGCCCTGACATCCCCTGTTCTCAGGCCCCTCCCAGCCCTTCCATCCCCTGTTCTCAGGCCCCTCCCAGCCCTGACTCTTGATGCTAGCTCTAAGGCTGCTCTTGAGCACGTTCCCCATTTCCAAGTCCTTAGCAACGTACCCGGGCCTGCCTCTTGCTCTCCTGAAGAACTGGTCCAGATGGCGTTTATAGCTTGTAGTCATGGTGGGTGATGGTCCTAATGCTGGCATTGATGACCACACTTCCCCTCAGGTTGCTACCCAGCTGGCCACTGAATCTTCGTCAGCATTTCTGTCCCAGGCTTTTTTCCTGGCTGTTTTTGGGCTGAAATCTTGTCCAAAGTCTCTTGTCTACACACTTCCCTTCTCTTCCCAAATCCCAGGATCCTGCTGTGATGCTCTCCTGTGCTCTCTTGTGTGCCACGTACTGTGCTAGGCACTTGGGGATCAAAGAAAGATAAAATATGGTCCGTGTCCTCAAGGAACTGGCACTCTTAACAGTGCGGGTTGGGGGGGGGGCAACAGGAACACTCTCAGGTCTATGCAGCAGACACACAGAAGGAGCCTGTGGCGGTTTGGGAGGGAGGAGTGGGGGAGTGTGGCCGGCAGGCTGGGGGCAGAGGGACAGGCTTGTGGGACAGTTGTGGCAAACCCCAGAGGCAGGAGGTGGGGCCTGATGGACAGTCCCCAGGCTTGGCCGCAGTGACTGGATCTCTGGTGGATAAAAATACGGGAAGGGGCTGATCAGATAAAGCCACAGTCTGGCCTCTGCCTTGGCCCTTAGAGAGCTCTCTAGAAAGGGGGGAGCCCATTGCATGGAGCTCCTGATGGGCCAAAGTGCTGCCCACCCAACTGCTGATGAAAGTGCTGGGCTCTGGCCCGGCCCATGGGGGATTTGCTTGTGTTTGCCCATCATAGTTAGTGATCGGCTTGTTTTCTTGCCTTCTCACTGAGGTGGGGATGGGGGGAGAATGTGGATCTGAAAAAATAATAATGTTGAATTTAAAATAAAAGAAATATGTGAGCTTAAGAGCCCAGAGACCAACGAAGCCTCTTTAATCAGCGTTCCGGACCAGGCTTGGATGGGTGAGCCAGGGGCAGGGGTCAGGTGGTGGGGTTTTATCCTTCAAATATTTCCTCTTTTAATAGAGAGCAGAAGGAAGGTAATGCTAATGCGCTTGCTCTGAGACCAGCCCTAGTCACCAGCCTTGTCTTTGTCTTGTTTTCACAGACCTGAATGAACCGTCACCTCCCCCTCCCCTTCCTATTCCTCCAATACCCCTGGGAGAAGACAAAGGGTCTTTGCATTTCTTTGTAGCCCAGTGCTTTCCACATAGTAGGTGATTAATAAAAGCTTGTTGCCTTCTTGGACACCATGAAGAACCCTGATGAAGAGACAGTCCCTGTCCACAGCAATCTTGAATCAGGAATCCTAACATGTCAGAGTTGGAAGTAACCTTGGAACATAGAACACAGAATATCAGAGCTGGGAGGGGCTTGAGAACAGGGAATGTCAGGGCTGGGAGGGGCCTTAGAACACGGGGTATCAGGGCTGGGAGGGGCCTTAGAACAGGGGATGTCAGGCCTGGGAGGGGCCTTAGAACAGGGAGTGTCAGGCCTGGGAAGGGCCTTAGGACAGGGGGTGTCAGGGCTGGGAGGGGCCTTAGAACAGGGGATGTCAGGGCTGGGAAGGGCCTTAGAACAGGGGATGTCAGGCCTGGGAGGGGCCTGAGAAATAATTTTCATTTAGAGACAGAGAAATTTAGATTATATTAGGTAAGTGTTCGGTGTGTGCTGAGATCAGAACAGACTTTTGCCAGCCTAAATCTCTGGCCAGAAGCAGGGAACCTGGGTTCTAGGTTGAGGTTTTAATCTGCTGGGCTGTGTGGCTTTGCAGGGTTCGCTTCCCCTCTTCAGGCCCCCTTCTCCACCTGTAGGACAAGCAGTCCTGGGTGATCCCTAAGGACCTTAGAGCCTTAGCTCTCTCTGTGTGGTCTTGAACCCAGCTGTCTAGATAACTGAGCTTCTCCCCCAGAGGGCCTTTTAAGATAAGCCATTTTTCAGGTTGGGTGCTGGCCAATGTGCCCACAGAACTTCACCAGCTCCCCAAGAGTACTAACAACCTGGGGTATATCCAGAGGAGACCAGGCCCTTAGGTAACCAGCTGAAGGCCTGGGGGTATGTGGCCTGGCTGCTTGGTAGAGGAGGGGTTAGGCTCATCCTCCTTGACCCCAGGCTAGAATTGGAGCGAGACTGCAGTGGCAGATTTCAGCATCAGCTAAGGAGGAGCTTTCTGGACGGCTGAGCTGCCGGCCCGGGGTGGTAGGAGGTGGCCTTTGGGATGCCCAGTGAGAGTGCCCTCTGTAGGCTGGCCAGGCTGGATGGCTAGCAGCATCCTCCCCGGGTGGAGGCCTTCCAGCCCTCCGGGGCCCTCAGTCTGCGTGTGTGTGTCTCTCTCTCTTTGTCCGCCAGGCTTCTTTTGCTTCTCCAGAGCTTTACCAGCTACGCAGATAACATCACCAGCAATGAGCTGATCCCCGTCCCCCGGGAGGCGGGGCCCTGCATGTCCATTGGGCTCACTGTGCGAAGGTACTGGACCAGCGTGGTGAGGCTGGGAGAGCTGTGCCGCCAATCACTGGCTGAGGTAAGGAGGCTCTCCCAGCGCGGTCCTCACCACTTCTGGGTGGCTGGCAGCCTCCCCCCTCGGCCTAGGGCTGGGGGCTTTCTCTCATTTCTGGCTTTGGAACCAAGTTTGTTTCTGGTAATTTACAAAATTCCCTTTTGGTTTTTTGGTGTTTGTTATTTTCATGTCCGTGTCATTATTGCATATACTGTTTTTTGGTTCAGCCGACCTCACTCTGCATCGATCCATGGGGATCGTCCCATCTCCCCACATCGCTCACATACGCCCTTTCTTGCTGCAGAGTGATGTTCGTCACCTTGATATCCTGCAGGTTCCCCCATTCCATGGGCATCTGCTTTGTTTCCACTTCTGTGCTATCACGAGGAGTACTGCTGCGTATAAATGTTTTGGTTTATATGAGCTCTTTATTTTTATCAATGAGGTCTAAGCCCAGTAATAGAATCTCTTTGTTAAAAGGTATGGAATTTTGGTCATTTGCACAATTCCAAACTGTTTTCCAAACTGGTTGTGCCATTCCACAGTTCCACCAACAATGTATTAGCGTGCCTCTCTTTCCACAACCCCTCCAGAACTGACTATTCCCGTCTCTTGTCATCTTGGTAAATTTGCAGGGCGTGAAGTGAATCCTCAGAATTTTTCTTTCTTTCTTTTTTTTTTTGCAGGGGGAAGATAGGGCAATTGGGGTTAAGTGACTTGCCCAAGGTCTCAGGGCTTGTTTTTTGTTTTAGTGTCTGAGGTTGATTTGAACTCAGGTCCTCCTGACTCCAGGGCCGGTGCTCTATCCGTTGCGCCACCTAGTGGCTCTCTCAAGAGCTGTTTTTATTTGCATTTCTCTCATTGTTAAGGATGTGGAGCTTTCTTTCTGTGGTTGCGAAGACTGGCCGGCTCTTCTTTTGAGCATTTTTCTTTTTGGATGTATCGATGTTGTCCGTGCAGAAGCTCTTTGGTTTCCTATAATCAAAGTTATTTATCTTATCTTTTGCGATTGCTGCTATATCTTGTTGGTTTAAGAATAGATCTCCTCTCCAGAGTTGTGAGAGGTATAAGCTGTTTGTCTTCCAGTTTCTTCATAGTAGGATCTTTAATGTTAAGGTTGCATATCCATTTAGAATGAATTGTGGAGTATGGTTTAATGTGTTGGTCTGAGCCTAATTTCTGCCAGATTGCTAAGTTTTCCTAGCAGTTTTTACAAAATAAGGAGTTGTTTCCTAGGTGATTTATGTTCTCTGTTTTATCAAACACCAGGTTTTTGAGTTCTCTTGTTTCTGATTCTCCCTTGTCTAGCCAGTTCCACTGATCTACTGTTTTTGTTTTTTAAGCAGTATCAGATAATTTGATGGTGGCTGCTTTATAATAATATAGTTTCAGGTCTGGAAAGAGTATTCCTCTTCATCCTGATTTCTTTTCATCATTTCCCTTGATATTCTAGATCTTTTGTTTTTACAATTTGTAACAATTTCATCAAATTCCTTAAAGTATCACCTTGATAATTTCATTGGTGTAGCATTACAAGTATAAATTAGCTTTGTTTTTTTTCTTTTATTGGCATGGCCCAGCCATGAGTATGGATATTTATCCAACTCTTTAAATTGTTCTTTATGGTAATTAAATCCATGTGGTGCTGATGAATATGCATATTCTTTTGCAGTTCCATCAAGAAGACACCGTACATATTTTAGCTCTAGTTTGGCTCTAGCAATTTGTTCCGTTCTATATTTTCTGCTCTGTTTATCTGTTAGATTTATCCCAAACTGAGAGACATTGAAACTTTGCTTTTGTGTGCTTTGGTCAGCTGATTCTCAGTTACTTTATATGTTGTAGAGTTATTTGGAGTGAGATTTTTCCTTTCTATTATTGCCTCTTGGGTTTCATTATTATTACATAGAAATGCAGTTAATTTTTGAGTGTTTATTTTGAGGCTTGCAACTTTGCCTAATATATTGTCTCAATCAGCGTCTTTCATAATTCTTGGGATTTTCCAAGTAAGCTATCATATATATCATCAGCCCATAGGGATAGTTTTATTTCCTCTTTACCTATTAATGCATTTAATTTCTTTTTTACAATTGCTGGTATTTCAGAATTGTATCAAATACTAGTGGGGAGAGTGGACATCCTTGCTTTACTCCCTTATTTATTGGAAAAGGTTTTTATTTATCCCTATTGTCTATGATACTCATTTTTTGACTTTAGATAGACACTTTTTAATGATATTTTAAAAATAAAATAGAAGCAAAAGGAGCCTGAGGGGGAGAAAGAGAAAGAAAGAGACAGAGAGAGAGAGAGAGAGAGAGGGAGGGAGAAAGAGAGACAGAGAGACAGAGAAAAAGAGAGAGAGAGAGAGAGAGAGAGAGAGAGAGAGAGAGAGATACAGACTGAGGGCCCAGAGTTAAACAGGCCAGAGAAGCTGTAGAGCATCAACCTGGGGAGGATATTCCTGGCCATCCAGCCTGGCTGGCCTGCACAGGCTCTCACTGGGCATCCCAAAGGCTACCACCTGCCATATGCCTATATGCCCATGCTTTGTAGGTTGGGGTGTTTTTGTTTGTTCGTTTATTTGTTTCTTTTCTTTTTGAAAAAATTTGTTTTATTTTTATCATAAATGAGTATTGTGCTTTTTCAAGGGCTTTTCCCACATCTGTTGAGATCATTATGTGGTTTGAATGCTTTTGTTTCTAAAATTATTAATTATGTTGATTGTTTTCCCAATGTTGAACCATCCTTGCATCCTTGGTATAAATCTAACTTGGTCATAATGAATAATAACTTGGATAAGTTTCTATAGTGTGTTTGGCAGGATTTTATTTAAAATTTTTTAATCTCTATGCAGCTATGATATGGGTTATAGCTCTCCTTCTGTGTTTTATCTTTCCCTGGTTTAAGTATTAAACTAAATTTGTCCCAAGAGAATTCTTGTAGGATGCTTTCTTTATCAACTATTGAGAATAATTTATATCTTGTGGATACTAATTCTTTAAAAGTTTGATGGAATTCTCTCATGAATACGTCAGGACCAAAAGTATTTTTTCTTTGGTAGTTCCTTTTCGGTTGTATCTGTTTCCTTTTTTGAGGCTGGGTTATTTAAGATCCCTATGTCATCTTCTCTTAGTTTGTGTATTTCATATTTTTGAAGTTATTTTTCTATTTCTGTTGTGTTTCCATTTTTGTTAGCATAAAATTGTATGTAATAGGCTCTGATTACCCTTTTTATTTCTTCTGGTTATGTTGTGATTTCACTTTCCTAGTTTACTGTTTTCTTAATTCGATTTTCTGCCCTTTTCTTTTTAGTCAGATTGGTTAAAGGCTGATCAATTTTACTAGGATTTTCAATGAACTAGTTTTTATTTTATTTATCATTTCTATGGTTATTTTAGTTTATCTATTTCTCCTCTAATTTTTATCATTTCCTCCTTTGTACTTATTTTAGGTTTGTTTGCTATTTAATTTTTTAAAATGTATATTCAGTTCACCAATCCTTTCTTTTTCCATTTTATTAATATGTTTGTAAGAACAAGATTTTTCCATTAAGAACTGCTTTAATTGCATTCTAGAAATTTTGGTGTTTTATCATT
The DNA here is from genome assembly GCA_028627135.1 of Pseudochirops cupreus. Classification (NCBI taxonomy): domain Eukaryota; kingdom Metazoa; phylum Chordata; class Mammalia; order Diprotodontia; family Pseudocheiridae; genus Pseudochirops; species Pseudochirops cupreus. The sequence continues at coordinate 582,623,388 of CM053580.1, forward strand.
ATCATTTTATTTCACATAATCACTAAATGTTACTTTGATTTGTTCTTTGACCCACTCATTATTTAGAACTTCATCATTAAGTCTTCATTTGAGTCAGTGTATTTTGTTTGTGCTCCCTGATTTGATGCCTATCCTATTGTGTTATGGTCTGTAAAGGATGTATTTACCATTTCTGCCTTTTTATACATTTGTTTTTATTATTGCTTTGCCCTAACATATGGACAATTTTTGTAAAAGTTTTATGTGGTGCTGGTAAATATGCATATTCTTTTGCAGTTCCATTAAGAAGACACCATAAATATTTTAGCTGTAGTTTAGCTCCATCAATTTGTTCAATTCTGTGTTTTCTGCTCTGTTTAATCTGTTAGATTTATCCCAAACTGAGAGACACTGAAATCCCCTGTCATTGTTGTGTTGTTGTCTTTGTCTTCTTGTAGATCAGATAATATTTCCTTTATTAATTTAGCTGCTAAAGCATTTGGAGCGTTTAAATTTAATAGTGATATTAACTTGTTGTCTGTGGTTCCTTTCAGAATAATGTAGTTTCCAAGTCCTCAGTTTTGGATTCACTTGATGCATAGTAAATTTTTTTCCAGCTCTTCATTTTTATCCAATGTACATGTTTATTTTTTAAAAGTGTTTCTTGTAAGCCACAGAATGTGAGGTTTTCTTTTCTAATACAACTGTCATTCTTTTTCTTGGATTTCTTGGATTGTTTAACCCATCCACATTTGAAGTTAATTTTTTTTTCATTTGTCTCTAAAATTGTTTTTTTCCCACCTAAATTAGAATCCCCACTTCTGTAACAGCAATACTATGTCATTTTATTTATTTTAACTTAATTTGTTTTAAAGTAGACATCTTTCCCTCTGCTTTCTTCTCCTCATCCATAAATCTACCCTCTTCTTCCTTTCTCTATTTTTGGAATTTTGTTTATTACTTCCTTTTTCTTTCTTGTTTTTATATAGTTTTAAATTTTTCTCTTTTATTTTTTTGCTACTAGTTAAGTAGCCAATGAAAATTTCCCTTCCTCATTTTCCCTTTAATTTATTTTGTTCATCAGTTTTTAAAATTTCTTTTTCTGTACCTCTTTTTTTATCTTTTTAGAAAAAAATCCTTAAAAAAAAACCAAAACAAACAAACAAAAAAAGAAAATAGGGGCGGCTAGGGGCCCAGTGAATAGAGCACCAGCCAAGACACTTGACACATTTACTGGCCATGTGACCTTGGGCAAGTCACTTAATCCCAATTGCCCTGCCTTCCCCTTTCCAAAAAAAGAAAAAGAAAAAAAAATGAAAAAATTCTTGGATTTTCCCCCCTTTTTTCATTAATTATTTTCCTTTCCTATATATTCTAGTTTTATTCTTTGATCCATGGCTCTTATATTTATTTAATCCTTTGTTCTCTGTGTTCCTCATGTAATTAAAACTTTAGAAGTACCTCTTTTGGGTCCTCTCTTCTAAAGAGTTTCTGTTATTGCTCCATGGCCCCCTTTTTTGTTGTTATTCTTGTACTTCCTTCTTAGAAATACGATTAACAGCTGGTGATAGATAATGGGAAGGAATATTCATTCCTGTTTGTGCAGTTCATTATTGACCTTTGCCCTCCCTTTGGCCATTTCCCCCCATTTGCCTTCCTCCCAGTCTCTCCCTGGGCTTTGTGCCCTCCACACTTCTGAGGAGCCCCGATTCCCTCTGTCCTGAGGCAGAATGTGCAGGTGATCTCTAAGCACCAGATCTGTTGCAGACCGTGTCTGTTGTAAGGTCCCTATCTCCCTTCATATAATGTCTCTTTTCTCCCATTGGAGCGTTTATCATCTTCCATCACAGGAACAGGGTTGTCCCCTTTTTCTCTCTTCTAATTCCTCCCTTTCCATTCTCATCCATTCACCTGTAGCAGTGGTTCTCAACCTTCCTAATGCCGCGACCCTTTAATGCTCGTATGTGGGCGTATCTGCCTGTGGGCAGACCCTCCTGGAGATGGATAGAGGAGCCATGTCTCGGTTCCTAAGACCATCGGAAATATGTGTTTTCTTATGGTCTTAGGCAACCCCTGTGACCCCTGTGAAAGGGTCGTTCAACCCCCAAAGGGGTCGCGACCCCTAGGTTGAGAACCACTGTCCTATAGGTTCTCTTCCTGAAACACTTCAGGAGTTATTTTTTTCCCTCCCTTGTTGGCCTTTGACTTGATTAGGATACATCACATATTCCCCTCCATCTTCTTCCTCCCCTTCCTCCTTTTATGTGCCCTCTTATTCTGTGATTTGGTTCCCCCCCCAAAACAAAACAAAACAAAACAAAACATAACAAAACATTGGCTCAGTTTTAGAGAGTGTATTGTGAGGCTGTGAGATTTCGGCCGCGATTGTTTCAGAGCCATCTCTTCACCATCACCTGTATTTGACTTTTGCCTTCACCCTTGTTTCCTGGCATACGTTTAGAAAGAAATCTCTGGATGGCTTTGTTGCTGTGATTGGTTAATGTGTTTATTTGCTCTTTCTGAATTTCTGTTGTCTGGACTGTTTAAGAAGGAAACACTTTCTTCAAGTTGAGTTTTCTTTTTAGGACTATTTTTAATATTTCCTTTTTATTAATTTCCCTTTTTCATATGTGATTAGACTCGTGTCACCCTTAGGCTTCATCTTGAGCTCCTGAGCTCTTCAGAATATATTATTCTATTCCCTCTTGTAGTTTCTAGTGGTTGCAGAATAGTTTTGTGTTGTTCGAATTTTCTTTCCTTCCCATTTAAAGGTCTTTCTTCTGGTTTCTCGCATCATTTGTCTTTGTTAGTGGAATTGTTAAATTTAAATTGTAGTTTGCCACCTGGAGTTTTTCTCTCAAGGTGATCTGTGGATTCTTTCAATGGGCATCTTGTCTTCTGTGTGCAGAAGTTCTAGGCAATTTTCTTGCATTGTTTCTCATATTGCGGTGTTCGGGTTTTCTGACTTGTGCTCTCCTTCAGACCTTTAGTCCTTAGGTTGCCCCTGTGCATCCTTTCTTCAAGGTCAGTGTTTTGTTTGTGTGGAGATCATTCTTTCTTTTAATGTCATGGCTTTTTGATTGAATTCTTGCAGATTGTCCTTTACTTCCGTGTCTGCTTTCCAAAACACAGTCTCTCTTTGTTTCTTTGGTGAGACTTGGTACTGTGGGTCCGAGTTTTTCTGTCCTGCCAGTTTTCTTCCATGCTGGTCATCAATCTGCTCTCACAATTCTGACTGGTCTTTTAAGCTATGTAGGAGCATCCTGCTCTGGTCCTTGTTCTCTTGGGAATCCACAGGGTCCTCAGCCTTATCCCTTGTCTTTGCAAAACTTATTCACAGATGCCTGAATTCTCATCCCTGCTCCAGAGGCCCTTGGCCCATCATGCACAGTCATTGCCTGAATTTTCTTCCTCCTCAGAACTTTGGACACTTCAGTGTTTTCTTTATTTCTCTACTTAGCTTACTTTCTGACTCCCTTTCCTTTGGTGGAGTTTCCCTCAAATTGATGTCTGCCTTTTCCCTTGCTGGGTCATTCTTGGCTCACCTGCATAGGTGTCTCCCCCAGAGACTTGTGGAGGGATGGAATGGGTCCCAGGTGGATGCTGAGCTCTTGCCCTTGGGTTTGGTGGTGTGCTCCTGGTACCCTTTCCCCCCTATGTGTTTGTTCCTTATGTTGCTCAGTTCTCTGGCCAAGCTTTGCTGTGACACAGAGCATGACTTCTTCCTGCTGTGATGACAGCTTGGGCAGGTTTCTGCTTCAGCTGGAAGAGCAGAATGTGCTGGCGGATGTGGTGCACAATTGTATTCTGTTGCAAGCCCATGGAAGGATGGTACAGCCCTGAGGCCAACAGTGGTGGCAGGGAGAGGGGGTGTTAGGGATCATTGGCCTGTGTTGTGGTTAATTCATTGGGTTTTTGCCTTGTTTGTACTCTGGGTGTCCACCACCATAGCCACGGCCAAGCTTACTCTCCCTTGAGTGCATAATCCCTCATTTGGAGAAGCTCAAGAGGTTGTAAGCATCAGACAAAATGTCTTATCCTTTGTCTTTTTGGTCCCTTGTCCAAGAAGTCTGCTCAGCACCTTTCATTGACTTTCTTTAGCCCCTGAGTCAAGTTCAGACTGCCCATCCTGGCATTTGAGGCCCCCCACAAGTTGGTACCCCAATTTTTTCTGGATTCAAATGTTTGATGCTCCAGTGAAGCTGATCTGATGTACTTAGCACCCCACCCTGAAGCTAGAAAGGCCTTAGGGATCACTGAGTCCAGGATATAAGGGATGGGCTGTGCAGCTGGGGAGATATCTAAGCCCTTTCCATTAAGGATTAAAGGGAGGACCTTCCACAAAGAAGGCAAATCCCATGAGGTGTGCCTAAACCGGTGGGAGGTGCCCCTCCCTTGAGGGAGGAGAGCAGATTACTCTCCCCATTCTACAGATGGGGAAGCTGAGGCCCTAACAGGGGAAGTGGCTTGCTCCCAGTTAACATGGTAGCCTAGCCAGACCTGCTTCCTGATCCAGGGGCCTCTCCATGGCAGCCCCTGCCCCAGCCCAGCCTTTTCCCAGGGGCCTTCCTAAGGCCTGGGAAGGATAATGTGCACTGGGGGGGAGGGAAGCCACAGAACCTGGACAGATGGAAGCACTGGTCCTTGGGACCCCCAGATTCAGGCCCTGGCATAAAGCCTGCTGCCTCCCAGTCCAACCAAGCTGCTCTTAGGCAGTAGCGGCAGCCCCTTGAGGGCCAAGTCAGGACTCTGAACCTGCTGCTTCGGCAGAACTGGCAGTCAGTCAGCTAACAGACATTTACTAAATACCTACTGTGTGCCAGGCCCTGTGCCAAGGATGAGGGCTACAAAAAAAGGCCAAAGACAGTCCTTGCCCTCAGGGAGCTTACCATGAAATGAGGGAGACCACGTGCAGACCACAAAACAAGCTACAGACCAGATAAACAAGGCACAAAAACAAAGAGGGGCTGGGGAGGTTTTCTCTCAGGGCTTCCCCATGTCAGCCTGGGGCACAGCTGAGTGCAGAATACAGGTATTGGCTGAGCCTAGGTCCAAGGCTCTGCCCAGTTAGATGGTGCTTTGTGTCCACTTCTGAGCATAGCTGAGAATCTTAGCCCTCCCAGCATCATTTTCTCCTTCTCCATTTCCCCTTTCATAGAAGACAAAGCAGAAAGATCCCTCCATCCTCCCCGACCAAAGTGAGGCAGCCAAGAACCCCCACCCCATCATCCCCGAGCCAGAGGCGTTGGAAGGGGGCAATAGCAAGAGCGACAAGACCCTGGCACCTGGCCCCCCAGCCTCCTGCCCTCTGACACCTGTCCCCCCTGAACCCTGCCAACCTCAGGATGCCAGCCCTCCTGGGCCCCTGGTGCCCGCTGCCTCCCCCACTCCCACCCGCAGCATCCATGCCCAGACCGTCAACACAGCCTTGGTACCCTGTGATGCCTGTAGCAGCGTCCAGCGGAGCTTGTGGGAGGTCAGCAAAGCCATCATCAGCCTATGCACCAGCCAGAACCTGCCCTCCTCCCTGGACAAGTTTCAACATCTGGTTCACGAGACCATGGGGCAGCAGCCCATGTCAGTCACGGACCTGAGCTACTGGGCAACGGAACAGAGCAAAGACCTGTCCCGGATCAACAAGCACCTAGCGGCCCTGAGGCACGTGGTCAGCCCCATGCGGATGAAGCTAGAGGAGGCCAAGCAGCTGAAGGAGCAGCTGGAACAGCAGCTGGAGGACCGGGGGCGTGAGCTGCAGAAGGAGAGGGCCGAGCAGCAGCAGCAGCGGCTGGACGCCGAGAGGCATTGGGCTGCCAAGGCACAGAAACAAGAACAGGCCCTGGCCGGGCTGGAAGAGGAGAAGCAGGTGCTGCTCTCAGGTGCTCTGCCCCACTCTCTCTCCCCCTGGCCCTCCCCTCTACCTCCCTTGCCTTCCCCTCTGCCCCCCTCCTCTGGCCCTGTCCTCCCCTCTGCCCCCCTTGCCCTCCCCTCTGCCTCCCTCCCCCTGCCCTCCCCTCTACCTCCCTTGTCCTCCCCTTTGTCCCCCCTCCCCTGGTTCCACCCTCCCCTCTGCTCCCCCTCCCCCTGGTCCTGCCCTCCCCTCTACCCACATCACCCTACCCCTCGCCCTCCCATCTGCCCTCTCACCTACTCTCCCTGCTACCCTCCTGCCTTCCCACTGGCCCCTGGGTGGCCAGCCTGCAGGGACCTCAGCCAGCTGCCTGCCCATAGCCCCATTTGAACCTCAGTTTCCTCATCTGTAAAATGAAGGACATCGGGGGAAGGGCATTGTGCCCCCTGGTCTCTGAGCCCCTTCTAGCTCAAGGTTAAGATTCTTGGGACTCTGTGCACTGAGAGGGCTGTGAGAAAAACTGCCAAGGGCCACCCCCCCCCCCCAGCAGGTGGGCTGCCCTTGGATGCCCCAGAATGGGGTGCCAAGATGTCACCTGTGGCATTCTCCATCTGGATCACCTCTGGATAGGCCCCTCACAACCCAGGAATGAACAATTCCAGAACAGGATCTCAGGCTGTTGAGAGGCAGAAGGGTGCTGAGTAATGCCTGAGTCTGTCCCCATCTGAAGCATCCGTCCTGACAGACACTGGGCCTGGCCCTCCCAGGGTAGGAAGCCAGGCCAGGCAGCCCAGCCTCCCTGGGCTGGAGGGCTCCTGCCAAGCTGGGCATGGCAGGAATGGGGGTTGAGGTGGAGGAGGCAGGACCCCAGGCTGATGCTCTGCCCAAAGGTGGCTGTTGGAGAACAGCTCAGCTACCAGAGGTTGGTGGGTGAAAAAGGCTGGTGAGCTCAGGGGCCTTCCTGATGGCTCCTTCCCTGCCCCAACCCATCGCTTTCCTCGCCCAATTCTGAGGCTAGAGGGTGTGGGGGCTCTGCCCCCCAGGTTCCCCCCACCTCCTTTATTGACTCAGGGCTGGTCCTTTGCCTTTATTTCTTCATTATTGAGAAACACCAAGACATCTGGGGCCGAGTCCTGAAGCCAGCTCTAAGTGGTGCATTGTCCCTGGGCTGTTCTGGCCCCGTTGAGGAGAGGTGCTAGCTCCCTAACGAGCCTTTCCAGGTGTCAAGGAGTCGCCCACTCAGCCATTCACAAGGCCTACAGAGGGCAGATGGTTCCCATGAAGCCGTGGCTTTCCTCAGTGACAAAAGAAAGTGGTCACTGGGCTGCCTGGTCCCATCTTTGTCTCCATGAATCCTGATGTTGTGAGGCACTTTCATAATTGGCTATTCTCTGTACATACATGCTCAGGCCCGCGTGTGTCCCTGTGGCCTTTGCCAGCCCTAGGAAGGCCTTGGTGATGGAGAGAGATCCTGAGAAGGGAGGAGGGAATGATGACTCAGCTCTCTGCGGCTTGTCAAGTTCTTTCTCTACCGCCATTGCACGGAGCAGGTGCTGTGAGCACTACCCATTCTACAGAGGAGAACACTGAGCCTCTGAGAGGGGAAGTGACTTGTCAGAGGTCACACACTGAGAAAGGTGCAGAGCCAGGATTTGAACCCAGATCTCCTGACCCAAAGTTGAGTGGTAGAGGCTTCAGAGCACAAAGCAAGGAAGTTTCCTGACCCACTCATGGCTCAATGTATCCAGCTATTTGTCAGAGAAAGAGCTTGGACTATTCTGTCCTGGGCTATGCTGTTGCCTATTTGACTGGGCATATTCTACACCCCTTAGAAACTGTTCCAGGGCCCAGGGTAAGAGACTGGGCCTGAGCAAGGAAGCTCCTGGGGCTCATCAGAGCTCAGGAGTTGGGGGTTAGAGCAGGGGTTATCAGAGCTGGGAGGGGCCCGAGAACAGGGGATGTCAGGGCTGGGAGGGGCCTGAGAACAGGGGATGTCAGGGCTGGGAGGGGCCTGAGAACAGGGGATGTCAGGGCTGGGAGGGGCCTGAGGACAGGGGATGTCAGGGCTAGAAGAGACATCACCGCCGTCTTTATAACAACAACACTGATAACTGCCATGTATCTCCACTTGCCGCACTGTAGATGTTCATGCACACTTATGATGCCGCTCTGTGCTGAGTGTCCCACAGTGACATTTTACACGATCCTGGTGGCACTGGGAAAGATTTCAGAGATCATTTAGTTGAACCTGTGCCCATTTTACAGATGAGGAAACAGTCTGGGAGAAGGGAAGGTCCCCCAGCAGGGGGCCTTGGCTAAGAGGTGTTTATTTTGGAATCCTTAGAAACAAGCCTCCTGAAGAAGACCGTGGACACGCTGAGTGAGGAGCTGAAGCAGAATCAGGACACCCTCCAGGAGCTGGGTGAGTCTGCTCCTTCGGGCCCCAGTCTGAGGCACAGCTGTGCCCAGAGCAGAAATGGGTCAGCATCTAACCCATCCTCCAGGCGTTTGCCTCTCTCCTTACCATTGCCTTGTGGCCCTCTCAGTTTCTAGGGTCACCATATAACTCTGTTCAGCAGGTGGAGTAGGAAATCCTAATAAGGGGCTTTGTACCAGTCAGTCCACAAGTGCTTAAGAGGCTGTGTGTGCTAGGCCGTGAGGATAGAAAGACCAAAAGGAAACAGCTTGAGAGGGAAGGGTGGCAGGGAGAGAGGGAAGCCAGGAGATCAGGAGAGGTTTGAGCTTAAAGAAAGAGGAGCCTCAGGGGGAAGGAGGGTGTGCATCCCAGAGGGGTTAATGCTGCAGCCATTGGAAGGAGGGTCCATAGGGCTTAGAAATGCCCAAAGGAGGAGGAAATGGATCTCCTTCTCCTGGAAGCACACACCTCTCCAAATGAGTGGCTACAGGGAACCCTGTACCCACAGGAGGGAGGAGCAAAGGAAGCCCACAAGTTCTAGAGAAGGTTGCTCAAGTAGCAATTCTCAGCAACTGGCAGGAGATGGGCATGGGATCTGAGTGTGGGTTAGGATGACTTCCCAGATGGCATTCCAGCCTTCTGGTCTTTGTAGGAAAAGATCCTTCTCTGAAGCTGGTTAGAGATGCTCCTCTTTCCTGGTGTCCCTGTGGGGGAGGAAGAGGCATTATCTACTACTTTGCCCCAGAGCTGAACAGGGGGATCTGAACACAGACCTCATGGAGGGGCTGAGAGGAGGAGGGGGAGGGAATGTTCTGTGGCTGACCCAGACTGGCTGGCGAGAGACCTAGACACAGTGCTGTCTGTGGGCCAGGCTCAGTGGGGCCATCTGGGCTCAGACCGACACTTGTCTCTGAAGTTACTGTTGGTTAAAGATCTGGAGGCTCCTAGACTGGTGAGCTCGAGGAGGAGCTTAAGGAATAGAAGTAACTTTGAGGGGAAGCAAGGGGATGGTGGGAGGTAGGGGAGTGGGTGTTTGTTCACTAGGAATTTGTGGTGTTTGTCTGCTGGGGGGTGGGGCAGGGAGCATAGTGTTTGTCCACTGGGACTCTATATGTGAACTTTGAACTTAGATTCCACAAGGAGGGAGGCCACAAAGATCCTCCCAAGGCCATCCTTACCAATAGAGCTGTGTATGTATGGAGAGATACCCAGAGGTGGTGTGTGTGTAGTCTGGGAGTGACGCGAGTCCATCTACGTCCTCAGAATTCTAAGTACAATCAGACCCTATAGCCATAGTGAGGGAGGGCAATGGAGGTACAGAGACCAGGGACATGGGGAGCTTTGCTGCAGAGCCAAACTTGGCACTGACACACCACAGTAGATACTGCCATTGCAAAGGCATGGCAATGGGAGAGGGAGAGAGTGCCATGTGGGGAACAGATAGAAGGCCAGTCTGGTGTTGGCTCACCACAAAGGGTGGCAGGAAAGTTCAGTTGGGGCCCTGCTGTGAAGGGCTCTACAGACCCACAGGGAGCTGCTGGAGTTTACTGAGTAATGGGGTGGCATAGCCAGAACTGGCCTTCAGGAGAATCACTGGCACAGATATGTGGAGGATGGCTTGGGGTGGGAGCAGCCTACCTGGGTGAGGAAGGGAGACACAGGAGAGCCTGGGGAGGCAGGCACTGATTGCATGGGTTTGGGGAGTGAGAAGGAAGCCCAAGGCCAACTCTGAGATTTGAGCCTGGTGAGCTCCAAGAAAGCTGGAGGCCTCAGTGGAAACAAGGGGAATGTGGCCATTTCTGGAGGATTGGGGGAGAGAATGAGTGTCGTTTGGGTCATGTGGAGTTGGAGCTGTCTAAGAAACGGCCAGCAAGTCAGACCTGGCACCGAGGAGAGAGGTTAGGGCCGGGTGGAGCCATCTGGGAGTCATTCACACAGAGATGAGGGCTGAGCCCCTGGGAGCAGATGAGGGACTGAGGGAGAAATGGCAGAAGGAGAGGTGGTAGAGGGGGCCCATGTCGCCCCCAGTGGGAGGGAGATGGGACGTGACCCCCCCTCACTGGAGGAAGAAAGGAAGGCAGATGTAGAATGGAGCCCTCTGGGGCCTTGGGGCGCAGGCCTCCAGAAACCTTGGAAAGTAGGCCTCTAGGGAGCAGGCTGGGGACTTTTCTGTGGACCCAAATTGGGGAGGGAGCTCCTCTTGGGGGCAGAAGCTGCTACCTACCCTTCCTGGAGTGGCTGCAGCTCCAGGTGCCTGCTGGGGGATGGCCAAGGAAGAGCAATGTCCAGGAGAGGAAAGGGCGAGAGAGTTGTCTGGGTGACCTCAGACCCCAAAACCAGCAGCTGATTGTACCTCGGTTACTGTATTTGTGTCCCCAGGCTCATGGGGCCATAGATTATCTAGTCCAGCCCCTTCATTCGACCTTGTGTTGTGCTCTTCCTGCCCCTCTCTGCCCCCCCCCCCCCGCCGTGGTGAACTGGATCTAACAATAAGGGGGGGGGGTATCTCCCAGAGGCCAAGAAACAACAGATGCTGGAAGACATGAGCAACATGGTGAAAAGAAGCGAGGTCAAGCAGCTGGAGGCCCGGGTGCAGGTGCTGAGCGGGCGCCTAGAGAATGCCAGTCAGCAGTTCTGCTGGGCCAGCACGGAGCTGGACAAGGAGAAGGCCAAAGTGGACAGCATGATCCGGCACCAGGAGGTGAGACTAGGCCCAGGGCTGGCTGCCCTCCTCAGGGGCCCATAGCCGGCTCTGTCCCCTTCAGTCCCACCCAGAAAGCACCGCTGAAGGGCCTCCTTGGTGCCCGGTATGAAGAGCTGGCATTTGGTGGGCATGGGGTCAGGGGATGGTGCCTGGAAAGGCAGGGAAGTGGGGGGTCTCTTAGAGTGCCTGGTGCCACTGAGGAGATTCTGGCTGCCCAGAGCCTGTGGTCTGCTGACTAGGAAGCTCCTTGTCTATAGAGTAGACATGACTTCCTCCCTACTGCCCTCAGGTGGCAGCCATGTGAGAGGGAGCAAGCGGGCACTTCCCAGTGCCTTTTTCCCTCCTTCCTTTTCCTCACTCATCTCCATGTGAGGTTATGGAACCCTAGGGGCTGAGGGAAGTCCAAGACTTATCCAGACCAGGCTCCTCTTGTCCTTCAGCTTTGGCCATGCTTGGGAAGGGAGCAGTTCAGGGTCAGTGTTAGAGCTGGGGCTGCTGGAGGGAGGGAGGGGTGAACAGAGGAGCCTGGGGCCCAGGTAAAGGTCTGTTGTCTTCTGGGCCAGAGGATCCAGCCTGAGAGTTCTCAGCTCCTGGTCCAGGACTGGGTCAGTGATGGGACTGGACTGACTGGCAAAGGCATCAGGGTTAATGAGGGGACTTGAGGGATGAGTTCAGGGGTTTGGGAACCTGGCTGAAGGGGACTGCTCTGACCAATTCAAAGCCTAGTCAGGCACAAACTGGTGAATGGGCTTGGCAGCCTGCTTCAGTCAGACCTCGGCCCATCTCCTCTGGGTCTGAGGGGGCTATGCAAGCTAGAGGGCTGGAAAATGGCTGCCCTAGCTGTCCATCCTGGGAGCCAGGTCCAGGCTTTCTCCACAAATTCTCCTTCCCATCTGGGCCCTGCTCCTAAGTGCCCTCCCCTCTCTGGACTTCAAATGAGCTGAGGAATCTGGGGTCCACTTTGGCAGAGGTAGAGAGCATGCCAGCTGGGCCTCCGCCCTCTGTCCTCCCCAGTCCCTGCAGGTCAAGCAGAGGGCCCTGCTCCAGCAGCTAGACAGCCTGGACCAAGAGAGGGAAGAGCTCCAGACCAAGTTGGAGGAGGCTGAGGTACAGCAGGCTAACCTGGAAGGCCAGCTGCAGGCTGCACTCGGGGACAAGGAGCATGCAGAGGGCCAGCTCAAGGCCCAGCAGGTGGGCAGGGGGAGAGTCCAGAGAAGACCCAGAGCCATGGCCTCCCCCCTGCTGTGGAGGAGCCCCAGGGGCCATGATGCTGGCTGCGCTTCAGCAGTGAGGGGCGGAGGCAGGGAGGCTGTAGGCCCCTTGGGTAACCCCTAGCAAGGGACTCCCCACTCTGGGCCTCAGTCTGTCCTTCTGCAGAAATGGGGCAGCTCCCCTGACAGGCTGGTGTGAGGACAGCCCTTTGTGGACCTTCAAGCACCAGACATGACTGACTGCTCCTTCCCAGGGACCCAGGGTGGGACAGGGTAAGGATTAAGGGACAGGGTCCCAAGTCAGGGAGGAGAGCTGAAACCTGACATTCTCCCCTGGGTGGGCCCCAGGCAGACTGCTGGGCTCAGTCTTATCTTGGCAAGGCTGAGAGAGTGGGACCACACAACCCTGGGGCAGAAGATGGGGAGTGAACCCCAAGGCCCAGGGGTCCTTGTTCTAAGGGAGAGCGGCCACCCCTGGGACTTCACTGGTCCAGGGAGCCTGGGGAGAAGACCCTCTGTGCCAAGGCCCGTCAGCACCTGGACAGCTCCCTGAAGCCCCAGCTCCATCCCCCCTCTTTGCAGGCCCCTTAAAGCTCCTGCCGCCCCTGTCTGGGAGCCCCAGATTCTCCTGTCTTTCCCCAGTTGTGGGCCCAGTGCTTAGCACAGGGCCTGGCACGCAGTAGGCCCTTAATAAACACTAGCTGACTTAGTGGTTAAAGAGTTATCTAGCACCCAAAGGGTCAGTGCCCTCCGTAGCCAGGATGCAGCAGAGATGGGCACTGTGGCCCCCTCTTCCTCCATGGCCATTACTGTTGCACCTCCTGCTTCTCTGGCTCTTCAAGGCTGGCCTAGCCTGGTCTTTCTCAGGATACCCCGAGAGAGGTGGGTCAGGTTTCCTTCTGCCCACGGCCCATGGCAGTGGGAACTAGCCCCTGCTTCCCTCGGGCTACAGGCTCTAGGGAGGGGAACCTGCCTCAGGGCAGGGTCTCTGGCCCCTGTACCCGCTGAGGAACTGCCTGGTACCAGTGACCAGGATGACCTGTGCTCAGCTGGGATGGCCCATGCTCGGCAGAGCCTCACTGTTTCCCTGGTCCCCCGGCCCCAGGAGCTGCTGCAGAGCCTTCAGCAGGAGAAGCAGGCCATGGAACGGGCCATGGAGGAGCTGCAGGTGACCATCTGCAAGCGGGACAAGTCGATACTGGAGCTGAAGGAGCAGGAGAGGTTGCTGGTGGCCTTCCCTGACCTCCATGTCCCCAGCGAGGCCCAGTTTGAAAGTAAGTGCCCACTTCAGGGCAGAGGGTTGGGGTGATGGGCGGGGGGCTGGGGCAGGCAGGCCCCAGACAGTGAGTGAGTGAGCAAGCAAGGGCTGCAGACAGCCTGGGAGCTTGCAAACCCTGACACTTATGTAGGTGCTGGGGGCCCCAAGGATGATGGAGAGCGAGGAGGCGGGGGGGGGGGGGCAAGGAGCCAGTGAGGGAGCAAGGGCTGCAGATATAGGAGCCTGCACGCCCTGATGTTCCTGCGGGTGCTGGGGGCCCAGGGGCCCTTGTGAGCGTCTTTGGGCTTCTCCCCTCCGATTCCTCTTCTGCAGGGAGCCTTTCCTGACCCGCTCCCACTCCAGGCCTCCCTCCTCTCTCCGGATCATCTCTAATTTACCCCTGATGAACGTGTGTGCCCATAGTGGTTTGTGCGCCACAGCACCTGGAGAGCAGGCCCTGGGCTTGTCTGGCCTCTCTCTGTCCTCAGCACAGCATTGCTGTGTGTGGCATGTACTAGGTGCCCCATAAATGCTCATTGGCCTGGCTGGGGAAAGAATATCACCAAGGATGTTAGGAGAGGGCAGTGGGCCAGCCCTAGCCAGCCTGGGTCCCCCTGGAGCCACCAAGGGGGCAGCAATGGGGGGAGCTGGGGATCAGCACCCGGGGCTGGGGCCACAGAGGGGGAAACTGAGGTCCAGAGATGGGAAGGGACTCATCCAAGGTCTTGGGGGTGGGAGTTACAATCAGAGGCAGGTTTTGAAATCAGGTCATCAGACTCTAGATGCCACCACACTGCTGCCCCTGGTCCCCTGGAGCAGCTGAGCACAAGCAGGGAACATACAGCAGGGAGAGCCCAGGCCCCCCTGCCTCCTGCTCCTTGGGGACCCTGGACACAACCTCCTCTGGGGCCTCAGCCTCTTCATCCATAAAACAGGGAAAAGAAGTATAACTCCCAGTTGGAAGGGACCCCAGGCCTGAGCAGGAGTCTGCCTTACACCCCCTGCCAATACTTGTCATCCAGTCTCTGCTGGAGACCTCCAGAGATGGGGAGCTTACTACCTCCCCAATAGCACCTAGTTCTGCCCTTTGGGGTCAGGATTACAGCAGAACTGGTCAGGTGCTGAGCCCCTCCCAGGAGGCCTCCCTCAGGGCCCTGGAGCTTTTGTAAGTACCGGGTCAGCTTTCCCTGTGCCACGGGCTGCCTGAGATCAAATCCTGCCTCGGACTCTCACAAGGGTATGTTTGTGTGTGTGTATGAGTGTGAACCTGAGGAAGGGTATGTGGGGGTTTATGTGTACAAGTGTGAGTGGATGTATGTGTATGTGGGTGTGACTGAGTGTACCGTATGTGTGAGTCGTGGTGGGTGTACAAGGGTGAGGGTGAGTGGGTGTGTGAAGCCCTGCTGTAATCCGGACCCCAAAAGGCAAAACTAGGTGCTGTTGGGAGGTTGGGGGTGAGTGTGAGTGTGCGTGGCCCCCAGGGCTGGTCCCTTTGCTCCTCTGGGCCCCAGGCTCCTCAGAGTGGGCACCAGGGACCACACGTGCCCATCCCTACAGGCTCCGGGAACGTGGCCGAGGACATGGAGAGGCAGGTGCAGGCCAATGACATTCGCATCTGCATCCTGGAGGAGGAGAACACCCGGCTTCAGGCCACACTGTCCAAGCTGAAGGAGGTTGCCCAGCAAGGCGGCCTCAAGGTGAGGGGCCTCAGAGCCTCCTGGAGGCCAGGGCCTTGGGGCAAGGCTTCCAGCAGGAGGAGGAAACCAAGCGGAAAGGTGGGGCTTGTCCAAGCTTGGAGAGGTAGAGAGAGGCCAAGGAAGATTTAAACCCAGCTCCACTGACTCCCAACCCTGTTTTTCAGCAAAGGGCTCTGCAGGCAGGCCTCCAGCATTGGCTCAGGAGAGCCTGGGGTCCCAGAGGGCTGGCCGTGGGGCCAGGAAGCCCACCCCGCCGCCTAACGCACATTGTTTCTCATTCTTGGGGTCTGCACTGTAGAAGGTTGAGGAGGCCTGGCCAGAGATGTTCTT
Source organism: Pseudochirops cupreus (assembly GCA_028627135.1). Taxonomy (NCBI): domain Eukaryota; kingdom Metazoa; phylum Chordata; class Mammalia; order Diprotodontia; family Pseudocheiridae; genus Pseudochirops; species Pseudochirops cupreus. The sequence goes on from CM053580.1 coordinate 582,638,831, forward strand.
ATCATGAGCAGGGAGCTCTAGAGACCTCAGGGCTGGCCACGGCCCCTTCATAAAGGCCTGAGGTCCACTGTCTCCTGGGCCATGCGTGGCCTGCGTGGCCTCAGTGCCCTGGGCAGACGACAGACTGGGGAGGAGGTTTCCATGAGGACAAGCTGTTATTCTCCACAGCCACTTGTGGGGAAAACCCCCTAAATTATGTGCTGTGCCCATGAAATGAAATCGTTAGGAGAGGACAGCTCCAGAGCAGAGGCAGCTCAGAGCCTGCCCTACTGGACCAACCTCCTTCACTTTACAGTTGGGGAAACTGAGGCCCAGAGAGCCACTCAGGTAGTGTTAGAGGCAGGATTTGAACCCTGGTCGTCTGCTCGGACATTCCCTGTCCTAAAGCCCCCCACCCCAGCTCTGACCCTCTGTGCTTCTCTCCAGCATGTCCCAGAGGCCCAGCTCTGGCCTTTACCTTCTAAAGGGACCCAAACAGGAACCTTTGGCCATTACCGAAGACCTTCTCCAGGGTGAGTGTCCGAATGACAAGAAATAGGTAAGCAGGTGGGACTGGGCCTCAGCCCTTGGTCACCGTGCCCTTCATCTCTCCACTAGTCACCACATCGCATCTGCTGCCCGCCGGGACCGTCCTGCTAACAGCCGACCCAGCAGTGAGAGCAGTGTCTCTAGCCGTGCCTCCCGGCCCCAGCTCGGCCACCCCAAGGCTCCTTCTGCCCAGAGGTCCCCCCACTCTCCCCTAACCATCACAAGCTCCTCCAAGATCTCTGGCAGCACCAGCATCACCTACATGGAGCTGCGAGGGAAGGGCAGTGGGAAGCGTAGCTTGGTGGGCTCCGAGCGCCCTCTGAGGTAGCAAGAGGCAGCCACAGGGACCAGAAGGTGGCCTGACCAGCTTAACCCACGAATCAATAAAGCCACCGGCCTCTGCCTTCCCACCAGAACTTTAGCTGCAGCAGCCTTGGGGCAGGGGCCCTGGTAGGGAGGGGGGGCTCCTGGCAGAGTGGGGGTGGCAGATGGGCCAGGCAAAGGGCGGGGCCTTGGGGACCTCCCCAGGCCTTGGGCACCAAGTCCTGATGGGAGTGGGCAGATGGTGAGTCTGGTACCTTAGCCAGAGGATGCCTCTGGGGTGGGGGAGCAGGCGCTGGGCCCAGACTTTGCCCACAGAGCAGAGAAGGGAGGTGGGTGACATGGAGAAGAAGCTTCACAGAAGGCAGCTCCCCAGGAAGTGCCTCTGTTAGGGTTTAGAGCTGAGACCTCTGAGCTCACCTAGCCCCACTTTAGAGAGAAGCAGATTGAGGCATGAAGGGGAGGGGCCTTGCCCAAAAAGGTCACATGGAAAAGCCAGGCCTGGAAACCAAAGGTCCTGGCCCTTAGGACTGTCCTCACCATCCCAGAGGTCCATCCTGCCTCTGGCCCCTCTGAAGCCCATGTGGTCCCCCAGCTCCCTCAGGCTGACTCCGGCCCTACAAATCCCCCCACATGGACCCATGGTCCTCCCTTCTCTCTCAGGCTGACTCCAGCCCTTCAGGCTCTCCCATGGACCCCCAGCTCCCTCAGGCTGACTCCGGCCCTCCAGGTTCCCCCACATGGACCCACAGTCCTCCTTTGTCCCTCAAGATGACTCCAGTCCTCAGGTGGAAGAGAGTGGGGTGTGAACCAGTATGTTCATGGGATGATCAGCCTGGCTTTAAAGTTGTCCGTGGTCCCTTCCAGCTCTCAGCTGTGTGGCTGCATCAGGAGGAATTCTGGCTCATCAGAGTGTGGGGAGGGAGGCTCATGTGCACCCAGGATAGAAACGCGGACAGTGGCTGCAAGTGTCTCTGATTTAATGTTATATACTGTACACAGATGTGCCCAGTGGGCCAGGCCCTCCCCTGCAGCCCCTTCCAGGCACTATTAACCCTAATAAATTAGTGTGAAATTAAGCCCCAAGGAGGAACACAGGGGTTGCTCCGTGGCAGTCACTGATGACTGAGACTCTGCTTGGGTGGCCTCCCCCATCAGGCTGACCTAGCCTCAATGGAGCCCCCGCAGGCCAGGCCTTGCTCCCCCATGTGAGGCCTCCACACAGCCCACCTGCCATCACCACGGGCTCAGCCCAAAGGCCGGCCTCCCATAGGGAGGGAAGATGCAGCATGTGCATTCTGCTCCTGGGTTTAGGTGGGAAATAAGGCCGAGGGATGGGTTGCCTTCCCAGCCCAGGGGATCTTCATTCTGAATGAGCGAGGCATGGTGTTCCTTGAGCCAGCTGCATGGGCCCGGAGAGCCAGGGCACCTTAAAGATGGAGTTCTCTGCCCCCTTGGTCCGCCAGGGCTGGGCTGGGGCTAGCTCTCAGCCCAAGAGCTCCCTGCAGGGACAAGGGGAGGGCAGGTATCAGGAAGCCTCCCCCCCAGCCCAGGGACCAAGGCAGGAGTACCCTTCCCTGCACCACCTGCCTGCCTGCCTGCCTGCCTCATCCCCTCCTTCCTGTAGCTTCCTGTTGGGGGGTGGGGTTCTTTTTTCCCCCCAAAGTGGCCCACATGCCCTGAAGTGGTTTCACTGGGGACTGACTGGGGGCCCGGGATGACTGAGATAAGCCCAGGGGTGACCCGGGGAGCAGAGGGGAGACATGCCTCTGGGGGTGGGAGCCCGGGCATGTCAGTTACCAAGGATGTTGTGTTTGCACAGGGGGCAGGTCTGTTGAAGGAGCAGCCAGGGGTCTATGCATTCCCGATGAAATTCATGGAGACAGGGCAGGACCCTCAGACACTGGACAAGAGGGGAGAGGGCAGAGAGGAGGATGAAGCAAGCCCTGCTCACACTCATCTGGGACAGAAGGCAGAAGCCAGAGCTCTCTGAGGCCTGGGCCCTGCTCCCCTGTCCCAGCCCAGGCCCCCAGGGGGAAAAAAGCCTGCGTGACCTTGGCCAAGGCCCCAGCCCTCTAGTGTAGAGACTTGGGGCGCCCAGCGCCAAAGCTGTCTCTAAGGCCCCTTCTGGCCCTTATGTTCTGAGACTATGATGGCAGCAACGGCATTTGTACAGCCAGGCACTGTGTCTAGTGTTTGCAAATCCTATGAGGTGAGAGCCGTTATTATCCCAAATTTACCCTTTAGGAAATGGAGGCAGGCAGGAAGTGACTTGCCCAGGGTCATACAGCTACTAAGTGTCTGAGGCTGGATTTGAACTGGGGTCTCCCTGATTCTAGCCCCAGTGTTATGTGCCACCCTGGCTACACACCCCCTAGTGTCCACATTGGGTGCGCCACAGTTTGAAAAGTGTTTTTACATCCCATTAGCTCATCTAAAAGTCTGTGAGGCTGGTGTCTCTAGAGCCAGAGGAGGAAACCGGGCCTAGATAAGGGAAGTGAGTTGTCTAGGGTCTTGTGATAGTGGGCACTGGTGGTGGGGTAGGAACCCTCGTCCCCAACTCTCCACTGCATCAGGTGTGTGTGTGTCTGTGTGTGTGTGTATGGGTGTGTGGGTGTGTGGGTGCGTGCATACAGATGTGAGCTAGTAAAGCTTTCAGACACACTAAGACTTTGAGGCTAACCTCTGTCTCTGGGCCATCACCCCCAGGCCTCATCCTCAGACCCTCCAGCTTAAGGGCTCTCACCTGATTTCGATGAAACTGGTCCAGGCAGATGGCGCAGGTCTGGATGTCGGGCACGTTGGCCCGGTGCTGGCGGCCGGGGTGGTAGCGCCGGGTTTTTAGGGCTGAGAGTGTCCGCAGGATGTGCTGTTTGAGGTCCAGCTGGGGAGAGAAGGCACCCAGTACAGTGGGGAGGGGCCATGGGACGGGGCAGAGCAGGGAAGGGGGGGTTTGGCTCTCACCTGGGGGTCAGGCTCTGCTGGGCCCTGCCAGGCCTGCCGCCGGGCCTGGATGATGAGGCCCAGGCAGAGGAGTAAGGCCACCAGCAGGATGGTATTCCATAACTTCTGCAGGTACTTCTGGGGAAAGAGTGCTAGGGTCAAGAGGCTTAGCCCTGTAGCAGGAGCTAGACTGCTGGAAAAGCCTCCCTGGGCCTCCGGGTCCTGAGCCCCTGAACATCAGAACTAGAGCTGGAAAGGAGCTTAGAACAGGGGATGTCAGAGCTGGGAAAGACCTGAGAACAGGGGATGTCAGGGCTGGAAGAGGTCTGAGAACAGGGGATATCAGAGATGGGAGGGGGATGTCAGGGCTGGGAAAGGCCTCAGAAAGCGTCTGCGTCTGCCTCAGTTGGGCTGCTTTTATTTCCTATCTACATTTTATCTTTACTCTCACCCCCCATTTTGCCATCACAACCCTTTCTAGGTACCCAACCGTCCACCCATGGCTCCCCCATCCTTGTAACAGGAATGTTACACAAAACCAACCATACACACAAACATGGTGACCCTTCCCTACCCAATGACCCCAACGAAAGCAATGCCTTCATTTCAGAGGAGCCTGAAGCCAGCCCTAGGAGATGTGACTTGCCCAGGGTCACTGGGTACAGGCAAGCCCCAAGCCCCTGCCTCCCAGCTGTGGCCCTCAGCTGACCTGAGACCTGGGGAGGAGAGTCCTCAGATACAGCGCAAGATCTCAGCAAGTCCTGCTGCCTGGCTGACGCTCTCCACACTCACGGGAGCCTCTGAAGTTCCCTGCTCTCTCCCCTATGGTTTCCACCCTAGTTCTGCTTTTCAGCTCCATCTCCTAGAGCACTATTGTGATAGAAACCTAACAAGTCTTTTCCCCATCCCATCAACACATGCTGCCAGAGAGATTGCTCTAATTCCCCCATCATCCCCCTTGCTCCAAAGTCTCCCATGGCTCCCTAGGAACCATTCCTGCAACAAACATTTATCAGTGACCAAGCTTTTTGGCTGACCATTCAAGGTTGTCTTCCTCTTCCCTCCCAGCTGCAGTCTGGCTCAGTCTACCTTTCTAGCCTTTCCCTACCTCTGGCCCTTCTCCTGTTCACTCCACCCTGGGGAAACCAGGTTTGCCATCCCCTGGAGGGAGCCAACTTTTTCAGCGAGCCACCACCATGGCCCAATTGGATTAATCAGAGTAGTCCACATTTCTAGAGGGCTTTAAGGCTGCAAGGCACATTTTAAAAAATTCTCACAACAGCCTTTGGGATGGGAGTGGACCAAGGGGCAGGTGAAAGAATTATTCTCATTTTAGAGATAGGGAAACTGAGGCTGAATGGTTCAAGTATCTTGTCCAGGGTCACATAGCTAGTCTGCCACACAATCTCCTGCCCTCTTCTGTTCTTTATCTGGTAACATCTGGTGTTACGGTTACATGCGGGTATGGCAGCCTATACTCCCTTCCTCCCTTAGAATATAAGATTCTTGAGGGCAGGGAGTGTTCGTTCGTTCATTCCTTCCTTCCTTCCTTCCATCCATCCTTCTATCTATCCATCCATCCTTCCTTCTGTCCATGTATCTATCCTTCCTTCCATCTATCCCACCATCCATCCATCCCACCATCCCACCATCCATCCATCCCATCATCCATCCATCCATCCATCCGTCTTTCCATCCTTCCATCCCACCATCTCACCATCCATCCTACCTTCCATCCATCCTTCCATCCATCCATTTCTGTGTCCTATAGTGCATATGGCTGGGGGGGGGGGGGGAGGTATCAGGTTCCTAAGAGACACAACCCTCCCCTCAGGGAGCTTCTAGAAGAGGAGCTAAGACTCAAACTGTGGTTACTTGAGTAGACAGCTTGACAATGAGGGCCCAGAAGCAGGGGAGCCAGCATGTTTTTCCACCCTGGGCTCTGGCCCCTGGCCCACACATACCTGGACCCTGGAGCCACTCTCTCCAGGGCAGATCACTCCCTGCCACTCCCCATAGAGGCCACCCCGAGACAGGCCACAGGTGGACCACAGGGTCAGCGTCAGGCCCATGTTCTCCAGTAGCATGGCCTGAGAGGTGATCTTGGCTGTGGCCTGCAGCCCCCTGCCGAGGAAAAGCCATAGACAAGACTGGTGTTCAAACCTTGTCCTGGGGCCCAGTCAGGCCTGCCCCACCACATTTTTTGTCATGAGAGAGCACACATTCCCTTTGTTCACTGAACAACCAGCCCTCTGTGCCCATTTTACAGATAAGAAGAGTAAGGTCTTAAGAGAAAGGCCCTGAGACAGCTGAGCAAGCCTGCATGTTGGGACCGCAGACTCATGTGTCCCAGCTCCCGCTCCCAGGTCCCCACTCACCCTAACAAAGCGCTCAGGAGTTTAGTGACGTTGTCAGACATCTGGACCACGATGATTGGCTTGGAAAGGACTTGGGACACATCCAGCTTCTCAGTGAGCAGAAACAGAGGGGTCAGTGTGTGGGCTGGGGCTCTCCCCGGGCAGCCTCCCAGCCTCATCCATGCCCTGGCCCAGCCTGACCCACCCTGAGCCTGCCTACCTCTCGGACAGCATTCTGGTTCAGGGCCAGGATGAGCAAGGCAGAGGCTCCCAGGACCAGAGCTCGCTTCATCTGTGGGAGCGGAACAGAGGCAGAGCAGTGGGCACAGTGGACCTGTGGTGTCCCCAGGCCTCCTTAGACCCTTAGGCCTGCTCTCTCCCCAGCCCATTCTCCCAGGGCCCCTCTCTGGCCCACCCTCCCAGCCTAGCCTTCCAGGGACGACACCTTGTTGACCACAGCAGAAGTGAAAGACTCTTCGGGGCTGGTTCCCTGGGTCTCTGCCTGCTCCTCACCCACTGGGACCACTCCGATCCAATCATCGCCGGCCTCAAGCTGGGGCTCCTCATCCCCCACCTAGGGCCATGGAAGACTGTGAGGGGGCCAGGCAGGAAAGGGCAGGGGCTGAGCTGAGTGGGCTTGGGTCAGGCTGGGGAGGGGCTGGTGTGCTGGCTGCTACTGTGTGAGAGTTGGAGATTTCTGTCTGGAGTCCTGATGGGGTGGGGGTGGGAATGAGGGGGGTGCTACTTTCAAAATCACAGGCTCACATATTTATGAGGCCCTGGAAGGGCCTTCAAGGCCATCAGCCCTCCAGCTCAGCCTCACACAGCTTGGAGGTAGCAGAGTGAGGTCTGCAGGCCCCAGAGTTAGCATTTTTCCCACTATAGGAGAGGCCTTTGGGGCCCACATCTGGGATGTCTGGGGTTGGAGGGACAGGGAAGATGGTCCTGGGACTTTGTGTAGCCTTGAGAGTCTGGGAGTCTGGGCTTTGTTTGGGGCCTGGGTTTCCAGGGGCAGAAGTCTAAAAGGTCAGGTTTGGGGGCAGGGGCCAGAGTCTGTAGTGTCTGAATCTGACAGGGACCCCAGGGGCTTGAGGTCAGGCCACTGGAATCAGGGTCTGAGCTGCGAAATGAATAATCCAGGGCCCGCCCCAGGGTTTAGGACAGGCATACCTGAGTATAGGTTGGCAGCTGTTTGGGGCCAGGGCCAGGACAGGGGTACTTGGGTATAGATTGGCAGCTGTTTGGGGCCAGGGCAGGGGTATCTGAGTATAGGTCGGCAGCTGTTTGGAGCCAGGGCAGGGGTACATGGGTGTGGGTTGGCAGCTGTTTGGGGCCAGGGCAGGGATATCTGGGTGTAGGTTGGCAGCTGTTTGGGGCCAGGGCAGAGGTACCTGGGTGTAGGTTGGCAGTTGTTTGGGGCTAGGGCCAGGGGAAGTGAAATGAAGACTAGATTGTAGGTGGCCTGGGTTCAAAGCCTGCCCCTGCCACCTAGGCTCTAGATTTTCTAATCCATAAAAGGGGTTGTGTGTACACTGGATGGCATTCTAAGGTCTCTTCCAACTCTGGAGCTACGATGCTGTAAGGTCCAGGGAACATGGATCCAGTGTCCAATGAGGGTTTGGTGGAGGGGTGCTGGAGCTTAGGGCCCTAGGATAAAGGGGGGCTGGGTTCATCAGTCCCAGTCTATGGGTGGGTCCCAGGTGGGGGTTTCATAGGGTGTCCCAAGCTGACCTTAGGATAACTCCCAATACAGTGAGGGGATGTTTGGCTGGGGTGGGGGGATCTCTCCCTGGTCTAGGCTGAGGGGGGTTCCTGGCCAAGGCTTGGGGGAAGTGAATGGTTTAGACAAGTCTGGGGCCCCTGAGGCTTAGGATAGAATGTCCCAAGCCAGCCTTGGGGTAGGTCCTACTGGAGTGGGGTGGGAGGATGGGGTGGGGAGATCGCGGCCCCCTGGGCTGGGCTCACTGTGGTGGATGTTGGTTGGGGTTCAGTTAGGTCCAATCCCATCTGGGAAGAATAGGTCAAGGGAATTCCAAGCCCCTTGGGCTTGAGAAATGTGGAGGAGACTGGGGAAGCTGACAGGTGTGATACCTGGCCCTACCTGTTAGGAGTGGGGTGGGGGTCGTGGCCCTTTGAGCTGCACTCAGAAAGGTCTGGGGCCCTGGGACTCAGGCTGGGAGGTCCTGGCTGGGCTTGGCGGGGCAGTGCAGGTACCTGGAGAAGTCTGGGCTCCAATTAAGGTTAGGGAGAGGGGCTTTGGGGTCCCTGCACTCCTGGCTTCCTGGGGCAGGCTTGGGACAGGGCGGATGGTCTGCCCCTCTCCACCCGCTTTGGGTAGAGGATCCCAAGAAGAGGCCCGGTCGGGGAGGGGAGGAAGAGAGGCTCCATTGCCCCTCCCTGCCCCCAAGGTTCCCTCGGGTCCCCAGCTCGCTCACCAGCACCAGACGGCCCTGCAGTCCGGCTCCGGCTCCGGCTCCGGCTCCAGGCGGCGGCGCGATGCGCGGGGGCCCGCCCAGCAGGGCGCCCTGCAGAGTGTAGCTGGCCTGCGGCCGCCGCAGCCGCACGTCCACTCGCGCCCCGCAGCCGGGGCTGCCCAGGCCCAGGCCCAAGCCGAGGGGCAGCAGCGCAGCCAGTAGCAGCAGCAGCGGAGGCGGCGGAGGCGGCCCGGGCCACAGGAGCGCGGGGCCGGCCATGGGCTCACTGAGAGCAGCCGGGTAGAGAGCGCGAGGGGGGCGCGAGGGGGACGCCGAGCTCTGGACCCGCCCGTCCGGCCGGACAGCGACACAAACACCAGCCCGGCTCCGGCCCCGGTCCCGGCCCGGGGACGCCCTCTGCAGGCTGCGAAGGGCCAGGGGCGGGCCGGGGGGAGGGCTGGGGGGCGGAGAAGGAGCCGGAGGAGGGCTAGGGGCGGGGAGACCCAGAGATGCTGAGAGCGGACCAGGGAGGGATGGGAACTGAGAGAGGAGGGAGGGACGGAGACAGGAGAGAGAGAGGTGGGCCGGAGAGGAGGAGGAGGAGGAAGGAGGGGAAGGAGGAGGAGGAGAGGGAGGAGGAAGAGGAGGGGGAGGAGGTGGTGGAGGAGGAGGAGGAGGAGGAGGAGGAGGAAGAGGAGGAGGAGGAGGTGGTGGAGGAGGAAGAGGAGAAGGAGAGACAGAGATAGAAAACCAGATAGAGACAGAGACAGAGAGAGGCAGAGACAGACACAGAGACAGAGAACCAGATAGAGACAGGCAGGGAAGGCTCCCAAGATTCACACTGTAGGAAATGGGCAGGAATTCACCCGATGAAGCGGAGGAGGAGAAGCCATTCCAGGCATAGGGAGCACCATAACTAAAGGCTCAGAAGTGGGAGGGAGGACATGGCGCATGTTTTGGGGAAGGAGAGTAGACCTGTTTGGCTGGAATGGTGAGTGCTTACAGAGGAAGGAGTCTGAAGAGTCAGTCAATCAGAATTTGTTGTGTTTACAAAGGTCGGGTAGGGCCAACCTGATTGCCAAAGGCCCCAAATGCCAGGCAAAGGAGTCTAAACTTTATTGGTAGAGCAGTAGGGAGCCATTGAAAGTTTTTTGAGCTAAGAAGAGATAGGACCAGGTCTGCCCAAAAGAAAGATTTTGGTAATGGGGTGAAGGTAAAACTGGAGGGAAGAGAGAAGAGTGACCGGAGGCTGCTGCAGAGGGACAGTAATTGAGGACTAGACCCAGAGTGGTGGTGCTGGGCACAGAGAGGAGGGGGCTTGGGGCAGGGTAGAATCCCCAGTCCTTGGTAACTGATTATGAGAGTGAATAGTCTGGGATACTGTCAAGGTAATTAAGAGCCAGTGATGCAGGAGTCTGGAAGGTTCACCTTGGCCTATGTTCTGCTAGGCCTTAGAAAACAGTGGTTCTCAACCTGTGGGTCGCAACCCCTTTGGGGTCAAATGACCCTTTCACGGGGTCACAGGGGTCGCCTAACACCATCAGAAAACACATATTTGCCATGGTGAGACACCATTCCTCTATCCATCTCCAGGAGGGTCCGCCCACATGCAGACACACCCACATACAAGTATTAAAGGGTTGAACATTAGGAAGGTTGAGAACCACTGTGCTAGGGCATCCAGCTGGCTCCAGACAGCAATGTCCTGCAGGCCTTACTAATCATGGCTGAAGTTGATAGGGGCTCCGAGGCCTGCAGAACAAGTTATGGCCATATCTCATTGACCCTGGAATGCCATCCTCCCCTTTTCTCTGTCCCTAATATCCCTGGTGTTCTTCAAAGCTCAGCCCAAAGGCCATCAATTAATTAGTAAGAGTTTATTTAGGGGGGCAGGTAGGTGGCGCAGTGAATAAAGCACCAGCCCTGGAGTCAGGAGGACCTGAGTTCAAATGTGGTCTCAGACACTTAACAGTTATTAGCCACGTGACCCTGGGCAAGTCTCTTAACCCCAATTGCCCTGCCTTCTGCCCTCCAAAAAGACCAAAAAAAAAAAAAAGAACTTATTTAGGGCCTCCTGTATTCCAGGCATTGTGCTAGGCTCTGGGAATACAAAGGAAAAAGAAAACCAGTCCCCGTCCTCAAGAAGCTTGTAGTCTACCCAGTGGCTACAGGTAGGGGTATACTCAAGCGTGCCATAAACATGCATGTGATAGGCAAGGCAGCTAGGTGGCAAAGTGGATAGAGCGCTGGGCTTGGAGTCAGGAAAACTCATCTCCTGAGTTCAAATCCTACCCGGGACACTTATTGGCTGTGTGACCCTGGGCAAGTCACTTAACCCTGTTTGCCTCAGTCTCCTCACCTGTAAAATGGGCTGGAGAATGAAGTGGCAAACCCCTCCAGGATCTTTGCCAAGAAAACCCCAAATGGGGTCACAAGAGTCTGCCAAAACTGAGTAACAATAATGTGTTGGGCAATAGGGCTATCAAAGCAAAAATGAAGCCAATCCCCACCCTCAGGGGGCCTACATTCTCCTGAATGTGAGGTTGCCTGTGGGCCTACTGTACAATGAACCATGAAATAGGCCCAGGCCCAGGCCCAGCTCTGAGGTCCCGCGGCCAGGGCCTTCCCCACCACAAGACTGTGGCATCTTTTTGTACAGGCTCCCATGTGTCCATTTTGTTTCCGCCATCAGAATGTAAGCTTCCCAAGGGCAGGGACTGTTTCATGGGATCATAGTTCTGGAGCTCCAAGGGGCCTCAGAGTCTGTCTAGGCCAACCTCCCCATTTTACAGAGAGGGAAACTGAGATCCATGGATGTTAAGTGACAAGCTTAAAATCACACAGTGAATACACGTTAGAGGTAGGCAGCATTCGAACCCAGACCCATGGATCCCAGAGCCAGAGCCCTTTTCACTGTTGTGTGGGATACGGGGACCCCAAAAATCCCCTATCCAAGAAAAATCAAAAGTCAGAGGCATCTTGAAGAAGGAACAGGAAGTTTTATTCTCTTCCCCCACAGGAAGAGGGAGGTGCTCTCCATGGTGGGACAAGGAGAGGAGGAGTGTTACAAAAGGCAGAATAAAAATTTATACCCTAATGCAGTCAAGCCCCTCCCTGGGCTGTCCCTTCTCCTGTTGGCATGAAATCTAACCCAATGGCAGATAACAAAGAAGCCCGCCACTGTCTCCTCTTGGCAGGAAGGTGGTACAGGGAGCCAAGGTATCATCCATGGCCTTATTTGGTAAACGCCAGAGCAAGGAAGGGGAAAAGGTCACAAGCAAGGGTGGAGGTCAAAACCTCTTGAAAGGGGCCTAATGCTGATGACAACAAGGGAAGGGGGGAAGGGTCCTAGGTTGTGTAAACCCAGGACTCAGGTCTGTCCAGTCTTACAAAAGTCTGTGTCTGGTTTCCAGATAGTTTCTCTCCCTTCTCATTCTGAGGAGTCTTCACACAGAGGGTACAGAGAGTGTATCCCACTCACTGTTGACTTTGGTCTCTGTGTCCCCTGGCACACAGTAGGAACTTAATAAATGCTTGCTGATTGAATTGTACAGCTCTGTGAGGGAGGCACTCTAGTGCTGCTACTTATTCTGAGGAAACCAAGGCCCAGATAGGTGATGGGACTTGCCCAGGGTCACCCTGAGTGAGACAGATACTGAGGGAGAGGGAAGAGGTAGGCAGAGACAGCCAAGAGGAGACAGAGAGCCAGGGGCAAAGGAAAAGTCAGGCAGGTAAGGAAAGTAAACTGGAGACAGACAGATGGACAGACAGACAGACGGACGGACATACGGACAGAGAGATGGACAGACAGATGATGAGAGCGGGCGGGGAGGCAGAGAAGGGAGCCAGAGGGGGGCAGGGGGGACAAGGAGAGCTAGGGAAGACCGAGAGAGTGAGGGGAGGGCGGGGAGAGGCCAGAGGAGAGGCCAGACAGAAGAAGAGAGATAGAAAGAGAAATGGGGACAGAGGGAAAGAGGGGAGAGAAAGCAGGAGAGTAAGATACAGGCAGAGAAGGCAGCAGGAAGGATGAGGAGAGAGAATGAGAGCCAGGGAGAGAGAGGACAGAGACAGAGGGAAAGATGGGGACAGAGGGAGAGTCTGGGGAACAGATGCAGAGAACGCAGGAAAGAGAGGGAGGGTGAAGATAAAGAGGCTGGGTAACTAGAGGAGAAATGTGAGGAAGAGAGGGGGAAGCAAGCAAGGAGGTAGGAGGGAGACAGAGAGAGGAAGGAGAGACAGACAGACAGAGAGAGACAGGGACAGACACACAGAGAGAGACAGAGAAAGGTTGAGAGAGAGGAGAGAGAGAAAGAGATTGAGAGGGAGAGAGGGAGAGAGAGAAGATACGAGAGAGAGCTGAAGGCAGTGTAGATGCCTAAGAAAGCAGTAGAGTCTGGCCCCTTTGCCACCCCCCAGAGTACACACTAAACTAGATACTCACACTTGGCAGTCGTGTGTGTGTGTGTGTGTGTGTGTGTGTGTGTGTGTGTGTGTGTGTGTGTGTGCATGTGTACCTCAGTATAATGAGTGAATTTTGGCAGTGTGATGGGATGCCAGCCTCCCCTTGAATCCCCAAGTCCATACAGTCAGCCGAAGTCCGTAACTTGGGCTCACAGTAGGTTGGGGAGAGGCTGCAGTTTCTAAGGGGAGATTGGCTCCCTGGCTCTCAGGCCAGCTGACTCCATTTCCTGGGGTCCATGGAGAGCAGGAGCCTTCTCTGGGAGTTTGGAGGATTGGAGACGGTCCTGGGGAATGCCCTGAGGAGTCCCGACAGGCCACCGTTGCACCTGCCTCCTGTCACCCCCACCCAGGGGCTCGCAGCTCCCCACAGAGGCCCTGCCTTGCTTCTAGGGGTGTTGCTCAGCCATCAGTCCTGGAGAGGACAACTGAAAAATGGGTCCCTCTGCTGGGATCCCGAGCCAGAGGCCTTGGTCTGTCTCCAGAGGCTGCCTGTCAGTCAACAGCCGCCTTTTGCTTTCCTTGCCTGGTAAGGATTGCTCAGGCCCACCCTGGCTCCCTGCAGAGGACACGGGAGCTCACACCGATGCCTGTCAGTGGGAAATGGAGGCCCTGTGGGGCCACCCTGTAATCAGAGCAGTGATGCAGATGGCTGCCTCCAGACACCCTGTGATCAGGCTGTGCCTGAGCTGATGCTTGGAGCCTGCTGTTACACTCCACCCCTACCAAACAAGGCTTGCTAGTATATATATAGCTCAGAGGGTGCTGAGGTCATTTCCCACCCCTGCACATTTGCTCAGGCTGTGTCTCTCCCTTGTAGCACACCAGTCCTTCCAAGGTATTTGGAGAAAGGGGATAATGATTCTTGTACTCCATCTTCCGTGGGGCTGTCGTAGAGATCAAGAGATGGCCTGGGAGCAGGCTGTGTAAATCGTAACAGTCACTGGTGGAGGGATTAATCTCCACCATTTCCCTCCTCCTTAAGTCTCTACCTCAAGCATTGCCCGGCGACTCAGAGGGTCAGAACCGTACAGCGCGAAGGACCTTTAGGGACAATCAAGTCCAATCCCCAATTTTTACAGGGGGGGAACTGAGGCACAGAGGGCCCAGGTTCCCACAGCTAGAGCGTGCTCAAGGCAGGACTCAGACCCAGAGGCCACCGAGCTGGTATAGTGGACAAGCACCAGACTTGGGGTTTGAAAGACCAGAGTTCAAATTCTGCCTAAGAGCCTGGGGACAATCAGGAAAATTGGTGCCGACCTCAGCGGGATGGCGTGAGGCTCCAGCGGGATAATCTGTGGGGAACTTTGGCAGCCTTAAAGCGCTACAGAAATGACAACTATTATTGCTGTTGTGGTTGTTACACAAGCACTTAGCAATGACTGGCACACAGTAGGGACTTAATAGTGACTTTTTGCTGAAATGATACTTTTGCTTCTGCTGCACTTGAGACTCAGATTTTCTAAGGGAATGTCAGGGCTGGGAGGGGACTTAAAAATCATACGGTGTCTCATTTTACAGAAATGACTGAAGCTGGGAAAGGGCACAGGACTTGTCTAAGGTCTCACGGGCAATTAAACAATTTTATATCATAGGCCAACTGCTTTGAGCTATGTGAGTCTTTCCCCAACAGTAGCAACTCCAATGTATACAAATTTTATCGTTTCGAAGTACTTTACATCCATTATACCTAGGGGATGAGATGGTGCATGAAGAAGTCTGGGTCTGGAGTCAGGAAGCCCTGAGTTCAAATCTAACCTCAGGTAATTCCTAGCTGGAAAGTCAGTTATGGGCCTCAGTTTCCCCAATTGAAGAGATAATAATAATGCCTACGTCCCAAAATTGTGAGGATTGATTGAGATACACTTGTAAAGCATTTATCGTGTGCCTGACTGTGGTAGGTGACTGAGAAATTCTCCCTCTCTTCCCTTATTCCCTTATTTGAATGCAGATTCCCACGCCTCATGGCCCCATTTTCGCGGATGAAGGAGCTGGCGCTCGGAGGTGAAGCGCCTAGACTGAGGCAAACGTGTGGAACGACTTTTCTTTCTTTTCGAAGAGGACCAATGAGGTGAGGGGCGGGGCCTTGCCTGATGGGTGAGTTGGTGCATCACCAGCCTCACTGTCTCTTGGGGAGTCAGTGGGGTTCAGCGGCAGGTCTGGAGATGGGTGGCTCGGCCGCAGCGGGAGACGTTGGAGGCTTTGATGTCTAACCAAGCACCTGCCTCAGCCGCCTTCAGACAGTTGGAATTGTTCTCATGCTCCGTTCTGGGGGCGGGGGGAGTTTTCTCATGCTTGGGGGAGCCGGGCCTCCGCCTCCTCACCAGCTCTGAGGTCTGTGGTTCCCCTCAGCCTGGTGGAGCCCATCTGCTGAGGCGGTGGCAGTGGCGTGGGGCCGCCGGGAGCTCCAGCTTCTGGGGCCACAGATGAGAGCTGGCGGGCAGGTGGACAGATCCTAGGAGGATGAGCAGCCCTGAAAGGGGCTCGGCAGCGTCCCGGCCACAGCTGCTGCGGGATTCGGACTCCAGACGGTGCGTTGGAGGCCGGGAGCTCTCCAATCCCCCGCTGCCGGACTGCCTTCAATCAGACTTCTTAAAAAGAAGTGCTATGGTTATTTTCTGTTTCTTATATCACCCCAGTATCCTGCCTTCCCCTCCGCCTCCCCAGAACCGGAATCTCATATGACATTTTTAGACGAGAAAAAAAGGCACCACAATGTATGGATATGTTGAGAAAGGCACAAACCCTGTGCGGGGTATGTATGGTGCCTGAGGCCTTCCTACTTCTCATCCCTCTTTATTTCCGTTCCATGTTATCATCTTTATCATTTTGGTCCATTGACTTCTGAACTTTGAGAGTCTTGCTTTTCCTTTTACATTATGGTGCATGTGGATAGAGTACTGGGTTGGAAGTCAGGAAGACCTGAATTCAAATGCAGACATACTAGCTGTGTGACCCTGGGCAAGTCACTTCACCCTGTTCACCTCAGTTTCCTCATCTGTAAAATAACCCGGAGAAGGGAATGACACACCACTCCAGTATCTCTGCTAAAACCCCAAATGGGGTCACTGAGAGTCAGACATGACCGAAACTACTGAACAACAAAAGTCAGTGTCTATATTGTATCTTGGCTTTTCTGACTTCACTCTGCATCAATTCACATAGATCTTTTCATGCTTCTCTGTTCTCCTTCCACAAGGTATTTCTTACAGTACAGTTGCATTCTGTTACATTCAGGGACCACAACTTGTTTTGCCATTCCCCAACCAATTGGTATCAACTTTGTTTCAACTCCTTAGCTGTCACAAAAAAATGCTGCTATCAATATTTTGGAGTGCATGAGGACTTCTTATCAATGGCTTCCTAGGGGTGCAGGCCCAGAAATGGAGCGTATGGGTGTTTTAGTTACTTTATTTACATAACTCCAAATTTCTTTCTAAAATGGCCTGCCATCTCACAGCTCCACCAACAATGTATTAGTGTGCCATTTCACACCTCCTCCAACACTGACTGTTGACATTTTGGGGTTGTTTTTATAAGCAAGCATTTGCTATGTGCCAGGCACTGTGATATGCTCTGGTGATACTGAGAAAGGAAAAGAGAGTCTTCTCAAGGAGCTTACAGTGCAATGGTTGGGACAACTACATGCATACAAGGAAGTCAGGGAGGCCGAGAGGGCTTTTTTTCTCTTGTTTCCCTTCCACTGGGCCTAGCAGAAGGTCCTCAGACTTTTGCATTAAGGAACTCATTTGGAAGGGAGAAGATCAGGTCACATCATCCCTCCCTCAAAAACGCACAGTGGCTCCTTATTGCCTTCATTCTTCTTCCTGGCATTTAAGGCCTTTCATGCTTTGCCTTCTTTCCAGTCTTATCTCAGAGACTTTGTTCTTTGAATCCTATGGTCCCACCAAACCCTGGGCCCTTTTGCCTCTGGGCCTTCCTTGGGCTACTCTTCTTTAGCTTGGAATGAGTTCTCCATCATTCCTCTTTAGCTTAGCTCAGAGTGGATCTGGTTCCTAAGATCCCTCCCCCCTTCTCAGGGTCTCTCCTCCTTGCCAGTGTCCCACCCCACGAAGCACTTTGCCCTTCTCCCACGCCCTTGTCATGGCCTGTTGACATTCCGGTTATTGATGTTTGTGTCTTATTCCCCTCCTAGACTTTGAGCTCCCTGGGGCCAGATGGCATCTTTCCCAGACTTTGTGTCTCCTCATCACCCCCTGCAGGGCTCCACCGCACCCCATTGGCAGGTGCTCTGCTTGTGTTTCTACAGCAGCTTCTTTTTATTGATCTGCAGACTCTGCCTTGAGTTCCAAACATATCCCTCTCACATCCCTGTCATGAAGATTCAGCTGGAAAGATAGAGAAAGGCAGTTTAGCAAAAACACCCACATTACCCTGCCTCATAGTGGATGTACTACTCCAAATCCCTAGGCCCCCACCCCTATAAAGATGGGAAAGACGGAGAAAAAGAACTTTAATGTCCATGCATTGGTGTTTGAAATGGAATATGAGGAGTTTAGAGCTGGAGGGGCCCTCAGACATGGTACAGGAGCTGAGCTGGGGAGGCAGTGGGGCCTGAGGGGCCACATGTGGCGAGGAGAGACTGAGCCAAGGGGGTGAGAGATGTGGCCAAGGCCACGAAGCAGTAGAGTCTGGATCTGAACTTGAGGCATCTAATTACAAAACCACTCCTACTATGCCAGCCTGGCACTGAATCTGCCTCCCTCATTTAGAGAGGAAGACACTGAGCCTAAAGAGTAGGAAGATGGGCACCAGGCCACCCAGGGAGTAGGGGACAGAGCAAGACTCAGAGAGAGGGAAGAAGATGCAGTTTTCCTCCCTCCTTCCCTCCCTCTCTCCCTTCCTTTCTTCCTCCCTCCCTCCCTCCTTCCCTTCCTTTCTTCCTCTCTTCCTTCCTTCCTTTCTTCCTTTCTTTCCTTCCCTCCTCCCTCCCACCATTTCTTCCTTCTTTCCTCCCTCCCTCCCTCTCTCCCTTCCTTCCCTCTTTCCTCACTCTCTTCCTTCCTTCCCTCCCTTCCTTCCTTACTCCCTTTCTTCC
>CM053580.1:582657010-582706626 GCA_028627135.1 Pseudochirops cupreus
CTCCTGGCGCTCCCTGGGCCTGAGCCTGTCTGAGCTGCAGTGACATGTGCTCTCCAGGCATTATTATTCCCATGTTACAGAAGAAGCTGATTCCAAGGGAAGGTGACTTCTTCCTAGTCCCACACCTGCAGAGTCCAGCTCCGCCCTCCTGGCTCCGCTCCCACCCTCTCTCCCATGAGCCAGACTCCCCTCTCCTGCGGCTTTCTGCCTTGTTCTCTCTCTCTTTCCACTCTACTGCTTGGAATCACGGAGGCTACCAATGCCATTGTGCCCGCCAGGGGGCGCAATGGACAAAGGGCGAGACCTGAGTTTGCATCCTACCACCCTAAGCAGCTCTGTGACTCTGGGTATGTCACCCTCCTCTTCTGTAAAATGAGGGACTGGGACCCCGTGGGTCCTAAGGGCCCTTCCTGCTCCAAACTTTGTGCCTCTAGGAAACCGATCAGAATTGAATGAGCAGGCTTCCCTTAAAGAGCAGAGAGGGCTCTGCTTCTGTATCCCCCACCCCAAACATGTCTGATTGCATGACTAAGGCTCTCCTCGAGCCTTCTGGGTATTTCCATGCTGGGCTGAACTGGGCTAGCTCTTTCCTCCTGCCAGAATCAGAATAGAGGGAAGGAGGCTGGGTCTGTCTGGCCGGGAAGGGGGGGTGGGCAGGGCCGGGTGGGATGCCTGCATCTCAAGACCACCCAAGTTCTCAGATGTTGGGCTTTTTTTTTTTCTGTCTCAGGTTCATTGGCCTCCAGAGGCCTCTGGGAGGGAATTTACTGGGCATGAAAGAGATTAGATTAAGCCCTGGCAGGGAGGGGCAGACCCAAGGAATCTGCCCTGTTTGTTTGGGAAGCAGGAGGTTAAACCCGGTCCTTGAACCCTCTTACTCCTACCCCCAACCCTGGCCAGCTGGGAGCAACTTCTAGGATCCCCCAACTTGATTCATTGGGTATATGCCCCAGTTTTTCCTGGGCTCTTTATGCTCTGCTAGGTACTGAGCTCCCCGTCACTGGAGATATTCAAATGAAAGTTATTTGACCATTTCATGAGGATGAAAAAGAGATTTCCTGTTCAGGTGGGAGAATGAGGTCCTGTGATCCACAGGGGAGACAATATAGTTCACTCGACCTGTAGCTCCCAGACTGAGCCTTGCTAAGTGTGAGTCACACTGGGTCTAAAGAAGGGGACAGCCCCGAAAGGCACATCACACTAGACTTAGGGCTCATTTGGGGATGGAAACCTGCTGGTGACACAGAGAACACTATCTGTGATTCTCTTCAGGGAGCCAGCCCCTGGTCCCTGGAGGAATTCACTCAGCTTGAGACATCCAAGAGGACTTAGGTGACCTCTGAGGTGCTGTCTAGCTCTGGCACCCTAAGACCCCATCATTGGATCCCAGGGACATAAACTGAGAGCTGTCCTGCAGAGACCGGCTGGTCCAAACCCCACACAGGCCTGGGGGAAAGTGACTTGTCCAGAGTCCTACATCGAACAAGGGACTGTGCTGAGACGCAAACCCTGGTCAAGCGCTCTTTCCACTGAACCACACTGCCTGATGTTGTGAGCTTTTCAGGAAGTCAGGCGTGCAAGACACATGTGGGAACCAACCTTGGGATCACTGAGTCCTAAAGCTGGGAAGCAGGAAGCACAGGAGAAGTTTTGTCTGGTGCAGTTAATCAGGCCCAGAGCCATAGATAGGACTCAGAGGAGTGATAGTAGCATGGATATGGAACCTGCTTTGTGCCAGGCACTTTACTGATTTATCTCATTTGATCTTGTGGAGGGAATTCTGATTTTTATAAGAATCAATATGATGTGTGTAATGAATTTACTAATAGATTAGATTTTGCAGAATTGCCTTTCCCAGCTTGTGAGTCAGATTCACAAGGCAGTTTGAACTGATCAGTCAGACACTGACAAGGCTCACCATCACTGGCATCCTTCTGCCTGTGTACTTGAAATGAAGCCAAGCATGGACTGTAGAACCTGTGCCGGTCACAGAACTCCAGGCCTGTGACACCCCCCCCCCCCCCCCCAGGAGCGATCCTCCAGGACTGGAGCAGCGTTGTTCCACGGGCCTCTGGAGGTCTTCTAGGGTCTTCCGTTGGCCCTGGGAACGATTGCTGGGGACCCACTTCGCTTCCCTCTGGTGATTATGCGTATAATCTGTCTTTATTTCCTGGGTGGAATTCTGATCTGGAGAACTCCCCATTTGCAAATCTGTTCCTCATAATGAAACTAATTAATTAAGTGGCTCCCTGATTCCTGGACTTTGTTGACTCCAGCTGCTGTTGCATCTTTCTCAGGCCAGAGACTGGCTTGTTAGGATCCTGTTAACAATCTTCACAATGACCATGGGAGGTCAGTGCTATGATTCTGCCCCTTTTTGTTGGTGATGTTGTTCAGTCATTTCAGTCACGCCCCATTCCACCTGACCCCATTTGGGGTTGTCTTGGCAAAGATACTGGAGGGGTTTGCTGTTTCCTTCTCCAGCTCATTTTACAGATGAGGAAACTGAGGCAAACAGGGTGAAGTGACTTGCCCAGGGTCACACAGCTAGGAAGTGTCTGAAGCCAAATTTGAACTCAGGAAGATGGAAAGATGAGACTTCCTGACTTTGCATCCAATGCTCTGTCCCTTGCACCTCCTAGCTGCTCTCATTCCCATTTTACAGATGAGGAAACTGAGGCAGGGTCGTGTAGCTGGTAAATGTCTATGTTCTGTCCTTGTGTTAACCTGGGAAGTGCCCATGTTCTAGGAGGTAAGAGATGTTCACTGGGGCTCCCTCCCAATGGGAGATGTCTAGGGGGCGCCAATAGTGCACAGAGTGCTGGGCCTGGAGTCAGGGAGACTCATCTTCCTGAATGCAAATCCGGCCTTAGACATGTCCTATCTGTGTGACCCTGGGCAAGTCATTTCACCCTGTTTGCCTCCGTTTCCTCATCTGTCAAATGAACTGGAGAAGGAAATGGTAAACCCTTCCAGTGTCTCTGCCAAGAAAATCACCAATGGGGTCACAAAGAGTGATTGGAATGACTTACCAGCAACAACCCATTTCTAACCCAGGTTGGGCACCACCGTGGAGGTGGGGGCGGGGGAGTCTAGTCTGGGGATGTACCTCATCCCCTCTCTTTCTCAACCTGCCTCTGAGCTGGGAAGGCGCTGGTATTATCAGCTCCATTTTACAGCTGAGCAAGCTGATGGCCAGACAGGTTAAACTGTAATACAGAGAGAAAACATATGCCAAATACTGCACAGACAGTCAGTAGCAGAACTGAGCAGGCCTTGAATGGAGGTCTCTGGACTCTGAGTCTGGGGTACAGCCTAGGATCCCAGTGGAGGTGGGCTGGGGAACATGGGGCGAGGCAGGACCCTGGACAGGGAGCCTTGAGATCTGACCTTTGTGGGAGCCAAACCCGATCCTGGCCCTGAGCTCTCCCACCGGCAGAAACACCTGCTGGGACAGGCCTCCCCCTTCCCTTATCCCCCTCTTCCTGCTCCCCCCTCAGTTTTCCCATAACTGGGACACTTCATTCTAAAAGGATTTGACTTCCCCAGAGACAACTGGAGAAGGGTGAGAAAGAGCTGGGGATTAGCCTGAGCAGATGATCTGAAGGGCAGGGCAGGGCCCTAATGAGCTGAGCTCCGGCCTCTGGGGCCCGCCCCGAGATTTATGTCTGCAGAAAGCCCAGGGCCCAACAGGAGGGGAGGCGGCTGCGGCCAGAGCTGCTCAGCTTCTCCCTTTTGTGGCCTGAAAGCAGATATCCCTGGCACAGCCAGGCAGCTGGAGCTCTGATCTCCCACCTGGGAAGTGGCAGGTGCGGATGGGATAATAGGAGGCTGGCATCAATGAGGCGAGGCTCCTCAGATAGCACGGCTGAGGGGGGGCCTCCCAAGGGCCCGAAACCGAGAATGGCCCGCCTGGCGTGGGGGTGGGGGGCCGAGGCCACAGATGTGGGACAGAGGATAAAGCGGGAAAGACGAGGAACTGGGGGTGGGAGACGTGGAATAGGAAGGGAGACACAAGAGACGGGGATGGGAGACACAGAACAGGGGGATGGGAGACACGGAACAGATGGGAGACAAGGAACAGGGAGATGGGAGACACGGAACAGGGAGGTGGGAGACATGGAACAAATGGGAGACATGGAGCAGATGGGAGACATGGAACAGATGGGAGACACAGAACAGGGGAATGGGAGACATGGAAGAGATGGCAGACATGGAATAGATAGGAGACATGGAGCAGATGGGAGACATAGAACAGGGGGATGGGAGACGGAACAGATGGGAGACATGGAGCAGATGGGAGACATAGAACAGGGGGATGGGAGACATGGAACAGTTGGGAGACACAGAACAGGGGGATGGGAGACATGGAACAGGGGGATGGGAGACACGGAACAGGGGGATGGGGAACACTGAACAGATGGGAGACACAGAACAGGGGGAGGGGAGACATGGAACAGATGGGAGACATGGAGCAGATGGGAGACATAGAACAGGGGGATGGGAGACACGGAACAGGGGGATGGGAGACATGGAAGAGACGGCAGACATGGAATAGATAGGAGACATGGAGCAGATGGGAGACATAGAACAGGGGGATGGGAAACATGGAACAGATGGGAGACATGGAGCAGATGGGAGACATAGCACAGGGGGATGGGAGACACAGAACAGATGGGAGACACAGAATGGAGAATGGGAGACATAGAATGGAGGATGGGAGACATGGAACAGGGATGGGAGATGGGAGACATGGAATGGGGGGGAGGAGAGACATAGAACAGGGGCTCATTGGGAAAGATTTTTAACAACCGCCTCTCAAAAAATGCACCCACAACCCACTTTTAACCTGAAACAGCATTATTAACATTTATTTAAGTTTAGACAATAAACAAAGCAAGGCATCAAGCCCAGATTTGTAGCATTTACCCATTCAATAACTGGCCCTCCAGAGTCTTGAAGCTGGTTCTAACATAACTGTAGACAGAGAACAGAATATATTTAAAAAAAAAAACAAAAAAACCCAAACAACTTCTTGGAACACACAATGTCAGAGCTAGAAGGGGAGCAGGGGATGTCTTTCAGGGCTGTGAGGGGCCTTGGAACTGAGACTGTCCAATTTAGATTAAGACTCCTATTTTCCAATCAGTCCTTGATCCTCTTTGGGCATGGAAGGGGCAGCCTGGGTACCCTGTCTACCCCAGCCCTAAAAGCCAGGGCTATGTCATTACACCAGCTCTTTGGTTTGAGTCCTGGGCTTTCTGAGGTTGGGGAAGGGTCCAGACTCAGGCCACCTCAGTTGGAAGGAAACAGCTTGTTGCCCAGAGGATGCTTGGCTCATAATTCTGTCCAATACTGATGATGCCCTAGACTTGGGGCTGGACTCTGACAAAACTCTCTGAGTCACCCAGAGGGAGATCCTTCCCAATCTGGGCCTATGTTGGACTTGAAATCTGGAAGACCCAAGTTCTAATTTTACCGTAAATACTTACTGGTTTCCCATCACTTAGCTTCTGCCTCCCTCAGTTTCCTCATCTGTGAAATGGGGCTACTAACAGTGCCTGTCTCCCAGGGTTTCTGGGAGGTTGAAAGGAAATAATGTAGGTAAAGTGTTTTGCAAACCTTCCCGTGCTAAATAAATGATAATTATTATTATGATTATTAGGAAAATTAAGAGGGTGGTGCTCATTCCTGTCCCATGTGTAACTAACATTCCACAGTCTAGAGTGCTAACATGTCAAGACTCCATTGTTCTGAGATTGGAATGGCTCCCCGTTTGTCCCCAGAAGCCTCCAGGCTCCCAGATTTCCACCATTCTTTCTTCTTGGGTGACACTGAGGATTAGATGGTTAGCTTTGGTTCCTAGAGGGGCTACAAGGGTTCATACAGTGTCCAGCATTGCCCAGGGCCAGAGGATGCTTCCCTATGGACCTGGAGCCAGGGAAGATTACACCCATAGGCTGGGGCTTGGGCAGCATGGCCAGAGGGCACCTGGATGGGAGTAGGGGTGGGGCAAGGAGTATCTTTCCTGTCCTACTGGTTGGAGAGGGAGCTGGCTTTGGCTTCAGGTCGGGGGAAGCAGATTCCACTGATAAGATAGGGACTTTCACTGGACACCTTCAACCCTTCACTCCTCTTCCTTCCCCTTCCGTATCACTGCCCAGAGTCTGGGGGTGGGGATGGGGCTGAGCTAGTGGAGAAACTGAGGCTGTGGAAGGAAGTCCCCTCTGGCTCTGCCACCTGCTTGCCAGGGAGCCTCAATCCCTTTCTCTGAGCCCCAGTTTCCTTATCTGTGAATTGAAGGGTGGGACTCGGTGGTCTCCAGATACTTCCCAGTTCTGACTGCCCATGTTCTAGGGGATCTAGGGAGTGCTTGGTAAGGGCCGGAGGGGCAGAGTTAAGGACCAGGACAACCTTCAAAGGATGGGAGCAAAAAAAGAAAGGGAAAATCCCAGAGCTCAGGAGGTTAGGTGACTTCTTCCTAGGTTGGGCGACACAGATACGGTGAGGACTCTAAGCATTTATCACCCACCTAAGTTATGCAGGGGAGATGGATAGGCATGGAGTTAGGAGTCCTGCGTTCAAGTCTGGGCTCAGTCACCTGCCACCTAGCAAGCCATTTCACTCTGCCTCAGTTTCCTCATCTGTAAAATGAGCTGGAGAAGGAAATGGCAAAACCACTCCAGTATCTTTGCTGAGAAAACCTCCAATGGGGCCACAAGGAATAGGCCATGACTGAAAAGCGACAGTCACTTTACAGACACTTTACAATCACGGAGGCAGACGCTGCCATTATCGTCCTTATCGCAGGAATGAGGAAACCTGAGGTCACCTTTGCACCTGGGGTTTCCTGATTCCTGGCCCAGGATCCAGCCACTGTGCCACCCGCCCATTGCACCCCACCGAGGCGGCGCAGGCCCTTTCCCGTCAGACATTCGGAAGCGAAGCCTTTGGCCTCAGAAGTGACGTGGCTCTGCCCAAGTCACGCAGTCTGGCAGTAGCAGAGGCTGGCAGAGGGTCTCGATCTCAGTTTCCCCCTCTGTAAAACGTGTGTGTGTTGGGGGGGCGGGGTTATGGCCTCCGAGGGTCTCTCCGGCTCCGGGACTGGACAGGGGAAGCATCAACAGCAGCAGCACCCAGGCGAGGGGCGCGGGGTCTTCGGGGCCCCCACTCCAGCCCCGTCTCTGTGACGTCCGGCCAGCCGCTGCCCGTCTCTGGGCTTCTCCGGTTTCCTCCTGCAAGATAAGAGGGCCGGGCTAGCTGATCCCCGACGTTGCTTCCAGCATGACGTCCCACGGTTTGGGGAGCCGGGCCTGCCCCGCTCCCCCGTGCCCGTCCCCCTCCCCCTCTCTCAGCTGCCCGGCCCCTTTAAGGGGCGGTGCTTGGCACCGGGCCCCGCGGCCCCGGGCAAAAAGGCTGGGACTGGGCCGCCGGGGGCGGCGGGAGAGTGGGTCCGGACACCCCTTGAGCGCACCGCAGGCTCCGGCTCCGGAGGCACCATGAGCGGCCGGGTCGGGGACCTGAGCCCGCGGCAGGAGGAGGCGCTGGCCAAGGTGAGCTGGCTCCGCTGCCGGACGGGGCAGCCCCCGGGGGTCCAGGCGAGTGCGGATGGTGCGCCGCCCACCTGCGCGCTCTGCTCGTGCCCCGCATCCCAGCCGGCAGCCGGGCCGGGCCGGGCTGGGGAGGGCAGCCCGGGATGTGGGGGCCACCCGGGCCGGGCTGGGCTGCGGGAGGGCAGGCAGTCAGAGGTGGGATGGGGAGGACAGACTGGGAAGCTCCCTCCCTTCCCAGCCTTTTTCGCTCCCCCTTTCCTTCTCCCCCTCCCCCTCTCTGTCCCTCTCCCTCTCCCCAGGAGAAAAGCGTTGCCCGGGGGCACAGGAAGCTTTCCTCAGCACAAAGGAGTCATTCAGGGTTGGGCAGAGAAGGTGCCTTGCCGCCCAACACCCCCCCCCCTTCTAGAGGTCGAAGAGAAAGGGGGAGGGTTCCTCTCACTCGGGTTTCCTGGGCTGGGGGTCACCTCCTGACGGGGAAGAGAAAGGGACAAAGAGAAGGGGACAAGGAGGCAGGAGCCCGGAGAGGAGGGCAGGGGGCATCCCCTGGCACCGAGGTGCTCAGCCCTTCTTGAAGGTGTGGGCAGGAGGGAGGCGCTCCCAAAAGCGGGGCCCTTTCAGTGAGAGGGGAGCAGAGGGGAGGGGGAAGAGTGCCAAGACCCTCAGCGCCAAATGAAAACTTGCTCTCTGTCTCCCAGTGAGGAAGGGAGGATGGGAGATGGGAGCTAGATGCCGCTCCACTCCATGTTCCTGGGCCAGGAGCCAGGAACCAGAGGCCATAGGGTGGGTGGAGGACCAGGCTGGTCCAGACCTCAGGTCCAGGGGTCAGAGCCAGCTGAAGGACAGTTGCATTTGGACTCGTCCCCCCATTCCCTCTCCCCCTCAGAAGTGGTTCCATTAGGAGCATTAGTTTTTGAGGGACTGGGAAGAGATGCTTTGGAAGGGCCCTTCCCTCCATGACCTCATTGCTAAGGTCAGTTCCATTCCTGTCTGTCTCCTCCAGTCAGAGGATCTGTATTCTAAGGCCCTCTCAGGGTGATGGCCTAAATTCTAATGACCCTCCCAGATCTAAGATATTATTTGTGAGGTTCCCTCTGGAGCTGCCTCTCTGGGGTTGAGGGAGGGCCCCTGTGCCTTCCTTTGGGCATTCTACAGCCAGCTTTCTGGTCCCCAGTTCTGCTACCCCAGCTGTGACTTTCTTTTGGAAGATGTCTTGGGTCCCTAAAAGCAATCCCTTCAGTTCACTGGTCCCCCGGGGCTCGGCAGTCTGACAGGGGTTTATTGGTTCCTTAGCCCTTGGGCTCTGGGACCCTCTGGCCTGGGTTGGCAGTGCCCAGGGAGGCTTGGTCCTGGATGCCACCCAGGAAGGGGGTGGTTGAAGGTGGAGCTGGATGGGCCATCCCACTGACCTGCCAGGGTCACATGGGGGATGGGATTAGCCTGAGATTAGGGCCTGTCTGGGAGCTTGGAGGAAGTTGGTTTGCCCTCCCCCTCCTGCTTGAGGGCCTGGGGTGGTGAGGGGGCAGGATGGCTTCAGGCCTTGGGGAGAGGCCAGTGCCCGAAGCAGAGGTGGCCATCCCTCATTGGTTTCCTGTGGTTGCTGCCCTGATGCTGCCCTGAAGGGTGAATGACCAGTGGGATGTGCCTGGGGGCAGAAAGTCAGGTGAGGAAGCCATCTATGCCCCAAATGGCATCAATATCTGTGCAAGTCTAGGATGGGGGCAGGGGCAGGGCTGGGGGACTGTAGGGAACATGTCAAGAGTCAATTCAGCAAGCATTAATACACCTACTGTGTGCCTGGCCCTTTCATAGCTCTTGGAGCAGGAAGTGTGCAAAGCCCAGAGAGGCCTGGGGGCCCAAGAGCTCAGTAATGATGACATGTCCTGGTCACAGGGTCAGAGATAGTGCAGCCCTCCCCTGAGGCTGTGAGGACCAGAGACAGACTTCCCGGAGACAGACTTCCCTCGGGCACAGGGCTGGTCCAGGCAGTCTGCGGCAGGGAGGGTGTCCCCCAGGGAGGGCATCCTCAGGATCAGGTCTTTCTGCTTTCCATTTTTCAGACAAAGAAACTGACACTAACAGAGATTTAGTGATTTGTCCAAGGGCACCCAGCTGGAGAACGTGGCAGCGGGGGTTTGGACCAGGCCTTCTGACCCTGAGAGACCCACCCCCAGTCCTCTGCCCCAGTCAAGCGTGGCTAGAGCCTATGTCATGTGTGTGTGTGTGTATGACTGTTCACTTCTTTGAGGCCATTTTAGGACAGTATATGTCACACTGAGAAGGGGGATGCCATAGCAGAGAGAGAGGGAGACTTGAGTCAGGGTGGCCAGGGCTCAAGTGCCTTTGGGTGACCCTGGGCAAGGGACTGGGCCCCAGGGCTTTGGGACTCTTGAACTAAAGAACAGGTACATTTATAGAGAGAGTTTCTTCTCCAGATCTTTATTAGTTGTGTGACCCTGGGCAAGTCAATTAATCTCTGGCTGCCTCAGTTTCTTCATTTGTAAAATGGGGATAATAATAGCACCTCTGTGCCAGAGCTGTTGTGAGGGCCAAATGAGGTTAGCCTTGTACATAGTAGGTGCTTAATAAATGCTTATTTTCTCCCTCCCTCCTGCCTTCCTTCCTTCTTCCCTCCCTCCAGACTGGGAGAATGAGTGAAGATCGTGTTTAACCCCCAATGCTCCCACCGCACCAGCTGGGCCTCTGGTGATGGAGGGAGGGGTGCAGACCTGGGGCTGTTGGCATTAACTTTGCCTTGGGGGCCAGACAAGCAAAAAACCCTTTTTTGAGATTTGAGGGGAGGGCTCCCTGACTCCTGGGAATCTCCTTGCCTGTGATTTCTCTTCTCTTTGCTGATGGATTTCTTTTTCTTTTTGAATTGTCTTGAGCAGTTTTATTTGAGCCTTGGGAATGTAGTATTAGAATACGTTTTTAGTAAATGAATTTTTGAACCCTGGGACCCTGAGTGATTCACTGCACCCTTGGTCCCAATCCTTGGGCTGCTTGGCTGTTGGAACTCTTTGCACATAGCATCTCATTGAACCTTCACACCAGCCCACTGAGGCAGGTGCTGTTATCACCCCCTCTTTACAGAGAAAGAGGTAGCATTCATTCTAGGAAAGACAAACAAAATGAGGCTGCGTGTATATGTTTATCTCAAAGCTGGCAGAACATGTATATAGAGATATTAATGGGAGTTCGTTGTAGACAATGAACTCAAGGATGGACAGACAAAGGGGACCTTATATCTGCAGAGCAGTTCTCTCTCAGCCCTCCCTCCCTGCCTGGTTCAGGATACCCGTGTCAGCAAAATGAGGGTCTCCATATGTGTTAACCATAATATGAGAAAGGAATTTCTTAAGTGGATGGATTGTAAATATAGTAAGATAGCAGAATGTCAAGGCGTCAATTGAAATGATAGATTAAGGATGTCTGTGTTTCTTTTATCATTAACATGACACGATATGACACAAAATGACACAACATGGCATGGCATGACAACACAACACAGCACAATATAACGAAACATAACGTGTTTATAGAATACCAAGATTAGGAAAGTCCCATTATTTAAGATGGTGCCTGGGTCAAGGTGCCTTGTCCTCGGTAGTCAGAAACAGAAGACTGCTCCTGGCCAGCTTCATCTGGCTTGGTACTTGCTGCATTTTGGATTCATTCAAAGAGCAAAGCAAAGCATGTCTGTTTTGCCACAGCACGCAAAGCATTATGGTAGGTTAAGCTCAGAGTGGGCCAAACTGTCTCTCCTGATTGGTCAATCTAGGTTTTAGGCCTTTCTCAGGGGATGGGGTTCAGAATGATTTGGGGAGGGGTCTACATTCACTAGCCTCAAAGCCCAGAAGACCTTGGTTCAAGTCTAACCCCTGCCATCTCCAGACTGTCTGAGGTCACTTACGTACTCAGGGCTCTCAGATTCTATGTGGCAGAGGAGGGGATGTCTTCCAGACTCTAGCTTTTTTGTCAAGTAGCTGCCTCTGCATCTCGCTGGAACCTCGCCACAACCCTATGAGGGTGGAAGGACGCCTTCTCCTCATTTTACAGATGAGGCCCAGTGATTGGCTCATGTTAAGATGGGGGTGAAACCCAAAGCATCTTGCCTTTGAAATCCAGGGACTCTATCAAAGGACTCATTGGAGATGTTGGGGGTGTTTGAGGAGGAGAAGGGAAGATGCAGGGGAGCTCCAGGGTCCAAGTATTTGAAGGGATTAAGCAACCAATTAATCAACATTTATTAAGTGCACAGGGTCATGAGGAAGACAGGTTTACCTTGTGCTGCTTGGCCTGTAGAAGTTGGGACTAGGAACAATGTAAGAGACAGATTTTTACTTCATTATAACCACGAGAAGCATTGGTGATGGAGTGGGCTGTGTCCTAGGCTGATGAGCTCCCTGTCACTGAAGTATGCAAGCAGGGCTGGATGACTAGTAAGTTGGACTGGACAGTTGTTGGATCCCTGTGATGGCTGAGGGCCGTCATCTTAGAAGGCCCCAAAGAAGGGTTGGTTGGTCCTGTGGGATGTGGGGGACCTCACCTTTTCCCTGCCTCTTCCCATAGTTCCGGCAGAATATCCAGGATGTGCTGCCCCTGTTACCTACCTCGGATGACTATTTCCTTCTTCGATGGCTCCGAGGTGAGCTGGGATTGGGGATGGGAGCTGGTGGGGACCAGGACCTTTTCATCAGGCTGACACTGGAATATCATCCCTTGGAAACCACTGTTTTTTCTGACGTTCCGAGATCTGCATCTTCAGTATCCTTTGGGTGACAGAGCCAGGAGGGCCCTTAGAACCCAGAATCTGGAATGCCTTGGCTGGGCGGGCCCTTAGAACCTAGAATGTCAAAACTTAGAGGGCCCTCAGAGGGAATCTAGATCAATCCTTCATTTTATAGATGAGGAAATGGAGGCCCAGAAGGGAAATGATTTGTCCAAGGTCACACAAGTAGTGAGAGGAGCCGGATTAGCATCCAGGCCTCTAGACAAGGACCCCTTGTCATTCACCAGCTGTGCACACTGAAGCTTGGCCCATGTCCTCCCCACTGTCAGATGGCTTTGAGGAGGAGGGTGGAGGAGCATCTGGGCCCCGTAGGTCATGGCCAGGAGCCTGGTCTCTGAGGGAGGGCTGGGCCCAGCCTGACCTAGATCCCAAGGGGCCAAAGGGTGTGGCTCCCTGCAGTCAGGACCTAGGTTCCCCGGGAGCCTCAGGCTAATGCTCCTCTGGCATCGGCGTCTTTTCTTTCTCCCTCCCTTGGACTCGGTCCCTTTGAGGGAGGTTGTTGGCTGCTTGCCCCATAGCGGGCTTGGCACTGTGAAGTGGGAGGGGAGTGGGGCCATGTTCCCAGCACCCTCTGGCTTGAGCTTTGGCTGAAGTGGTCCAGGGGATGGAAGCTAGGGGATGCAGGAGGGCCAGAACCTCGGGAGGGGGTAGGTGTAGAGTTCCAGTTCCCTGGATCCCAGCTCCCACACGTCCCTTGTCCGGAGAGAAGCAGAGGGAATTACCAGCAGCCTCAGCCACAGGAGGAGGGCAGAGACTCGAGGAGCCCAGGCCCAGTTAAATGGTCATGGTGGCTCCATGAGGGGCACCCTGGAAATGGCTGAGTGCTTTTCCTGTGGCTTCAGGGAGACTCCTTTTGATCGTGTCTCAGAGGGGAAAGCTCCAGGGCCAGATCCAGGCTCTGCTCTTGCACAACCACACGTGTTTAGACTGTTGGAACTAGAAAAGATTTGATCCCCCAGCATTTTACAGATGTGGAAACTGAGGCCTGGAAGGGGCTAAGGGCCTTGACCAAGGGTTCACAGCTTTAAAAAAAAGTTATTCTTTTTTTGTGACTACTTTTTTCTCAACTACATGTTAAAAAAATCTTTTGGCGTTTGTTTTTAAAAATTCTGAGCCCCCAATTCTATCGTCCTTGAGAAAGCAAGCAGTTTTATATAAGCTCCCACGCGCAGTCAGTAAAACGTGCTTCCACATTCTGGGCTGCCCTTCTCTTGATTTTAGGGAGGCAGCTCTAGGCAACTGAATGTTTCTTCTGGCTGCGGCTTTGGGCTTGGAATCAGCCCTTCTGGTTAGTCAGGTCTCTGACTTGTCCTGGCAGGGGAGCAGGAGAGGCCTCCAGGCATGGATGTGCCCGCTGTCCAGTGGCCTTAGCCAGGAGGCCTGGCTGGGCCAAGGCAGGAAGCAGGAGGCCCAAGGGCTCTGGGGAGGAGAGGAGGCAGAGACTCAGGCAGGCACCGGGCACATGCTTCTGTCCCTCCTGGGTACTTCAGTGCCAGGCTGGATGTCCTCAAATTTTTGGCTTTTTCTCTCTGGGCCTCTGGGAGGCTCTGGCTGACTCTCTCTCCCCAGAAGGGTTGTTGTGAGGGTGATGGGATTAGAATTGAAAGTGGAGCTGCCTTTATGGTGTGGTGCAGGGCTGGGACAAGCCCAGGCAATCCCCTGGGCCTGAACTGAAGGTCAGGTCCCCCCCAGGGTCGAGGAAGAGGGTTCAGGATCCTGGGTGGTGCTAGGCTGGAGGACAAAGGCCAGGCAGAAGACCCTGGAGGTTGGACCCTGCTTGATAAGGGGTAACCTGAGCTTTTTCCTAAGATAAGGAAGCTTATAGTTTGCCCAGGAGATAAGGGTTCTGGGGCCGTCTTTGATCCTTACTGGGGCTGGTAGCTGTGAGCAGCAACACTCCCAGAGCTCAGCTGGGCTCCCCATTCCTGCTCCAACTCTCTTAGCATTGAGGAAGAAAGCCTGAGGGCTCAGCTGAGTGTAGGGGAGACCTGGATTTAAAGGGTCTCAGATCTTGTGTGACCCTGGTCTAGATATTGCTCAAGTTTCTTCATCCATAAAATGGGTATAATCACAAGCCCTAACTCCCAGGGTTGTTGTGGGACCAAATGAAACCATATCTGTAATGTGCTTTGCAGACCTAAAGGGCCAACCCACTGAGGGGCCCGGGTCATCCTGCCCCGTGGCTGAATTGACAGAAGGAACCTCCTCTCCCGGGCCGTGGGCTCAGCTGCCCAAGGCCCGGAGAGTCAAGCGCTTGCTGAGGGTCATATAGCTGGGAAGTGTGAGAGGGAGGATTCGAACCCAGGCCTCCCTGACTGTCCCTCTGCCAGGCTTTCTCTCGCTTTAAGATGGCGAGATGGCAATCCTTCTCGTTCCTGCAACCCCTGGCTGTATGATCTTGGGACGAGTCACTTCTTCCTCTCAGAGAGACGACAGAGTACAGTGGAAAGACCTAGGTCTCTGGGGGCAGAGGTCTCATGGTCAAAATCTACCCTGGGACTGACTGTGTGACCTTGGCCAAGTCACTTGGCGAATCTCTCTGGACTTTGGTCCCCTGGCATTCTTCTTGTTGTTTAGTCATCTTTCAGCCATGTCTGACTCTTGTTCGACCCCGCATGGACTTTTCTTGGTCATTTCCTTCTCCAGCTCATTTGACAGAGGAAACTGAGGCAAACAAGGTAAAGTGACTTGCCCAGGGTCACATAGCTGGGAAGTGTCTGAGGCTGCATTTGAACTCAGGTCTTCTTCCCTTGAATGGCCTTGAATGTGGCTATTATCAGGGGCCTTCCCAGGCCTGAGGTTCCATCCATGCCCTCCCTCTCCCTTTGGCACAATGTAGCTCGGAGGAAGAAAACTTGCAGGGCCTGAGAGACACTCGGTCCCTGGGGGTCTTTCAATGATACTGACCCCTGGGGTTTCTGAGGCGCTCTTGAAGCTCACCGCACCTGGGAGGGGGCTCTTGTAGGGAGTGAGATTTCTCAGCTGAGGTTGAGGAGATCCCATTGAATCAGGCTGGTGGCAGCCTGCCCAGACTAAGAAGGGACCTCATTGAACTCCCTTGGTTTACAAAGGAAATGACTCGCCCAAAGTCATGCAGACCTTCCGGAAGCCTCAGAGGTGTTGAACCTGGTTCTGTAGAGGCTCAAGAGCTGGAAGGGGCCATGCAAGGCATGCTCTCAGGCCTCTTCATTGTACAGAGCAGGGGAGAGGTCACGACAGAGCCAGGCTCAGGGTCAGGTGTGGCCAAATTGGTGGCTCCCCGGGCTTCTGGGGGCCGCTGGGAGACAGATCCAAGGCTCCCTTGCGCCTCCGTCCCTGGGGATGCTCCCTCCCCAGGCCCAGCTTCTCTTCCCTCTAGCTGCCCTAGTCACCTTTCAGCCAGGTCCATGGGCCAAAGTCCTCTGAGGAGGAAGATAAGCCTGGTGTAGGGGGAGGGCTAGGAGATAAAGGAGCTCAGGGTTCACCCCCTTTGGGAAGAGAGAAAGATCAATGGAAACCAAGCCCTTTCTTGACCCTGGAGCTTCTACCCCTCCTGACCTCAGGGGTGGACCTGGTGCCAGCTTAAGGCCATGCCCCAGTGGCGTTGCTACAGAACATAGACCTGAGGCTGCAGGGGACCTGAGAGACCCTCAGGAGCCCAGGCTGACCCTGTACCCCACAAAACTTGAATTCCTCTCATTCTTTCTATTATCATGACTCTTACTACTACTGCCTGTGTGGTCTTGGACAAGTCACTCCCCTTATTATACAAGAGAGGAATCTGAAGCCTACTTCTCCAAATTTGCCCTCTTTGCCCATCCCTAAGACTCATTCTAAGGAAGTAACCTAAGAATCCCCTAAGCCCAAGGCCCAAGGGCAGGATGGCCAGGGCTGATGGCTGGAGGAGGGAAGGCGTATGAGGTAGGAAGAATGACATCAGTCCAGTGACCTGGTTATGACCCAGTCTCTTCTCCTTACAGCTCGAGGCTTTGACCTGCAGAAGTCTGAGGCCATGCTGAGGAAGGTGAGGCTCCCTTTCAACTCCTCCATCAGCCCCCCACTCTTTCTCCTCTCCTCTAGAATCTCTTCATTCCATCCAAAAGAATAGTTCTGGTGAAATTGCTCTGTTAGACCTTGAAGGAGTCCATGACCAGCATGAAACAAAGTGCCTAGTGTGTGCTCACTGAGCTGAATTGGAATCAAGCCTCCCAGCATCTGTGATTCTGCTGGAGGGGTTCCTCACTCCCACTCCAGCCCAGACCCGGGGTCTCTTCCTTAGGACATACTCTTCCCGGGTCTCTATGGCCTCACAAATTCACGTGCCAGGTCCTCCTGGCAATGAGACTCCCTTAGCGAGGCTGGTCCTCAGCCTGTCCCCTGGCCTCTCCTTGCTTGAGTCCTTTCTAACTTTCATTTTTCTAGCGCTTAGGGTTTAGGGGGGCTTTCCTCACAGTAATTCTGTGAGGGAGGGAGTGTGTGTGAGGAAGCACGTCATTATCCCCATTTTACCAATCAAAAACAGAGACTTAAGTGGCTGAGCAACTTAGCCATGGTTATAGAGCTATGAAGCCTTGGAGCATGGGTGACATTTGAACTTGGGTCTTTCTGACTCAGTGCTCTTTTCCAAAGTGATGAGATCCCTCTTGGGATTGGAAATTTCCTGAGCTTGTGCCCCCTTGCATTACCTGGGAGAGTGCAGGGTCACCTCGAGCCCACAATGGTGGAGGGCGTACATTAAAGGATCATAGTGTTGGGAGCCCTTACAGAATTACGGTTATTATGGCTGTCGTGATGTTACCTGTGTGGGCATCCCCTCCACTATTGCAGATTGTGGCCCACCCAGACCTTTTTCTCCCCAGTGACTCTGGTCCACTTTCCCAGGAATGCCTCATGAGCATTTTGGGGACCAACCCCAGCTCTCTTCACCCTGCTGAACACTGAGGAAAGATCCAATTAGAGACATTGTGTGGGTATCAGTGGAGCAGGAGGGCTGCCCCCTGGTTATCCCTCCATCTCATCTCCCAGCTTTTCATTTAGACTGTTTCTGTTGTGATGGATAACAAGACCCCAGGACACTAGAAACTTCCTTCTTGTGGAAGAAAGAAATAGTTGCTAAGGAGGTCTGATAAGATTAATATATAGTATGATATAGTATAATAAATATATATAATTATGATAAATGCCCCCATTTTTAAAGCTTTTTCTATTTTACAAAATGTGAAGAAAGTGTCCCCGGGGAAGGAGGGAGCGGGAGGGGAACCTGGAGCTCAGAGGGAAAGGGCCTGGGCACATTCAGGGTATGGGTGAGCAAGGATTTGAATCCAGAACTTGTGACCCCTGGTCGAGTTGTCTTGAAGGTGGTAGAGGTTCTTGTGGGAATGAATGCTTTCAGAACATGCTTCCTTTGTGTGTGTGTGTGTGTGTGTGTGTGTGTGTGTGTGTGTGTGTGTGTGCGCGCGCGCGTCTGTGTATGTGTGTGTTTGTGTCTTTACAGCATGTGGAGTTCCGGAAACAAAAGGACCTCGAAAACATTTTGAATTGGCAGCCCCCAGAGGTGAGGAGACTAAAGCATCTCTCCACCTAATACCACCAGCCTGTGCCCCTCATGCCCACTCCATTCCAGTTCTGCCAAGCCCCAAAGGGACTGGGATGCTCTAGAAACAGCTAACTCTCCGGGCCCCTGGATGTGCCCACATTCCCCCGGGGCTGCCCTTGGGGGAGGGGTGGTGGAGCCCCCCCCTCCAGCCAGGCCCTGGGCATGGCACTGACAGGATGGGCTGAGTGGCTGCTGCCCCTCTCTCCCCGCAGGTGGTCCAGCAATACCTGTCCGGGGGCATGTGCGGCTTTGACCTCAATGGCTGCCCTGTGTGGTACGATGTCATTGGGCCGCTGGACGTCAAGGGGCTGCTGCTGTCTGCTTCCAAGCAGGATCTGCTCAGGACCAAGATGAGAGACTGTGAGATGATCCGGCTGATGTGTGCCCAGCAGTCAGAGAAGGTGAGTGGGGAGAGGGGAGGACCCTCCCCTTGTCCCCTGAGATTGTCCAGCTCAGAGAAGAAGCCCGCCATCGCCCCTCTGCCACCCTACTCATTGATGAGAAGCTGGAGGAGGCTGTGGGGTGGTAGGAAGGGCCAGTGAGTCACAAGCATTTATTAAGTGCTTACTGCATGCCAGGCACTGCGATGACTGCTTTGGATACAAAGAAAGGCAAAAACATAGCCCCTGCCCTCAAAGAGCTTACGCTCTTTGTAATGGAAGAGAAAGGTCTTACGCCACTATGTACAAATGAGACACAGACAATAGAGGGAAGGTCATTTTGAAGGGGAAGGCAGCAGCTGGGGGGACCTGGAAAGGCCTACAGAAGGTGGGCTGGGAGCTGAGTCTTGAAGGGAGCCTGGGAAACTCAGACAGTGAGGTGAAGGGCTAGAGCATTTCAGGCGAGGGGCACAGCCAGTGCAAAGGCTTGGAGTTGGGAGATGGAAAGTCATGTTGGAAAAACAGCAAAAGGCCAGTGTCATTGGATCTGGAGTTCATGGAGGGAGGGAGTGTGTGAGAAAACAAAAGAGAGAGGAAGGGGCCACCTTGGGAAGGGCTTTAAATGTCAGGCAGAGGATTTTGTATTTAATCTGTGTGTTGGGAGTCTGGATCCTACTCCTGACTCTTTGTAACTCATCGTGAAGCCTTGGAAAATGGCTTCTTCCCTTTCTGGGAAATGATTTTTAAGGCCCCTGCCAGCCCTGACATCCCCTGTTCTTAGGCCCCTCCACAGGCCTGACATCCCCTATTCTCAGGCCCCTCCCAGCCCTGCCATCCCCTGTCCTCAGGCCCCTCCCAGCCCTGCCATCCCCTGTCCTCAGGACCCCTCCCAGCCCTGCCATCCCCTGTTCTCAGGACCCTCCCAGCCCTGACACTCCCTGTTCTAAGGTGTTTCCCACCTCTGACATGACATGGGCCTGAGAAATGGGTGAAGGAGGAGGAGGGCCTTGCGTTGAGAGTTTCAGCAGGCAGCTCCTTTCCTGTCTCCCACAGCTGGGGAAGAAGATTGAGACCCTGACCATGGTGTATGACTGTGAGGGGCTGGGCCTCAAGCATCTCTGGAAGCCAGCTGTGGAGCTCTATGGGGAGGTAAGAGAACAGGACCACTAGCTCTGGCAGGGCAGGCTAGAGTGGGGGAGGGAAATGAGCATTTATTAAGCTCCTGCTGCATACCAGGCTCTGTGCTAAGCACTTTACAAATCCACTTTGGGAGGTCAGTGCTGTTACCATCCCTGTTTTTACAGTGGAAGAGACTGAGGCAGGCAGCATTGCAGTGACTTGCCCAGAGTCACCCAGCTAATAACTGTCTGAGAGGGGATTTAGCTTCAGGCCCTGTGCTAGGTCCACTGGGCTGCCCCCATCCCCCGGGGCTATATAAGCCCTTGTGGGGACCCCAGGCAGGGGATTCCTGTTCAGGTACAGGCTGGGCCCGCACAGGCCCTTTGAGGTCCCACCCCTCTAGATCTGGGGTCTAATGACCCTGGGCAAGTCAGCTCTCGTGGCACTTAGTGTCCTCCTCTGTAACATGGGTTTTGATCTATTGGATTCTGATCTAGAGATCTGTGCCTCTGATACGGAAATGTGGCTTGCTTCTTACAGTCGTTAGCTGTGGTTGAAGGAGATGGGAGGGGGCTGGCCAGTTGGCCTGGGGAGCCGCGTTGGCCTGGCCCACTAGCTCTGGGTCCGGGGCAGTGATTCCCAGGCCTTCCCACAATGCCGGCTTACAGGGCCCAGAACTGTTCAGCCTCCTTTCCTTCAGTCGAAGGCCATGTCCAGCCTCTGCCCAGCTCTCCAGGTGGAGTTCAGGGCTGGGGAGGGTGGGACAGTAGGGGTCAGGTCACCCCCTGCCGGCCCTTCAGAGAAGGGTCAGGAAGACTAGGTGAGGCTGGAGCTGGGGCTTAGGAGGCCAAGGATGTAACACGTCTTTTCACTCTGCCTCCAACCCACCTCCCCTAGTTCCTCTGCATGTTTGAGGAGAATTACCCAGAGACCCTCGGACGCCTCTTTGTTGTGAAAGGTGAGTAGGGGGCCTTGAATGGTGAGGCAAGTGGGAAGGAGATGTGGGCACATGGGCGGTGCAGAAGTCAGTGAAGAGGAGGCCCAGTGTATGGGCCTGGAGTTAAACCTTGGCTACCAGAGGGTGGTGAGCACGGCCATAGGGTGACCACTCATGCCCCGCTGCTGAGGGCTTCCTTTGTTCATTCAACGGCTGTTTATTAAGCACCTGCAGTATACAGAACACAGTGCTGGGCATGGAAGGAGGCGATGGTCAGATTGTAAACATTCATGTCTGAAGAGACCCTTCTGACGTATACCACGGGCAAACCCCTTCCCTCCCAGAGCCTCAATGTTTTACTCTTCGAAATGGGCTTAATCTTTAAATTAATCTTTTTAAAATTATATCTTTAAATTAATCTTAAACCCACTTTACAGAGTTCAGCTCTCTGAGGCTCAAATTATGGAATGGTTACAGAGTAATTGGTAAATCTTAAAAGGGCTTTAAACACCATGTTAGTGCTGGGGATACAGACGAAAATGAAATTGTCTCTGCCCCTAAGGAGCTCTCTCAACACTAGGGCCACAGCATCCAAGGGACAAGCATTTATTAGGCACTTACTGTCTGCCAGATATTGTGTTAGATCCTGTGGAGAGAGGGGTAGAGAGACAAAAGGGAAACAGTGCCTGCCCTCCAGGAGCTTACATTCTATAAGCCCTCTCAGTAAAGGGCATACATAAGTCAATTAATGAAGCTAGCATTTATTAAACACCTACTGTCTGCCATATGCTGTGCTAGGTTCTGGAGATTCAGAGAAAATATGAAACAGTGCCTGCCCTCAAGGAGCTTACATTCTATAAGCCCTCTCAGTAAAGGGGATACATAAATCAATTAATGAAGCTAGCATTTATTAAACACCTACTGTCTGCCACATGCTGTGCTAGGTTCTAGAGATTCAGAGAAAATATGAAACAGTGCCTGCCCTCAAGGAGTTCACGGTTGGGGGTAGGGCTGGTTTAGAGGATGATGGAATCATGGATAAGTGAACACTTGGGGAGGGGGAAGGCACAGGGGTAGAGAAGTGTTGAGAGAGGGTGGCACTTCAGCTGGTCCTTGAAGGGACCCAGCATTTTTATAAGGTGGAAGTGAGGAGGGAGGGCGTGGGGGGAGGAGGGAACAGCTTGTGCAAAGGTGTGGAGGCGGTAAGATGGAATGCTGTGTATGGGAACAGTAAGTGGGCTGGTTTGATTGGAATGTAGAGAGCGTGTTGGGGAGTGGTGTGGGATGGGTCAGCTCTTATTACTGAAGTCAGGGACTGTGCCTTGTTTCCTGGGCTCTTAGATCTTGAGCTTGGAAGGTCTTGAGCTTGACGTCACCTAGTCCAACTTCCTCAATTTTTTGCAGGTGAAGAAGCCAAGGTGTAGGAGGGGGAGGATCTTTGTGACATTTCTGTTCTTTAGCCTTAAAAGAGGTTCCTAGCCTGAGTAGGGTTAAATAAGTGTTTGCTTTGATGGGTGGGTGGACTTTGTACCCAGGACCTTGCAGGCTGGGAAGGGGATAGGAGCTGCTCCCGGTCCCTGCCTGAGAGAACAGGGTGCTGGGAGATGGAGGAAGAGGACAGCTCCTGCTGGAGGCAGTCAGGAAGGCTCCTTGGAGGTGGTGACACTGGCCCTGGGCCTTCAAGGATGGGGGAAGAGATTGCCCCCTGCTTCAGGTAGGACAGGAAAGGTGAGTCTGGAAGCCATGACATTGGCCCTGGGCTTTCAGGGTTAGTCTAGGGCATGACTGAGGGCTCAGGGCTAGGGACTGGGGAAGGCCAAGGCTTGCTACCTGGCTTCAGGGGGTGACTCCGGAATTGGAAGGAAGGTGAAGGAGGCAGGCAGGTGTGCTGACCCGGCTGCCTTGTGATTCTCCCTGAGTCTGTCTGTCCTAGCTCCCAAGATATTCCCGGTGGCCTACAACCTCATCAAACCCTTCCTGAGTGAGGACACAAGGAAGAAGATCATGGTTCTGGGGGGTGAGTAGCCCCTGCACCCTCTGCCTCAATTCTTGCCCTCTCCTGGCCTTGAAAGAGGCAGCTGGATGGCTCAGTGGATGAGCCTGGGCCCGGTGTCAGAAAGACCTGCATCTGAATCTCGCCTCACATACTAGCTGTGTGACCCTGGTCAAGTCACTTAACCTCTGTTTGCCTCAAGCTGTTGGAGACAGAAATGGCAAACCCCTCCTGTTCTTTGCTAAGACTATGCCACGGACGTTATGGTCCACCAGGTCACTAAGGGTCAGACATAAGTGAATGATAACAAGCACTGGGCCTTGAAGGGCACGGAGCTGGAACCCTCCAGGGCTGAATTGGCTTCAGGAGACAGCTTGGAAACCTTTGGTTCTTTCTGGTTTCTCTGAATGTCTAATGCTTCTGGCCTTGCTCAGGAAGCGGTCGTGGATCCTTTTCTCTCTTGAGTTGGTCCTCTTGCCAGGGGGAGGCAAGCAGGTGTTTTGGGCCTCTCTGTCCCAATCCCTTATCTCTCTCCCCATTTAATCTGAGCAGCATTTATTAAATGCCCGCTGTGTGCCCGGCCCTCTACCTGGCACTGGGTGTGGGCAGAGGCAAAATGGAAACAGTCCCTGCCCTCGGGGAGCTGACATTCTCCTAGGAGTGGGTGGGGAGAACATGGACATAGACAAGAGAACACAGGACAGGGTCATGTAGTGATCTGATCCCTGGCTCTTACTACTTGCATGACAAGTCTTGGCCTCCATTTCCCCTTCGGAAAAATGAGGGTTTGCTTGGCAAAGGCAAAAGAATACTGGCTCTGGGATCTGAGGATCTGGGCTCAAATCCTGTTTCTGATGCTTATGAAACCTTAGATAAGTCACTGGCTCCCTGAACCTCAGGCTTTTCCTCTGGAAGATAAAGGGTTTGTATTAGCTGACCTCTGGGATCCCTTCCAGCTCTAGGGGAAAGGAAAGGACATGGAAGGTCAAGGAAGTTCACCAAGCTAGTCAGTGACTAGGGTTAAGCTCAGGCCTCCTCATTCTCCCAGACCTCATGGATTTTCTAGCCTGCAGTTGCTGGCTTCCTGGGCTGCCCCAGTGTGGGGGCAGAGGGATGGACCGAAAGACCTCTGAGGCTTGTATTTCTGAGTTTTTCATAGTCTAAGATACTGTGAGGCCAGTGAGGCTGGAGCTGGGTAGAAACAGAGGTCTTGGGGAGGCTGGCTAATGGGATGAGGGTAGGGCCAGCCAACCTTTCCAGCACTGGGCTCAGATCATTCCCTCACCTTGAGATTCAGAAGACCATCCAATTTCTTCATGTTGCATTTTAATAAATCTTATGCTAGGCATGTGCCAGACAGGTAAAAGACAGTTCCTGTGAGAGATCACAGGTGAATGGGGGACACCCAGGAACAAACAAGCTAATACGGGACCCATTGAACATACTGGCACCTCTGACGCCGAGTGATGCCACTGGCTCCTTTTCCCTCCAGCTAACTGGAAGGAGATTTTACTGAAGCATATCAGCCCAGACCAGCTACCCATGGAGTATGGGGGCACCATGACAGATCCTGATGGAGACCCCAAGTGCAAATCCAAGGTATGGGGCCTCCAGGGGTCAGAGAGGAGGGGGAGGGATAGAACGTGGGCAGGACTTCTCCTTCCCCTCCCACCCCCCACTCACCCCCTGGGCTCCCTGCAGATCAACTACGGGGGTGAAATCCCCAAGAAGTATTACATCCGGGACCAGGTAAAGCAGCAGTATGAGCACACGGTCCAGATCAACAGGGGCTCCTCCCATCAGGTGGAGTACGAGATCCTCTTCCCCGGTTGTGTCCTCAGGTAAGGGAGGGCCCAGGCTCTCCAGGTGCCCTGCCCACCTTCCCTCTGCAGCCCTTCTGGATTGGGAAGTATAGGGGCTGACTTTTTCAGTCCTTTAGTCTAGCCCTGACAGGCTTTGGCTTGGAGACCTTCAGTGACAGGGAGCTCACTACCTCCCAAGGCATCCCTCCTGGATAGCTTCAGTTCAGTTCCTCCTTCTGTCATGCCCGAATCTGTCTTTTTGTAGCTTCCTGCCCATCGTATCTGGTTCTGCAGACCTAGCCTAGGCATATATTAAGTACTTACTAGACATTAAGTGCTGTACCAAGGGCCCTTTTCACCCTTGAAGACAGCCACCAGTACTTAGCACAATGCCCTGCACACAGTAGGCACTTAGTGTTTACTTGGACGCTTTTTTTCTTTGACTTGCCTTCCCAATTCTCAGTCCCTCTACTTGTGGCATGATCTCAAAGCCCTTCCCCATCCTGGTTGCTCTCCATCAATGGCCTTTCTAGACCATGGACTATGGCCCCAAAGCCCTATTCCACATGAGGTCTGACCAGAACCTTCTGTGCTCTGGATATACCGTAGATTAATCAACAAACATTTATTAGGCACCTATAGTGCCCAGTGTTAGGCTCTACAGGTACAAACATTTTAACAGTGCAACAGTCCCCGACCCAGAGGCCCTGATATTCTATTATGGAGGGGCAAACATGGACCCATAAAATTAGATACAAAATATATGCAAATTAAGGACCAGGGCTAGACCTGTGGGCTCCTTGGTGGAGCGTCCAGCCAGTGCTTCCTCTGCATTAATAGTCTTATTAGTGAGTTGGTCAGAGCATTGGTTCAAGGCCTCACCAGGGTCACACTCTGGCATGTGTCAAAGGCAGAACTTGAACCCAGAGCTCACTGGCTACAAGGCCAGCCCTCGAGCCACAATGCCTCCTACAAAGAAAATTAATAATAAAAAAAACCCAAGTCATTGAAAAAAAAATAATAATGGGGATGGGGGTGGGAAAAGGGGAAGAGACCCCAACAAAGGTCACTCTTAGTGCAGCTCAGGTTTGTGTTAACTTCTTGGATGACCTTGTCACAAAGTTGGGTTTTTGGACTTGGGATCCAATAAAATCTCCAGATCTCTTTCCATTCAACTGTTGTCTAACCACATATTAGACTGGTGCAATTGACATTTTGGACCCAAGTGCAGGAGTTTCCATTTATCACTATTAAATGTCATCTGATTAGCTTTGGCCCCAGCCCCAGATTCTAGTCTCTCTCAAGGCTGAGGCTGTTGGCCCCAGGAAAGGCCCAAGCCGGGGAGGGACGCTTGTGACTGGGGTCTGTGCCTGCTTGCAGGTGGCAGTTCATGTCAGATGGGGCAGACGTGGGCTTTGGGGTATTCCTGAAGACAAAGACTGGTGAGCGGCAGAGAGCTGGGGAGATGACTGAGGTCCTTCCCAGCCAGAGGTACAATGCCCACCTGGTCCCTGAGGACGGGACACTCACCTGCAGTGAGCCTGGGATCTGTAAGTACTCCTCTGTCTTGGCTTACAACACCTTCTTCCCCAGGAGATGCTTGGACTTGGCATAGAATGACAGAATATAAGAGCTGGAAGGGGGCTTAGAACAGAGGATGTCAGGGCTGGGAGGGGCCTGAAAACAGGGGGTATCAGAGCTGGGAGGGGCCTGAGAACAGAGAATGTCAGAGCCATGGGTAGATGGGGCATAATCTATTCCAATTCCTCATTTTATAAATATTAAATCACAAAGTTGTCACCCTCCATCTTCTGAAGTCGAGATCACTTGGGTTCCAGGCCCAGAACTCAGTGGCTTGAGCCCAAGGCCAGCCATCTCCATGGGTCCGGGTACCGCTGA
Organism: Pseudochirops cupreus; assembly: GCA_028627135.1. Classification (NCBI taxonomy): domain Eukaryota; kingdom Metazoa; phylum Chordata; class Mammalia; order Diprotodontia; family Pseudocheiridae; genus Pseudochirops; species Pseudochirops cupreus. The sequence continues at coordinate 582,683,058 of CM053580.1, forward strand.
TGGTCAGACCATTGAGAGCGTTGGCTGCTGGCCAGGTGTGCAGCTCATGGTGATAATTGAGTTCTGAGCACCCCCAGGAGCCCAGTTAGGGGCTGGGAAGATGAGACTTTGAAGCTCCAGCTCCCTTAGCTCCCCCCACAACAGCGTCAGGGCCAGGCCCATGAGGAGGAGCCCGGGAGGCAGTGACAGGGAGGAGTGATAATGGGGCACAGGGGAGGCGAGCATGGCCTCCCAGAGGAGCCCTGAGGCTTATCACCATGGCAGCCCAGATAGGGGCTGGACCCAAGGCTCCCACTACAAGGTCTGTGTGTGATCAGGGCCCCCTATTGCCTGCTCAATCACCCCACACTCCTCACACACACACTCATGCACTCATCCCCACACCCCACACTCCTCTGGCCCCCCATAGCCCCACACTCACTCACCTGCCTTCCCCTCCCCCCAAAGAGCCTAGCCTTTACCTCCAGAAGTCAATCCCAGCTAGCTCCCCCCTCCCCCCAACTAGCACAAGCTGGCACAGCCTGGGGTTTAGTGATAACAAGGACTGGTCCAAGATCTCTTGTGCTACCAGCAAGGTGTTAGGCCTGGAGTTCGGGCCTTGGGGCCAGGAAGCCCTAAGACATCCAGATGTCAGAATTGGTCCTGCTGGGAGGGAAGAACAATGACCCTTCAGTGCTAGTGATTACACTAGTGTTCTTGGAGCCCCCCAAGGCCGCTTTATAGATGTTAATTACCTTGCTGGAGCCATGGAACAACCCTGGGAGAGGGGCGCTATCAGCCCCATTTTGTAGATGAGGAGACTTGGGATGGGAGGCTGAGAGGTAGAATGGGCCTTAGGGTCAGTGAGTAGCCCCACGCCCTGCTTTTACAGATGTGAAGACAGCGGCCCAGAGAGGCAGGGTAGCTGTCCCAGGGTCACACAGAGAGGACATGTTAAGAGGAGAGATTTGAACCCAGGACTTGTGACTCCAAGATCAACGCTCTTTCCACTGTGTTATCTTGCCAAACTTCTGATTCTTCCCAGGAGGGAAACTGAGGGAAGGAAGCGCCAGGCCCAGGGCCGTCATCCTAGGGGCAGAATAGGACAGAGTGGCCTTTTCACTCCCCAGGAGAGGCCCAGACTACCCCACTTAATCTGTCTTGGAGTGTGCAGCCCCTGCTATGAATCTGTCAGCAAGCATAAATTAAGTGCCTACTGCATACCAGACACTGAGCTGAGTTCTGGGTGCACAAACACCCCTATAAAGTCAACCCTAGGTCTGGCCCAGCAGAGACATCTGGACCTCCTCTCCCCCCCCCCCCGCCCCAGGCAGGACAGTGAGGGCTTGGAGGATGCTTTCCCACTTGGGCTCAGGTGTACCTGCGGCAGGTGCCTGGCAGGAAGGGAGTCTCAGATTGCAGCCTCAGCAGTAGGGGGAGGGCCCAGCTCCAAGGCCAGGCTGGACCCAGAGACTCAGGGCCTGCAGGGAGCCCTGGGCTATGCACTTGTCGGGGGTCTCATTAGCAGAGGAAAACCCCTGCATTGGTCAGGTGGGCCCTCTCTGGGAGAGTTACCCAGGGACTGAGGGTAAAGGGGCTGGAAGCCAACTTGGGCCAGCACTGCCTGGCCATGTCCACTGCACACCTGGCCTGCCCCGGGCCAGGCACATGGGGAGAAACTTGAAACTGGAGACTTGGTCCAATTCTCAAGAGGTCTCATCCCTTCCACTTTGCTCCTGCCTCACTTAAATCATTCATTCTCGAGGCTCAGTCATTCCTTCATCAATTACACTCTCCTCATTCATTCTCCCACTTCACTAATTTACCCATTTTACTCATTCACTCTATGCCATTCATTCACTCCATTCATTCATTCTACTTCACTCATTCCATATCATTCATTCGTCCATTCCACTTCACTCACTCATCTACTTCATACATTCACACATTCCACTTTACTCATTTACTTCATTTATCCCTTCCACTTGACTCACTGACCCACTAAACTTCATTCATTCATTTAATTTATTCCACTTCACTCATTCATCTACCTCACTTCATTCATTCACCCACTTCATTCACTTCATCTATTCTACTTCATTCATTCACTTCATCTACCTCACTTCACTCATTCACCCACTTTATTCATTCACTTCATCTATTCTACTTCATTCATTCACTTCATCTATTCCACTTCACTCATTTACCCACTTCATTCATTCACTTAATTTATTCCATTTCACTCATTCATCTACCTCACTTCACTCATTCACCCACTTAATTCATTCACTTCATCTATTCTACTTCACTCATTCATCCACCTCACTTCACTCATTCACCCACTTTGCTCATTCACTTCATCTATTCCACTTCACTCCTTCCTTTGTCCCAAAGCACTGGGGTATGCTAGCTCTCTGTGGTGTTGTCTTGCCATGAGAAGGGGGCAGCATCCTGGTTCAGTCTAGTGTAAATAGCTGTGGACTTGTAGCCAGGAGGCCTTGAGTTCGAATCCTACCTTTTCATCCTCCCTGACTGTACGATGGTGGGGGAGTCAGCTCTTCCCCTCTGAGCCTTCTGTAAAATGGGGCTCCAGGGACAGAATGTACAAAGAAGGCTTTGCAAACCTCCAGGACCGTGGAGGGCGCTGCTGATGGTTCAGTTTCTGGGAGTGGTGGCAGGCTCACTTTGCCATCATGGGCCCCTCCATTTCCAGAAGCATATTGACTATTGATTAGAAACAAATCTGGGACTCGGTCATTTGTCTGCTTCGTTGTCGACATGTTGATCATGAATAATAAGAGGAAATGTGGTGGAGCAGAGTGAATGCTGGCCCTGAGCCCGGGATCGAATGGGGCTCAGAGGGTTTATTAGCTGTATGACCTTGGGCAACTTCATCTTTCTGCATCTCCAATATGAGTCAAGTCAACAAGCATTTATTAAGCCCCTGCTGTGTGCCAGGCCTTGTGCTAAGCACTGGGACACCAAGAAAGGCAAAAGACAGCCCCTGCCCTCCAGGAGCTCCTGGTCTAATGACAAGAGACAACCTGTATACACCTATGGGCAAATAAACTCAAGACAAGGATCCACTGGAGATAATTAGTCCAGGGAAGGCACTAGAGTTAAGGGAGATCCAGGAAGTTTTCCTTCTTTCTCTTTTTTTTGGGGGGGGGGGAAGGCAATCAAGGTTAAGTGACTTGCCCAGGGTCACACAGCTAGTTGGGTTTGAGCTCAGGTCCTCCTGACTTTAGGCCCAGTACCCTATCCACTCACTGCACCACCCAGCTGCCCCTCTGTTTCTTACAGAAGATGAGAGATTTTAGCTAGACTTGAAGGAAGCCAGGGAAGCAGAGACGAAAAGGGAGTGTGTTCCAGGGGCAGAGCACAGGCATGAAAATGCCCAGAGCCTAGAGGCAAGGGTGCCAAGACGCAGGGGCACCAGGCTGCTGTCCCAGGATCTCAGAGTGCTTAGAGGAGGAAGGGGTGGAAAGGCTGCACAGTGTCGGGAGGGCAGGTCAGGAAGCTGAGCCTGTCGGGCAGGGCTGGGGGAGGACTTCCGAGCAATGCTGCTCCCAGGCGTCTGAAGGGTCATCCTGGGGGATGAGGGGTTACATGTGTTCTCTCTGGCCTCAGAAGCAGTGGACAAGTTACTGAGAAGCAGGAGGTAGCTTGATATCAGCCATAACTGCCCAAGATCTGGGCCGTCTGGGAATGAGCTTCTAGGTGGGCAGGGCCTGGAAGCCGCAAGGCTGGGGTTCAAATCCAGCCTCAGACATGATTGCAGAGTGATCCTGGGACAGTCACTGCTGTCTGCCTCAGTCTTCTCATCAGAAAAATGGGGATATTAATAGTATCTACCTCCAAGGGTTTGTGGAGAGAATTTAGTGATATTGATAAAAGTTCTTAACACATAGTGGGTGCTTAAAAATACTGTCTACCTGCCTCCCTCTCTCCTTTCCTTCTTTCTTTCCTCCCTGCTTCCCCTCTCCCTTTCTCCCTTCCCTCCTTCCCTCTCCTTTCCTTCCTTTCTTTTCCCTCCTTCCCTCTTTTCCTTCCTTCCTCCTTCCCTCCTTCCCTCTTTTCCTTCCTTCCTTTTTTCCTTCCTTCTTTCCTCCTTCTCTGCCTCCCTTCCTTCCTTCCTTCCTTCTTTCTTTCCTTCCTTCCTTCCCAAAGCAGAAATGGCCCATTTCAGGAGCTGGTCAGCTCCCCCTTCCATGACCTCTTTCAGCTCAGTGGGGGAGGAAGACCATTTGTGGGGCACTCTGGAGCCTGATTACTGTTTGGGTAGGAGCTGACCCAGGTGCCCTCAGAATCCCTGCCTGCTCTGATATCCTGTGGTCTTTTTGAGGCAGCAGGTAGTGATGTGGATAGATAGAGGGATGGGCTGGGAGTCAGGAAGACCTGGGTGCCAGTCCTGTTGCCCACTCTTACCTGCTGTGGGACCTTCAGGGGCTGGTCCAGCCCTACCCCCAGGATCCCAGGCTCCTTCGATTTTGTGCCTGAGGGGCAGGGGAGCACTGGGGCTGATGGAGGCTGGGGAATTTTGACTGGGTCTCTCAGGGAGCACTGTGCCCCGTGTTAGGGGATGCTCCCAACTGGGGGTTCTCACCCTTGTTGGTGACATGCCCCCAGGGCAGTCTGCTGAAGCCCCGCAGAATGATGGTGAATGATAATACCCTCTGGGATTATAAGGAAACTGATGACAGAGAAATGCAGTTTTCAAAATACCTATTTTTCAACTGGAGTTCGTGAAGCCGGCTGTTTAAATGAGATCTCCTCTGAGAAGCAGAGCTTCGCCAACCTGAAGGTGCCAATTCCCTGCTAGCCAGCATAGTTATCAGCATTGTGGTAGGATGCTTGCTTGGGTCTGGATACCTTCCTTAGAGGACCCTCCAGCCCTGAGATTTTAAGTCCCCCATTCAGCTACAAGTCTCGGTCTCTTCATCTAAAATGGAGACAATGCCTTCCAGGGTTGTTTCAGGGAAAAACCTAGAGAATGGGGAATGCTTTAAAAATGGTTTATATGAGAATTCAGGCCCGCTGTCCTTGAAGCCACCTGGTCCCCTCCGAGCTGCCAGAGCAATCAGCAATCATGTATTAACAGCTACCATGTAGCAGACAGCCAAGAAGCAGCCCCTGCTGCCCAGGGCCTCTCACCTGGCCCATGCCCATGTCTGAGAACCTTCCTCCCCGTCTCTGTCCCTTGCAGATGTCCTGAGGTTTGACAATACCTACAGTTTCATCCATGCCAAGAAGGTCAGCTTCACTGTGGAGGTGCTGCTCCCAGACAAGGCCTCGGAGGAGAGGCTGCAGCAGCTGAGAGAGAAGGGGATGGCTCCTTCTCGGCAGTGAAGACTGCGGCCACTCCACCTCAGCCCCTGCCCAGGCCCCACCCCCTGCAGCTCTGTATTAGGGAATGGGGTGGAGGTCAGGATAGTGCCCACTCCTGCCTCAGCTCTGGAGTGCAGTCAGCCCAACTTGGAGATGGGATGAGAGGGGAAGGTTTGGGGGTGGCTCAGGAGAAGCCCATTCCCCTGCCCCCTCCCCTCTCTCTACCCTCCAGCTGAATGAAGGGTTCCATGGGTGCTGGGCCCTGATGGGATCTGTCTTACCTTTGGTTGGTGCCAAGCTCAGTTTCTGTCCTGGGCCATCTCCCCCAGGCTGGGGGAAAGGGAGCCAGACATTGGTGAGGGAATAAGGTGGGGGGACAGCTGGCATTCGACATCCTGACTCTGGGCCTGGGCCCCAAGAAGCCCATTCCTAGAAGTAGCTGATATCAGGCGACCAGGGTGGGCATGGGGTGCTTTGTCCCCACATTAGGTCAGAAGAGGAGGAGTCCTCCTAGACAGAAGGAGGTCTCTCTAGACTATTCTCTACTTTAAGAGATTCCCAGCCTCCTGTGGCCAGGTTGGCTTAATCGCTAATGAGTACTGATAATTAATACTGAGAGCTTCCTATCCCAGAGGCCTGGGCCCCTGCCCAGCACTGCCAGCCTCTGTTCTGTGGGTGGTACAGAGGGAGCCACAAAGCTCAAAAAAGACATCATCCCTGCCCTTGGAGGGCCTTAGAGTCTAGTAAGCTCCCAATAAGATAAACCCACCAACTAACCCAGCCCAAAACTGGCACAAAGAGTATTTGGGCTGTCCAAAGCATCTCTGTCAACCCTTTCATTTTAAGGAGCAGGAAAAAGAGACCTGGAAAGGTGAAGGAACTAGACCAAGGTCACCCCCTGCTAAGTTAGCAGCCCAGCCAAGACTAGAATCACAGCCTCCAACAGCCTCGGGATTATTCCCATTTTCCTGTTGGTTCTTTGTTAAAGATGGGGACCCAGGGGCTGGTGGGTGAGTGGCTGGAGGCTGGGGAAAGCCCCTGGACGTGTAGCCATTGGTCAGTTGATGCTTAAGCAGCCTGGGGTGGGGCCAGGCTGGGGTCCCCTTGGAATGGAAGAAGACCCATTTCCCCGATTCAAAGAAATCCATTCTCTTTTGGGTAGTTGGGTCCAAGGTGCAAGAGGTACATCACCCAGGGGCCTGGGGAGTAGGGACCAGAGCCTCCTATGTGTCTTTTATGAGAGAGGGGGTCCAGGGTTGACAGCCCGTGTGCCCCTTCAAACCCTCTTAGGGCTTGGCCTGAGTGGGCAGAACCAAGAGTAGTGGGTAGGAAATGGTAGGGAGGCAGACTTCTTCAGTTGATTTAAGGCAAACCCCCCAACTTTTCTAATATGAGCTGTTCAGAAGTGGAATGGGTGGTCTGGGTAGGTAGTAAACTCCCTGCCACTGGAAATGTTCAAAGGGATGCTCAGTGGTCATTTGTTAGGGATTCCTTAGGGAGGATACCTAGATCCCTTGGGACCTTTCCAGTTCTGGAGATACCATGATTCTCTGGGGAATGGGGCTGTTTGTGACAGGTAGTGAGCTCCCCCTCACTAGAACTATTCAAGTGGAGGCAGGAAACCCACTTGGTCAGGGATGCTGTAGAGGAGATTCTTGCTCAGGTATGGGGTAAACTAGACGCTCTCAGAGCTGGCTGCCCCCAGAGCTGGGGGGCCCTGGGTTGGGGGGTGTCTCGGTTTACAAATGCTCTGTTAGGAAAATTAACCAACGAATAAAGAAATCTATGTGATTCTGGCTCTCCAGCCTTTTTTCTCTGCCGTGTTGTCTTCACCACCTCCCTCTAGGGGACGCCAGAGAACTCCAAACGCTGAATCACCGACCAAAGGACAGAGCCTTCAGTCTCTGGGGTTCTATGCTAAATGAGCGGGTGCGCTTGCGCACTGGGGCTTCTGTCATTGGATGGGTTGGTGGGCGTGTGTTTTTCACCATATTTCCTGGGGGCGACAAGTGTGGGTTTCTAGGTGAGGGCGGAAGTCCCGCCCCCGGAACACCGGGGTTCGGCTGTGTCATGGAGGTGGCCCCACGTGGTCTGGAAGGGCCTAGGGACGTGCGGCACCGAGCGAACTCTGCGGGAGTCCGGGGGCGAGGGGTGAACAGGGAGGGATTGAGCTGGAGGAAACCACGTGGCTCTAGGGACTGTCGCCGAATTCCATTTTGGGGGTTCGGGAACCCCTGCTGTCGTCCCCGAGTCCCTCCGTCCCTCAGAGTTCCCCGGGATTCCGCAGTTGACTTCTGGGCCTCGCAGGGCCCCTCCTCCACCCGGGCCCCTCCCCCACCCCAGCCAGCTCATTCTGCCGTCCCCAAGCTTTCCGGGTCCCCTTCCCCCTGCGCCCCCAGGGTTCCTGGGCCAAAGACCGCCTTTTATTAGGCTCCTGCTGTGTGCCAGGCCCCGTCCTAGGCACCGGGGATACAGATGACGAGTGGGGGCCCCGAGGAGCGGGGGGAGGGGTGGAGTGGGGGGGGGAGCAGTGCACTTCTAGATACAAAGACGGTCGTGAGACGGTGACGGGGGTCAGGAAAGGCCCCAGGCTTCGTGGAATCCTTAAGGAAAGCAACTCCCTCCCCCATGCGGTGCAGGCGCCCCAAGGCCCAGGCTGGGGGTCCCCTCCTCGGCCTCGGAGCTGTCTGTGCCATCAGAATTCTGCCTCCCATCTCTAAGCCCTTAAATCTCATAGTGCCCCCCCCCAAGCCTTCAGACCCTGGGGATCCCTGCCCCCCCCCCCCAGCCTTCTTGCCTCTCTTGGGGGCCTGGGTCCAGGAGGTAGACTGAAGCACGGCTGAGGGGGGGAACGTTCCTTGCCGGCCGGCTTCCCGGGGCTCCCGGGGCTTAATTTAGGACTCAGCCTCCTTGTCCGAAGAGGCTACTTACTCAGCAATGCCACTTCTGGGGCTATATCCTAGAGAGACCATCGGAGTGGGAGGAGGCTCCGTATGTTCAAAAGTATTTACAGCGGCTCTGTGGTGGCAAAGAATCGGAAATCGAGGGGCTGCGCATCAACTGAGGAATGGCTGAAAAAGCTGTGGTATATGAATGTAATGGAATACTATTGTGCTATGAGAAACGAGGAGCAGACGGACTTCATAATAACCTGCACAGACTTAACATAAAGTGACGCTGAGGGAGGGCAGCAGAGCCAGGAGAACATTGCACACAATTACAGATACATTGTATCTGTGGTGACTGACTGATAGACTGGGCTCCTCTCAGCAATGCTAGGCTAACTGGCAGCTCCAAAGGACCCGTGCTTGAGAGGGCTATCCACATCCAGAGAAAGCTTCGGGTGGAATGCAGACTGAAGCAGACTACCCGCTTTGGGTCTTTTCCTTGTTTTGTCTCCTCTCCCATTGTTCCCTTCATTGGTTAAAACCCTTCTTTACAACCTGACTAAAGTTTGCTGGGAAGGTATTTGAAGATCCTGTGTTTGATTGCATGCCACCATGGGGGGAGGAGAGGAAGGGGGAAGGAATGTGGGACTCAATCTTGTAAAGTAAAAGTAAATTTAAAAAAAAACTGCTGGGCGGAGGTCACGGGGCTTGGCTTCCAATCGGGTCAATGATGGCCTCAGTGACGCTGGACAAGTCATGTATCACAGAACCGCCCCTCCCCCATTTTACTAATGGGGAAACTGAGGCTCGCAGAGGTCCAAGGGTCACACAGTTTCTGAGACAAGACTTGAAGATGGTCTTCCTGACTCCCAAGTTTCACCTAACTCCCCAGGCCTCCGTTTCCCCATCTGTAAAGTGAGGTTGGATTGGACCAGATGACCTCTAGGGTCCCTTCTCGTCCTAAGAGCCAAATTCTGACGTCACAATTTCCTGGCGGTGTGACATTGGGCAAGTCCCTTCTCCAGCAGAGAGTAATAACAGATGGAAGGCTGAACTTGGAGCCGGGGTTCAAATGTTACCTCGCACACCGTGTGAACCTAGGCCGGCCCTGTCCCCTCTGTGAACCTCAGTTTCCCCATCTGTAAAACAAGGGGTTTGGCCTCTATGGCTTCCCCCTTTAAATCTGTGAGCCCCGCCAGCCACCAGGATCCCCTCTGAGCCTCAGTTTCCCGAGCTGTACAAGGGAGGGGGAGGTGGGCCCCGCCTCCTCCAAGGTGCCTCCCAGGGCTCAAGCCCGGAAGACCAGAGAGAGCGTGGGGAGTGGCGGCGGTCTCTGCGTCCAGACCGCCCCGGAGGCGGGGCGGGGCCGTGGGCTCCCCTCCTCCCTCCACGCGTCCGCGCCCCCCACGTGTGTGGATCCGTTTGTTTGCGCGCCCGTGGGGCTGGAGTGTAATTTTCAGACGGTCCCCAGCCGGCCGGGCCGGAGAGAACGTCCTTCAGGACCGGGGCCAGTGGCCGGCACAGCGGCCGCCCAACCCCGGAGCACGCCATGCCGGACCCCGGCCAAGATGCCCAGCCCGACCTCTACCGTGACACGTGGGTGCGCTACCTGGGTGAGCGCGCGCCGCGGGGGGCCCTGGAACCGGGCAGTGGGCGCGTGGGAGGGACCTGAGGGGCGATCGGGGCTCCGAGTGCGCGGGGAATGCGGACTGGGAGGCAGGGCTCCGGCCCGGGAGCCAGCCGGGTGACCTTGGGCTAGTCACTGTCCCTGGCTCTGCTGCCCTTGACCTCGAGGGTCGGCCTTCCTACCTCGCTGACTGGCTATTGGACATCCCGGGGTCTGGCTCGCTTCTGAGACGCCCAGTCTAAGGTCTCTTCTAGCTCTGACGGTCTCTGTCCCAGGGTCTGTCCCACCCCTGACATTCCATGGTCTGCATTCCGTTACGTCTCTCCTGTTTCTAAGGGGCCACTATACCTTGAGTCCAAGCTGGGGTGCCGTGGGGACTGAGTCCTGGGGCCCTTACCTTCCTAAATGAGAGCTTCCTGCCCCCCTCTCCCCAGCTTGGCGAAGTTGGTCAGATAGCTCCAGGGAGCGAGACTGGCACTGAGGGGCCCTGCCAGGGAAGGGGCTGCTCAGGGTCTCGGGTTAGGAGGGAGCGGCATGGATCTGGCTGGGCTTCCCAGCCCAGGGCTCAGGCTCCGGGCAGGAAGGCATCACCCATCCTGGAAACCAAGCCGCCCGCCCCATCACTGGCCCACCCGATCTGTGGTAAAGCGCGATCCCCTGGCCAGGGCTCTGTCTGCCCCACAGACCGATGGCCCCCTTTTGGAGGCACAGAGGGAAGGAGTCCCCAGGGTTTCCCGGCCCCTTACCCTCAGCACGAGCTGGGCAGAGCCTGGAGCAGGGGCTCTTCATTGGGCTTTAGGAACTTGTTTTGCTTTTTGCTTTTCAATTTTTAACAAATGATTGGCCTCCTATGTAATCCTACGTGTTTCATTTTGTGCATTTAAAACCATTCTGAGAAGTGGCCCAGAAGCTTTACCCAGAGCCTGTGGGATTCTGGGAGCCCCTCCTGAGGGGCCCCAGGCTGTGGGGGGAGGGGAGAAGATAGGCCCTGGTACCAGAGGGGCCCCTCTCCGGGCTGTCTCCCCCAGTCTTTTTACTCCTTTTTGCCAGCCAGGCCCTCCATGACTTTTGACCTCATTCTATGCTTAATCATCCTCTCTTCCTCCTTCGGCCAACCTTTTGCACATCTCTGCGCCTTCTGCTTCCTGCTTGGAGGCAGGAAAACTCATCCTCCTAAGTTCAAATCTGGCCTCAGACACTTCTTAGCTGTGTGACCCTGGGCAAGTCACTGAACCCTGTTTACCTCAGTCTCCTCATCTGTAAAATGAGCTGGAGAAGGAATTGGCAAACCCCTTCATGATCTTTCCAAGAAAATCCCAAATGGGGTCACAGAGAGTCAGATGGGACTGGAAAGACTGAACAAACCTCTCCCTTCCAGGTTATGCCAATGAAGTAGGAGAGGCCTTCAGAGCTATTGTGCCCACTTCCGTGGTGTGGCTGAGTTACGGGGTGGCCAGCTCCTATGTGGTGGCTGATGCAGTGGACAAGGGCAAGAAGGCTGGAGCCGTGCGTACTGGGAGAGTTTGCTCTGTGGGGTAGAGCCCATTCTCACCCCACCCCGTCCTTACCTGTGGTCCAGCCCTGTGGCCACTTCTCCCACCAATGGGGAATGGCGTCACCCCATGCCTTCTTCCCTGGTAGTGTCCCTCTTAGTGACCTGGTGGACCCTCCTCCCTTTTAGCGGTATAGCCCCTGCCCAGGTGGGTGCCCCCTCAGATGCTCCAGCAGCTCTGTCTGTCCTGGTTGGTTCTCCCTGTTTGGAATGAAAAATAACCCTCATCCTTAATTTAGTGAAAAAATAAACACAAGAGATCTCTTAGGATAAGAACAGGAGTTTATTCTCTTCCCCTGGATAAGAGGTGTGTCACAAAAGGCAGTGCAAGAATTTGTACCCTAATTCCGTCAAGCCCCCTTCCTGACTGTCTCCTCTCTTGTTGTTTGAGAGGCAGACTTCACCAAATTCTTCCCCAAATGGGACAGCAAGAAAAGGAGGGGGAGGGTCCCAAGGCAAGGAAGGAAGAGTGAGCCTGTCAGGGCTGTCCCTGACTCCCACTGGCCAGGAGGAGGGGCCCACCGAGGCAGGAAAAGCAGACAAAGAAAGTGATTGACAGCAGCAACAGAGGAGGAAAAGGGAAAGACAATCTCAGATTGCTTGAGAAGTTTTCACTCATTCCATACATCCCTACAGGCCCAGAGCGCGGAGTCAGGCAGGACCACCAAGATGGCGGTGGCTGTGGTGGACACATTCGTCTGGCAGGCACTGGCTTCTGTGGCCATCCCCGGCTTCACTATCAACCGTCTGTGCGCTGCATCTCTCTTCATCCTCAGCAGAGCCACCAACTGGCCTCTGGCTGCCCGCAAGTGGACAACCACAGCCCTAGGGCTGATGGCCATCCCTGTCATCATTCACCCCATTGACAGGTGTGTGTGGGGCCCTCACTTGGAGGGGATGGCACTGCTGGAAATCGCTGGGCCTCCTCCCTCCACCTTTAGAGATCTGCTTGGCACGGTCCAAGAACCTTAGAATCCCAGCCAGGAGAGGAGCCCCGCCAGCTGGCCATCCCTGAGTGGAGGGGTTGGCATGGCAGAGGGAGGGTCCGGGGAGGAGGCAGCTGAGTCACTGTGGTCAGTCCTGAGAGTCAGAATCCCAGCCAGGGGGAGGGGGTCCATAGAACCCACTGAAGATTGGATGGGGAGTCACATGGTCAGATCTGTGCCTGAGGAATATCTGGGGGCAGTGTGGGGGAAAGCTTGGGATAGAGAGAGGGGGGCGGGGAGACCAGATGGCTGCTGCAGTAACAGAGGGGAGGGGGGTGAGAGGTGCTACGGAAGACGTGTTGAAGCCCCCAGACCCCAAGGAGGCACGGGGGTCAGCGAGCTCAGCTGCAGGCCAGGGTCAGAGAAGGAGAAGGATGAGACCAGCAGATCTGCCAGTGAAGAGAGGGCTTTGGAGAGGATGATTTCTGTCGAGTTGTGAGGTTTGTGAGCCAGACTGTGAAAGGCTTGAGGAGTAAGTGGGAGGGGAGGAAGGAAAGGGAGACCAGATACAGGATGATGGCGGGAGGGCTGCTGCCCTGAGCATGGCTGAAGGCATTGGGAAGGAACCAGTAGAGGGTGTGTGCGCCCGTGTGTGTGCATGCATGCGTGTGTGTGTGTGTGTGTGTGTGTGTGTGTGTGTGCGCGTGCTGTGTTGTGTGTGTGATCTTTGTTAGATGGCAGTTCTGAAGGCCGTGCAGTTCTCTCTAGATTTCCAGCCCTATAGCTCAGCAGGCAGGTAGCCTTTGGGCTCCCTCCAGCATCTCAGGCCTTGTTGAGAGGGGCAGAGCTCCCTGGAAGGGGAGGGTGGTGCCCACTGTCCTGTGCCTTGGGCAGAGCTTGTTGGAAAGGCTGGGTTTATTTCTGGGCCTTGTGGTTAAGATGAAGTCTGGAGAGGGGCTTGAGGAGGGCAGCTGGGGGAATAAGGGCCTTGAGTTCATGGCATTGGAGGCTTGGCCGTGTTGGGCAGGAGGAAGGATTAGCTTGGCTCTGCTAGGCCCCAGAGAGCAGACCTGGAAACCAGGGGTGCCTGTTGCAAAGAAGCCTATTTAGGCCTGACATCAGGAAAACAATGTGCAAGTGGAAGGGGCTCCCTCTGGGAATGAGGCAACTGGGAGTTGTCTGACTCTCCACCAGGCAAAGATATTGTGGTTCGCCACTTCCTTCTCCAGCTCATTTTCCAGATGAGGGAACTGAGGCCAATAGAGTAAAGTGACTTGCCCAGGGTCACACAGCTAGTGTGTGAGTTAGTGTATCTGAGGCTGGACTTGAACTCAGGTCTTCTGGACTCCAGGTTGGGTGCTCTGTGCTTTAGGACACCACCCCTTTAGGTGGGGCAGTGAATAGAATCATGTGAAACTTGGGAGTCTGGAAGGCCTGGGTTCAGATCCAAGTTCTTCAGATACTAGCTGTGTGACTTTGGGCAAGTCACCTGACGTCTCTGGGCCTCAGTTTTCTCCTCTGTAAAATGGGGAGGTTGGATTTTTTTTTCCACCCAGAGTGACCTGTAAGGAGGCTGGCTGGACTGAGCCGTGATTGTCTCCTCAGGGCCGCTGGGGCCTCCTCCTGGCCAAACCCTGCCTCCATGTCTCTCCACAGGTCAGTTGATTTCCTGATGGACTCCAGCCTACGTAAAATCTACCCTTCTCAGGAGAAGCCCAGCTCTGCCTGATGCCTATAGCCCTGCCCGCATGCCAGCTGACCTCCCGTCCTCCTGGAAATCCCCAAAGCTGGGGCCTGTGTGCCTGAGAGCACTGGGGCTCAGTGGAGCCCAGAGATCATTTGGTAGAGGAAGAGACTGATGGCCAGAGTGGAGGGGAGCACATTCCCTAGGTTATACTGTGAAGTTAGTGGTGGAGCCAGTTCCCGGGACGGCTGGGTTGTATGTTCTCCCACCCGCTGCCCCAAACCAGCACTGTGTGGGAAGCATCCCCCCCTGCCCCCTGCCCCATTTCTTTAGTATTTTTACTTTTACAAAGTGCGTTCCCCCCCAATGCCTCTGAGGGGGCCTTAGAGCCAGTGTTATTAGCCCCATTTGGTGGATGAGGAAACAGGCTCAGAGAGGGAAAGTGACTTCCCCAAAGTTGCTCAGGGAGAATTCTGGGAGCGTGCAATACCCTTCAGAGTGGTGGGTGGTCTCTGGAAGCAGGGAGGGGGAGAGGCCCAGGATACTGTGACCTAGTATGGAGAGCCAGGAAGAGCCCTCCCCCCCCATCTCTGTTCTGGGGAAGGCTGCCTGGAGGACGGCCTGGGGAATGGCCCTGCAGGACTCCAGTTGACCAGCTTTTCGAGGTGCTCAGTAAACATGAATCATGTCCTGCAGAATTGGCCTTTTCTGTTTGAGGCAGTGGGTGGGCAGGCCAACTTTCTCGTGCCCTCTCTCTTCACTCTCTCCCTGCTGAGGCGTAGAACAGATGGCCGAGGGCCCTGCCCAGAAGGACCTCCCCGACAGATGCCTGGAAGCTCTCCATTATCTGTGTGAAGATGGGGCACCAGCTGGAGAGCCTTGGGAACAGGCAGTGGCTGAGATGGAAAGGCCAGGCCGCGGGATGGTCTGGAGGAGGCCCATCTCAGAACCGCTCAGCCCTGCCAGCCATGAACTTCTTTCCTTTACTCTTCTGACGATTCCAGGCTGATTGCTTTTTTGGTAATCTTACATGTTTTAGGTTTTATTATGTATGTTATTCTTTTTAATTTTGTCATAATTTCAAACCATTGTTCTGAGAAGGAGTCCATGGGGGCCTGAGGGCCAGAGGGATCCGGGTCAGAACCTGGGGGGGTGGAGCCGTCCAGGCTCAGCCAAGGCCAGCCAGGGAAGTGCCCTGTATCCCCTGGGACACCCCAGGTGTGGGGTGCCCTCTGACTGGGGGAGCTTCTGACTAACAACAGGTTTGGGATGGGGACAGTCTGCTAAGAGGTCTGAGGAGCCCCAAAACTAGAGAGGGGCCAGTGACCCGTAGCTGGCGGGGAGCCGGGGAGGGAGGCAGGTCAGCTTCCAGCCCCTCCCATGTCATAGGGAGCAAGTATGGACTGGCCCAGCTCAGAGGGATTTTAACTTGATCTAATCCGACTCCATCATTTTATAGGGTGTGGAAAGGAAGAGTAACTGGGTGGTTCAGTGGCCAGAACCCCGGCCTTGGAGTCAGAATATTCATCTTCTTGAGTTGAAATCCAGCCTTGGCCACTTACTTGCTCTGTGACCATGGGCAAGTCACTTAACCCTGTTTGCCTCAGTTTCTTCCTTTGTAAAATGACCTGGAGAAGGAAATGGAAAAGCACCCCAGTATCTTTGCCGAGGAAAGCCCAGATGGGGTCACTGAGAGTCAGACGTGACTGCAGACCATCATCATCCCAGCCCTGACGTCCCTGCTCTAAGGGCTCTCCCAGCTCTGACGTTCTATATTAATCCCTTGGGTTTATTTTACACTTTATGCCTGACAAACCTTTTCACATTCTCCATGTCCTCTGATCCTTATGACTGCCCTGATGGGGAGATGAGCAGGGCTTGTTGTCCCTGTTTTTCAGATGAAGAAACTGAGTCCTAGACAAAGGGAAATGACTCACCCAGGGTCATACCATGAATTATTGGATGACATGGAACTGGAAGGAACACAGGTCACTTGCATCCCAGCTCCTTCCACTTTTGCCTCCAGCCCCACCTCTGGCGTGGGAGCAGCTGGTGGGGGGAGATTGGAAGCAGCCCTTGCCTGTGGGTGGGAATGACCCACACCTGGGCCTGGGGAGGGGAGGGGCAACAGGTTATAAAGTCTGGCCAGAGTGGGGAGTAGTAACATCACCATGTTTGTCCCTGGGGCTGAAAGCAAGGCCTGGTGGCAACTCTTGATGGCCTTTTGCTGGTGCCTTAGGTTGGAGGGTGAGTGAATCTCCTTGGTTCTCTCTGCAATGGAATGCATTTATCTGTCTACTTCTTCACCCCCTGGGTGACTGGGGAAGCCCAAGGAAGAGAGCCCAGGGGGACTGAGGGGCCTTCATCTGGGTTTGAGGGGCTGGCTCAGACAAGGCCAAGAGCAGCCCATGGGCACTGAGGGACCTTCACCTGGGCTTGGGGGGCCTCAGTATTGAGGGGCTGGCCCAGACAAGGCCAAGAGCAGCCCAGGAGCACTGAGGGGCCTTCACCTGGCCTGGAGGGCTTTGGTATTGAGGAGGGGCTGGCCCAGGTCCTGATGATAGAGGGGAGGAGGAGTCCTCTTCCCAATCTCCTTATTTCCCCCTTCCTTCACCGCCCCAGCTGGAGGAAAGCTCAGTAAACAATGCTGAAGTTGAGACTTTCCAGGCTGCCAGGGCTCTTAGAGTCCAGAATGTTTCAGGGAGGTGGAGAACTCGTCTCCAGATGTCATAGGCTGTCAGAATGTAAACGGTCAAGACTGGCGGGACCCTTAGACCCTACAGGAGTTTTTAAGTTGGAAGGCCAGTTCTTTTAGGGAACACAACTGAGAATCTCCCATTAGGGAGAACGCTTAGAACATGGAAGGAAGGATGTTGGAGCTGGGAAGGTCCATGCAGGACCAAGGATTTCCTGTTTGTTCAAAGGGTTGGCCAAAAGTCCAGGTAGCTTGGCCCCAAATCGTTCAGTGATATGGATCTGGGGTTTTGTCCTTCCTGAGGAGAGTCCTCTGCTTTGGAGAACTTGGAGTCCAAAGACTGAGGCCTTCCTGCTGGTTGGGGGCGGGGGGGGGGGGGGAATCGTAGAAAGATGGAATTCACACACACACACACACACACACACACACACACACACACACTCACTTGTTCTCACACTCGCTCTAGTGGCTCTTGCTTTAGTGATCTTTCTCACACTCTCTCTTTAACACAAAGCAAAGGTCATAGGGCCCAACCTAATCACTGGAGAGGAGACAGGGTCTTAGCCTGGGCTCCATGGATTCCAGGGAGTTTGTGACCCAGGATGGGAGAAGATCACCAGCTTTCTTTTCATTGACCCCTAACTGAGAGGGAGGGCTTTCTTCCATGATTTAAGAATGGGCTTCCCCAGACTATGCCAAGGGGCTGCCATACAAAAAAGGGTTAAGAGCCCCTGCTTTGGAGGAAGAAATTCATGTCCCTTCTTGGGGTGGGAGGGATTGCCTTTTAAGAACAGATGGGCAAGGTTCTACTGAACCCTATAGGCTCCATCCCTAATGGAACAAGTGCCAGGCCAGTGGGAAAGCCTGGGGTAAGATGGGGTGGTGTCTGTGGCCTTGTGGGCAGGACTGGTCCCCACTTGTCTCCTCATCCACTGCTCCAAAGGCAGTTGGCTTCCCAGCCCACTCTTTGAGCTCTGGAGGACCATCCAAGGCAGCAGGGATTCCAAAGGCCTGATCTTTGTCTTCCCCAAGTTAGCACCAGCTTCCCAGCCGACGATGCCCTCCTTCAGGAATGTAACGGCACAGACATTCTCCTGGGCGTGAAGAAGTCCTCCTCGCTGGATGGCCGATACCTGCATCTGGGCAGCTGCTCCCCTTCCCAAGACATCACCATGCCTGGCTATGTTGTCTTTGCTGGCCTCTTGAAGGCTTGTGGCTTCTCCCAGCTGGTGAGCCCAGGCTGCTTGGCACAGGTGACCTGTTGGGTGGTAGGGTGTTTAGGGGGAGTTGAGGAAGCCAACCAAGCCTGCCATCTATCCCAAAATGAGTCATGTTGGTGCTCTTGGGTAACCTCTCCCCTACCCAGAACCTTATCCACTGGGTCCACGAACTCAAAATCTTAAAGGTTTGGTACCAAAACAAGATGATGGCAACAATTTCACCTTTTTTTTTATTTAGCATTTTGTTTTTCCCCAGTCACATGTAAAGACACTTATTAGCATTAATTTTTAAAACTTTGAGCTCCAAATTCTCTACCTTACTTGCTCCCTACCACTTCCCCCTTATTAAGAAGGCAAGCAATTCAATATAGGTTATACATGTGTAGTCACACAAAACATATCCACAGTAGTCATGTTGTGAAAGAAAGCATAGACAAAAAAAAAACCCTCAAGAAAAATAAAGTAGGAAAAAATATACTTCAATCTGTATTTGTATACCATCAATTCTCCGGAGACGGAGAGCACTTTTCATCATAATAAGTCTTTCAGAGTTGTCCTGGATCGTTGTATTGCTGAGAAGAGCTAAATCATTCACAGCTGATCATCAGATGTTGCTGCTGTTACTTTGTATACAATAACATTCCACTTTGTATCAGTTCATGTAAGTCTTTCCAGGTTTTTCTGTGAGGATCCTGTTCATCATTTCTTATAGTATAATAGTATTCCCTCATAATCATATACCAAAATTTGTTCAGCCATTCCCCTATTGATGGACATCCCCACCAATTTCTAGTTTTTTACCCCCAGAAAAGAGCTGCTATAAATATTTTTGTACATATAGGTCCTTTCCCTTTTTGGGATACAGACCTAGTGGTGGTTTTGCTAGGTCAAAGTTTTTGCATGGTGTTTTAGCCCTTTGGGCATAATTTCAAGTTACTCTACAGCAGCAGTTCTCAACCTGTGGGTTATGTTCAGTTTGTAACAATGAAAATACATCCTGCATATCAGATGTTTACATTAAGATTCATAACTAGCAAAATTACAGATATGAAGTAGCAACGAAAATAATTTTTATGGTTGGGGGTCACCACAACACAAGGAACTATATTAAAGGGTCGTGGTATTAGGTAGGTCGAGAACCACTGCTCTACAGAATGGGTTGAATCAGTTCGCAACTCCACCAACAATGCATTCATGTCTCATTTTCCCCATATCCCCTCCAACATTTGTCATTTGCCTTTTATGTCCTATTAGCCGATCTAACAGGTATGAGATAGTACCTTTAAATTGTTTTAATTTGCATTTCTCTAATCAGTAGTGAGTTAGAGTATTTTTTCATATGGCTAGAGATACCTTTAATTACTTCACTGAAAACTGATCATATATTTTGATCACTTATCAGTTGAGGAATGGCTCTTATTTTTACAAATTTGACTCAGTTCTCTCTATATTTGAGAAATGAGACCTTTAGCAGAAAAACTTGCTTCAAATTTTTTTCACATTTGTTATGGCTAACTGTATTTCCTTCCATCCTATCCCCCTCATTTCTTCTATCCTCTCTCTCCATTCATTTTGTCCCTCCTCAAACGTCTTTTGCTTCTGACCACCCCCTCCCGCAATCTGCTTTCTCTTCTATCACCACTCCCCTTCTCTTATCCCCTTCTCCTACTTTCCTGTAGGGTAAGATAGATTTCTACATCCAATTAGTTATGCCTTCTTTGAGCTAATTCTGATGAGAATAAGGTTCACTCATTCCCACTCACTTTCACCATCACCCCCTTCACTGTAAAAGCTTTTCTTACCTCTTTTATGTGAGATAATTTACCCTATTTTACTTTTCCCTTTCTCCCAGTACATTCCTCTCTCACCCCTTAATTTTATTTTTTAGATATCACCCTTTCATATTCTACTCACACCTGTGCCCTCTGTCTGTGTATACTCCTTCTAACTACCCTAATAATGAGAAATGTCTTATGAGCTTTAAATATCATCTTCCAATGTAAGAATTGGAATGTAGGAATGTAGGATAAAAAGTTTAAACTTGCTAAGTCCTTTATGATTTCTCTTTCCTATTTACCTTTTTATGCTTCTCTTGAGTCTTGTATTTGAAAATCAAATTTTCTATTCAACTATGGTCTTTTCATCAAGAATGCTTGAAAGTTCTGTTCCTTATTGAATGTCCATTTTTTTTTCCCCCTTGGATAATACTCAGTTTTGCTGGGTAGGTGATTCTTGGTTGTAATCCTAGCTCCTTTGGAAGGCAACAATTTTAGAGAAAGGCAAAATCAATGTGGGCCATGGTAGACACTCAGAATGTCCTAGCTAGCTGGAAAGTACTTTGTTTTACTTGGACATGGCATCAGGAAGACCTGAGTTCAACCTGTTAAAGTCATTTTCAGTTGTGTCTGACTCTGTGACTCCATTTGGGGTTTTCTTGGCAAAGATACTAGAGTGGTTTGCCATTTCCTTCCGCAGTTCATTTTACAGAGGAGGAAACTGAGGCAAACAGTGTTAAGTGACCTATCCAGGGTCACACAGCTAGTAGGAAGAAAAATAGTATGTATATAGATAAGAGAGAGGGAATACCAACTAGGAACATGAGTGTGAAAACTTTATGGAGGAGGTAGCATTTAAGCTGAGTCTTGAATAAATGAAACTAGGGATTTCAAGGTATGGTGGTAAGGAAGACATATGTACCATGCATGGAGGTGGGAAATGGGATATTCCATATAGGAAACAGAGCATGTTGGGTAAGAAGGAAGGCAAGAAGCATTTATTAAGGGCCTACTATGTGCTAAGTGCTCTTAGGGGGTGTAATATAAAATGTGGACAGGTGAGAGACAGGTGGTGAAAGACTTTAAATGCCAGACTGAGAAATGGGTATCTTATTCTAGAAATAATAGGAAACCACTGGAAAAATGTTTTTATTTATGAACACATATATCTATATCTATATCTATATTTTGAGAGCAATAGCATGATTAGATAGGAGATTTGGGGATACTCATTTTTGTAAACGATGGATTGGAGAAGGAAGAGACAAGAGGTTGCCCCAGTAGTCCAGGTGAGAGGCGATGAGGGGTCTGGATTTGAATGATGCCATGTGAGTGGAGAGAAAGGGTCGTAGAGATGGAAACACCCAATTGGCCAGTTGATTGGATCTGAGTCAGAATGAGGGAAGAGTGGAGGATTAGGCTGAGATCAAAGTCTAGATGACTAGGAGGGTGGAGATGCCTCCAGCAGAAATGAAGGGTATCCATTGGAGGCCACTGCCATGGAGTCCATTGGTAAGAAGAACTAGGGATTTTTAGACTAGGCATGCTAGCTGTTTTCAAGTGTTTGAATGGCAGTCATGGGGAGGAGGGATTAGACTCGTTCGTTTGTTCCCAAAAGGCAGAACCAGGAGGGATGTGGGGTGGTGGTAGCCTAGTGAGCTGGACAGAAGCAGATTGAAACCTAATTAATATCAAGAAAAACTTAAGCCTATGCAAAAGCTTCCTCTGAAGCTTTATCACTGGAGGGCTTTAAACTAGGGGTAGGATGACCACTTGCTGAAGATCTTATAAGAAGGGATTCCTGTCTAGGTCTGGGTTAGACTAGATGGGCTGAGGTCCCAATCAGGTTCTGGGGTTCCATGAAGTCAAAGGCCCGGAATTGGGGGCAAAATTTGGTTTCCCAATCTGGGGTGAAGCTGCTTGTTCTTAAGAGGTCGTGTGTGTGTGTGTGTGTGTGTGTGTGTGTGTGTGTGTGTGTGTGTGTTGATCATATCAAGTTGTTCTATCTTAGCTATATTTGGCCTTCTCTGATGGAGGCCCCACAGCCAAGGAATTTCCTGGAGCGTCTTGAGTGGGCTCCAGGACTGAGGGATTTGGGGAGTAAAAGACCTGCCTGTCTCTTGCAGACTGATGGGAAAATGGTAGAGTTCTTTGCTGACCTCGTTTACAGTCCCCCACCCCGGCTCTCAGCTTGGCCTTACCTGGAGGCTTTCAGTCATCGAGTGAACTGTACCTACACTGGGTAAGTTGTCATGACATCCAAGAGTGTTTGGGGCAGGGTAGTTTGGACAAGAGGTACAGGGAGTAGATTAGATAGTTGTACACTTTGAGCCCCCTCTGGGAGGTGGCTGGCTAGGAGCTTAGGGATGGGGTACAGAGTCTGAGTATGAGAGATCTCTTCCATTTTCTTGTTACATCCCAGCACTGACCTCCTCTGGATTTCCTTTTGAAGTTGAAGATTTAAGAATTTGGGGTTTTAGAACTCCTAGTCCAACCTTCTCCCCCTTATCTTCTTTTATTTATTTTGGTTAGATTTGTCTAGGTCTGAAAAGAGTACATCCAAGTCCATAAAGTAGGAAATAGATTCAGAGAAGGGAAGGGACTTGTACAAAGAGCAGACTTAGAGTTTGAATCCAGGGCTCCTTCCTCAAACCCAGGCCATTTCTAACACAATCGTATTGACCTAAGGCAGTGGTTCTCAACCTTCCTAATGCCACAACCCTTTAATATAGTTCCTCATGTTGTGGTGACCCCCAACCATAAAATTATTTTCATTGCTCCTTCATAACTGTAATTTTGCTACTGTTATGAATCGTAATGTAAGTATCTGATATGCAGGATGTATTTTCATTGTTACAAATTGAACATAACCCACAGGTTGAGAACTGCTGACCTAATGAACCCTACACCCCAGCCATGACCTCTATAACTGACCTTAGTTTGTAGGGAGGGATAAAGTCAGTGGCTTTAACAACTTTTACTTCCCTTCCCTTTTCCTAGCTTTAACTCTCTGCTTACCTTACAAGGTTAGAGACCCCAACCCCCTCCCAGGTCTCTTCTGTTACTGGATCCTTGTCTGGCATGGGGCACCTGGACTTCTCAGTGAGGCTCTGGCCAGGTGAGTCCTAACTGGGAGTGTAAAGGAAGGGTTACCCTGGTCCAAATCTGGAGGGGGTATGAAGAGCTGAGCTTCCTATTCTATCCCGTTCAGAGTTGCCCAGGGAGGATAGGCAGGTGGCTGAGCTCTCCCTACCTCCCTCAGACATGTGTGAATATCTCTTACTCTGAAACAGAGAAGGGACCTTAGAACAGAGTACAGGGAGGTGCCATAACAATATTAAAAGCCCATTAAGTCTTATAAAGCCCTTTATATGTTAGCTCCTATGGTCCTCACAAGAACCTTGGGAGGCAAGTGCTATTATTATCCCCCCTTTACAGCTGGGGAAACAGGCTGAGAGACCTGAAGTGATTTTTCTCAGGGTCATACAGCTCAGCACTGTCAATGGAAAGATTTCACTAAGTCCACTGTCATCTAGCAGCCCAAGGTAGTGCTGGGAATGGCCTTGGAGCAGAAGTTCAGAAGTGAAAGGGGCATCAGGAGCCATCTAGACTAGGACCTTCATGATGCAGGTGGGGGAATCAGAAGCCCAGGTTTCCTGTGTCTAAGGTCACCTGGCAAGTTAGGGGCAGAGTCAGGGCTACTTCTCTCACCTTCCTTCATCTTCCCTCTGAATACAACTGAGGTTAGTTTATCATCAATTGAAATAAAATTTCCCTCCCCCTTTTCCCCCTCCCCCCTTTCCCCCTTTCCCCCTTTCCCCCTTTTTCCCCTTTCCCCCCTTTCCCCCCTTTCCCCCCTTTCACCCTTTCACCCCTTTCCCTCCTTTCACCCCTT
>CM053580.1:582707126-582730012 GCA_028627135.1 Pseudochirops cupreus
TCCCCCTTTCCCTCTCTCTTCTAGGAAACTTGGGTACACCCCCTGTCAAGGTCACTGCTAACTCCACCACTGTTTCCCTGGGCTATGAGCTCCAGGTCGAATTCTCAGTCACCAGTGACTTCCAGCAGCCCCTGCAGCTCTATGTGGATACCTGTGTGGCCTACCCTGGACCAGTGCAGAGCCAGCACCGCCTGCATTACAACATTATTGAGAACTATGGGTGGGTGTCAAGGTGGGCTATGTTAGGGGCTGGGAGGGAAGTACTGACATAAACATTTTCAAGGATTTGGTGATAGAAGAGAGAGATGTACATCAGGTCAAAGTAATAGAATGCTTAGCAGACACCAGGGTTAAAGCTGATATCTCAAGCTAGAACGTTGCGGACAGAGCAGGAACTAAGCAGGTAGCGCCAGGGCTTGGTTCTGTAGTCTCTGTGGCTAGGTGATGTGACTCGTTGTCCTAAGGAAATGTCAATCACAAACCCAATCCAGAAAGTCTCCTGCCACAGAACCAAACCTGCTTTCCTGGAGCACAGAAGGTAGAAATGTGCAGGCCCATAATGCCCCTCCCCAGTTTTGTTTTGGGGTTCATTATTTCTCCTCTTCTGATTTCCCAAGAAGATGACCCAGGGAGGCTGTTGACACGTAGGGAAACATGCTTGAGCGGGCTATATATAGTTTGGGATCAAAGGTGCAGATGCCCCCCAAAATCTGGTGGGGCACGTCCAGGTCTGCCTGTCTCTGGTAGAAAGGCTAGAGGTTCTAAACTTCTATGGGCATCTCCACCCCAAAGACTGTTTCTCCCCAAGTGTCAGCAATGGAAGGGGCCTTAGAGATCATTTATCTTTACACAGGGGGAAACTGAGACTCAGGAGGGAAGAAACTCGACCCAGTTGGTAGCGGAGCCAGACTTTAAACCAGTTCCTCCTGGCTCCTGTCAGATCTGTTTCTTCCTAGACAGGCCTGTGGTATAGAAGCTGGTTTTAGGGTGGTGGGGAGCTTGTTTCCAGCCTGTCTGTGTATTCTTATGTCCAGAGGCTCTTTTGCGGCAGCTTGGGTGGGGCAGGGTAGGGAAGGGAGGTCCCTTGCTCTGGAGTAACCATCTTCTCCAGAGGGAGCTTAGCACTTTTTCCTACCAGGAAACAGTCTGTGTCTGAGGCAGCATGAATTCTAATGGTGCCTCCAGCCTTGGTTCAGAGGACTTGGGCTTAGGTCCAGCTCTGCTGTGTGACCTTAGGAGAGTCACTTACCCATTCCGTTTTTCTTTCCCTTCATCTTTAAAGTGGGATGGTCCCTGTTCTGCCTCTCCCGCATTTGTTGCCTTCTGCCTACAGGACTCAATGCGTTCATCCCCAAGGGGAGGCCTTATTTTCCTCTGCTTCCTTCCATGTAGGTGTTTTGTGGATGGCGGGGAAGCTAGCTCCCGATTCCTGCCCCGGGCAGCCCCAGAGACTCTGCTTCTTTCCCTGCAGGCTTTCCGATTCACCCAGCTAGACTCTGATGTGAGTGAAGACTCTTCTTGGCCTAGACCTGAGTGCTCTCCTGAGCTGTCTGCCCTGACTGTGCAAGGGGCCTGGATGTTGGGGTTTTTTCTTAAAACAAGCTTTATGTTTGTCTTTTTATTTTTACATCATTATTACCTTCATTTTTACTGCTGAGGAAACTGAGACAGAGGTTAAGTGACTTACCCAGGTTCATACAGCTAAGTGTCTGAGGTTGGATTTGAACTGTTTTCCTAACTCCAGACCCAGAATCTATCTGCTATGCCAACTAGCTGCCTCTAAATGAGCATTAATTAAGCACCTATTATATATCTGGCATTGATCTAAGATGGGGGTAGGGAGGAGACAAAAAAGGGATAAAAATCGGTTGTATGCACCATTCTGTTCCAGTTGTTCCCCACCTCTCTTCTGAGAAGAAAGCACCTTTTAGTTTGACATTTTTGGTCATCTTTATTATTATTTTAAATTATTCTTACTTTATTCTTATTTATTGTTATTATTTTTCCCCAGTTACTCAGAATTGGCTTCCTTTCTGGAATCCTTTCATTTGCATCGCTGTAGTCATTGTCTCATTTTCGTGGTTCCTCTCATTTCCCTCTGGACTGGTTCATCCAAGTCCAGAGGCCCGAGTCTAGCCTGAGGCCCCAGCTCTTATCCAGTCTGTGACCAGGCTTCTCAAGAATATCATTTTCAAATATTTGAAGGAAATGTGAAATTTCACTTGGAGCTAAATGACAACAAAGAAGCCATCTTTCCCCCCGTCAGCCTTCCCCGCTGGGAATGGAGCTGAGCGTGCATACTTGGGCCCATCAGTATGGGGTGTGAGGCACAGAGGGGGGCCCCTGTGTCCGGCGCTCCTTCCCCTCAAGCCTGGTTCCTCTCCTGCAGGTCTATCTTCATTGCCACCTGCTGGTGGGTGACCCCAGAGTCCCCTCTGACAGCATGAAGAAGGCCTGTTCCTTCTACAGAGAAACAAACAGGTAAGTGTCACTGTGGGGCTGGGGCCCAGATTGGAGCCTGTGGGACCATTTTGGACAAAGCTAGCCTTGCTAGGGAGATGGAACCCTCCACTGCAAGTCAGGTGATTTAGCAGCTAGGGCTGTGGTCTGGGTCTTAGCCAGATGTGGGTTCAAATCCTCCTTGGACACCTGATGACTGTGTGACCCAGGACAAATCACTCCCCTTTCTGGGCCTCAGTTTCCTCAGCTGTCAGATGAGGAGGTTGGATCACATGGCCTCTGAGTCCCTTTCAAGCTCTAACTCTGACCCTGTGAGTGGCCTGGTGATTCTTAGGGTGCTGTGTTATCTCTATGAATGGTCTGTTTCACCCATGGGGCCACCATTTGTGGTGCCGCAGCTTTGGAGGGCTTTCTTCTCTGCATCTCTGGTAGCTCGCTGTGGAGGCTGGGGCTCCAACAGGTGCCACACCTGTCCAGGTACTTGTTAGGTGGTTGCTCAGGCAGAGGAGTGATGATCCCAAAGCATCAAGCCAAAGGGTTACTGCTCTAACTTCGGGGCGATAGGGAGCCATCGGCTTCATGAGCAGGGGAGCGACCTAGTCGGATGTGTCCTTTAGGTGAATCATAGCTTTGTTCTTTGGGGGTGATGAGGGCATGGAGCCCTTGACCTGGAACGCTTCCTGGTCTGCTTCTGTTGCTGGATGGGGCATGACCATGGAGGGCAGAGCGCCGTGGTAGTGAGAGTAGGTCAGGGAATCCCTGTGCCCAGCCTAGGCTGCTTCCTCTGTTCCTCACCACCCCACATCCCCTACGGCTGCAGGTGGGTGCTTCTGGATGACCCCTTGATGAGCAGTATATGCCACTGCTGTGAGACCCGCTGCCTGCCCAACCAGCCACTGCACAGGAGGGATCTGGCAGGTAGGAGCCGGCTTTGTCCAGCCACCCCTTGGCCTTGTAAGCAGGGAGAGTTTGGGGTTAGAGAGAAGAGAGGAGGGAGGGGATGGGGCAGATGCACTGGAGTGAGAGATGCTGCCCATTGGGAGCTGAGAATGATGGGGAGGGGGGTTGGCCTCTGCCTTTCAGGGTCTGGGGAGCCCTCTGAAGTCACTCATGTACAAGTTAGTCCATTGATCCATAAAGGAAGACTCCTCTCAGGTCTCAGCTCCTCTTCTGCTCCTAGAAGACAAGAGTAATAAAGGTAAGTGAAGGGGCGAAGGTTATGGACCCCTCTGGAAAATCTGGGCCAGTCATCTGCCTAGGATCCTGGCTCTAAGCTGGACTGGAAGGGACCAAAGAGATCATTGAGTCCAATACTCTCATTGTACAAAAGGGGAGACTGAGTTCTAGAGAGGGACAGTGATGCTATGGGTCATATATAGTTATCTGTCACAGGATTTGAACTCAGATCTTCTTGCCTCCCAGTCCAGTGCCCTATAAATTGTGCTCTAAGTGTATAGGTGCCCTCCTGCCCTGCTCAGTTCTCTCTGGTCTTATAGGGAGAATGGTACAATCCTAGAGATAGAAAACAGAACTTAACTTTCCTCCAGTGCTTGTTTCAGAAGGGGAAAAATGAGTCCTGGAGGGGAGAAGAGGCGGGTCCTGTGATTGAGTCCTGTCCTCTCTGGACTTCTGAGGGCATCTAGCCCAAGCCCTGTACAAAAGGAACCCCCTGTAGAACGTTCCCAGCGAGGCGCCATCCTGCCTCTGATTGAAGACATTCAGAGAGGGGGTGGGGAGGAAGAAGGAGCTCATGGCCCCCAGAAGCGATCGATTTTATACTTTGTAAAACACTTAGCGCAGTGCCTGACACCCAGCAGGTGCTTAATAAATGCTTGTTCCTTCCCTCCTTCCCCTGTGATTGTTAGGTAGCTTCCCCCTCCACATCAAGCTGAAATCTGCCTCCATGCCCTTCATTACTCCTGGTTCTGTGCTCTGGGGCCAAATACCTCTCCCCCTGCCCCCCCTCCCCCATATGAGAGTCCTTCCCTTGAGGACAACTGTCAGATTCCCTTCCTTGTCCTCCAGCCCCTTCTCCCGATGCCCATTTGGCCCGGGCTCCAGGCCCTTCCCATCCTAATTACCCTCCTCTGGGCCCTCTGCAGCTTCTCTCAGCCCATGGCCCTCAGAACTGACCCAGAGGCTCCCCAGGAGATCTGGCAGGGACTACAGCCCCCCTGTTCTGGAAGCCAGGCACCTCTGAAAAGGCCTTGAGGTGCTTGTGTCAAGGTCAAGGATGCCCAGAACCCAAAGCCTCCCTGCCCCTGAGACCTTGGTTGTTCCTTGCTTCCTCCAAGGCAGGACTGAAGCTGGTTCAGGGTCACCAAGCAAGGCCTGAGCAGAGCTAGCGGCTCAAGCCCCAGCTGGCCAAAGAAGTCTCCTGACTGGCTGTCTCTGTGCCTGGGCTCTGCCAAATACCTGTTCTCCACCTGGTCCAGTAGGTGACCTTCCCTGGGCCTCACTCTCTTCATCTGAGAAATGGGGAAAATTCCTGCCCTGCCTCCCTGCTTGAAGTTATGATTAAAGAAAGGGACATAAACATCAGCAGTCCCATTTCTGACCCTCAGGGGCCGGTCCATCTGTGACTCATCTCTGCTTTTTCTACCCCCCTTCCCCTTTCCAGGAGGGCCCCTAAACCTCCTGCTCTAATCCTGAGCTCTCTGCTTTTGGAGGTGACGTTACTGGCCATCCTGGTCACAGCCTTCTGTGTCCACACCAGAGTTCAGCCAAGGTCTCAGACCTGGGCCTGCTGGGCATCTCCTACAGGGAGCTCTGCATCCTCTGCCCCCCAGATTGCCTGATGGAGAACTTCTCAGTAAAGGCCTAGAATGACATGCCGGCTCCCTGTCTTTTCCATGCCTGGGATGGGGGGGGGGGGGGAGGGCGGGGAAGAGATTTCCTAGGGTCATAGCCTTGGAAGCCATCTCATTTTAGAGATGGGGAAACTGAGGTCCAGAGAAGGGAGGGAGTAATTGTACAAGATGATGCAGATCAAAAGCATCTGAGACTCTGAGGGCTACATGGCTGTTAAGTGTCAGAGGTAGGATAAGTCCCTGGGCCTCTCACCTTGCTGTGCCCAGAATGGAGGAAAAGCAGGCAGATGGCTAGTAGGCCCTCATCAAAAATCTCTGCTGGGATGTGAGTTAAGGCCTTGTCTCAAGAAGGCTCTTGCCAAAGCTGCGAAGGGCAGTATGTTGTACCTCTTTTAGGTCAGAGGCAAAAAGGGGTGGGTTTGGGCAGGAGGGATCTGGGTTCAAATCCTTCTCAGTGAATTAGCTGTGTGATCAAGGACAAGTCAGCCTGTGGGTGATGACGTCAATTACTAGGTAGTTAACAATAGGAATGGGCTTCCAGCTATTCAACTTTCTAGTTATTGGGGGTTCCATAACACATAGAGCGCGAGGCCTGGTGTCAGGAAGATCTGAGTTCAAATCCGGATACATACTAGCTATAACCCAGGCAAGTCACCTGACCACTGTCTGACTCTGTTTCATCTGCTGTAAAATAGAGTTAAAAATAGCACCTGAACCTCCTGGGGTTTTTGTGAAGATTGAATGGGGTAATAACGGTAAAAATTGCTCTATGAGCATTAGCTCTTGTTCTTCCAGACATCTGGGTCCACGAAGGCTGGTTCTCTCTGCTCTTGGGGGGTACATGGGAACCAGGTCCCATTTTGAGGGTTCTGGACTCTTCACACAGTATCTTAATATCCCTCATTTCATGTGGAGAGAGAGGTGGCCTTGGCCACATACTGTTGTCACTTCTGGGCTCCAAGGCAACTCTCCAAAGGCTGTTTTTCATTTAAAAAAAATTAAATTTCATTTTTTCAATGAGCAAAAATGGATTTTTTTCTCTCCACCAACACTGCTTGGGGGTCTGTCTCCCTCTCCTGCAGAAAGAAGTTGGGTAGCTGTGGTGGGCTTCTTAAACAGACAGATTGTGTTTTCCAGAGTTGCTAATCCTGACAATGCCATTGTAAGACAAACCACAATCACTTAAGCACCTACTGCGTGCCAGGCCCTGTGCTAAGCACTGGGCCCACAACTGGGGACAGACAAGAGAATCTGGGCTCCCAGACAGGGATGGCAGGGGCCTGCAAAGAGGGGGATGGAGCTGGGGCTTCAGGGAGCTGTCCAGGTGCTGACGGGCCTTGACACAGAGGGTCTTCTCCCCAGGCTCCCTGAACCAGTGAAGTCCCAGGGGTGGCCACTCTCCCTTAGAACAAGGATCCCTGGGCCTTGGTGTTTGCTCCCCATCTTCTGCCCCAGGGCTGTGTAATCCTGCTCTCTCAGACTTGCCAAGATAAGGCTGAGCCCAGCAGTCTGCCTGGAGCCCACCCAGGGGAGAATGTCAGGTTTCAACCCTCTTCTCTCACCTGTGACCCTGTCCCTTCACCCTTGCCCTGTCCCACCCTGGGTCCCTGGGAAGGAGCCGTCACTCGTGTCTGGTGCTTGAAGGTCCACAAAGAGCTATCCTCACACCAGCCTGTCGGGGAGTTGCCCCATTTCTGCAGGATAAACTGAGGCCCGGGAGGGGGGGGTTGTCCCTTGCCTGAGGGTACCCAAAGGGCCTCCAGCTTCCCTGCCTCTGCCCCTCACTGCTGAAATGCAGCCAGCATCACAGACCCTGGGGGTCCTCCACAGCAGGGGGGAGGCCGTGGCTCTGGGTCTTCTCTGGGCTCTGTCCCTGCCCACCTGCTGGGCCTTGAGCTGGCCCTCTGCATGCTCCTTGTCCCCAAGTACAGCCTGCAGCTGGCCTTCCAGGTTAGCCTGCTGTACCTCAGCCTCCTCCAAGCTGGTCCAGAGCTCCTCCCTCTCTTGGTCCAAGTTGTCTAGCTGCTGGAGCAGGGCCCTCTGCTTGACCTTCAGGGGCTGGGGAGGACAGAGGGCGGAGGCCCAGCTGGCATGCTCTCTACCTCTGCCAAAGTGGGCCCCAGATTCCTCAGCTCATTTGAAGTCCAGAGAGGGGAGGGCACTTAGGAGCAGGGCCCAGATGGGAAGGAGAATTTGTGGAGGAAGCCTGGACCTGGCTCCTAGGATGGACAGCTAGGGCAGCCATGTTCCAAGCCCCCTACAGTCCTGGCCCTCAAGAGGTGTGAGTTCTACAGGCAGAGACAACAAGACCCCAGACGTACACAAGGAGACACAAAATCCATAGGCACTGTACTCGTGGGGAGCCCCGCTCCCTCCTCCCGTCATGCTCTCTCTGCGGGTCACAGGGCTTTCTGTAGCTCATCTCTGCTGATCAAGGTGAGCGGTGCCAGCATCCCTACCTCCGTTTCACAGAGGAGGAAAACCGAGTCTCAGGGACATAGTGATTTGCCCATGATGCTGAGACTTGGACCCAGATGTTTGGACATACTTGGGCCACTAGGTGTCGCCATAGTGCACAGAGTGCTGGACCTGGAGTCGGCAAGACTCATCTTCCTGAGTTCAAATCTAGATTCAGACACTTCCTAGCTGTGTGACTCTGGACAAGTCTCTTTACCCTGTTTGCCTCAATTTCCTCATCTGTAAAATTAGCTGGAGAAGGAAGTGGCGAACCACTCCCATATTTCTGCCAAGTAAACTCCCAGTGGGGTCACAGACTGAACACAATGCCCTTATCCCTTAATAATAGGGGGTAGGAAATGAGAGGACATTGGGGGAAGGGAGCAGAGCAGCAAGATGGGGGGGGGTCCATCCCATAGAAATGATGGCAGCTTGTACTTCTGGAGGGCTGTAGGCACTCTTTTGGACAGCATGAGTAATATTATTCCCATTTTCTCAATGAGAAAACTGAGCCTCACAGAAGGGAAAGGCCTCTGCCAAGGTCACAAGGCAGAGATGCTCGGGGGCATTTTCCCAGTTTGGCCCTGGGCAGAGTCCAGCGGTTCCCTGGCTGGCGGAACCCAGGCTGGTGGGCCTCATCAGCATTAGCCTGCCTCTTACAGGCTAATGGTGGCTGCGCCTGGCCAGAGCATGTTTCCCCTCACCTTGGTGACTTTGAGGCAGTGTTGGTGATCTTGGCTGTGGGTTGCATTAAGTAAGCTCCTGGGGCTGACCCTGGGCTTGGGTGATCTTGGGGTGTCTTCTGGTACTGATGTGGCTCTAGGTTGCCTTTGGCCGCTGGGGCCTTTCCTCACCCTTCTGTTTGCCGACCGCAGGGAGGGATCAGGGCTAGAGGGAGGTTTTGTCCTGGTCAGTCCTAGTCCACTTGGGTCAGAGAGAAGGCGACCTGGAGGGAAGGCTCAAAGATCCATTCTGGTGCAGTAAAAGGAGTATAGGAGACCAGGCTCTGGTGCTGATGGCAGATCACCTGCCCTCTCTGGGCCCCTTTCCCTGTCTATAAAATGAGGGGGTTGGACTAGCTGTCCTCATATTCCTGCTGCCCTATAACTGTCCTTTGTGCCACTGAGCCCTCAGCAGTGACAGAGCTCATGTGCCCTCCCTGGGCCGTACATGACATCCTCTGTTCACTCTACCTGGTCCTGGGATGGAGCTGGGGGTCACCAGGTACACTCCCATTTTCAGCCCATCAGAGGGCCAATGGGACCAGCTGGTCCCTTACTCCTTCTGTCATTCCCTGCTTTTGGGGATGACCCCAATATCTAATGCCTAGCCCTACCTCAGTAGCTCCTTAGTCTGTGTCCTGGCTGATACCTGCTCCAGCCCTCTGTGTTGGAAGGGGAGAGCTCTGGGGCCTTCTTGGGGCCAGGAGCTCCCTTCCTTGTAGTGACCCATGGGCTATGGGCAGTGCCTGCTGTGGCCTCTGGTCTGACCTGACCTATCCGGGGAAGCAGTATCAGAAGTGGGGGAGATGGTGTGCTAGCAAGAGCAGAACGTTCTCATTGTGAAACGTTTGTAGCAGGAACTGGTTACTCATCAATAAATACTGTTTTTTAAAATAATTGTGTACCAAAGTGAATCGAGAGCTGATCCCCAAGCCAGGGAGACCTGGGTGCGAGTACTAAGGAGATAGTGTGGATACCTCTGGGTGAGGAATTTCACTCCAATAACACAGAGCAACAATTGCCCTGGAATTTGGGTTCTTAAAAAGTCATCTGGGGCCCTGGAAGGTGTAGTGACTTGGCCAGGGTGACGCAACCAGTGCATATCAGAGGTGGGGCTCCAACCCAGGTCTTCCTTGTTCTCAGGCTGGTGCCATCAAGGTAGGCTGCCTTTCTCCTGGGCACATGGAAGATAACCAGGTGGAGGAAGGGGATATCTGGGCTGAGCTTGGAAGAAACGTAGTGCTGCTATGAGGCGATAGTGAGGAGGGAGGGTATTCTGGGCATGGGGAGGCCAGAGAGGCTGGAGATGGAGGGCCGTGGAAGGGAGGGAGGAAAGGAGCGAGGGAGAGAGAGAGGAAGGAAAAGAGAGACGGAGGAAGGAAGGGAGGAAGAAAAAAAGGCTTATTGGGCCAGACAGACTGTGGAGTCCTCCAAGGGGGTGAGAGATCCATTTATATATGTCTGTGTGTATAATAAATGCACTTACATGTTTATATATTCTTTGTGTCTTTACGTTTCCAGCTAAAGTAACACAAATATATATAATCTCATATTTTGTATTATGTATGTATATGCATCATTATACATGCATAATTCTGTATACACATGTACATATACACTCATATATGTACATAATATGACATTTAAAAAATCGCGCCAGTGTTTCTCCATAAAGTATATGTCATATATGAGTGTGTATATTAATATACGTGTACATATGGATGTAACATGTGTCTGTCTGTCTGTATGTATATGTAGATACACGTGCATGTTATTGAGTGTTTCAGTCACGTCTGACTCTTCATGACCCCATTTTGGGTTTTCTTGATAAAGACACTGAAGTGTTTGCCATTTCCTTTTCTAGCTCATTTTACAGAGGAGGAAACTGAGGCAAACAGGGTTAAGTGACTTGTCCAGGGTCACACATCTAGTAGGTGTCTGAGGCCAGATTGGAACTCAGGTCTTCCTGCCTCCAGGCCCAGCGCTCTGTGGCACTGTGGCACCACCTGAATGTCCTACACACACACACACGCACGCACTCACGCACGCACGCACGCATGCACACACACACACACACACACTCATGTGTCCCCAGTACGAAGTACATAGTAGGTTTTAACAAATGTTTGTTGAATCCACTGTAATGGTCTCTGGGGTCCCTTCTAACGCTAAGATTTGTCTTTTTGACCCTCCCTTTCTCCCTCCTCTCCCAGTCACTTTGGTCTCCATCTCCAAAGCCTCGGGCTTTGCTTCCCTAGTCTAGGGCTGGGCTCATCTGCTCATCACCCACTGTCAGCTTCTGTCAGTATGATGTTGGTCCAGTGTTTTCCTCTTGGATAAGCCTCAGGTTTCCTCATCCATAACTCAGGGACCTCAGGCCCTTTCCAGTTCTAAGTCTGGGTCCTACAGGAGGATGGGGTTGGGCCAAATGGCCTTTGAAGGCCCCTCCTAGAATGTGTTACAAAGGGACCTGAGGCCTTGGCCCAGATACTGGCCCAGAGCTCGGAAGGCCCTTGAGAGGCTACGGGCTTAGATGTCTCGCTCCATGTGCTTTTCATAGGGCCTGATGCTCTGCCCAGAGCAGTGGCCCTTTGACCCTGTCTTCCCAGCCTTTTGGCCTGGGGGGGCCTTCCCTTGGCAGTGGGTCAGGAGTCCCCTTCAGGGTTGTGTCCTTGCTGCCTGGCTGGCCTTACTCTTCTGTCCTTTTCAGTGGGTGTGACTCAAGGGAAGGGGACTCCACTGAACTTCTCCCTGATGGGGCTGGATGGTGCAGTGGATGCCCTCTACCCGCACCTGCACTGACTCGGGGGTACTATCAGTGTGTGTGTGTGTGTGTGTGTGTGTGTGTGTGTGTGTGTGTGTGTGTGTGTGTGTGTGTGTGAGAGAGAGAGAGAGAGAGAGAGAGAGAGAGAGAGAGAGAGAAAGAGGGAGAGAGAGAGAGTGAGGGTACCCATGATCAGTCACTAGAGTCTGGGGGAACAAAGAAAGACAGAAATATGGCCCCTGCCTTCAAAAAGCTCACATTCCAATGGGGGGGGGGCATTCAAATAACTAGAAAAACACAGGATATATAAAGTGTGACTGGCAAGGAAGAGGGGCCTGTGATGGCAAAGACCAGGGAGGGCTTCTCGTGAAAGGTGGCATTTTAGCTGAGACCTGAAGGAAGCCAGGGATGAAGGACATTGATGGGTCCAAGGGCACTGAGGATGGCAAAGAGCCTTGAACAAATTGGGGATGTTTAGCAGAAGGCTGGAAGACTTAGGGCCACATGAGAACTGTCTTCCCATGTCTGAAGGCTGTCAAGGAGGAGAGAAGGGGCTTGTCCTGCCCCCTGATGCGGAGCAGAACCAGAACAACAGGGGGCGACATGTGACAAGGCTGTATATCTGAGGGAAGCTTCCTCACTGGGAGGGTCCTTGACCATTGGAATGGGCTGTCTGGAGGGGTAAAGGCCCTTGGATAACCATTTACTGGGTATCTCAGGGAAGGCATCCTTGTTTAGGCACCAGCTGGATGAGAGGATGCTAAGGAAAGCCCCTTCCAACTTGAAGACTCTTGGCTGGAAAGTCGATGGGGGGTTACTGAAGGAGGCTGGGTGGAGGACCAATGTGGCCGGCCATTGCATCCAAACCCCACGTAGACACACATCCCCTTCCTGGCATCCCCAACAGATGGGGTCCACCTTCTTCCTGAAGCCCACCAGTGATGACAAACCTCCCCAAACTGCCCTTATACTCTGGGGACAGTTCTCAGGAGCAAATTTCTCCGTCTATCAAGCCTATATCTTCCTCTTTCACTCCCTCCCCCCTGCCCCCCGCCCCACAAAAAAAAGTTCTCAGGTACTCTTTTCTTCTCAAAGCTAACCATATCAAATTCCTCCAATTTATTCTCTTATGCCATGGGTTCAGGGCTCTTTAACATGCTGCCGGTGCTCCTAAGGGCAGTCTCTCTCTAGTGCTTCCTAAACTGTGATGACCAGGACTAACCACAGAATTCTAGATTGGGCTGATCAGAGCAGAGGGCAGAATGGCTCCTACCTCCTTATCCTTGGAAGCTCTTCCTCTCTATGCAGCTTAAGATCTAATCAGCTTTTTTGGCTGCTCCATTATGCTATTGACTCACGTTGAGCTTGCGGTCCACTAACACCCTCAGATCTTCTTCAGATGAACTAATGTTTAACATGCCTCCTGTGACTTGTATTTGTGAAGTCGACTTCATCCCTTCTCAGACCCTTCTCATGTCTGCTATGTGATTCACTGCAATACAAGGTATTTAGATATTGGGGTGGGGAGAAGGAAGAGTCTTTTCAGAACCCGATTCATATTTTTGGTAGGTACATAGGCACCTGGGGCCGGGAGAGGAGAAAGCTGGAGACGACTGGGCAGAGAATGGAGGCATCTGGGCCAGAAATGCCAAGTTTAATTGCTAGCTCTCTAAAAAAAAAATGGTTAACATTTTCTCCATTACTCCTTATTTCTCCATTACTCCCTTAAATCAACAAACGAGGCCCTGATTCTTAGGTGAACTGATTTCTAAGGCATATGTGCTCATGCTGAAAATGTAGTGCTTGGCTCTGCCAAGCCTGTACAGCTGGCTCTAGCCCACCCTCGTATGAGGCCAATCTGTTTGGTGGCTCACTGGATGGAAGCTCTCTGGATTTCCTCTCTGAACCTCAGCCTTCTCATCTGTTAAGTGGGAATGACGTAAGAACATGAATGTCAGTGTGACTCTCCCTTCATTTTCCACTAGAGTTCCTATGTGAAGGGAGAGAATAGGTGCTCCCAGAGGGTCAAGGCCTTGGTGGCATGGAAGGTTCAAACTTTCTGATTTGAAGGTAAGCCTGCCGGGGGTGGGGGACGGGATAGAAAGAGCAAGCAGGTCTGCCCAGGTTCTGCCTCTTTTTTCAGGCCTTGTTCTCCTGGAGCCTGAGGCGGCCAGTTCTGTTCTCTCCCTCCTCACTCCACAGGACTCTGTATGTCCCTGACTCAACTGACAGTGTCCTGCCTCTGACACCAACCAGCTGTGTGACTCTGGGCAAATGACCCAACCTGTCTGAGCTTCAACTTTGTCATTTATAGAAGAGCCCCCTTTGAGCCTTAGTTTGCTCATCTGTGAAAAGGGGATGAGAACAACACCAGCTTCCCAGGCTGGTTTCGAGGATCAAATGAAGTGATCCATGTGGGACACGAGGCAAGTGTGAGCTGCTGTGGTCATTACAATGGACCTTGGCTTCTTCCTCCGCAACGGGTCTGAGTCAGTGGATCCCTAAGTTCTTCTTGACTCTAAGATTCCATGACTTGGGGAAGCAATGGGTCATATTGGAAGGAGAACTGAGTGTGGACTCAAAGCACCCAGGTTTGAATCCTGCCACTTGCTCCTTGCATTTCCTTGGACAGGTCACTTTTCCTCTGTGATCTCAGCTTTCTTATCTACAGAAGAATGTTTGGACCAAAGGGCCTGTGAGGTCCCTTCTGGCTCTAAGATATCAATGTGACTTTGAATAGGTCATTTCCCTTCTGTAGGCCTCAGCTCCCAGCCTTTGGGGGCCCTTCCAGCTTTAGATACAGAGTCTTGTGACTTCCTGGCTAAGGATAATCAGGAAAAGTGGGCACATCACCTCCACTCCCTCCCCAGTCACTTTTGGAAAGGGGCACATAGGGAAGTCACAGGGCCTTTCTTCTCTGCTGTAGAATTTGGAGAGAACAACATCTCCCCAAATTCTGTGGCTTGTAAGACCTGGGATCAGAGTCTGAAGGAAAGGGTGAAATGGGGAAGGGTCCAGAAAGGAAACAGCCAGCATCATCACACACAAGGTACTTTATTGGTTCACATGCCTGCTGGAAGGGTTCCTCAGCCCCAGCTTCTGGGCTCATCTTCCCTCCCTCCTCCCCTCTCCTCTCATCCTCTTCCTTCTCACACTTGCTTCACTTTGTTATCAAAATCCTTGAACACATTAATCATTCCTTTCCTGTTTCACCTGTGCACCTAACCCTTACTGTTTGTCTATAGAGAAAGCAGCTGGGGGACCTCTTCCCCTTCTCCTCATCTCAGTTTCCCTCTCTGTAAAAAAGGCTGTTTGTCGAAAGTTCTCTAAGGTAACTCCCAGTTCCAAATCTATTTTCTAAAGACTCTTCACACCCCCTAAGCTCTGACATACTCTGTCTAAAGTTCCTACCAGCTCTAATGATCTACGACCCTGATGTTTCTACAGAACCCCACGCCACTGACCTCCTTTAGTATTACTAAGTCACTCATTAGAGGATGGAGGTGAGGACTGGCAGGCAGAGGGTGGGGGGAGGTGGGATAATAAAGGCTGGGCTGCCCGGAATCTCTTTTCCCACCACTGTGTAACTAATATTATTTTATCAGTTTAATCTATGCTGGGCTAGGGTGCTAAGTTTTGGGGAGTGGGTTGGGTGTCTTGGAGAAGGCCTTATCGTAGGCCCTTCCAGGATTATTTTCCATGGGGCTGTCATGACCATTCACTTGTCATGAGCAAGATCACCTTCCCCTCCAGCCCCTTTTCCTACAGAGAGCTCCCTCCACCCACTCTGGGAGGGCTTCAGTAGAGAGAAGATGACAGTATAATTGAGGACAGGGAGAATCATTTAAGTCGGAGGAAGCCTGAAAAATCAAGATCTGGTGGAGGGGCCATTCAAAAGGCAAGAGAGTGGGCATTTGGCCTTTCTGATGCAATTTACCTACGGAGACATCCCACAAAGCAGAGATACCCAGTATAACGTAGATAAGTCAGAGATAACCCAGAATGTGGGCTTAACTGATTGATAGGACAGTGCACATTAACCTAAAAGAAGCGGCCCATGGAATGTAGTTAACCAACCAAGCTGCCGAGTTAGTTGTTAACTCACAGAGGTAACTGACACTGTTGTTAACCTCTAGAGATAACCAAGAAAACTGAGGGGGGAATTGGCAGAAGGGAATTGACCAGGGGAATTGACAGAGGAAAACTGACCAAGGGGAGTTAGCAGAGAGAAACTGACCTTGCTAAGTTAACCTACAGAGGTAACTGAAGCTGTTGTTAACTTCTAGAGATAACCAATAAAACTGACTGAAGGAAATTAGTAGAGGAGGATTGACAGAAGAGAATTATCTAAAGGGAATTGACAGAGAGGAATTGACTAATGGAAATTAGTAGAGGGGAATTGACTGAAGGAAATTGACCTTGTCAAGTAAACCTGCAGAGCTCAGCTCTTCCTCCCCACTCAACTGAGCATAATTAACTCTAGAACTGCACAACAAAGTGATATTAATCTAGAGAAATAACATATAGAGCCCAAGGAGAAAATGGATTAAATGTACAGAATTACCCCGGAGGGTATAATTACCTGGTAGACCCAGCTAAGAAAGTTTATAGAGATGGTTGACAGATTATAGTTTACCTAAAGAGCTACCCTATGGTGTCATTAACCTCTAGGGAGTGCCCCACTTCCCCAGTCTATGGAACCCACAGGTCTACCTAGTGACCCTGCATGGGCAGTGACTGTGTATAATTAACCAAAAGAGGTCACTGAGTGTATGATTAACTGACAGACTGCTCCCCCACCCCAGAGTTTAATTAATTTATAGAAGTAAATAATAGGGTGTGGCGAATGGGGGGGGGGGTACTGTGAGTCATCTGTTCCTCACCATTCACTTCCCTTGCCTTGACTGACTCTCCTGACCCCCACCCCTTTATGTTCAGATGGCTAGATGGGTGTGTACTCCTTGTCATACTTCTGCATTCCCTCGTCTGGGAGCAGCACCTCCACAGTGAAGCTGACCTTCTTGGTGTGAACAAAGCTGTAGGTGTTGTCAAACCTCAGGACATCTATGGGGACAGAGAAAGAGAGACAGTGGGCAGGCAAAGGCAGCTACATTCTCCTGACCTTGGAGAGTTGGGTTCTTCTCATGACTGTGTTTATTGGTCTCAGTTGGACCAACTTCCTCCTACCTGTGTTCTCTTCTTGGGAACTGCCCTCCTTTTTCCTAAGCCTTTTACCCAACACTGATTCCCACCTGGCTCCTGCCCCAGCCTGGCTTAAGCTGCGCCAATGGGGAGAGGCCACAGTGCCTGAGCCCATGTGACTGTCTTGGCACTTGGTAGCCTTTATAGTAGTGTGAATACCCACAGAGGAGAGCAGAAAGGGTATTTAGTTGGTGCCTCTTGCTCATTAGTTTGTGACTATGGGTGAGTCACCCAATCCCCTCTTTGAGCCTCAGTTTCCTTCTTTGCAAAATGGAGATAAAACTCCCTCCCCTGACTTTCTTATATTTATTGGGAAGGTGGAATGAGATAATAACTGTGTGAACTTTAGAACACTAAAAATATAAGCTAATATTGTAAACCCCAAGGCAAAGAGCAGGGTCTGAGGATCATGGCATTTAGAACAGGAGGAGATGCTACGGGCCACCTAGTTCAAGTCCCCTCATGATGCAGAGGAGGAAACGGAGTCCCGGAGAAGTTAATGATGTCTCAAGGTCACACAGCTGGGATTTGAACCCAATTTCTCTGATTCCAAATCACTACACCAAACTACTCTGTCCCCTTAGAGTATGGTGATGGATGGGCCTGCTGCTGCCATAGTCTTCTGTATGGAGAGATGGAGAAGTAGGTTTGGGGAAGGGGGTATATGAGAGTCTGGGGGGAGAGGGGAGAAAGGGGGAAGGGAGGAGAGAAGAGGTCCTGGGAAGGTAGAAAAACAGACTTACACACGCCAGGTTCAGTGCAGGTGAGACTCCCGTCCTCAGGGACCATGTGTGCATTGTATCTCTGGCTGGCGAGCACCTCCGTCATTTCCCCAGCTCTCTGTCGCTCCCCCATCTTGGTCTTTAGGAATACCCCAAAGCCTACATCTGCCCCATCTGACATGAACTGCCACCTGTGATGGAGCCAAGAGCCTCATCAGGCACCTAAGTCTGTGGAAGCGTGCCAGAAACCTTGAGCTGGCAGAGGCAGGCCCCTTACCTGAGAACACACCCAGGGAAGAGGATCTCATACTCCACCTGATGAGAGGAGCCCCTGCTGATCTGTACTGAGTGCTCGTACTGGGTCTTTACCTGGTCCCGCACATACATGGATTTGGGGATCTCGCCACCATAGTTAATCTGGAAGCAGAGTCTAGGATGAACAAGGCCACCCTCCTTCACTCTTCTCCCCCCTTCTCTGTTCCTTCCTCCCCCAGCCTGGCCCAGGGCACTATACCTTGGTTACACACTTGGGGTTCCCATCGGGGTCTGTCAATGTTCCCCCAAATTGTACAGGCAGCTCCTCAGGGCTGATGAGCTTCAGCAAACCTTCCTTCCAGTTGGCTGGGGGAGGGGGAGGAGAAGACAGTCAGTGGGTTATCAGGTGTGAGTGAGAAGCTGTTCACCCTTTGTGGGTGTGCTCTGTTACTACTCTGGGGAGTCTCAGGGCAGGTTTTCTGTCCTGTTTGATTGCTCCTCAGGCTGCCTGCCCTACACTCGGCTAGGTAGCCTTCTATACTCTGCTGTCACTCACTCCTCCCTGGCAGCTCCTGCCAGGGAGGGATCTGGCTGGGATCATAGTTATATGGCATTCTCCACTTAGCAGGCTCGTGATGTATGGAGGAAGAAACTGAGACTCAGAAGATTTTGGGACGTGTTCATAAGGCAATGTTGCAGCCAAGGGTAGCCAAGTGATTTTCTTTCTTTTCTTTTTAAATCAACCTT
Source organism: Pseudochirops cupreus (assembly GCA_028627135.1). Taxonomy (NCBI): domain Eukaryota; kingdom Metazoa; phylum Chordata; class Mammalia; order Diprotodontia; family Pseudocheiridae; genus Pseudochirops; species Pseudochirops cupreus. Next base: position 582,725,266 of record CM053580.1, read on the forward strand.
GAATCACTGGATCCATCACTTATCAGCTGTGTGTTACTTAACTTTTTTTAATGAGAAGTTTGGATTAGACTTGCAGGGCTGGGGAACCTGCTGACTTGAGGCCACATGTGCTGGTCAAGTGTGGCCCTTTGACTGAGTCTGCCTTTGGATTGACCACACTTGAGGACCTTGAGGGCCACATTGTGGGTTTGGATTCAGTCAAAGGGTTGCACTTGAGGACCTAGGGGGCCACATGAGGCCTCGAGGCCACAAGTGTCCCACCCCTGAATCAGAGAATCTCTAAGGTCCAGATCCTGGGATCCTCTGAATATTTTCTCCTTCTCCCCTTCATGCTCACCCGGTTTGTTTTTGGAAGCAGTAGGAGGCTGTTTGAGCCCAGATGCATTGTGTAGCTGCCTAGCAACCAAATGAAACCAGGTCAGACCACTGGAGAAGAGATGGGGACTTAGTTACAACAGGGGAAAGCCAGAGGTGAGGAATGAAGAGCTGACAGTCTCTCTAGGCTCACTATGCTTTGTCCATGAATTCTTTGGGATTAACTTTATCCTATTGGGTATTATTAACTACATTCCATCAACTGGCTTTATGATTTCTCTGGCTACTAAAGTGAGGTTTAAAAGGGATAAAAGGGTTCCAAAAATCATTTTTACAAGAACAAGATGGGAGAAAAATGGCTAGATGCTCATTTGAAAAAATCTGGAGGTTTCAGAAGACCAGAAGCTCCACATTAATTAACAATGCAGTATGGCGGCCACAAAAGCTAATGACATCTTAGACTACATGAAGAGAGGTTCAAAGTCCAGGAAAGACCGGGAAAGGGATGGTCCTTTTGGATTCTGTGTGGGCAAAATCCACCTGGAGTGCTGGGGTCAGTTCTGGATACCAAAATTTAGGAGGGTCATTGACAAACTTGTTCCAGAGGAGGGCAGCCAGAGTAGGGAAGGGCCTTGAGTCCATGGCATATAAGGACAGGATGAAGGCACTTTGGGTGCTTAGCCTGTACAAGAGACAATTCCAAGGGATGTGAAAGCTGCCATCTTTAGGTCTGTGAAGGATTGTCATGTGGAGTAGGACTGAGCTTCGTTCTGCTTGGCCCCAGAAGACACAACAAGGAGCCATGGGTAGAAATTGCCCCTGGGAGAAATGTAGGCCTGTTGTCAGGACAAGCTTCCTAACAAGAGCTATCAGTTGGACCAGGCTTCCTTGGATGACATCCTCTCGTAGTGTGTGTGTGTGTGTGTGTGTGTGTGTGTGTGTGTGTGTGTTTGTGCATGTTCAAACAAAAGCTAGAACACCATTGGAAGAGATTCTTCTCTATGTCTGGACTGGCCCCAATGGCCTCTGGGGCCCCTTTCCACTCTGAGATCCTGGGATGCTGGGACAGGGACATCTTTGGGTTCAGGATGCCTTGCTGAGTTTTTCTGAAAGGTCAGTCACCTCAGCAAGCTTGGTGGTGTCACCACACTCTGTTGGGGCTCTCTCTATGGGGACTACACTTTGTAGGGTATCCCTGCAGGGTCACAGTGCCCTATCAGCTGCTGCTTCAGGCTAAGTCTTGTTTGGTCCACTGTAGGCTAATTATATTATCTTTTTTTTTTTTGGAGGGAATTCAGCTTCTCTAACTTGACTTGTGGGCTTACAAAAGGCCTGAGATGGTGGAGATTTGCTATGAGACACGCCTATCCCTCATGGTACCCATTTGGGGGGAAATGACTCTCAGTCTAGAATTCTTGGACAGGTCCATTGGTGACAGGACTTGGGGGAGGAGGAGAAGAGAGAGGAGAAGGAAGAGGAGGAGTAGGAGGAAAAGGAAGAAGAGGAAGAGAAGGAGAATGAAGAGAAGAAGGAAGAGGAGGAGGAAGAGGAGCAAGATCCAGACTGGTGGAGGGTAGAGCTACTCACTTCCCAGCACGACAATCTTCCTGCGAGTGTCTTCACTCAGGAAGGGTTTCATGAGATTGTAGCCCACAGGGAATAGTTTGGTGGCTAGAAAGAGAAACGTGGAGAGACTGGATGAGTTCTGCAGCTACAACCCTGAAGAAAGCTCTACGCTGGTGGTGCTATGGCAAACCTGGACAGCTCCAGTCAATCAAAAGTAATTAAAAACCAATCGTGTGTGGCCCCTGGGCTGGGCCCTGGAGGAGATATAATGTTTGTATGACACCAGCCCTGCTCTCACAGAGCTTACAGTTTAATAGAGGAACTATGGTTTTTATTGAAGCCAGTCTTGGCTGGGTGTTGTGAGGATTGGAGAGGAGAGGAGATGACAGTGGAGAGCAGAGGACAGTGCTCTCCCTCAAGGAGCTGAAACTGACATTGGAGTTGTGCAAGATGGAATTAACACATGGAAATCAACAGGAGAAAGACACAAGACAGTGCTAAAGAGGGTGATATTGACCCTTGGGCAGATTGACCTGGATTTGCAGTCTGGAGAGTGAGGGTTCACACCCTGCCTCTGAGGAGTGCTGGTTGTGTGACCCTGGGCAAGTCATTAATCACTGTCTGCCTCAGTTTCCTCATCTTTAAAATGTTGATAATAATAGCACCTAATTATGTCTCTGGGTTGTTGTGATGATAAAATGAGATGCTGTTTGTTAAGTGCTTTGCAAACGTTAAAGTGCCATGTAAAGGCTGCTTCTACAGTGATGTTGAGGACACTGCACTAGCCGCCTTCCTGCACTGGACTTCTCTGTCCCCATTTTCTGGTCCTGGTCTCTTCCTCTTGTCTGGACCTTTGTCCAGGCTGTTCTGTAATAGACTTCTCCCACATTTCCATCTGTTGATATGCACCCTCCTTTCAAGACCTACTTCAAGTGCCTGTCCCCCATGGAGCCCTTCCTAAGCTGCCTGGGTGACTTTACCCATCACTAATATCTCACGGGCCCTGAAACCTTTGGGGGGATCCCCCTCCCCCAGCTCCTGGTGCTCTCCCCACTGAAATTATCTTTCTTATATTTTGTATCTGCTTTTATTTGTCAAAGTCATTTCCCTTAATAAACTGTAAATACCGTGAGGGCAGGAACTGGTTCATTTTTGTCAAAGTTACCGTGAGGTCTCACCCAGTGACTGGGACAAAGTGGGTGTTACATTGAAATGAATTGTGGAGTCACAGATTTGAGAGACAGAAGGGGCCCTTTTTGGATCCAACCCATCAAGGAAAGGAATCCCCACTATGTGGTGCCCAGTGCCCAGTGCCCTCCATCCTCTGCGGAGGGTCAGGGTAGCCCACCGCCCTTGGGCCAGGCCATTTCCCTTGGTCACAGCTCTCCCTGTCCAGAACTTCTCCCTGACATATAGCCGATTCTGCCTCTTTGAATCTCCCGATCTTTGCTCCTGGTTCTTCCTCTCAGCTCAAACAGAACAACCGAATCAAGTCAGGGCAGACATGACTTTGGGTGTTTTTCAGAGGAGGAAACTCTGTGGTAAAAGTGACTTGCCCAAGGTCATCAGGCTAGTAAGTGATGGAACCTAGACTTGAACCCAGATCTTGTAATTCTCAGGTCAGTTGGTAACTGAGTTGCCTGTGGTCCACAAACCCTAAGAACCAACAAATGTCTATTATGCGTCTATTCTGGGCCACGGCTTGGGCTTGGCACTGGGGCCAGAAAGGCAAAACTGAAATGATGCTTGCCAATGTATCGGGGGGCAGCAGGACTGGCCTCCAGCTCAGGACAGACATGGGCATGGGCGTGGTTGGTGGCAGCCCAGCCCTATGCCATGGGCCCATGGTGGGTGGGTGGGGTCTCTGAGGGCAAGGTGTGATCAGACTTACCCTTTATAATGAGCATGAACTTGAGCCTCTCTGGGTAGTTCTCTTCCAGAAGACTGAAAAACTGTGAAGCCAACAAGGCAGGTGCCCATTAGACCTTGGGGAGCCCTCTCCCCTGCCTCCTGATCACTCCGAGCCCCCTTCAGTCCTGGGAAGCCAGAATCAGGGCACCTCGGAAGGGAAACCTTTCCATCCCCTGGGGGCTCCCCCTTCCCATGACCAGCCCTCTCTGGGTACAGCCCAGGAGACCCCTCTTCCAAAACCCTCTATCCCAGGCTGCCTGGGTACAATCTCAGAGTCTTGTGAGACACGGGTAAAAGACATTAAGTCAAATTTCACTCAAATTCTGTTCCTGCTAATAATAACTGCTAACTTACAGAGCACCAACTGCGTGCCAACTGTAACTTCTGGGGCAAGTCAGCACCACACTGAGGTGGACAGGGCACTGGGTTCGAATTTTACCTCTGATACTTGTGATTGTGTGACTGTGGGCAACTCACTTAAACTCAGAGTGCCCCAGTCTCTTCATATGCCAATAGGGATGGGTTTGGACTGATGCTCCAATGCCATGATGTCCTTGGTTCCTCCCAACTCTAAATGTGACCTCAGTAATTGATAATTTGGGGGAATTGCCTAACACACTGACAAGTGCAGTGACGTGTTCAGGGTCTCACTGCCTGTGGCTCCAAAGTAGGACCTGAGCCCAGGTCTTGTTGGCTCTGAGGCCTTCTCTCTATCCATTCTCTTAATCTCATTTTACAGATGAGAACACTGATGCCCATGGAGATGAAGCAGATTCTCCAGAGTCACAGGTATGAGTCAGAGGTGGGGTTTGAAGCCAGGTTCTCACTCCTGGCCAGCTCCCTACCTGACCAAGCTCTCTCTCCATCCAAAAAAGGGATATTTTGGATTCTACCGCAGACCAAACTCTCTTCTCTAAAGGAAATAGCTACCAGGGAGCACGTAGTTGGTGGGTCC
>CM053580.1:582730512-582750235 GCA_028627135.1 Pseudochirops cupreus
GCCATCCCCCAGCTGAGCGGGGAGCTCTACCGGCGGGCCACCGACTGGAACCAGCTGGACACGCTCCTCTACCGCCACTTCAACGCCAGCTTCTGGCGCAAGGTGGAGGCCTTTGGGCTTGAGCGCATGGCCCAAGAGGTGGCCTCCCTGCGGCGGGAGAATAAGAGAATGGAAAAGATTTGCATTGATGGTGAGCATGCAGTGGATGCCAAGGACATTAAGAAACCATCACTGCAACCCTGGCAGGCAATGGGGGCAAAGACAATCCTTGGTTACAATCTAAAGAAGGGTATCAGTCATCCGTATGACCAGTTGTGCCGGAAAATGGTGACGCCTGATATCCAGTACATGAGTGAACTTGGGGTCAACCTGTGGGTCACCAAATTATGGGGGTACATCAGGAAATTGCTGCAGATTTGATAGCTACCTTTTCCTTGCCAGTTGTCTCTGTTATTTCTGGTTCAAAAGGGCATGCCCAAGGGGCATCCTTTACTCAGGGCGGAGTGGATGAACCTTTGGGCTAAACCCTCAGGGCAGTCAATAAGGTGATAAAGTCTGCCCTCCACCTTCCAAGTCAGGCCAATATCTTCCTATCCTTACCCTACCTTTGGGCAAGACATCCTAGAAAATGGGCAAAGATCTGAGCATTACCTCACAGAGCCCACTGGGTGAGTTTACAAAAGTCCGGGTCAAATTATACTGGATATGAAATGTCTTCAGTGAAGAGCAGTGTTTGAATAATTATATATAGTTCAGATTTTTTTAAAGAGACATTCTGCTTTTATGGAGCAGCCTCTGAAATAAAATAATTTGTTCTTTCTGTTTTATACGTGTAGTAAGTGAGATTAAGGAGAAAAGGGATCATTCCCTGGGATAAAGTGGCCCAAATTATTGGGATAAATTCCTTGGACTCCACTTCCCACAATGCTCAGTGTCTGGACACTGAGGATGGATATTTCCTGGTGAAGACTTGAATGGGTAGTCTCTTGGGAGGCAGGACACTTAAAAAGTTGGTCTACAAGAGGTAGTTCTGAGTGGATATGAGGAGGCTAGCCCAGGACTGGGGAAGACAACAATACCAGCAGACCTCTGATGACCTCAGAGCAAGTAAGAGTTCCCTTAGATCCCCACCCTTCTTCCAGTGACTTTACAGACCTCAAGCCTGCCCTGAGAAGCTTGTCCATGAGGCAGAGACACAGAGATGGGTAAGGTCCCACCCATAGCCCTGTCATTGAGGTGACATTGAGAGGTTCTAGGTCAGTCATTTTCAGGGAGTAGACCTGAACTCTAAGGTTTTTACTCCTGGATCATGAGTTTAGAGGTGACTTCCCCAAATTCAGGGTGATTAAGGATTATGTTATAATCACCCTGGAGTCTGTAAGGGAGGGACTTCCCTTATTTGCATCTAGGGCATAAGAATGGCTAGAATGTTAGGTCATTTCAGTGCTGTTATTTTCATTGCTTTAGTATCTAAATTAATTTGATGAAATTTCATCATGAGTTTGCAGCTGGCACAACATTGGGAGGCATAGCTAATGTACTGGATAATCACTGAGTTAAGAATCAAAAAGATCATGATAGAGCAGATTAGAGCTTTGGGCTGAATGACAGAAGATGCATTTCAGTGGTGATCAATGTGAAGTTGTTATGGTCAAGAAATAGTTAAGAAATATTTTCTGAAGTTAGTGGTCAGCCTGGTGAAACTCTATGGTATACAGCCAAGTGAAACTCTATGATAATTAGTCAAGTGAAACTCTATGAACCTGGGAAGCCTCCCTAGAGTGATTTATCTCTACCTGGGAGGCCGGCCTAGGGTAATCTATCTTTTCCTTGCTCAGTCGTCATGCCCTGTGCCCCTCCGCTTACCTTGCAGACCCTCTCTGCTCAGCCCGTCCGCTTTCCTTAGTAACCGCTTGTTTGTATCTATGTGAGAACCTGCTTAGTAACAAATTGTGTTAGATACGTAAACCTAATGAAATGTATAAAAGGTTCTCCACCCCCGAACTCGAGGCTGCTCCCCCTTTAATTGGCATGGAGTAGCCCCAGCTGGTAAATTAAAGCTCCTTAAAACTTTTTAATTCGGATTCTGTGGTCACTTTGTTAAGACTCATCAATTCATGTCATTTCAAAGTCTTACATTTGGTTCAGAAGATTGTCAACATAAGGACAAGAATGAGGGGCTATTATGAGACAGCAGGTTGTTTGGAAAAAGCTCTGGGAGTTGCAGTGAACTGCAAACCTAAAGTGAGCCAGTAGTATGAGATGGCAGCTAAAAAAAATTGGCACCATCTTGGCCTGAATGAAGAGAAGGGTAGAGAGCACCAAAGCATAGCAAGGTAATTGTCCCTCCATGTCCTGCCCGGGTCCTTGTAACATCTAGAGTCTTATGTTCTTCTGGGCAGGAGGATCATTGATAAGATGGAGGGCAGCCAGGAGGGTAAAGGACCTTAAGTCCATGTTATGTGGAAATGAGGTGAGTCCAAAGAGAAGACTCAGGGGGGACATTAATCATTGTCATTAAGTATTTGGGGAATTTTCATGTGGGATCAGCTGTGTAAGGGTGTTTTGGAACATCAGCCAATGGGAGCGCACCACGACAGTCTGGGGACTGGATTGAGGACCGCGTGTGTCTTGTAGCCGTGGCCACAAAGTACCTCGTCAGCCTTTGGGCTTGACTGAAGGACGGCATGTAGTCAGAAGGCATGGTCACGCGAGATGTCTCCTTATCCTGGGGACTGGATGTGAGTGGCTTAACCAGGCGGCGATCCCACCCAAGGGGGAAGGACTGGGGCTAGAAGATAAAAGAACAAGCTTTGCGTAGTGCTTGCAGCAATAAATACCTCGAAAGTACGATCTGAGTCCTGGGTGTTCTGTGGGGGGCGATCTTCAAGGTTGAAGCCAGCGAAAGCTGAAGCCGGAAAGGTAAGAGTCAGCGAGGTAAGTATAAAGTGAGGATTGGGACCCCTTTTACAGCTGTGCTCCCTTTGACCAGAGAGTAGAGCCAGAAGCAACATGTGGGAGTTGCAAGGAGACAAATTGAGAGAAAACTTTCTGACCATTAGAGCTATCCATAAGTGGGATGATTGACCTTGTGAGGCAGTGGTTCCTGCCCTTCTTGAAGGTTCACAATCAAAAGCTAGATGACCATTAGTCCAACATGTTGTAATGGAGCATCTTTTTCAGTTACAGGTTGGAGTAGATGGTTGCTGGGGTCTAAAATTCTGCACCTCTTTAAAATGATCTGCTATTATATTGGTAGTTTATACAATCTCCTGAGTAGATACCATTGGACTGGTGGAGACTTATGGTCTCATGATTTGCTTATTTGATGACGCAAAATACTCCTACAGTGTGTGTTTTAAAAGTAGCAAATAATTCTAGAGCTAGATTTTGGGGGTGGCAGAGTAGATAGAACTCTGGACCTGGTGTCAGGATGATTTGAATTCAAATTCAGCCTCCTGACATGTCCTAGCTCTATGACCCTAGGCAAGTCACTTAACCATATTTCAGTTTCCCTAAGTCTTAAATAAAGACAATAACAGCACCTATCTTCTAGGGTGGTTGTGAGGATGGAATGAGATAGTATCTGGAACGTGCTTAGGACAATGCCTGGCACATAGTAGGTGTATAATAAATGTTTGTTCCCTTCCCTTTCCCCATTTGGGATTTTTACGAGGTTTTTTCTTATGTTGTTTTGATCCTTGTTGTTTTAGACATGCCTCTTCATAACCCCGTTTAGGATTATCTTGGCAGGGTACTAGAGTAGTTTGCTATTTCTTTCTCCAGCCCACTTTACAGATGAGAAACTGAGGCAGGGAAAAATTTTGGGAGAGTCTACGCTATGTCAATATTTCAAACTATATTTTGATACATCCTTCTAAGAAAATATTAAGAAAAATTATTTATCAGGATGTGTGCCACACTAATAGAATACATGCAAGATTTAAAAATATATATATTTTCCTCAATTATCTAAGCTATAATTTAGCAGTAGTTTTCCAGTGCAAATCCTACTTCTCCCACCAACAAACTGATTCAAGCAATTAATTTGACAATGAGCATGGCCAAAGGGGCCTTTTGCTTTGCTTCATGATTTGTTACAAGGGCTTTGTTTTCCTTTTTTCTGTTCTACTGGGGTTAGGGGTGAAGGGGAATGAGAGGGAGAGGAAATCAATTTTTGTGAACTGAGAAAAATTGTTTTAAAAGAAGTCAGACTGCATTTTTTTAAATGGTGTTGAAGTATCCTATATAATTATTTGTGCTCAAGTGACACTATTTTTCCTCAATTGGACACTGTTTGATCATGTGCATGCTTGAGCAATCACATGGGTTTTTGCCTATTGGAAGCTGGGCTTTAGCAGAATTGATCCTCCTTGTGATTCTGATACAGAAAGGACTTTATATCATCCTTTGGACATGTCAGGGAATGTCAGAAACTGTGAAAGAAGGAACACTGAGCAGGTCACTAGGTGACCTATAAGAAACCATGGAGTGTCCCAGGATCTCCAAGGACATAAATGTTCAGGATGTCACTTGGACACTAGTTATCAAAACCCCATATTTTATCCTACAATATGTTGCTTACAAGAAACGCACTTGAAGCAGACACACACAGAGTAAAGAAAAGCCTGGAAAGATGTACAAACTGATGCAAAGTGAAATGAGCAGAACCAGGAAAATACTCTACACAGGATCAGCAACATCATGTGATGATCAAACTATGAATGATTCAGCTTTTCTCAGCAACACAATGATCCCAAGACAAGTATAAAGGACTCACAAAAGAAAACTCCATCCATTTCTGGATAAAGAACTGATGGACTTTGAATGCAGATTGAAGCATATTTTTTTCACTTTATTCTGTCTCATAGTATTTTTTAAAAATCTGTTTTTTTTATCTGTTTTGATCTGTTTCTTCTTCCAAACAGTGATGAATTTGGAAATATGCTTTTCATGATAGCATATGTATAAACTATATCAAACTGCCTGCTGTTTTCAGAAAAGGGGAGGGGAAGGAGGGAGGGAGAAAAATTTGGAACTCAAAATCTTGTAAAAATGAATGCTGAAGGGGGCAGGTAGGTGGTACAGTGAATAGAGCACTGGCCCTGGAGTCAGGAGGATCTGAGTTCAAATCCAGCCTCAGACACTTAGCACAAAAGTAGCTGTGTGACCTTGGGCAAGTCACTTAACCCCAATTGCCCTACCTTCCCCCTTCCAAAAAGCAAAAAAAAAAAAAAAAGAATGCTAAAAATTGTGGGGGGGAAATAACATACTAGTTAATAAAATTAAAATAAAATTTTAAAACATTAATAAAAGACTATTTAAAGCAAAACAAACAAAAACCCTATATTGCCAGCCAGGAGTTGGGGAACAAATTTAAAACTTTCACGGTGAGAGAAGGTTGGATCAAAGGTGATAGAAAAATCTTGCTGAGGAGAACCGTGACACTGTTGGCAGCCAGTGACTCAATGACCAAGCAACAACCCAGTGCTCACACTTTCCTCTGTAGCCAGTGACCCTATGATAACAATGGCATTAAAGAGCCTTAAAGAAGTAGGCTGTGGGGACGGAGTGGGGAGAGCATAAACTTACCAGTATAAGGTGATCAATGTTAAAAAAAAAAAACTACACTATATTTCATGGGGGTTTCTCCATTCGTCAGGAAAGAAACCCTTAAATTCCTAGTTAGGGCAGGGGTATGGCAGGGGTCTGCTGGGGGGAAGTCTAGAGGAACAAAGAAGAGCATCAGAGGATCTGCTTTTGATTCTCTATGCTCCTTTGGTTGCCCCTACCCTTTTCTCCAAACCAGACCATCAGAGACCATGCCAGGAAGCAGCTAAGCCACTTAGCTTTGCACTCTCCCAGATACTGTGTCCTCAACCCTCACTCCAATCCTTTTCAGATCCATGGCTGGCTGCATGCATACCCTCTTCCCCACCAGCTTTCCACTCTTTCCCTGAGAACCACAGCCAAATCACCACTATTTCCTCTGGAAAGGGTGTGTAAATGGATGTAGAAATAACCAATAAAACTAAAAGCTAGTTCTTTGAAAAGACTAATGAAATCGATAAACTTTTAGCCAACCTCATTAAAAGGAAGAGAACAAAGATGTAAGTCAACAACATGGCAAATGAACAAAGCGAAATCACACACACACACACAGAACAGAAGGAAAAAAATATGGCAGCCCACTATTCACAATTATATGCTAAGAAAATTAAGCATATAAAGGAGAGGAATGGCCAAAGCAAAAAGACCAAGTTGAGATCTTAAATAATCCATTCTCAAAAAAAGGAAAGAATAACCAACTGTAAAGGAGCAAATAAAGAAAAAATCCTAGTCCTGATAGATTCTTTGGAGAATTCTATCAAACTTTTAAGTAAAAATTAATAATTTAATTTCATATTGATTTATTAATAAATTGCTTACTTTTACAAATTATTATATAGAATTATTAATATTATATCATATATTTAGAAATTCTTTGAATTTAATTTAATAAATTAATTTAAAATAAAATTAATAAAATAATTACTACAAATGGCTATAAATACTGCACAAATTATTCTCAAAAAATTAGAAATAAAACTCTCTATCAGATTCCATTTATGGGAGAAATGCAGTCCTAATACCTAAACAAAGAAAGGAAAAAACAAAGAAGAAATATAAACCAGCATCACTAGTGAATATCAGTTTAATCGTCTAAAATAAAATCCTACCAAATGAATGAGAGCAATTAATCCAAGAAATCATTATGACCAAGTTATATTTGTAACATGGAGGATGGTTCAATATTAGAAAAATAATTAATATAGTTTTTTTGAAAAGCATCCAAAATCAGGTAATTCTCTCACATAGTAATGATTATGGTAATAATAATTGGTAATATTCATTTATAGCACTTACTATGTGCCAGATACGGTGTGAAGCACTTTACAATTATCTCATTTGATCCTCACAACAACCCTGAGAAGTAGGTGCTATTCTTATCTCTTTTATCAATAGGGAAACTGAGGCAAACATGTTAAGTGACTTGACTGGGGTCACACAGCTACTAAGTGTCATAGTCTAGATTTGAACTCAGGTCTTTCTGCTCTAGGTGCACTGTTATTGTGCCATTTAACTGTCCCTGTACCACGTAACTTCCTTTAATTGATGTAGAAAAGTCTTTGACAGATGTACAACACTGATTTATGCTCCAAATCCAACAAATTATAGGCATAGAGATATCTTTAAAAATGGCATATCCATTTAGAACAAAGTGCAATGATTATAGGTAATGAGTATGCATAGAAGTGGGAGGAAGACTCATATGTACAAAAATATTTATTGCAGCTCTCTTTGTGTTGGCAAAAAATTGGAAATTAAGGGGATGCCCATCAATTGGGGAATGGTTAAACAAGTTGTGGTATATGAACGGAATGGAATACTATTGTGCTATAAGAAATGGGGAGGAGATGGTCTTCATATTCACCTGGAAAGTCCTATAAAAACTGATGCTAAGTGAGAAGAGCAGAACCAGGAGAAATTTGTGCACAGTCACAGACACATCGTATATGTGACGACCAACCTTGATAAACTGGACTCTTCTCAGCAACGCACAGTTATAAGACAGCTCTACAAGTCTCAGGATGGAAGGAGATATCTACATTCAGAGAAAGATCTAGAAAGACCAGAGTTTAAATGGAGACTGAAGCAATCTACATGCCATCATTCTTTTCCATGTTTGGTTCTCTTTCTTTTTTCCCATTGATTACTCCATCGGTTACAACCCTTCTATACAACCAGACTAATGTCTAATGTGAAAGTATTTGCAGATCCTATACTTGATTGCATGCTGCTGTGGGGGGTGGGGAGAAAATTTGAAACTCAAGGGATTGTGGAACTGAATCTTGTAAACTAAAAGTAAATAAACAAATCAATTAAAAAATATAAAAGGAAGACTGCTTATTCTCTTTGGTATACTTAATAAGGTTCTGTAAATGCTAGCAATAGAACCAAGACAAGAGAAAGAAAATAAATGGATAAAGATCAGGAAAGAGGAGAGAAAACTATTCTGTTTTGTTGGCAAATGATGTCTTACTCAAGAAATCCTAGGAAATCATCAAAGATGTTAATTAAAACAATAGCTTCTGCAAAGTTGCCGACCACAAAATAAGTGCAGGAAAGTCAATAGAATTTCTATGTAATTATAACAAAATCCAAAAGCCAATCAGGGAAAGGGAAATTCTATTAAAAATAACAACAAAAATGCATAAAGATTTTAGAAGCTCAATCTACCAAAACACATAAAATATTTGGATAGATTCAATTACAGAGAGCTTCTTTAAAAAAAAAAAAAAGAACAAATTCAATACCTGAAGGAATATTCAGTGTTCATGGCTGGGAAGTACTAACCTGATAAAATGACAATATAAAAATTAATTTACAATTTTAATGTTGTACCAATTTATCAAAAAGATGTGTTATAGAAATCAATAAAATAATAACAAAATTCATCAGGGGAATAAACTAACTAGAATACCAAGAGAAATACTGAAAAAGATAGGAAAAGGGGGACTAGAGCTATATAAAGCAATAGTCATCAAAATCCTCTGTTGTTGATTAGAAATTTGAGAAGTAAGTTGATGGAAAAGACTAGACAAGGGAGGAGAACCAGAAGCAATGAAACTCAACAACTCAGTATTTGGTAAACTTAAAAATATAAGTTACTTAGGAAAGAACTCACTATTTGATAAAAAAAAAAATTGCTTAGAAAACTGGAAAACAGACTAGTAGAAATTAGGTTTAGACCAAGATCTTCTACTATAGTCTAAAAGAAATTCAAAATAGACACATGAACTTAATACTAAATCCCATGGCACTGAAAAATTAGAACACATGCAGATTAGATTCCTTTTACACCTATGAATGAAAGAGGAAATCTTAACCAAACAAGGGATAAAGGAAATTACAAAAAATAAAACGTATAATTTTGATTACCTGAAAGTAAAAAAACCTTCTGCTCAAACAATATTAGTGAATCAAGCATAAGAAGGGAAGTGGTCAAAGGGGAAAAAAATCTTTGTATCAATTTCTCAGATAAGGTTATGGTAACCAAGCTATGTAGATAATTAAGATAGATATAGATACAGATGATATAGAGATAGATATACATAGAAAAAAAATCAAAAGTCATGGCCCAATAGAGAAGTGATTAAAGGATATGAACACACACCTCTAAAAAGATTTACATGCTATTAACAACCATATGAAAGAATGCCCCAAATCATTAATGATAGAAAAATGGAAATGATAATCACTGTAAGCTATTACCTCAGTATCAGCAAATTGACAAAAATAGCAAAAAATGGGAATAATCAGTATTGGGAAAATTGAGGTGTTGTGAATTAGTACAACCATTTTGAAAAGCACTTGGAATAATGTAAACACAGCGTCTCAACTCCATACTCTTTGACTCAGAGATTCCACCACTAGGCATATACTCCAAGGATGTCATTGGTAAGAAAAATGTTCCCACATAAACAAGAATATTTATAGTGACAATTTTGTGGTATCCAAGAAGAGGAAACAATGCAGATACTCATTGAGAGGGGGATTTTGTGGTATCTAAATATAATGGAATGTTGCTGTGACGTAAGAAATTACAGAAATTAGGATGAATATAGAGAAGCATGAAAAGAGCTCCATGAGCTGATGCAGAGTGAAACAGAGCCCACAAACATTTATTAAGAGCCTACCATGTGCCAGGAACTGTACTAAACACTGGATAGAAATCTGAAGAAGAAAGACAGCCTCTGCCCAAGGCACTTGCTATCTCACTGGGAAAACAACACACCGAAGTGGGCTGAGAGGGCTGGCCTGGGGCCCTCTTTAAATGGAGACTTTGGGAGCAATCTTTTGCTCTGCCCTCCAGCCCTCTGATCAAATAGGAAGGATGATCTGAGGATGCTGAGAATACTGATCAAGTGGGAGGACCAAAGTTGCTGCCATCTTGGTAGGATAATGAGGTAGGATTTTTTTTGATGAGGTTTCCTGGGTGCTTGATGGAAACAATATGCACAATGACCACAATGATATAAAGAGAAAACACTATAACCACCAAACAATCAAAAGTGAATGCTGCAAAATTACAAGGAACAAGCTTTGCCTCAGTGAAGAGATAGGAGGAAACATCTCCCCTCCTTTACAGAAGTGGGCAGTCCTTAGCCAGGGGTGTCATGAGGCTCAAAAGAGCCAATAGATATAAAACACTTTGCAAACATGATTGTTGTTGTCATTCACCGAACCTTCCACTTTCTTTCTGCTGAGTTCAAATGCTATTTTTTGGAACAATATAGGGGTATGTTGATATAGATTTAACAACCAGGTTCTCAATAAAAAATGCACACATAAACCTAAATTTAATCTGCATTTTTAACCTGTTGTTAAGCCTAGACAATCTACAAGAGTACAAATTAGACCCTGACTGGCAGCAGTTGCTGATTTCTGTGATGTAAATGATCACTCTGAAAATTTAATAAGCTACTGCTTTAAGCTGGTGAGAGCTGGCTCCTACACATCCCTATACACAGGGATATAACACTGCAGATATTTTCAGACTTCTTCAGTATGACAATCAGTATAGCTGGTGGTTTCTTTTCTTCTTATTCTTTTCTTCTCTTTTTTTCTTTAAAAATATTATTTGTTGAGAGTGGACCCAAGATGGTAGAGAAAAGAGAGGGACCTGCCTGAGCTCTCCCAAATTCCCCTCCAAACAACTTTTAAATAATGTCTCAAAATGAGTTCTGGAGTGGCAGAATCCACAAAAGGATGGGGTGAAACAATTTTCCAACCCAAGAAAACCTAGAAGGTCAGCAGGAAAGGTCAAACCAGGGTAAGAGTGGAGCACAGTCTAGTGCAGACAATGCTGCCATACGACAACAGCAGACCTTGGGGGCAATTGAATTGATGGTGGAAGCTTCTGGAGCTCTCAGCCCACAGATGGTAAGAGGGGGTCAGACAACTGGTGAGAAGGAGATTGCAGGGGTCCCTTTGCTGTCACCGGGTGCAGGAACATATGCAGATCACAGTCCTGGGTCACAGGCTGTAAAGCCAACCATGAGCACCTTTCCACAAGACAGCTTCACGGTTCTGATTACGTACTATAGTGAGCTCTCTATTTATACAGTAACAAACCAAGACAAAACATTGAGAGAAGCCAAAGTACGACATTCCCAACGTTACTGCATAACAAGTTATCACTAAGTGGCCACATAGTTTTCACCAAAGTGGTCACATAGTTTTAAATAAAAGATATCATTCAGTAAGTACTTAACTCAATCATCCTTAGGGAGCAAGCCTTCTTAAGGGACACAAAGTACAAAGGTCAAAGTTCTCCACCCCTAGGTCACAGTAAATCATAATCTCAGCATCAGGTACTCAAGAAGAGGTCTTTTCATCTTGACTCAAGGCTGGCTCTCAGCTTCCATGTTTCCTCTTCCATGGTCCCTGCTCCTGCCCAAATCTGTGCAGCTGTCACCTGGATTCAAAGGCAGGCAATTCTCAGCTCCTTGTCCAGTTCCTCATCCAGTTCCCATTCCATACTGAAGCTCACAGTGTCCAGTCCACCTCAAGTCCTTCACAGTTTCTGTTTCTGGGAAGACAAAGCTTAATGAAGCCAAAACAACATGCATACACATAAATTCACTATCTGCCTGTGATATCAACAGAGACTCACAAACAAGGTTCAAGGGGTCAACACAAATCATCAACATAGAAATCAACATAGACACACAAACAAGGTCTGAGAACTCAACACAAATCATCAGTACAATCCCAGGACCTCTGAATCTCTCCTCCAGGACTTCTGTAAACAGACAACCAGAAAGTCATCTTTAAGTATCACAAACAAACATCATCACAGACAGAGCAGACAAACAGAGTTCTGGGATACCATAAGTTTTCTCCTTCTTAACTCTGCCACCACAAGAGTTCTCTATTCAGTTCTTCTCAGTTCTGCTCAGTTCTCAATTCCTCTGTTCTCAGTTCTTCTCCCTTCTCAGTTCTGCTCTCTCAAGCCTGGACCTCTCCTTATATGGACCTCTCCTTCCTGTTGCATCAGCAAGAAGAGTTCACAAGTTCTAGGGTTCACATGTTGTGGGGTTCATGAGTTCTGCTCCTTAACAAAGACTTGAAACAATCATGGGCAAGAACTGAAACAAAGTGTCAACTAAATAGCTGAAACAAGGTGTTAACTACTTCTTTGCTTGCCATTGCACAGTCCTTGGGTGAGGATGAGCAGCAGCACATCAGACCTTGTGGCCACAGGGGAGCAGGGACTCTGGTCATAGTTCCAGGGCAGGAAAGAGTGCTCATAGTCACTCACAGATCGCAGGACAGGGCAGGTATGTAGTGACCACACATCTCCTTAAATCATACCATCTTGGAGGAGCTGAAAACTTAAGATCCCCAGAACTAGCTCTCCAAACAGCTGCACAGAAAACCTAAAGTTTGGAGCAGTGCCCCTTCCACTCTAGGAGCAGAGCCCAGCTTTAACATAAATTTTTTTTTTGCTTTTTTGGAGGGGGGAAGGCAGGGCAATTGGGGTTAAGTGACTTGCCCAAGGTCACATGGCTAGTAAGTGTTAAGTGTCAGAGGTCAGATTTGAACTCAGGTCCTCCTGACTCCAGTGCCAGTGCTCTATTCACTGCACCACTTAGCTATCCCTTTAACACAAATTTAAAGGGCAAGAAATTGACTTGGAAAAGAACAAACAACAAAAAAAGAACCTGACCACAGGGAGTTAGTATGGTGACATTGCAGAGAAAACAAACTCTGAAGACAATAAAGTATAAACGGCTATATTTAAAGCTTTGAAGAAAAACATGAACCAGTCTCAGACCCAAAAAGAATTCCTGGAAGAATTAAAAAAGAATTTGAAAAATCAAATAAGAGAGGTAGAGGAAAATTTGGGGAAGAAATGAAACTGATGCTGTAAGAAAGTCATGAAAAAAGAGACAACAGCTCAGTAAAAGAGGCACAAAAAATAATGAAAAAAATGTCACCTTTAAAAAACACAATAGATTAAACGGTAAAAGAGGCACAGAAATCCACTGAAGAGAAGAACTCCTTAAAAAGCAAATTGGCCAAATGGGAAAATATTTACAAAAATTTAGTGAAGAAAATAATGCTTTAAAAATAGATTTGGAGGGTGGTTAAGTGGTGTAGTGAATAGAGCACTGGCCCTGGAGTCATGAGGACATGAGTTCAAATCTGGGCTCAGACACTTAACACACACACACACAAAACTAGCTGTGTGACCTTGGGCAAGTCACTTAGCCCCAATTGCCCTCCACAAAGCCAAAAAATATTAGATTTGGCAAAAATGAAAAGGAGGTACAAAAGCTAACTGAAAAAAATAATCTCCTAAACAAATATCACTTGTTAAATGAGATGACTTTTCTGGAAGTGGAGAGGAATAATCCAAGAAGTTTTAATAAAAACATACAATATCAGCTAAAGTCTAATTTTAAAATGAGAAGTCACTATTTTCCAAACTGTGCTACATATACATTCTCTTATTTGAGCCTCACAACAGCCCTGTGAGGTAGGTACTATATACATTCTTATCCCCCTTTTACAGGTGAGGAAACTGGAGCTCAGAGGAGTAAAGTGACTTGTTCAAGGTCATATAACAAGCAAGTGTCAGAAAAGAATTTGAACCCAGTCCCAACCTTCCTGGATATCTTGAGGCATCTTGTTTTTAGCATTCCTCTGCCCCACTTTCCACATCTTGCCCTGGAAATGAAAAGCAAATCAATACTTTATTTCTGGAAAGATGGAGACAATTCACTCCCTTATGGCTCTCATCACTATCCCTGTGATTCCTCAAACAAAGATATCCTTTCTCTGGACACTGCTCTGCTGTTCAATTCTCTCTTATGACGGAATGTGAACTCCTTGAAGGCAAGCATTATTCTGCCTTTCTATTTGTGTCTGCTGTATCTGGCATAGAGCCTTGGCACACGGTAGGTACTAAATGATCAATTTCTCATTCCTTCATTCATTCGTTGTGTCCATTCACTAAGCCTTACTCAGTTATCAACTTGAGGCATCTCACTTTAGCAGTGCTCCACCCCCACACAGTGTCTTGATCTAAGGTAGTCCCCATGGCCCTTCTCCTGGGTGAAGAAAGCTGGCCAGAGGACAAAAGGGGTCCTGAGTGGATTCATTGAGAAGCAAGAACCAAATAGTGAAGAGACGATTGGAAGGGGTAGAATGGTGGCCATGCTCAGACTTGCCTACAGTTTCTGGATCTTCTCTTCAAAGGATTTGTCAGGGAGTAAAACTTCCACTGTGTAGCTGACCTTCTTGGAGTGGACCAAAGTGTAGGTGTTGTCAAACCTCAGGACATCTGCAAGGGACAGACAGACATGCAGAGAAGTCTACCTTGTATAGCTCCCTACTGCCTACTGAATTGGGTCTAAGCTTCTAACTAGCATTCAAGCTGCCTTCTAACCTACCTGCCAAGCTTTATTTCATAATACTCTCCTCAGAGCATTTTATGGAGAAGAGTTTGATCAGGTGACTCCTGACCATTTGAGGAAATTACAGGATGAAAGGGGCAGATAATGGAGACCATTAGGTATAAAGATTGGCTCTTTCACAGCTGAAGTGTTGTGTTCATAGCTTTCAAATTGCATAAAACTTTGAGTGGCTCATATCCAGTGAACATAGTGATCAATTCACAATCTTTAGAAGGTGTGAAGCTGGTAGAGACCTATTTTACACCTTGTAAAGGATTTTCTCCTTACAGGCTTGAATGAGTCAATGCAGAGAAGTATTTCTGTGTCTTAGCCATTTTAGGGTATGTGAAGAATATCCTTCACCAAGTTGAGTTAAAAGGTGGCTAGCTATTAGATGGCTGAAGGATCAGCCATGCCTCTGATGTGACCTTCAAAGGTACAAACCAGCTCTGAGAAAGGTATCTCTGGAAAAGAAAGCTAGCTATGAAGGAAGCTTTCTGCTTCTCTCTTCTTTTAGACAGCCCATTTCCCAGAGTACACCAGTGAAATTTCTTTCTCTTGCTTCCCCATTCCCATTAATAATGAGGTCTCACAATGGAGCAATTAAAAAAACATCCCAAGCATTAAGCATCTGTTATGTGCCAGGCATGTAAAAATATTTAATTTAATCTTCAAAATGACTCTGGGACCTAAATACTGTTACAAGCTATATTGGGCAGTTGGAGAAACTAAGTTGAGTTGAAGTGACTTGCCACAAGTCACACAGCTAGGAAGTGTTTGAGGCTGGATGTGAACTCATGTCTCTCACTTCTCTATCCACAGCCCCAACAAGCTGCTGGCTTTTCCCTTTAAGAGATGCCACCCCCAAGATAAGACAGGCCCAGAGAATGGATCTTCAGAATACAGAGTATCGGGAAGAAAAGAAAAGGAGCCTACAGACATTGGGAGTTTTTCAGGGATGGTGGTATGAGGTGCCTTGACCATATGCATTTCCTCTGTGTGCACCTCTCTACTAG
Organism: Pseudochirops cupreus; assembly: GCA_028627135.1. Lineage (NCBI taxonomy): Eukaryota > Metazoa > Chordata > Mammalia > Diprotodontia > Pseudocheiridae > Pseudochirops > Pseudochirops cupreus. The sequence continues at coordinate 582,746,036 of CM053580.1, forward strand.
ACAACACTATATCTATATCTATATCTATATCTATCTATCTATCTATCTGTCTATCTATCTATCTATCTATCTATCTATCTATCTATGTGATTACTCTATTGACACTGTGGGTATGTGTGGGAGGGGGCAACTGAGGTTTATGGGGGGGATGCTTTGTAATCACTATTCATGCCATGCCTTTTCAATAAATGTCTTTGCTTTGAGCTAATTTTGTTGACTAACTGACTATCAAAGGTAACCACACACCAGTGGGGGCTCACAAATTACAGTTTTAGTAATATGAACCTACAGGGTGCCTTGAACCTGGGCTGGTCATCACTGGGGTGACCCAAACTGCAAGTGTCATTTAATGGAAGGGGAGGTGGCCCATAGTTGGAATTATGTTCCAACCAAATAAGACTAGGAATTAATCCTTGCTCTTGAGCCCTCTTCCTGATTTGTGTCTTTGTTCATACTGACCTCTACATCTGGAATGACCAGAAAGCCCCACCACTACTCATCTCCTTGTGGTAGTCTCTCTTCCTACAAAGCCTAACACAGGTAGCCCCAGGAGAGAGAAATCTCTGCCTGAGGTGGGGGGCACTAGAAGGAAGGGTCCAGGCATGGATTGTTCGCCACTGAATACACAGAAGGTGACTCCACCATTAAAGCTTGAGGCTGGGGGAAGGAGTACTCAAGGAAAGTGGAGAAGAGGAAGAAAACAGCAGTAGAGATGGCCCCAGGGCAGAGTTCTAGCTGAAAGCTGGCCTTCCCCTAGCCTGGGGGCACTTCCTCCCTTTAGAACAGTGGTTCAATTTGTAACAATGAAAATACATCTTGCATATCAGATATTTACATTACAATTCATAACAGTAGCAAAATTACAGTTATGAAGTAGCAACGAAAATAATTTTATGGTTGGGGGTCACTACAACATGAGGAACTGCATTAAAGGGTCACAGCATTAGGAAGATTGCATTAGAACAAAGTAGGGACAAACCACAGAATCACAGAAACTGAGAGTCCCAGAAAAGACCCCAGGGCCATCTGGTCTAACCCATACCCAAAGGAATCCCCTTAACATGCCCAACAAGTAGCCATTAAACCTCAGCCTGAAGACCCCATAAGGAGGGGAGTCCATTCCACTTGGGGCAGCTCTCATCCTGAGGAAGTTTGGCCTGGCTCCAAGCTTAAATTGGACTCTTTGAACCTTCTTACTCCTGGTTCTGCCTCCTGGGGCCACTCAGAACGAACCCTCCAAAATGGTACAGCCCTTTAAACACTAGAACAGCTGTGCTGTTCCCCACCCCCACTCCTGACCGGCTCCTAACGGACCATACCCAGCTCCTTCAAATGATCTTTGTGTGGCGCAGAGAACCCTTGGTTGTCCTGCTCCTCCTCTGGACACACTCCAGATGATCAATGTTCATCTTAACTGTGGTGCCCAGGACTGAACCCATTAATGTAAATGAAGCATGACAAGGGCAAAGAAGGGAGGGGCTATTGCCTCCTTCCTTCATGCTACATCTCTCCTTAAGGTAGCCCAGGGAGGCATCAGTGTTTTTGACAGCCATACCACTCTGCTGATTCCTAGCAAGCTTGCAGTCCACTGAAACCCCCAGATCCTTTTCAGAACAGCCTCTATGTATCCAGGCCTCTCCTAGTTTGTATTTGTGAAGTGGATACTTTGTATCCAGGTATAAGACGTTGTATTTCTTCCTCCTGACCTGTGTCTTATTACATCAGATCAATGTTCTAACCTGTCTGGACTCTGGTATTCTAACTCTTATGTATTAGCCATCCTTCCTTGCTTCAAGTCATTTGCAAAACTGGTGGCTTCATCCAGGTCAATGACAAAAAAAAAAAGTACTGAATACACGACCAAGCTTCTATCCCTGGTGCACGACACTGGAGACCTCCTTCCATCTCAAGGAAGCATCATTAACAACCACTCTTTGGATTCCATCATTCAGCCAATTCCAGACACCCCAGACACCCCCAACTGGATTATCCTCTAGGCTACATTCCTCCATTCCCTACAAGATGATGAGATTTTTCATTAGCATTAGTAAAATTGAGACAAACTACATCCACGGCATTTCTCTCATTCAATCCCTCCATTCTCTTCCTTCTTGCCCTCTTTTTAACTCTTGGCTTGTCATCTCGTGGTTCCACCACATCTGCTCTCTTCATGTTGCCAGTCACCTCTTAGTTGCCAGATCCAATGGCCTTTTCTCACTCCTCATTTTCCTCATCCTCTCTGCAACCTTTGGCACCATTGGCCACCCATTTCTCCTCCATTCTCTCTGCTCCCTAGGATTTCAGGACAGTGTCTCCCTTGGTTTTCCTCCTACTTCTCTGACTGCTCCTTCTCTGTCTTTGTGGCTGGATCCTCATCCAGATCACACCCTCTAACTATAAGTGTCCCACAGTGTCCTTTCCTGGTCCTTCTTCTCTTTCCCTCTATTCTACCTCTCTTAGTGATCTGATCAGGTCCCATAGGTTCCATCATTATCTTCATGCCAATGATTCTCTGATCTAAATATCCAGCCCTAACCTCTTTCCTTACCTCCAGTATCATACCATCAACTACCTTCCCAACATCTCCATCTGGGTGTCTCATAGATATCTCAAACTCAGCATGTCCAAAACTGAACTCAGCATCTTTCCCCTAAGTCCCCCCCCCCTCCATTACTGTAGAGGGCAACATCATCCTCCAGTCCTTGGGATTCACAGTCTAGGAGTCATTCTGGACACCACCCATCCCTATCTAAACTGTTGCTAAGTCGATTTCTCCTTTGCAACATCTCACAAAATGCCCCCTCCCCCCTTCCAGTGCTCCAGCATTTTGGCTCAGGTCTTCATCACTGTGCACCTAGACTGTTGTAATAGCCTATCAGGTGGTCTCCCTGCATCAAGTCTCTGCCTGATCCCCCAGTCCGTCTTCCATTTAAATACCAACATAAATTTCCTAACATGCTGGTGTGGTCACGTTATCCCATGCATCCCCCTCCCCCATTAAATTCCAGCGGTGTCCCTATTCTAGGATCAAAAGAAAAACCCTCTGACATTTGAGGCCCTTCATACCCAAGCCCCCTCCGACCATTCCAGTCTTCTTGAACCCCCACCGCTCACATCTTTTTCCATCTAGTAACACTGGTCTCCTGCTTGTTCCACAAACCAAACACTCCCCTTCTCTTAGTCCTTGACCTTCTCTCTTGCTGTCTCCCATGTCTGGAATGCTCTCCCTCCTCACATGCCCCTCCTGGCTTCCAAGTCCCCAACCAAATTCCCATCTTCTACAAGAAGCTTTTACCCCATCCCCATGATCTTCTTTGTCTCCCCCTATTGATCACCCCCAGGTTATTCTGTCTATAACTCCTTTGTCCACATTAGACTGTGAGCTTCCTGAGGGCAAGGGCTATCTATCTTTGGCCTTTCTTTGTATCTCCAGTGCTTAGCAGGTGGCCTGGCTCACACTAGGTGTTCAATAAATACTGAGTGATTATTTCAGCAATCTTGTCCAAAAGGGCTATGGGGTTGGTAACACTGGGGTAACGAGTTCTCCATGAGGCCAGGCTGGCTCTTTGTAATCGTCATGTCCCTTTCTCACCACCACCCCCCAACCCCCATAGCTTTAATGACCCTTTCAGAATTTCTTGCAGGAATTGAAGCCAAGCTCACTGCTTATGGTGTGCAGACTGTCCACTCCCCTTTTCAGCCAATCAGGACACTTTCCTCCTCCTTTCCTCAGGATGCTGCCCCCATTTGCCATGATCTTTCACATGTGTCACTCACAGACGCCCGGTTCAGTGCAGGTGAGGCTCCCATCCTCAGCAACCAGCTGAGAGTTGTACTTCTGGGTTGGCAGCACCTCAGTCATCTCCTTTGCTCTCTGGCGCTCACCCATCTTTGTCTTTAGGTAAACACCAACACCAATATCTGACCCATCCAACATGAACTGCCACCTGCAGAAGGAGAGATGTTGGTTCCTCTTGCCACGTGCTCTGTCCTTGCTAGGATTCTGTGGCCCAGGCTCCTGCTAACATACACCCACAGCCCCCTTCTGGGGAAGGGGAGGCCACACAGTCCCCTACCTCAAGATGCAGCCTGGGAAGAGGATCTCAGTCTCCACCTGGTGGGAGGAGCCCCGATTGACAGACACTGTATGCTCATACTGCATTTTCATCTGGTTCTGTAGGTAGTATTTCTTGGGGACCA
>CM053580.1:582750735-582766334 GCA_028627135.1 Pseudochirops cupreus
CACACACATATACTTACACACATATACACATATACACATAAACAATAAAAATAGTTTTAGATTTTTATAGAAACATTTTTTTTATCCATAGGAAGCAACTTTTTTTTTTTTAAGCCAGCCGTTGGATCAAATGCCGCTGTCTTTGTAGAGTTGAAGCTCCGTCTTTGGGGCCATGGAGCATCCACAGTTCCCCAGTTGAATCTCTTGGCAGTGTCAACTAGTACAGCACTGAGTGGTCAACCTTTGGTTGCTAGGATTAAGCCGTCTCCGTCCTGGGACCTGCTGCTCTGATTGGTGGTTGCCATGGTCACCTGGACCCAGCCCCAGCTTCCTGGCCATCTTTTTATTTGCTGTCTGGCCGCCTCACATTTCGTGCACACCCTCTTCCCTGCTTTCCAGTTCGTAAACCTTAACCAATCCATCGATCAACATTTATTATGTGCCTGGCATTGTGCTAAGCTTTGGGCATACAAAAAAGACAAAAAACAGCCCTGTCCTCAAGGAGCGTACAATATAACAGGAGAGACAACACAAATATGTCTGAAGCAGACTTTAGACACAATCATTAGGCAATAATGAAGAGAGGGGAGGCACTAGAATGAAGGGGGGTTGGGACAGGCTTCCTGTAAAAGGTGGCATCTAGTTGGGACTTAACGGAACCTGGAGAGGTCAGTACTTGGAGCAGAGGAGGAAGAGCATTCAAGGCATGGGGGACAGCCAGAGACAATGCCGAGAGCCCAGAGATGAAGGGTGCTGTTCATGGAACATCCAGGAGGTCGGTGTCATGGAGCTCAGAGTACCTGGTGGAGAGTAAGCCTGGAGAAGTAGGAGGGGCTTATCTCCTCCTATTGGAATGGAAACTTCTTGAGGGGAGGGCTTGGTTTTGCATCTGTATCTGTATCCTCAGTGCTTGGCAAATAGTGTGTGCTTAATCCATATTTTCCCATTCACTCATTCACTCATACCTGCCCTCAATATGGCACATACATATCAGCTGATGAGAAGCCTTTATTTCACTCCACAGAAAATACATAAAATGCAAAGGATTCTTGGGAAATCAAAAACATGTATGAAACTTTCAAATATCCCATGCCAGAAGAGTTGAACTTGAGGTTGTCACCAAGGTAATCCCTGGATATTAGAGTAAATCCCTATTTCTTGAAGAGTCCCATATGGTCCCCCTGAGACTCATAGACCACCCTCTGGTTTAAAATCTCCCAGAAGGCATGTGGTTTGGGGGCTACTGACCCTTTTACCTACTAAAAGTTAGCCTTGCTAGTTGGTCAGTCGTAGTCCAACTCTAATTTTCCGCAAGGTAGGGAATTCCCCAGGGGATTGAGTTGAGGAAAGCTGAGGGAGTGTCTTAACATGAGGGATAGGACTCCAGATTATTATCTTCCTCTCCAGAAGCAGAAATTTCCTTGCAAAATCAGCTACTGTATGCCTGATATCAGCAATTCACACACCATAGCTTCAAAATAAAAGAGAGAGAGACAGAGAATGGAAAATAGTTGTAAATATTTTTAAACACTTCATAACATTGTGTAAATTTCTTTTTAATGTCTTTTTACAAACTGATTGCACCTAGCTTTCATCTTTCTAACACCGGGTATGAAAGTAATGTGCCATAGTTCACATACTGGTGGGTTTTGTTCCTGAGTAATGCTGGCCAGTTAGATTACAGGTTTCTTTCTTCGTGGAAAAATCACTTAATTTATTGTGAAGGACATCTGCTACAGTAGTCTTTGTTGTTGTTATGTTTGGAATGTTTTGTTTTTGGCACACCGTAGTGCTTTGCTTTTAATAAAATGAACTTGAATGAAAAAGAAAGAAAGGAGGGGGCGGGAGGAAGAGGAAAAGAGACAGGAGGCAAGAAAGAAAGAAGGGAGGGAGCAAGAAAGAGAAAGAAAGGAAGGAAGGAAGTGGAGAAGGAAGGAAGAAGCTTCCTTCAAGTCCTAATTAACATCCCACCTTCCAGGAGGAGCCTTTGCTGCCCGCTCGGGGTTAATACCTCGCCCTAGGGATCATTTCCCATCGATCCGGTCTCTACCTTGTTGGTGCACAGATGCCTGTGGTCCCGCTCCTAAGACTAGGAGCTCCTTCAGGGCAGGGACTGTCTTATGCCTCTTTTTGTATCTCCAGCCTTTAACACAGTGCCTGCACATAGTAGGTCTTTAATAGATACTTTTGGACGAATTGATTATTGACCAAGTCCAGAATGGTCATGAATGACTTTTGTAGCGGGGGATCAGCACACACTGGGTCCTGCTTCCTGGTGCCTTGGGTGGGGAGGGAGGAGTCAAACTTTACTAAGCACCCACTTAATGTGCCAGGCACTGTGCTAAGACTTTACAATTATTGTCTCATTAGATCATCAAGGTCGTGCATGGGGCATGTTATTGTTATTCCCATTTCACAGATAAAGAAACTGAGACAGAGATTTTCACCTTTTTACTTGCCTAGGCTTACACATCTAATAAATGTCTGAGGCTGGATATGGGTTCAGGTCTTCCTGGTTCAAGAATTATTTTTAGGGGGTGGCTAGGTGGCGCAGTGAATAGAGAACCGGTCTTAGAGTCAGGAGGACCTGAGTTCAAATCCAGTCTCAGACACTTAGCACTTACTAGCCATGTGACCTTGGGCATGTCACTTAGCCTCGATTGCCCTGTCCTCTTCCCTCCAAAAAGCAAAAAAAAAAAAAAAAACCAAAACAAAAAACCCAACCCAAACAAAAAAGAATTATTTTTCAAATAAAGGAAAAATTAAAAATACAAAGAGAAAAAAATGTGGTAAAACCAACCAATATAATAGGAAACATCTGCCATTATGGGTAATGTCCACAGCTGTGGGCTGTCCAGCTCCACACGGGAATGGGGGGGAGGGGGAGGGGTCTTCTCATCTCTTTTCTTTAGGGTCCTGTTTACTATAATTGCTTTGTGAATGTTCTTCCTGTTTTCCTGTCATCCTGGCTGTCATTTTCTTGGTTCCGTCCGTCCATCCAGACCCTTTGGAAGGCTATAAATGTCTTTTCCTCCAGCGTCTTCTTAGAAAGCAATTGGGGCAGACCAGCCCTTTGTGTTCCAGCATAGTGATGGGGTCCCCATCCTCCGTCCTCACTGACGCTTCAGGGGTGACTCTCAAGGAGTAGACCCTAGGGGCTGATGATGAAATCTGCCTTCTGCTTCTCTGGCCTAGTCTCATTTTCCCGATGCTGGTCCCGTCGTGCCCTGCCTGGGCTTTTGTGACATGAAAGATGCCTTCTTGGGGAGGCTAGGTGTCACAGTGAGTAGAGACTGGCCCTGGAGTCAGGAGGACCTGAGTTCAAATCCGGCCTCAGACACTTAACAAACACGGGGGAAAAAAACTAGCTGTGTGACCTTGGACAAGTCACTTAACCCCAACTGCCCTACTTTCCCCCTCTAAAAAAGAAAGAAAGAAAAGAAAGAAAGATGCCTTCTCCTCACAAGCATGTCCCCCCTTCCTGTGACCCCCTTCCTGGCAGCTCTAACAGGATGCAATCTGGCTGTCCTGGTGGTCACCTGATGGTGGTGGGTGTCCATGAGTCTAGCTGTGATAGGCTCATCCCTTGTTCCGTGACCTTTCCGAGTGGAATAGTTTTGTCCAGTGGCTCCACGGCCACCAAAATGATTCTCAAGATTTTGCAGATGAATCTAACATTCTTTCAAGCAGGTCTGTAGACCCTAGGACCCCTATAGACCCCAAAACTGGTCTTTTGGAGGTTCCCCATAAACTTACTCCTCTTTCCTAGGTCAGAGACCGATAATAAAGCAGTTCTCAAATGTTTGGGTCTGAGGATACCTTTACACTCTTAAAAATCATTAAGGATCTGGGGTAGCCAGGTGGCACAGTGGATAGAACAGTGGACCTGAGTTCAAATCCAGCCTCACTTACTAGCTGTGTGAGCCTGGGCAAGTCACTTAGCCCTGAGTGCCTACAAAAAGAAAATCCCTGAGGACCCCAAGAAACTTTTCATTTGTGAGGGTGATATCTATCCAGTTTTTTCAGTTATCAGTCCTTTTGCAGTCTCATATCTGACTTTGTGACCCCATTTGGGGTTTTCTTGGCAAAGATACTGAAGTGTTTGCCATTCCCTTCTCCAGCTCATTTTATAGAAGAGAAGACTGAGGCAAACAGGGTGAAGTGACTTGCCCAGGGTCACACAGCTAGGAAGTGTCTGATGTCAGGTTTGAATTTATGAAGATAAGCCTTCCTGATTTGAAGCCTAGGGCTCCGTGTACTATGGAGCCCCTAGCCACCACCTATCCATAGTTACCATATTAGAAATTAAAACATAACATTTAAAAAATTTATTCATTTAAAATAATGAAACCATTAGATGTTAGTAAAAATAACAAATTCAGCAAAAAAAATATGTTTTCCCAAACAGAAAATATCGGTGAGAAAATGGCATTGTTTTACAGATGAGAAAACTGAGGGTCAGAGAAGTTAAGCTATTTGCTCATTGTCGTATGGTTAGTAAATGTTAGAGATAGCTAGCTAGGTAGACAGACAGACAGATGGATAGATAGATAGATGGATAGGTAGATATAGATAGATAGATGGATAGGTAGATATAGATAGATAGATGGATAGGTAGATATAGATAGATAGATGGATAGGTAGATATAGATAGATAGATGGATAGATAGATGGATAGGTAGATGGATAGATCGAGATAGATAGATAGATAGATAGATAGATAGATAGATAGATGGATCTATCTATCTATATCTACCTATCCATCTATCTAGATGGATAGATAGATGGATAGGTAGATATAGATAGATAGATGGATAGATGGATGGATGATGGATGGATGGATGAATTGATACATGTTTAGATGGATGGATAGGTAGATAGGTGATGGATGGATATCTAGATGAAGGAATGAATAGATGGATGAATCATGGATGGATAGATGGTGGACTGACAGATAGGTAGCTATCTAGATAGCTATGGATAGATGGAAGGACGGATAGAAAAATAGAAGAATGGAAGGATGAATGAATAGATGGAGAAAGGATGATGGGTGAATATCTAGATAGCTAGATAAATGGATGGATAGATGGATGAATAGACGGATGGATGGGTGGATATCTAGATAGCTAGATGGATGAATATATGTGCATATATATATATATATGTATATGGACAAATAGATGATAGATGGACGGATGAATGGATAGAGGGATAAATGGATGGATGGCCAGACATACTTAGACAGATGATGGTTAGGTGGATGGATAGGTATTTAGATAGATGGATGGATGGACAGAAGAGAGAGCAGATAGAGCATTTTAAGAGTTTACTAAGCTGTAGGCACTGTTCTAATCCCTGGGGTACAAACACCAGCAAACAACAGAGTCCCTGTCCTTGAAGAGTATACATTTTAATGGGAGAAGCCAATCCATAACGGGGAGCTGGAAAGGAGGGGGGTGGCATACACGCTGTGGCACACCGCACGGCCTCTCTGCGATGAGGAGACAGTTCCAGAGAGGTGCAGCAATCTGCCCCCAGACCCCGAGTCCCGGGCCATGGCTGCATCCCTCATCGTCTCCCCGTTCTTCCCCCCTCGCAGGCCCCCAGCCGAAACCTCCTGTTCTCCGCCGACGCCGCCCGTCAACAGCAGCAGCGAGGGCTCCTGCCGGCCCAAGACGGACATCGTGTTCATGAAGACCCACAAGACGGCCAGCAGCACCCTGCTCAACATCCTCTTCCGCTTCGGCCAGAAGCACAACCTCAAGTTCGCCTTCCCCAGCGGCCACAACGACTTTAACTACCCGGCCTTCTTCAAGCGCAGCCTGGTGCACAACTACCAGCCGGGCGACTGCTTCAACATCATCTGCAACCACATGCGCTTCCGCTACCCCGAGGTGCGCGGCCTGGTGGCCCCCGACGCCACATTCATCACGGTGCTGCGCGACCCAGCCCACCTCTTTGAGTCATCCTTCCACTACTTCGGCATGGTGGTGCCCTTCACGTGGAGGCTGACGGGCCGCAACAAGCTGGCCGCCTTCCTGCAGGACCCCAACCGCTACTACGACCCCAACGGCTTCAACGCCCACTACCTCCGCAACCTGCTCTTCTTCGACCTGGGCTACGACAGCGGGCTGGACCCGCGCAGCCCCCAGGTGGAGGAGCACATCCTGGAGGTGGAGCAGCGCTTCCACCTGGTCATGCTGCAGGAGTACTTTGACGAGTCCCTGGTGCTGCTCAAGGAGCTGCTGTGCTGGGAGCTGGAGGACATCCTCTACTTCAAGCTCAATGCCCGCCGGGCCTCCGCCGTCCCCCAGCTGAGCGGGGAGCTCTACCGGCGGGCCACCGACTGGAACCAGCTGGACGCGCTCCTCTACCGCCACTTCAACGCCAGCTTCTGGCGCAAGGTGGAGGCCTTCGGTCGCGAGCGCATGGCCCAAGAGGTGGCCTCCCTGCGGCGGGAGAACGAGCGCATGCGAAGCATCTGCATCGATGGGGGCCGGGCCGTGGACGCCGAGGCCATCCAGGAGTCGTCCATGCAGCCCTGGCAGCCGCTCGGGACCAAGACCATCCTCGGCTACAACCTGAAGAAGCGGATCAGCCAGCGGCACCAACAGCTCTGCCGGAAGATGCTGACCCCCGAGATCCAGTACCTCATTGACCTCGGGGTCAACCTCTGGGTCATCCGGCTGCTCAAGTATATCAGGGAGTTCCTTCGGTGGTGACTGGGCAGCCTCCCAGCCTGCCTGCCCGCTCTCCTGGGGCTCTCCCAGCCTCCTCCAGTGCTCGTACCTGGGTTTCCTCTCAGGGACGGAGACGGTAGGGTCCTCAGGGAGCCCACCTCGGCAAGACTGAACTTCAACCTCTGAGCCTGCGGGGAGGTGAGACCTGCATCAGGGAGGGCCAAGGCTGAGCCCTCAGACAACCGGGCCAGACGAGACTGGGCACGGGAGGGGACACCCTTAACCAAGGATGGTATTTGACTAATTGTAAATTTTTTATTTAAAAAGATAAAATGAAAAAAAAAAGAATGTTATATATTTCCCCCGTCCCTCTTGTAGGGACGCCTTTGAAGGTAAGGGATTTGTTTGTGTTGATCTCACTAGTCACTGATAGGGCTGGGGCACAATAGGAAATGCTAATGTGTGTCTCTGGAGATGTCCAAGAGTGTGTGTCTTTCTTTGGGGCCCTCCAAAAGCTACTACAGGCTTATAGCACACTTTGAGTCAAGGTCCATTCAAACCCATAGCTCACGGAGCCCGCAGAGATATTCCTCTTACTAGATCAATCAGAGGATACATTGAGCCGAAACAAAATATAGTTAGTTTAATATAGTAACAAAATAAACGACAAGGGAAATCAGCCTGTGGGTAGGGGGCTGCTCCCTCAGATTTCCTCAACAGTGAGGAGAGAGGGAGCTCGTATGGCCAGAGCAACGCATGTAGGAGAAGCCACACAGGCGGCCAGGGAATACATGTGCCCAGTAGAATAAAAACAGGAATAATCCTAACAACAGCTAACACTTGTAGGACGATTTACTATTTGAAAAGCACTTTACCCGGAAGATCTCATTGGATCTTTCCAGTAACACCCCGTTCTGGGGCTGCTGCTGAGGCTCGGGCTGTCTTCCTTCAGTGCTGCTGATGTGTCTGCTCCCCCGGGCTCCCGGTCACACACCACTGGGCGTTCTCTGCCATGTTGCTGTCTGCTGGTGTTTCTCTGGGTCACCATCAATCTCAGCTGCTATGGGGCCTCTTCCTCCTTGGGAAAGATCCAGCAGTTCTTTGAGACTTAGCTCCGTGAGTTAGAAACACAGTTGTATGCAGCCGACCAGAGAAGCACCTACTGTGTGCCGGGCACTGGCTAAATGCTGGGGGTTCAAAGAGAAGCCAAAGGAGAGACAGTCCATGCCCCCAAGGAGCTTACATTCTAATGCTCACGTAAAAGGGAGGTGAAGGGGGGAGGGGGAGAGGACCATGGGGTGACCTGATGGGGACGTGGGAGCAGAGCTGGGAGTAGAGCGGAGGATGGTTCACCTCAGGCTTCCTCAGAAGAGATGTTCCGGGAGGAACTCACCAATGAGAGGAGGGGTCGTCCCCCTTTAGGGCGTGGGGATTCTCTAGGGGCGAAGGTTGCTAAAGAAGTAGCATTAACTCCCATTATGCCCCTGGCCACTCCATGCAGATTACTCTCCCAGAAGGCAATCCTGCAGAATTGAAAGGTCAGGGGGTCTCCGCTCTCAAGGAGCTCGCATTCTAACGGGCTTTAAGCCAGAAGTCAATTGCAAAGTGGTCCTTGGGATTCCACAGTAAAACGTGGGACCGTTTCTCCTTTGGTGTGATCTCCCTCGATGAAACCATGTCCATTTCTGATGCTGAACCATCGGACAGGACCGGAGACTTGAGCGGTGGGGTCCTCAGTAGCCGGTGGCTGCTGGGGAAGCAGGGCTGCAGAAGCACTCCCTAGGTCAAGTCTGCGCAAGGGCTACTTCTCTGGATGACCCTTGTGAGATTCAGGCTGGAATCGGTGGTCTGAGAGTCGCGGTTATTGCTGAGACTCTTGGCTTACTTGCTTGTCAGTGAGAAGTTGTCAGCAGTAGGTAAAGGTGAGGGCGGATGGAAGAGATCACTGTCTCTTTGTCCTGCTTTGCTCAAGACCTAGGGGTTTGTGGGTTTATGGGTTTGTCGGAGGGATGATAGAAAGTTATTCCTGAGTCCTTCGATTTAGGGTCCAAGAGTCGTAAAGATCCATAGAGGTCATCTGGTCAACCCTGGTCATCTTTATGGATGAGGAAACCAAGGGAGAGGAAAATTAAAGGGACTTGCCCCACGTCACAGAGTTAGGATTTGAGCCCAGGTCTTTGGACCTTGTCCATTGTACCATACTGCCTGCCCTGAGATCTGGGGTCTAACTCAAGCTCTGTTTCTTGCTAATTGTATGACCATAGACAAGTCCTTTCCCCTCTCCCTTTCTTGCTTCTGTATAAAGAGATGTGTATGTGTGTGGGGGGGGACCCCAGGAGAGTTAAGGTTTGTTTCCAGCTGACAATTCTACATTCCCAGTCCTTAGGTCCCTTCCAGCTTAACAGCATCCTCTAGTGTCCAATCCCTGAAGCGCAAGGAGAGCCAGGCACTGTCCACAGAGTAGGGGGAGGTAACTTCCTACTATTTTTCCTCCATGGACAGATTATTTTTTAAAAAATCTTGGGGTACTAGTGGACTACAAGCTCCATATGAGCCAACATGGCAACCAAGAAACCTAATGGAATCTTAAACTGCATTAAGAGAGGCATAATTTCCAGGAATAAGGAGATGGTAGCTTTGTGATCCTTTGTTCTGGTCAGGCTACATCTGGAGGACTGGGTTCATTTCTGGGTGCCACATTTTGGGAAGGAAATAAAAACTGGGGAATGTCCATAGGGTGGAGCTAGAATGGTGCCACATGAGGACTGATTGAAAGAACTGGGCATGCTTGATCTTGGAGATAATAAGGAGCTATTGAAGTTTATTGAACAAGGGTGTGACAAGGTTAAATCTACACTTCAGGAAAATCACCTTGGCAACTAAGTGAAGGATGGATTAGACTGCGGAGAGACTTAAAGCAATGAGACCAATGAGGTGGATATTGCAATGGTTCAGGTGAAAGGTAATGAGTGTCAACCAGAGGAGACTGGATGGAGGAAAGGAGATAGAAACAAGAGATGTTTTGGAGGTAGAAATGACTAACTTTGGCAAAAGACTGGAAACATGGAGTGAGTTTGAGTGAGGAGTTAAGGATGATATCAAGATTTCTAGCCTGAGTAGGATAGTGTGAAGTGAGCAGAACCAAGAGAGCATTATACACACAGTAACACCAATACTGTACCATGATCAACTGCGACTGACTTAACTGCTCTCAACAATACAAAGATCCAAGACAATTTCGAAGCACTCATGATGAAAAATCCTCTCCACCTCCACAGAAAGACGTGATGGTGTCTGAATGTAGATTGAAGCATACTTTGTTTTTACTTTCTTTATTTTTCTTGGGTCTTTCTTTCCTTCTTTTTTTTGGTCTGTGTTTTCTATCACAACATGACTAATATGGAAATGTTTTGCGTGACCACCCATCTGCATCAAATTGTTTGTTTTCTAAAGGAGAGGGGAAAGAAGGGAGGGAGAGAATGAATTTGAAACTCAAAAATTTTAAAAATGAATTTTAATATTGTTTCACATGTAATTGTAAAAAAAATGAAATAGATTAATTTTCCAAAAAAGAAAGAAAGAAACAATCCAAACAAGTGATAATTCAGAGAAAGATAATGTTTTGGACATGTGGTGTTTGAAATTCCTGCAGGGTAACCAATTTGAAGTGTCCAGCACGCAGTTGGAAATGTGAGATAAAATCTCGGGAGATTGACTAGGGTTGGCTATATAGATGGGGGAGACAGAGGGAATAAGTAATTTATAGAGTACCTACTGTGTGCCAGACACTGTCCTAAGGATTTTTTTTTAAAATCTATAATCTCATTTCATCCTCACAGCAACCCTGTGAGGTAAGCACCTTTTTATTGGATTTCCTCAATGAGTTGAGGGAATTGAGGCAAGTGGAGTTTATGAAACTTGCCCTGAGTCATGCAGCTAGAAAGTGTCAGGCTAGATTTGAGCTCTGGTCTTCCTGACTCTAAATCCAGCACTCCATCCACTGTGCCACCAGCTGCCTCTAGATCTGGGAATCATCCATATAAAAACGACAAACATCCATATAAACATGTACTTATGGGAGTTGATGAGATTACCAAAGGAGAGAGGACCTAGGACACACAGAGCCTTGGGGGACATCCACAATTAATGGCTGTGAAGGTCCAACATAGGAAACTGAGAAAAAGTGGTCAGACAGGCAGGAGGAGAACCAGAGAAGAGCAGTGTCACAAAAACCCAGAGCCGGAGAGAGTATCCAAGAGGAGAGGGTGATCAACAGTTAAGAGGATTTCTTCATGTATGGGATAGACTAGATGACTGCCGGGTCCCCTCCAGCTCATAAATTTCTGTGATTCTATGAGGTTGAGTCAAGGGATAAGGAAATGTTTCCTGTATGAAGTGGCACCTGAGTTGAGCCTTGAAGGATTCTGAAAGGGGGAGGTAAGAGGTATCATATGGAAATCCATACATCATGATAGGATATGGAATCAAATTCAATGATGTGCTCCTCTCAACTCTGGCAGATTGAAACCCCCTGACCTGAGGACAACTCTAGGTACAAAGTACTTTGCTGCTTCACTCTTAAAACTCATGAGTGCCCACTGGTGTGTTTGCCTCATTTCTAGTCATCCGTAAGACATAATAAGCTCAAAGCAAAAGTAATAACCAAACATCTCCACAGTCAACTTGGAGTGCATACTTCGACAAATGCACACAGCGTCAGTGGGAAGGATGAAGGCATAGAGTTCACAAGTGGAGAAGCATATACCTGGAGAACATACATGACCAAGGCATGCACAAAGAGGGGGGGAAAGCTTATACTTCAGGCTCTTGGGGCACTAATGTGCTAGTGCTGCCCCCACTGACCTTGGTTTCCATAGTATCTGTTGATAGTTTCCATGTTTATCCCTTTTTGTGTCGTGAATGATTTTGCTTTGTCCTGATTGTAACTCCTGCTTTATTGGCTTTACTTGATGCATAGTAAAAAGAATTTTCCAGCCCCTCATTTTTATTCTATGTATGTCTTTGTTGTTGTTTGTTGGGTTTTTTTTTAAAGGTGTATTTCTTGTAGGCAACATATTGTAAGGGTTTTTTTCTCCATATCCAAGTTTTCTCTCTCTTTCATTTTTATTGGATTGTTAAATCCATTTACATTCAAAGGTAGGAGAATTAGGTTTATATTTTCTTCCATTTATCTTTAATGTTTTTTAAAATTGAAATTAGGATTCCTCCCTTCCTTTTTCTCTTTAAAGACAGTATTTTGTCTCTTCGTTTACTTTAGTTCAATCTACATTAAGGCAACTCTATTTTCACTGGATCTCTTCTACTTGCCCAGAAACCCCACCCCTCTTGTTTGTTACTCCTTTCCCTACTTTTGGAGATGTGCCTAACTTATTAGTTCCTTTTTCTTTTTTCTATTTATGTAGTTATCTGTATCTTTCTGTCTTTTTTTCTCTCAGTAAAGTAGTTTAATAAAATCCCCTTTATTCTCTTCCCCTTCCCCTGGTTTTTTCCCCCCACATTATTATTTATTTTAAAAATGAAGGCAGCTAGATGGAGCAATCTGGGCCTGGACTGAGGAAGGCTTAAATTCAAATCTGGCCTTAGATAGTTACTAGTCGTGTGACACTGGACAAATCACTATGTCTGCCTTGCTTTACTCAACTAGAAAATAGGAATAATAACAGCTCCTACCTCCAAGGGTTGTTGTGAGGATGAAATGACATAATATTTGTAAAGTGTTTAGTGAAATGTCTGGCACATAGTAGGTACTTTGTTCCTTTTCTTTGTCCTAATTTTGATCTTTGTTCTATTCAAGGGTCCATAACCTGGGATTCAGAAACTTGGCTTACCATTTTTATGTTTTGATAACCACATTCTAATAAAATGGATTTCCTCGGTAATCTTGCATATTATATTTTTATGCATTAAAAACAGGATTCTTAAAAGGGAGCCATGAGCTTTCTGCTTATGCCAAGGGCGTCCATGACCCAAAAGAGATGAAGGACCTTTGCTCTAACCAGTTGATGATCTGATAGTATTCAGCTGACTTAGGAATGCCTTATATTATATCATATATTAGATTACATTGGTAATGAGTCATGTCTTGTAGGTTAAAATATAATGAATTTCTTGGTTTTTTTTTATTATATTACTTGGGAGATCCCTGTATTCAGCATCTTTTATTCTTTCCTGAAAGGAGGTATTAATAATTTCTAGGATGCAAGACTTCTCAGTAGTTTTATAAGATGACCACTTGGCCAGCGAAATGATGTTTCTTGTTTTCCTTGCACAGACTCATTCTACCAATTCCTTTATTTGTCTTTCCAAGGAGACCTATTTAGCTGCACTTTCCCTCTCTTTTCTGTTTGACTTGTGGCAAGAATGTCAAGCATGTTTGCTCATTGGTCATTGGGCCTTGGGGCTCATATCTGGGCACCAGCTGCCAAGTCAGTGTTTACAGACAATCTCAAAACTGTGACTCTTCACGCCCTTTGTCCTCTTTTCTTTCATCCTATCACCACCACTGCAGGAGCAGGAGATTAGCAGGTATCTGAACACTTGTCTGTGTGTAGACAAAGAAGAAGGCCCAGGCTCAGCTTTTAACTATTTTTTAAAATAAATTTTATTTTTTTGATCACTCCCCCCACACTTTTGAGAAGGAAAGACAAAACCCCTGTTTAGAAACATGTTTAGTCAAGCAAATCAGATGTCTTATTGGCCACATCCAAAAGTCTCATTCAGTCTTTCACCTGTCTGTCAGGAGCGGTGTCGTCACAATCCTCTGGTCATTGTGTTGGTCAGAGTTCCTGGGTCTTTCCGGACTGCGGATCTTAATAACGTTGTTGTTACACAAACCATTGCCCTGTTCTACTCACTTCCCTCTTTTCTAGTTCACACGAGTTTTCTTGGGGTTCTCTGAAGCCATCCTCTTTATTAGACAGGTGATGCAGTGGATATAGCACGGGGTGTGGAATCAGGAAGGCTTCAGTTCCAAGCTGACCGAAGGCACTTACTAACTGCATGATCCTGGGCAAGTCTGCCCCAGTCTCCTCATCTGTAGAATGGTGGTGATAAATGATAACACCTGCCTCCCAGGGTTGTTATGGGGAGCAAATAAGATCATATCTGTAAAATGCTTTGCCACCTTTAAAGAGTTACACAAACGCTAACAATAATTATGATTTCTTATGGCAAAATAACGTCCTATCTCATTCACACACTATACCTTGTTCAGCCGTTCTCCAAGTGATGGTTGCCTCTCTCAATTTACAATTCTTTGCCACCTCAAGAAATATTTTTATAAATCCCTAGAGTTTGTTGTGCTTAAGGTGAATTATTCCCTTAGTCTACCCTCCTTTTGTTCCCCGTTTTTCCGTTCTCCCCTTTCCCTCCCATTTCCGTATTGAGTGAAATGTATTTCTGTACCCCATTCTGTTGTAGGCTTCCCTTCTTTGCCCAGTTCAGATGAGAGTAAGGTTCAATTGTCAGCCCCTCCCTGCCCTGATGCCTTCCTCCCTCTTTGTAGAGATGTTTACTTGTGTGCCCTGGGTAAGGTCGTTTTCGCTAGCCTTCTCTTTCCTCCTCCCTCCACACCTGGCCAGTGTTTTTCCATTCTTATCTGAAGATGATCAAGACATAACAGACCATAGGCAAGCCTTCCGCCTAATTAGACTCCCTCTATGACTCCTGATGACGACAGAGTTCTGAGAGGACACATGCATCACCTCCCCATATGAAAATGTTTTCTTGTTTAGCCCCTTAGCACTGTTTGTTTCCTTTATATGTTTCTCTTAACTCCAGTGTTTGAACTTCAAGGTTTCTACCCAGCTTTGGGTAGAGAGAGTTTACAAGACCTCTATTTCATGAAAGATTCATTTTTCCCCCTCTAGGATCATCCTCAGTTTTGCTGAGTTATGTTACTCTTGGATGTGAGCCTGCGTCCTTTGCTGTGGGGAATATCACATTCCAAGCTTTCCATTGCTTCACAGTAGTTGCTGCTAAATCATGTCTTTTTTTGACTGTGGCTCTTCAGTACTTCTTTTGTTTCTGGGTGCTTGCAGTATTTTCTCTTTGACCAGGAAGCTCTGAATTTTGGTTCTTTTCATTTTGGAATTTGTCCCAGGAAGTGCCTGAGAGATTGGTTCTCTTTCTGCTTTGCCTTCTGGTCCCAAGAGGTCTAAGGACTTTTAAGATTTCTTGAGATACAACATGTAGGTTCTTTTTTTGGTAATGGCATTCAAGTAGTCCAAGAATTCTTAAATAATCTCTCTTCCATCTGTTTTCCAGATCAGTTGTTTTTAATGTGAAATGTCTTAAGTTTTCTTTTTTTCTCCTCGATTTTCTGACTTTAATATCTTTTATTTTGTTATGGAGTCATTAGCTTCTATTTGATCCATTTTGATTCTGAGGGTGTTTGTTCCTTGGGTAGAGCTTTGTGCCTCTTGTGCTAAACTATTAATTCCATTTCCATTTTTTTCTTCCATAGTTTTCTTCCCCTCTTTCCAATTTCTCTCATTTCATTTATATTGTTTTTTTAAAAATCACATTTTAAAATACTAAAAACCCAGCTCTTGCTTTATTTCTTCCACAAAGAATTTGTTGAATTTGTGTCCAAACTATGTTGTCCTTTGAAGCTTTGCTTGCAAATGTTTTGTAGTCTTTCCATTTGCATCATTAAAATAATTGTGTGTATTCTTTTCCTGACTTCATTTTGCATCAGTTCATACGAGTTTTCCTTTGATTTTCTGTTTTCAATTTAAGTATCATTTTTGACATCAGAAATATCCTGTTGTAGTAATGTCAAATTCAAGTAGAAATAGATTCCTGCGGGATGCATATTGACTTAGAAAACCACAAATTCACATTGTCTCTCCTATATTGTACTTATATTGTTAAATTTTCCCAATTAGGTTTTAATCT
>CM053580.1:582766834-582781996 GCA_028627135.1 Pseudochirops cupreus
GGCTGGGAAGGGCCTGAGAACAGGAGATGTCAGGGCTGGGAGGGGCCTGAGAACAGGGGTTATCAGGGCTGGGAAGGGCCTGAGAACAGGGGATGACAGGGCTGGGAGGGGCCTGAGAACAGGGGTTATCAGGGCTGGGAGGGGCCTGAGAACAGGAGATGTCAGGGCTGGGAGGGGCCTTAGAGATCACTTAATTCAAAGCCCTCGGTCTAGTCATTTATACTCCACAAAATTTCCATTTCCATTAAAAAAAAGAGATTTTCTTTTGAAAAGCCACAAGCACCCAGAGGACCCGGGAGGGGAGCCAGGCCCCTGGGCCAGCTTACCTCGCGCACTTTCCGCCTCTTGCCGAACATGATCTTGTCATACAGGTACCTCTCCCTCTTCCTCATGGTCATGATGGCCAGCCTCTTGGCCTCGTTCTCCTCCTCCTGCGGCAGCTGACGCCTCTTGTCCAAGGTCCCCATGGTCACCTGTGGCTTCTGGGGACAGCAGAGCAGCTCAGTGACCTTGGCCTAACCCCACAGACCAGCAGGGGATGGGGAGTGAAGCCCTACAACCCCTCGAGCTCCGAGCTAAGTCTGCCTTTGATCCTCAATGATCCTAGGAGGCCAGTGCTGCTCTTACGCCCAGTTTACAGTTGAAGAAACTAAGGTCAACTAAGGGACACAGCTGAGCTGGTCATCACAGCAGTAGCTCCCACTTGTCCACAAGGGGAAACCTGGACATCCTTGTGTGGGAGGGGATGGGGGTGGCCAGGGTCCAGGGGGGCATTCTTGCCCCCACTCACAACAGTGGGTGTGATACATGTGAGATGCCTTCACCAAATGATCCCAAAACAGGGTCTCTTATGGCCATTTTAAAGCCAAGGACGCGGAAGCCTTTGTCCCAGGATACCTGGGGAGTGAGTGGGAGACCCAGGCCCCCAACTCTAAGGCCAATCCCCTTTCAGCTCTAACAGGCTGAGAAGACAGACGGCCACCAACCACCTACAGGCTTCCTGGGGGCCCCAAATTGCTACCCCCAGGAGCAAGTACAGGCCAAAGGAGCTGGGTCTGCCCAGGGCAGTGGGCAGTGCCTGAGGCTCCCCCAAGATGTCCCAGCCCCATCACATCACCCCCAGGGATTGTGAGCACTGCCTGAGGCTCCACCCCGGTCCCATGCTTCCTGAAGGGCGGCTCCCTGGCAGGGGGCAGGGTGGACAGAGGAAGCTGCCCCAGGAGGATGGGGCTCAGTACCTTTCCTTGAGTCCTCTGCTCTTCCATCACCTTCAGTCTGGCCTCATCTTCCTTCTCCGACCCTTCCTCCTCCTCCTCTTCCTCCTGGCCATCACCTTCTCCTTCCTCCTCCTCCTCCTCACCCTCCTCCTCCTCAGACTCCTCATCCTCCTCTGACTCGGTTACATTCCCTACAGGAAAACACATCATACAGGTGGTGGCCAGGCGAGGCCTAGGGCCAGGGAGCCCCTCACAGCAGGGCTCTGAGCCCAGGTTCCCTGCACCTCCCACCTGCCCCAGGACAGTCTCACCTGAGGACCCCACATGCCCCCTGCCCTCCACCAGAACACCCCAAGGTTCCCTCATTTCACCAGATCACCACTTGATTCAAACCTTTCATTTCACAGATGGGCAAACTGAGGCCCAGAGTGTGTGGCCTAGCTGGGTCTCCTGATCCCTGCCCCACCAGTGACGATGCCACCTCCCCTCCCCTGTGGCATTGGGGGCAGGGACGTGGGTTACCTGGAGTCTCCCCCCGCTGCAGGGCCAGCAGCTTCAGCTTCTCGGGGGGCACATAGTCTCCTTCCTTCTCGGTCACAAAAGGCGAGAGGTGTGGGGGCAGGAGCACCCCGGGGAAGTAGTCCTCCACAGGTAGCCGGAGCCGGGCGTTGACCGAATCAAACACCCACTGGGGCTGGATGTAGCACCTGGGGGACAGGGAGCCGTGAGGGCTCAAGACCCAGTCCTAACGGGGGCGGGGGGAGGTAAGAGGCAGTGACAGCGAGGGGGGCTCACCTGCCGAGGACGGGAGTAGGCTGTAGGGGCCGGTCCACGATCTGATGGGTGATGGAAGGCTCCTTCTCATCGTACTTGGCCCCGATGCACAGAGACCTGTCCCAAGACACTTCCCCACCAAAGCTCCTGTACAGAGAGGGAGGGGGCTGGAGGAGGCGGCTGCCAGGGAGGGGCCCCAGCTGGGGATGGAGAGGAGACAGGGAGACGGGGACACTGAGGAGAGCCACTGAGCGGGTGCTGGGCAGGGTCTGACCAGAGGACTTCCAGACACAACACACTCAGGCTGAATGTGCACTCCTGACACATCTCCATCGTGTGCCTGAGCCAGGGCGAGCCATCAACCCACAGGGGTGGAGGCGGTTCCTGCCTGCGGCCTGCCCCGCCAGCAAGTGCTTTACCTTCTGGTACCATACCCCTCAGGCCCCCATATCATGCACAACACGCAAAGACACACACTCAGATACACACACACACACAGACACACTGATACACAGACACACACACAGATACTCAGATACACAGACACATACACTCAGATACACACACACACACACTCAGGCAGAGACATACACACACAAACACAGACACACATAGACACTCACGCACACACATTCACACACAGACAACACCGACCTGATGATGAAGGCCAGGGCCTCCCGAGGGACCTCCCTGTTCAGGAAGAACTTCAGCCCCTCAAACAGCCTCTTGTGCTTCTCCTGGGCCTCTCGCTCCCTCCTCAGACCCTCCTCCTGCTCAGCGTTCTCCTACGGGCACAGGGGGAAAGAGGCTGCTGAGGCCCGATTGTCCCCAGGGGCTCCGGGCCCAGTGTCTGGCTGCTTCTGGACCCCCAGGCAGGGTGGGCACGGAGGGAGGAGCAGCAAGGAGGCCTGCCCTCTCCAGTCAAGGGGCCCCGGCTTTTAGTGGGACGATGGGGGCCACTTAACTAATGGCTGTCATTGAGCCTCTGTTTCCTCGCCTCCCATCCTTCCTGAACCCAAGGAGTCCAAGAGCCCCCTCACCCCCTCAGCAGGGAACTCGTCCATCTCCGCCTCCTCTTCTGTGACGGGCACCATCACACGGGCCAGGCTCGAACTCAAAGCCGACAGTTTCTGGAGAAAAGTAACCAAAATAGCTTCATGAGACACGGCTGAGGCCAGGAAATGGGGGGGATGGGGGCATGGAAGGCTGGTGAGCGGCCCACCTTTCCCCTCAGTGCCAGCAGGCCCCACCTCCCCACAGCTCAATGCCCTTGCAGGCCAGAGACCAAAGCCCAGACTTCAGACACAGGAAAGGGCCTGTCCCTCTGGCTGCCACAGTGGCAGCCTCAAGGCCCTGGGAAGCCTGTGAGTGCAGGGATAACTTGTGAGTAAGGGGATTGGGGGTCCAGACACACCGGCTCCCACCCAGGCCCAGGCCTCACCTCCAGGGAGCTTTCCGAGTCCATGGCATATGCCTCATTCCCCTGATCTTTGTCTTTGGGCCCCTCGAGCTAGAAGACAAGAAGCCAAGGGTGAGAAGAGGAAGAGGACGCCTGTGTTCTTTGCCCCAGGTTAGGCAGGACAGCTGGGCCCCACCGCAGCAAGAGGCCCAGGCCGCACTCACGGCTCCACCAGGGCCTCGCAGCTTCTGTGTCTGGGCCTGCACAGGAAAGGCGCCTCACCTTGGGAGGATACTGGAGGTTGAGTGTCTGGTAGAGGCGGAAGTTGACGAAGCCCAGCAGGGTGGTGTAGAACTCAGTGAAGGTGGCCATGACTCGGTAGTCCACATCGGTCGGATGCTGGGGAAGCCAAGAGTGAAGGAATACAAGTAGGCAGAGAGCCAGGAGCCCCAGGTGCCCCCGCGCTGGGCTCTGGGAGCACTGTCTAGGCAAAGGCAGCCATGTGGAAGCTCCCCTTGGGCCTCTTCCAGGACTGTGGTCCCAGGAGAAGGGACCCCCAACGAAAGCCAAAACAAGCATGACTGCCTCTTCCTGAGTCTCTGTCCCATCCTTCAAAAGACAACAAAGTGGACAAGTTTCCAGTGCTATCTGCACTTAAAGGATGCAAACAAATGGTTCTCAGAAGAAATGAAAACTATTAACCACGTGAAAAACTGCTCCAAATCACGGCTGTCAGGAGAAACGCAAATCAAAACCCCCTGAGGTTTCTCCTGACACCCACCCAGCAAAGTGGCAAAGATGATAGAAGATGGGAATGTTGCAGGGGTCATGGAAAGATAAGGCTGCTAATGCACTGTTGGTGGAGCTGCAAAGTAGTGCAGTGTGGAAAGCCATTAGGAATCGTGCAATAATTGAGACCAAAAAGCCCAAGCCTTGTGACCTAGAGATCTCACTCCTAGACAAACATCCCGAGGAGGTCAGTGAAAAAAAGAAGGTCCCACAGACACCTCTGTTTTTATGACAGAACTTTTTATGATATGGCAATGACTACGCCATGACAAAGAAAACACAGAGAATGGCACACAGAAAGCACTTAATCAATGCTCATGCTATAGACAAAAGCCAGCAGGCCCCCAGGGAAGGAAGGGGCAGGCACGGATTCTGCTCCTGGGAAGGGGATGTGGACCCTGGAGCTGCCACTGACTGGGCAGCCGTGGGCCAGGGACTCTGCTATTAGAGACACGTATTACTCACAACCCCATAACACTACTGGAAGCAGCAATGCCAATACAGACCAGGAGACCGCTGCCCGCAATGAGTGAGCCTGCAGTGGCCAGACCGGCCCTCTGTCCCCCTTCCCTGGGCAGAGGCAGTTGTCCCCTCTGCCCTTCCAGGACCAACAGGGCTTCTGATCAAGGGAAATAATAAACCAAAAGTGCTCTGTGAATCTCAAGCACCGCGCCATCACCAGCGTTATCAAAGGGGCAGAGTGGTGCCCTTCTAGGCACAGAAGAGAAAACCCTGATTTGTGCAAAGACCCTTCCCTCTCTGAGACAGTTTCCTCATCTGTGACATGGGGCACAATCATCATCAAAGGGTGAGAGGAAGGAGCCCCTGGAGGCCTCAGAAGGCCAGCAGGGCCAGAGATGGGGGCCAGACACTGACTGGTGGGCTACCACAAGAATCCCTCTCCTTAGCTCACAGCCTCTTTTCTTAGGTCTGCCCACCCCCACAGGCCCTCCACAGAGTCACGAGGGCCACAGAGGTCAGCAGGGAGCACCAATGAGAAGGGGTGAGAAGAACATCCCTGCACATGTTACTGGAAGAGAAGGCAGGGCCATGCAGGAAGAACCAGAGAGGACACGGAGTCCCCAAACTGTCAGCTGGCCAGCCCAGGATGAGGAAGGCCCACTGCCAGTGCACTGGGAGGTCACCGATCCCCAAGTAGGGACAGGTGGGCCATGACGGGCGCCCATGAGAGTCTGGGACACAAACATCTTTAAAACAGGCCTGCCACAAACCCCAAAGCCCAGGCAGTCTGGCTGAGGGCAGCCTGCCTGCCCAGGGCCTGAGACAAGAGAAGGGGGCAGGGAGAGCTGCAGGGGGACCAAGGTGGAGAGCAGGGGGACAGAATGTGAGGCCGCCTAACTGCTCCTCTGCCCCACCCGCAGTCCCTTTCACTGCTCCCCATTCATCTGCCCTGGAGAAGCTGCTTCCTGGAGCAGGAGGAGGAGGAGGAGGCCTTGGCCATGCCTGTCCAGCTGTCAGGAAACAGAGTCTGGACCCCTTCCCCCTGTCCCAGCCCATCCAGGGCCTGCAGGCCATGGCACCTGGGAGACATCGCAGAGTGACAGGGAAGGCCCCCACAGGGCCAAAGGTGGCAGAGACAGCAGAGTCCCCCAAAGAGCCCTTCTTTCTGGCAGCCGGCAGCCTTGTCACTGCCAGTTCATCTCAGTGTTTTTGGGTGGATCCTCACTAAGATCCTGAACTGGAGGCTGCTGGGGGGGGGGGGGGGCCGCAGCAGCACCAAACCAGGCCATCCAGGCTCGGGGCCCTCCCCCCACGCTGCCACCCAAAGGGAGGAGTCAGGAAGATGAAGGGGAATGACTCACGTTGTGGGAGAAGGCATAGGGGGTAATCCACACGATGGGCTGGCCCAGCACCTCGGCCTGGTAGTAAATGCCTTTGATGGACAGGAAGACCTGGGGGGAAAGGGTGCTTAAGGAGATGGGAGCAGTGCAGGGGGCAGTAGAGGGGGAAGCAAGACTAAGAGAATGAGGTAGCACAGGGGAGACAGGGCTGGGGAGAGGGCAGCAGAGACGGAGGAGAGCTGGGGAGGCCGGTGGGGAGAGTAGGGGACTGGGGGGCTGCAGAGAGAGAGCAGGGTTAGGGGGAGTGGTGGGGAGGGAGCGGGGGGGGGCAGCAGGAGGATGCCCAGCATCTCAGGGGTCTCGGGGCTCACCTTGCGCAGAGCCCGGGAGGCAATGATGTAGTTGAGGAACTCTACAGTGAGCCTCCGGCATAGCTGGATGGTCTGAACATGGCACTTGCCGGTGCGGGGGAAGGTAGAGAACAGAAAACACATGGACAGGGCATCATCCAGGTCTCGCAGGGCATCAATGAAGGTGGGGTACCTGGGAGCCGCCAGGGTAGGGAGGCAGGAGGGGAGGGGTGAGCAGAGAGCAGAAGAGCGCAGGCCCCCGGCCCTCATCCTCGCCAGGCCAGACCAGACCAGACCAGCCTGGCCCCCTGGCCCCCCAGGCCACCCGCTCCAGGCCTGGCTCTGCTTCCTTGACCCCAGCTGGAGCCACAAGGAGGGGCTCAGGGCAGGGCCTGAGACCTTCATCTCCTGGAAAAGCCAGGACAGGAAGGAAGGCGAGGAGGCTGAAGCCTTTTGCTCTTCCTCCTCATGGCCAAGGTCACCTAGGTCATGAAGGGTGCTGTAACCAACTGTTTCCCGGGGCTACAAAGGGGGCCATAGTGCTCAGAGCCCAGCCACGCATCAGGAAGACCCATAATCCTGAGTCCAAGTGTGGCCTCAGATACTTGCCAGCTGTGTGACCCTGGACAAGTCATTTCACCCTGTTTGCCTCAGTTTCCTCATCGGTAAAATGAGCCAGAGAAGGAAATGGCCAACCCCTCCCGGATCTTTGCCAAGAAAACGCCAAATGGGTCTCGGAGAGTCAGACTTGACTGAACAACCACCGCCTGCCAGCACCAGGCGGGCCTCCTGGCTCCCAAGTGAGCAGGATGGAGCTTAATCTTTTGGGGGGAGAAGGTCCTCCCTCCCAATGACCCTGGAGCTCCAGGATCCCGAAGAAGGGACGTCTCTACAGGGTGAGACTGGGCTGGATGTGGGTTCACAGAGAAGGTTTTACAAGGAGCCGTAAGACATGGTCTGGGAGTTGGAGCTGAGACATCTGGGCTTGGGGAGGATGGGGGGAAACAGAGGCCAAAGAGCCCCCCCTGAGGTGCGGGAGGTGAGTCCCAGCCACAGGAGCTCTCTGGTGCACCCCCCTACCCCTCCTGAGCCTCAGTTTCCCCACTACAGAACTCTCCCTCCTTTCATGGGTGGCACCTACAGCTGCCTCCAGGGGGCCTGGGGAAGGAGGAGAGTCCTAAGGGCCAGAGGTGCTCCTGCCAGGCTGGGCTGCCCCAGGAGGTAGGGGGCTCCCCTGGCCCAGGGGCATCCAAAGCGGGCGGCTCACCTCTCCTTGATGATGTGGTCAAGCTTGTAAATGGGCTTGTTGTCCTTCAGCCGCTCCACTGTGTTCCACTCACTCTTCCCATAGGCTTTCCTGAGCTTCCTGACAAACACCTGCAGGACAGACCCAGGGACACCTTTTAAAGAGTTTCACTTACTCACTGAACACAAACCGGAGAGTCACTTTCACAGAGAGAGCCCAGCACTAAGGAGGCGGCCCGCCCTGGTTAAAATGAAAACAAACCCACAAAACGGAGCAGCATGGACGCTCCTGGGTCTTGGGGGTCCCTCTGCATCTGGTCACCAGCCCACCCAGGATTCCCTGAATCATCTCCTCCCTCATCTCTGAGGACCCCGACATCCCCCAGCCACAATCTCCTCCGTCATTCCCCAACGGACAGTCACCCCTTGGGCCCCAATTCTCTGCTCACAGGAGACATGGCTCAGGCTGTCCTAAGTTCTCTGCTCCCCAAGGGGCTACATTCATGAGAGCTCTGGGGAAGGGGGGCCTCAAGAAGCCTCCAGCGTTCTGGTGGATGGGAGGAGGGTCAGGCCTGACAAGACCACTTTTTACAGAGACTTCAGGAGCAGGGAGGCCAAACCAGGGGCACAGCATCAGTAAGGGCTAAGGAGACCTGATTTTGCAGCCCCCGTTTCACAGATGAGGAAGAATGAGGTCTAGTGGCCTCCACAGGACCCTCTGGAGCATTAGCTTCCTGGGTGGCCCTGATGTGTGGCTCTGCTGAGGCTTCTCCCAATACCAGAAGAACAGAAGCTTCTAGAGGCCCCCCCACGCCAGGGTTCTGCACCAATGGCTTTAAATGTTTGCTGACCCATTGCCCCAGGAGGGGCAAACACAGTGGAAAACCTCTACGCAAGGGGAAGCAATGCCTCCTCTTTACCTTGGTCTGCCTCAGTCTCCCTCATCCTCAGCCTGCTTGGGACTCTGGTGGGCAATGTTCTCCAGAGGACAAGTGGACATGGGAAGGGAGGGAAAAACCACTTGGAGAGAACCTTTTTTGTATCTCAGACGCCACTGCTCTCTCCCCAGGGGAAAAAAGATTAAGAGGAAAACATGCCCTCCCAAATTATTCCAGGCCTTTGTACTCCAAATGTAGTTATTGAACAAGCAAACCAAGTCATATATAACATACTGCTGTGGTTCTGAACAGGGGGCCTGAGGGGCTCAGGGGTCCTTAAATTGCCTCAGAACACGTAAGAGGGGATGTCAGGGCTGGGAGGGGACTTAGAACAGGGGATGTCAGGGCTGGGAGGTGCCTGAGAACAGGGGATGTCAGGGCTGGGAGGGGCCTGAGAACAGGGGATGTCAGGGCTGGGAGGGACCTCAGAACAGGGGATGTCAGGGCTGGGAGGGGCCTCAGAACAGGGGATGTCAAAGACCCCAGATTAGGAAGGCCCCATCTGGTCCAACTCCTTCCCTTTACACGTGGGGAAGCTGATGGGGTGGGCGGGGAGAGAATCACTTGCTCAAGGTTATACAGAAGCAAAGGCAGGATTTGTATCTTCCCCGTTTTTCTTGGTCTCTCTCCTGCTCCCTCTTCTTTTCTTTCTCTACCAAAAAAATCCACCTAATGCTAAACCCCCATCTCACACACCTTCAGCAATCCCTGCAAGGAAAGGGCCAGAGCAGGAAAAGACTGCATTTTACAGAGGAGGAAGGCGGCTCCATGGATCTAAGTCACTTGTCTGGGAGCAGAGCTAGCTCCCCGAGGCAGGATTTACACCCAGGCTCTCCCACCCTGGGTTCTAGCCTACTCTGTGTCCCTGCTCTCTGAGGCAGCACCTCATCTGCTCCACTCTACTGAGGGCCCGAGGAAAGGCCTGCAGGGACCATCACCTTTTTTGCCTTGAGGCTCCCCCCAAGTCAAGCCAAGAAGCATTTATTGGGATTCAGGCTCTGGGTTAACCCTGGGGTACAAAGAGAGGGAAGAGACAGGCCCCACCCTCGAGGAGTGTCCAGTTCAACAGGGGAGAGAGCCTCCCCCAGCCAACCATGATCCAGACATTAGCGCATGTGGTGGTGCTGCCTCCAATGCGAATCCTGACCTTGTAATCCCGGAACTTGTTGACAATGGGCTCGTGGAGAAGAAACTTGATGTCCTTGAGCAGGTAAAAGGTCCTGGCAGCCGTGGAACCCTTGTTAACCTTCTTTTTGTGTTTGGGCTCATGGGGGTAAATGCCCTTCAGGATACACAGGCGTCTGGAACAGATGCAAACCCACCCAGAGCAATCAGCGCCCACCTCCTGGTAGGGCTAAGGGGCCCAGCTCGGACCCCCTGGGGGCACCACTCAGACCTCCTGCCCCCACCACAGCCAGAACCACAGACTAGGAGGATGAACCCTGGGTTGGGTCCCAGCTCGCCCACCCATTAGCCACATAAGTTCCAGTCTAGGAGGGGGGAATGAGCCAGATAGCAAGGCAGACAGGAGAGGCAGCCTGGGGGCCAGGAAGGCCTGGGTTCGAGTGGCACCTCTGAACCAGACAGGGCTTGAGACCCTGGCACTCTTCCACACAAAGTACACAGAAGGCCCAGACCTGCTGTAGTGGGGAAAAGGCAAACAGGGCCCCTCCCATCCCCCACACCCTACAGGGAGGCCCTGAAGATCAAATGGGGGAAATTTGCCTACAAAACGTCAGCCAAAGTGTCCATCAAAGGGTTCTGGGACCCGGGAAACCCCACGGAGATGAGAATTGTGATTACCAGCAACTCACTGGGGCCATGAAGAAACCAGAGCTGAGAGCGAGCAGGGACCCCTGGGGAGGCCCCAAAAGGGTGTCAGGGCTTCAAGAGGAGCAGGGCGAGGGGTGCAAAGACCTGGAGGCTTGGAGTCAGGGGACCTAGGTTCAGATCCAGGCTCACACCATAACAACAGCTCATGTTTTTAAGAGGATTCTGTGGCTCAGAAATCTTTTAATAAAGAATATCTCACTTAATCCTCTCCTTGGAGGGAGGTGCTACAATTGACCTATTTTACACATGAGGAAACTGAGGCAGCCCATCCAGTTGCCACCTCTTCCCTCTGTGCCTCAGTTCCTTCCACCTCTGGCTGACCACCCTTCATCCCACAAACAAGAAAGCAGAGAGCCGGGGCCGGCGACAGCTGGGCCTGCGGCTCCCATAGACTCCTGGGGGAGGGGACGAGGGGCCAGCTTAATGCTCATGAGCAGCTGAGAAAGGAGGGGAGACCTACAACAGTGCATCTGGCTCATGCCTATAACACCCCCCCCCCCCCGCAAGAAAGGTCCACCCTGTGGTTGGTCCTCACCTGAAATCAGCCAGGCTCAGCTGCAGTTTCTTCCTGGCTTTGTTTCTGGTGATGTAGTTGGTTGCAGACCCCCTCTCATACTATTTTTTTTGGGGGGGGGAGAAAAGAAACCAAATTTCTTTTGTTAGTAACAGTGTCTTTCAAAAAAGTGTCTTTGGATGCACTAGCCAACCCCTTAGCACCCAGGTCCATCAGCTGCCCTCCCATGTGTGCTGGGCAAGAGCATCATTCAATCATAACCAGCCACAGAACATCAGGGGCCTCCCAGGCCAACCTGGGTCAGCACAAGAAGCTCCAGAGCTAGGATGGAAGGATGGATGGATGGACAGATGGAAGGAGGGAAGGTGGGAGGGAGGGAGGGAACAAGGAGGAAGGGAGGAAGGAAGGAGGAAAGGAAGGAAGAGAGGAAGGAAAAGAGGAAGGAAGAAGGGAGGTGGGGAAGGACGGAGGGAGGGAAGGAGGAAGGAAAGAAGGGAGGAAGGAAGGGAGGGAGGAAGGAAGAAGGGAAGGAGGGAGGGAAGAAAGAGGAAGGAAAGGAAGAAGGAAGGAGGGAGGGAGGAAGGTGGGAAGGAGGAAGGAGGAAGGAAGAAGAAAGAGGGAAGGAGGGAAGGAAGGAAGGGAAGGGGGAAGGAAGAAGGGAAGGAGGAAGGAAGGAAGGAAGGAGGGAAGGAGGGAGGGAGGAAGGCGGGAAGGAAAGAAAAAGAAAAGAAGAAAGGAGGGAAGGAAGGAAGGAAGGAGGGAGGAGCCTCTGCTTAAAGACATCCAGAGAGGGAAAAGCCGGGCAGCTAGTGCAGCCTTGAGCAAGTCTCATCACCAATCTGGGTTTGAGTTTCCTCTGTGAAACAAGGGGCTGGACAAGATGACCTCTGAGGTCCCTTAGAGCCCTAAAGTCAGGATCCCCTGAACTCCCCTTGCCCGGCAGATTCCTCTTCCACAGGGTGAC
Source organism: Pseudochirops cupreus (assembly GCA_028627135.1). NCBI lineage: Eukaryota > Metazoa > Chordata > Mammalia > Diprotodontia > Pseudocheiridae > Pseudochirops > Pseudochirops cupreus. The sequence continues at coordinate 582,778,660 of CM053580.1, forward strand.
CCTCCTGGAGACCAGCACCGAGCTCGAGAGCTGGAGCTCAGCTGAAGCCCCACGAAAGGTCCCCTACCTTGGAGGGCGCCTGAACCTCCCACCCCCAGGGACAGGAGGCATTTAAGCGTTCGATGACGAGTAAGTGAGCGAAGGCACCACAGGACCAAGAACGTGGCACTGGGCGGATCCACAGAGGCCTCCAAGTTCAAACCCCTCCTTTTAAAGATGAGGATGCTGAGGCTGTGATGAAGCGACTCGCCCAGGGTCACAAGGTTAGTGCGAATCTGAGGCAGCATTTGAACCCAGATCTTCCAGCCTTCAAGTCCAGTGCTCTCTGCATTAAGGCAGGCGGCCTCTCATGGAAGTGAAATGGATAGGAGTGTAGCTCATAGAGCCATCCCTGCAGAGCCCCGAGAGATCACAAAGTGCGTGGATCTCATGACGACAAACAGGGAAACTGAGGCGCACCAATGCGAGGTAATCTGGCCCAAACCACTGACGTAGTGAGCAGGAGCACTGTTATCTGAAGCCGGGTTCTTAAGCTCCAAGTCCTGCATTTGGAGAGCGCCGGGAATGTTCGGAGGGTCCCCCTGGCGCCCCCGCCCCCCAGAGCGCCGCCTGCCCTCGGACCTCAGCTCTCACCCTCTCCCTGAGCCGGGCCCCTTCCTACCCTCCAGGCCCCTCCCCCCCAGGACCCCTCCTCCATCCTGCCCACATCGGAGCCCCTTCCCTCTCTGCCCTCCGCTCGGCCCCCTCCCCACTGTTTCCCCTGACACCTCCCCGCCTCCGTCCGCTCCTCCGTACCTTCTTCTTCTCCAAGCCCCCCATGGCCGCCCCCTCTCACGGTTCTGATCACGGCAAACACAGTAACACGGGAAGCCACTTCCGGCCCACGTGGCTCCGTAGGACCACGTGCTTCCGCGTGCTGGAGGCCTTCCGCCCCGCCCCCTGGCTGTCCTGAGTCGCGCCTTCTCGGAGCTACCTAGGGCTCGCGGAGGGCTCGGCCAGACGGTGCTTTAGCCTCCAGGAGTCAGAGGGCTGCCAGGTAAAGAGAGCTCCCGGTTCCAAATCCCGGCCCCGGGAATCAGAAGAGGCTTCTCAGGCAGCACACAGGAGCGACCCTGAAGGCCGGAGGGCGGCGCAGGGCATGCTGGGATGCAAGGGGGCGGAAACGGCTGCGGGGGGGGGTGATGCATGCTGGGATTCAAGGGGCGGAAGTAGCGGCGGCAGATTGTGCGCGGGGGATCGTGGGATGCAGCGTGGTGCCGGCCCGGCCTCGCGGCCGCTGGGTTCCTTTAGAAGAGGACTCGAGCTGGACTCTGAGAATGCCGCCCTGGGCCCAGGGAGGTGTGGCAGGGCCTGGTTGGGTCCTCGGATTATGACGGGCCACCACCGTTTACAGCGGGAGCTGGGTTCAAGTCCTACCTCGGACCTCGGGCGCCTCCCAGACCGCGCTGAGCCCGGGTCTCTTGGACACCCCTGTCCCCACGCCCTTCCCAAATCGTGCACTCGAGTGCATAACATCAGTAAATGCGGAGGAGGCCGGGGGCTCTGACGGACAATGACCCATCAAGTTCCCGGACCTGGACGGCCATGTGTGCCAGGCCCCGTGCAGATACCGCCCTCACAGCATCCCTGGGAGGGAGGGAGGGGCTGTTGTGATCCCCACTTTACAGATGAGGAAACGGAGGCAGGCAGCGGGTAAAGGACTCCCAGAGTCGCCTCGCTAGGCAGCATTTGAAGCGATATTTGAACTCGAGGTCTTCCCGAGTCCAGGCTCAGCGTCTGCACTCTGGGGCGCCCCCTGGCGGCCCCTGACTGTAAAGGGGGAAGGTAAGGCCTCCGCCTGCGTTGTCAGAGGTGGTTTTCTCTCTGGGTAAAGTCCTGGGTTCGTCCTCCCCAGAGGAGGGGATGCAAGTTTTGTAGCCTCAGTTTCCTCAGCTGCTAAATGAAAGCAGAGCCTTGGGTGAGATGACCTCTGAGGTCTATCCTGGCCCCGAATCTTAGGATTTTCGTTAGAACTCAAAAAACGAATCAGAAAGACCTGAGTGCCAGCCCCATCTCTGAGCTGGGCAGTGAGGCTTCACCCCTCATCTCTGTAATTCAGTTCCCTCCTTTGTAAAATGGGAGCAACAATGAACATTTACCCTCGAAGGTCTGGTGGGAAGAAAGTGATTTGTGGGGCAACTAGATGGGGGAGACTTGGAATCAGGAAGACCTGAGTGTGAATCCTGCCTTAGACATGAACTGTGGCCCAAGGCAAGTCACTTTAGCTCATTCAGCCTCAGGTAGGAGGGGGCTAGATTATACAAGACTTAAAAACCAAACTAGATTTCATAATTAATCATGGAGATAATAGGGAGACTGGAGTTTATTGAATGGGGGTGGGAGGGTGTGACCGTGGTCAGACTTGTGCTTTAGGAAGATCACTTTGGCAGCTGAGTGAAGACTGGATCAAAGCAGGGAGAGACTTGAGGCAGGCAGCCCCCCTTGCCCCCACCAGTTGATTGCAATAGTCTATGTGGGAGATGGCTGAGGGTCAGTTTTAGGGCAAGGGCAGTGTCAGAAGAGGAAAGGGGGCATATGAGTGAAGGTGGACAGCCTTGACTGCCTTGGATGGGGCAATGAAGATGAGGAGTTATGACTGAGTGATCTGTCCATGGTGGTGGCCTCAACAATAATAAGAAAGGTCAGAAGGGGAAAGGAGAAGGACTCTGGGTCCCATATTTGCCCACAGCACGTGCGCCCCAGGGTTGTCGTGAGGATAAATGAGACAGCTTATGGAAAGCATTTTCCAAGCCTGAAGATGCTGTAAGATATAAGTGAAGATATGAAAAACCAGCTATTTTAAAGCTGATTCGCACATTTTAAAGGATTCACAACACAGGGGTCAGTGTTAATAAACACCTACTGTCTGCAAAACCAAAATGCTCCAGGAATTTTTTAAAGTCTTGCTGAAGCCTGTTGTTGGTGCTTTATGGGTTATTTCTAGAACCTCACCCTCTCTGAAGATTATATGACCAAACAAAAGGTAAAGAGGGTTGAAGAAGATAAAATTGACAACTTTGATTGCATAAAATTGAAAAGGATTTGCACAAACAAAACCAATGCAGCTTAAATTACAAGAGAAACTGTTAACTGGAGAAAAAAAAATCTTTGCAGCAAGTTTCTCTGATAAAAGTCTCAGTTCCAAGATAAAGAAGGAATTGATTCAAATTTATCAGCAAGCACCCTAGCATACCTAGGGCGGCTACTAGCACAGGTTCTTAGATCTGCTTTTCTAAAGGAAAGCAACTCAAAATGGGTTAACAATCTTACTTTAATCAAGCATATCATTTAACTAGTT
>CM053580.1:582782496-582813521 GCA_028627135.1 Pseudochirops cupreus
CTCCCTCCCTCTCTCCCTCCCTCTCTCCTTCCCTTCCTTCTCTCCTTCCTTCCTTTTTTGTTCTTTCCATTTACTTTATGATTTATTTATCACATTTGATAAATCACACACATGATGCACGTGTTTATCTATAACTATTGTCGTGTATGTTACCCCCTCGAGCAGAAGTTAGGGGGTCCAGCTGCCCAAGATCACAGAATCCCCAAACCCCAGAGTTGGAAGGGGCCTCACAAAGTTCAGTCCAACATACGCCAGAACAGAAAGCCCTCTGCGCCTCTCTAACAGCCCCCTACAGGGCGAGGAGCTCACTACCACTGCTGGACAGCTCTCACGGGCAGGACCCCAAGCCTCAGTTGTTCTGTTGACCATTTCAGGCACTGCTCCTGGTTCTGCCCTCGGGCTGGTCAAGCAGAGAAGTCTGGTAGAGGGAACCCTTGTCAGGGCACGGTTTGGAATCGCTGGCTTCTGGCCTCCTGTCCTGCTCTTGAGGCTTATGGTCGAATGAGGGTATGACACGTATGTCAGAGTGGTCCAAAGGGTACAGACAGCCAGAAACGAAAGGAAAAACAAAACACTTTGACAGCGTGGAGATCTGGGCTTAGGAGGAAGCAACTTCCCAGTTGGGCCTTGAATAAAGACCAGAGCTAGGGCTAGAAGGAACCTTGGGGTGGAGGCACCTAATCCACCCACCTCATTGTACAGATGGGGAAACCAAGGCCCTTGGGAGCTAGAGTAGCTTGACCAAGGTACTCTTGGCTCGCATCTCTTCCTCTTCTTCAGAAATCTCCCCTGCAAACAGCAGCCTGGTGGAGAGTGTCACCCGGCAGCTCCTGGGATGGATGGAGCGGCGATCCCCGTCCGAGCTGAACCCCAGCATCTATGTGGGGCTCCGTCTCTCCAACCAGCCAAGCCAGGACCAGGATGACCTCTATCTGAGCAGCCTCATGATCCATTACCAGCAGGTTTTCACCAGGTGTGGCTGCCCATCCCCCCCAATCCCCTCCCTTGCCCCATCCATCATAGGCAGACTGGGAAAAGACAAGTTTCTTCCCTGGCACCATTTAGAACCAGGAGGGGTCATGGTTCATTTCAGTTCCACCCACAGTCAGTAATTCCCTGTGGGGGGTGGGGGCTCCGAGATAAGGAAGAAAGCTCCTAGCCTTGAGGAGTTTCCCCATCCCTACCTGGATGACCCTTAGCATGTCCTCAGTCCTCCAGGGCAGTTGTCAAACTGTGTTTCAGAGAGGATGGAGAGGGTTTCCTTCTCTGGGAATTCCCACTACCAGTGAAATCACACGTCCAACCCATATATTCGAGGTGTGGAGCTGGACTCTAATGATACAAAGAGTCCCTGCCCTCAAGGAGATTATAATCTAATGGGGGGAGGGGTATGCCATGGACAGAGAGAGGTGTGAGACTACCTGAGGAATCCTAGCCCTGCCCCTTGATACCAGGAGGAGGTTGGACAAATCACTAGAATTCCCCAGGCTCGTTTCCTCCTTCATAAATGAGGTGGTTGGCCCAGATGACCACTCAGGGCTCTCCTAGCCCTCCATCCCTAGTTCTGTGATTCCCCTTGGGGAATGGGAAAGAGTTGGCCTGGGAGCCAGATACCAGCAGACTCCTCTGGCTGTTCTTTAACCAGTCTTAATGTTGCCCTTGTCCTAGGCTTGCACCAGACCACCAACACAAACCCCCCATGGGCCAGCTGGCCTTGTACCTGCTGGCTGTGAGAGGCGGCTGTAAGGATGTTGGCACCCGGAAAGGAAACATACTGGTCACCCAACTCAAGGGTTACCTGGAGGAAGAGAAGCATCATATAGGTGAGTGGGCTGGGGAGCCAGCAGACAGGAGAGGCCTGCCTGCTGGCAGAAACAATCGGGGCAGCAAGAAACCCAACGCAATGTATGGTGGTGAGCTGCCTACTCTGCGCTAAAGCCGTCTGTGCCTGGTGGAGGAGGGGGGAGGGCCTGTGCTCCTGAAGGAGGGTGAAATCTCTGGCTCCAGCTCCAGGCCTCGCAGTGGTCTGTGTGTCTGTGGTCCCAGGAAAGCCGAGCGAGGGTCAAAGGTAGCCCCAAAGCTGTGCCCTAGGAGAGCTTCGACCTGGCTCTGGTTATGGGGCCCCACATCAAGGAAATCACAGCTGCCTGAAATAGAGAAGGAAGGGGAGTGAGTGTAAGACCCAGATGGATTGTAAAATCATATAGTCCTGCCCTCGGGGAGCTTACATTCCACAGGTAGGGCTGCAGAGAGGAGGGTAATCTCTCAACCAATGGGCCTTTATTTGACATCTCACTTGTGCCAGGTGCTGGCTGGGGATACAAAGACAAGAGTAAAATAGCCCTGCCCTCAGGGAGCTTACATTCTCTCAGGGGAGACACTATGTAGCCAGCAAATGATACACGTAGTAGAAGAGGCAATTTTGTAGGGACGCAGTTGTGGTTGCAGGGGAAAATGAGGGAGGGCTTTGTGTAGGAAACCCAGCCTCAGACACTTCCTAGCTGCGTGACCCCGGGCAAGTCACTTTACCTTGTCTGCCTCAGTTTCCACATCTGTAAAATGGGCTAGAGAAGGACATGGCAAGTCAGTCCAGTATCTCTGACAAGAAAACCCCAAATGGGATCACGAAGAGTCATATACAACTGAAAGAACTATTATTAACAACAATTAAAAACAATTATTAAAGATAATTACTACAGGAGACGAGACAACACTTCCAGATTTATAATTTCATCAGTATAAGGGGCACTGAAAAGTTAAGTGACTGGCCCAGGGTCATAGCCCATATGTGTCAGAGGCTGGATTTGAACCCAAGTGTTTCTGGTGTTGAGGTGGGCTCTCTAGCTACTACCCCATACTGCCTTTCTTTAAAGATAATGCTCCCCAAATTTGAAAGATTGAAAAAAAAAACCCACAAGAATTTCACAGCCATCCCTCAGACCTGAGAAAGCCTAGCTGGAATTCACCAGGGTAGAGGGAGCAGTCCTGGCCCGGAGGGTCCAGCCATAACCACCTGTGGGGGCCTCCCCTCCAGGGCCAGAGCACAAGGGCCACCCTCTCACCAGCTATTACCAGTACAGCCTGGCCATCCTGGCGCTGTGCATCCATGACAAGAAGGTGCCTGGGCACGTGGTGGAAAAGCTGCTGCATGCTGCGGAGCATGATGTCTTCCTTCACGGGAGCCAGTACTCTGTGGGTGAGTGACTGCTCTGGGCCCCCAGGCCCAGGCAGGAGGGAGGCTGGGGGGGGGAGGGGCCTGTCCACTGGCACCATGAGGAAGAGCTCATTACCCTGGGGTGGGGGAAGTGATGCCCCGTCTGAGAAGCCACTGACTGCCTGGAGCAACACTCAGCCTCCCACTGCTGCCTACTCTGAACAATGAGGGCATCACAAATTCAGACCTGGGAGAGGCCTCAGAACAGGGGATGTCAGATAATGTCCCCTAAGAAGGGACCTTAGAACAGAGGCTGTCAGAGCTAGGAAGGACTTGAAGGTTTTTAAAGCACCTTATTTTTTCTTTTAAATTTATTTACTTTTAGTTTACAGCATTCAGTTCCACTAATTTTTGAGTTCCAAGTTTTCTCCCCCTCCCTCTCCTCCTTCCTCCCCACCATGGCACCACTCAGTCTGATATAGGTTCTACATGTACCTTCACATTAAACATTAGTCAGGTTGTAAAGAAGAATTATAACCAGTGGAATGAACAACGAGAAAAAGGAAACAAAACAAAACAAGACGAAAAAGAGAGACAGAGCAGATAGTTTGCTTCCATCTGCATTCAGACTCTGTAGTTCTTTCTCTGGATGTGGATTTCCTCTCCATCAGGAGTCTTTTGGAGTTGTCTTATTATAGCAATGCATTGCTGAGAGGAGCCCAGTCTATCCAAGTCAGTCATCACAGATACGATGTGTCTGTAATTATGTACAATGTTCTCCTGGCTCTGCTCCCCTCACTCAGCATCAGTTTATATATGTCTCCCCAGGTTATTATGAAGTCTGTCTGCTCCCCATTTCTTATAGCACAGTAGTATTCCATTACATTCATATACCATAACTTGTTTAGTCATTCCCCCAACTGATGGACATACCCTTGATTTCTAGTTCTTTTCTACCACAAAAAGAGCTGCTGTAAAAATTTTTGTACATACGAGTCTTTCTCCCACTTGTATGATCTCTTTGGGATACAGCCCTAGAAGTGGTATTACTGGATCAAAGGATATGCACATTTTTATACCCCTTTGGGCATAGTTCCAAATTGCTCTCCAGAATGGTTGGATCAGTTCACAACCCCACTAACAATGCATTTGTTCCAATTTTCCCACATCTTCTCCAGCATTTATAATTTTCTTATTTTGTCATGTTAGCCAATCTGACCGGTGAAATTTGGTGTCTAAGAGTTGTTTTGATTTGCATTTCTCTAATCAACAGTGATTTAGAGCATATTTTCATGTGATTATACATATCTTTAATTTCTTCCTCTGGAAACTGGCTGTTCATATCCTTTAACCATTTATCAATTGGAGAATGACTTGTATTCTTATAAATTCAACTCAGTTCTCTGTATATTTTAGAAATGAGGCCTTTATCAGAGACACTGGTTGTAAAAATTCTTTCCCAATTTTCTGCTTCCCTCCTAACATTGGTTGCATTGGCTTTGTTTGTATAGAAACTTTTCAATTTAATGTAATCAAGATTATTCATTTTGCATTTTATAATGCTCTCTGGCTCTTGTTTGGTCATAAAGTCTTCCCTACACAATTAATGTGACAGGTAGACTATTCCTTGTTCTTCCAGATTGCTTATAGTATCAGCCTTTACATCTAAATTGTGAACGCATTTTGTCTTTATTTTGGTGTATGGTATAAGTTATTGGTCTATACCCTGTTTCTGCCATTCTTCCCAGCAGTTTTTGTCAAATAGTGAGTTCTTATCCCAGAGGTCAGGTTTATCAAACAGTGGGCTACTTTAGTCATTGACTGCCGTGTCTCATGCACTTAACCTGCTCCGCTGATCCTCCACTCGCTGCTTTATAACTCAGTTTAGAGTCTGGGGTGATTAAGCCACCTTCCCTAGCACTTCTTTTCATTATTTCCCTTGATATTCTGATTCTGGACCTTTTGTTCTTCCAGATGAATTTGGTTATTATTTTTTCTAGCTCTATAAAATAATTTTTTGGTAGTTTGATTGGTATGGTACTAAACAGATAAATTAATTTAAGTAAAATTGTCATTTTTGTTGTATTACTCAGCCTAACCACGAGCCATTGATATTTTTCCAGTTACTTAGATCTGACTTTATTTGTGTGAAAGTGTTTTGTAATTGTATTCATATAGTTCCTGGGTTTGTTTTGGCAAGTAGACTCCTAAATATTTTATAATGTCTACAGTTCCTTTAAATGGAATTTCTCTATTTCTTGCTGTTGGGCTTTTGTTAGAAATATATGGGAAGGCTGAGGATTTATGTGGGTTTATTTTGTATCCTGTAACTTTGCTAAGGTTATTTATTATTTCAAGGAGTTTTTTACTTGATTCTCTAGTATTCTCTAACTGTATCCTATCATCTGCAAAGAGTGATAGCTTAGTCTCTTCTTTGCCTGTTCTAATTCTTTCAGTTTCTTTTTCTTCTCTTATTGCAACAGCTAACATTTCTAGTACCATATTGAATAAGAGGGGTGATAGTGGGCATCCTTGTTTCACCCCCAGTCTAATTGTAAATGCCTATAGCTCATCCTCCTTACATATAGTACTTGATGATGGTTTTAGGTGGATGCTACTTATCATTTTAAGGAAGACTCCCTTCATTCCTATGCTTTCTAGTTTTTTTTAATAGGAATGGATGTTGTATTTTGTCAAAAGCTTTTTCTGTATCTATTGACATAATCATATGGTTTCTGCTAGTTTTGTTGTTGATATTGATCAATTAGATTATGCTGGTAGTTTTCCTAATATTGGACCAGGCTTGCAATCCTGAAATAAATCCTACCTGATCAAAGTTTCTTATTCTTGTGATAAGTTGCTGTAATCTTTTTGCTAATAGTTTACTTAAAATTTTTGCATCTATATTCATTAGGGAAATTGGTCTATAATTTTCTTTCTCTATTTTGGCTCTTCCCAATTCAAGTGTCAGTATCGTATTTGTATCATAAAAAGATTTTGGTAGGACTCCTTCTTCACCAGTTTTCCCAAATAGTCTCTAAAGTATTGGAATTAATTGTTCTTTAAATGTTTGATAGAATTCACTTGTAAATCCATCTGGCCCTGGAGATTTTTTCCTAGGGAGTTCATTGATGGCTTGTTCAATTTCTTTTGATGAGATAGGGTTATTTAAGTATTTTACTTCCTCTTCTGTTAATCTGGGTAATTAATACTTTTATAAATATTTATCCATTTCACTAAGATTGTCAAATTTATGGGCATATGACTGGGCAAAATAATTCCCAATTATTGTTTTAATTTCCTCTTCATTTGGAGGTAAATTCACCCTTTTTGTTTTTGATACTGGTAATTTGGTTTTCTTCCTTCTTTTTTTTAATCAAATTGACTGAAGATTTATCAACTTTATTGGGTTTTTGTTTTCATAAAACCAGCTCTTAGTTTTATTTATTAGTTCAATAGTTTTCTTAATTTCATTTTATTAATCTCTCTTTTGGTTTTCAGTATTTCTAATTTGGTATTTACTTGAGGATTTTAAATTTGTTCTTTTTCTAGATTTTTCAGTTGCATGTCCAATTCATTGATCTCCTTTTTCTCTGTTTTATTCATGTAAACATTCAGAGATATAAAACTTCCCCTAAGAACTGCTTTCACTGCTTCCCATAAATTTCGGTGTGTTGTCTCATTATTGTCCCTCTCTAGAATGAAGTTACTGATTGTTTCTATGATTTGTTGTTTGATCCACTCATTCTTTACGATAAGATCATTTACTTTCCAATTAGTTTTTAGTCTCTCTTTCCATGGCCCTTTATTATATATGATTTTTATTATATCGTGATCTGAGAAAGATGCATTTAATATTTCTGCCTTTCTGCACTGGATTGTGAGGTTTTTATACCTTAGTACATGGTCAGTTTTTGTGTTGTGCCATGTACAGCTGAGAAGAAGGTATATTTCTTTTTATCCCCATTCAGTTTTCTCCAGAGGTCTATCATCATGTCTACCTTCTCTAAAATTTTATTCACTTCCTTAACTTCTTTCTTGTTTATTTTGAGGTTAGATTTATCAAGTTCAGAGAAGGGGAGGTTGAAGTCCCCCCACTATTATTGTTTTCCTATCTATTTCTTCCTATAACTCCCTTAACTTCTCCTCTAAGAATCTGGATGGTATACCACTTGGTGCATATGCCAGCATATTCTCCAGTGGAAATAGCCCTGACTCACGAGTCAGAGGACATGGGTTGGAATCTGGCCCCTGATGGTTACTACCTGTACTGAGGCTCTCTTCATCTACTGAAGGGGAGGTTTGGACAAGGGGGGCTCCCAAGGGCCCTTTGCTCTGTGCCCGTCTGATTGTGTTCCTTTGGTATCACACCCATTTTATAAGTGAGGAAACCAAAGAGTCAGCAATTCACCCAGAGCGATTTGGCTAGGAAGTGCTGGAGGCAGCACTCGAACTGAGATCTGCTGACACTGAGGCCAGTGTTTTTCTCCAAGGTTCCTTCCTGTTCTAAGACACTCTTATTCTATGGACTTCTAGGCAGATCAGTGTCACGCAGGGCCTGGAGCCAGAAAGACAGGAGTTCAAATCCAATTTCATATACTTCCTAGCTCTGTAAGCCCCTGTTGGCCTCAGTTTCCTCATCTGTAAAATGGAAATAATAATAGTCCCTCAAGAGTTATCTAATGAGATAATATTTGTGTAGTATTTAGTGTTGGGCCTGGTACATAGTAGGCGCTTAATAAATGCTTGTTCTTTTTCCCTTCCTCTTCTCTCTATGAAAGAAACCTGGGTAGGACCCTGGGATGCCTTAGTTTGAGTCCCGTCTCTGCCACTCATTCATTTTGTAAGCACAGGCAGGTCATTCCTATCTCTTGGCCTCAGTTTCCTCCTCTGTAAATGAAGCTGTTGTTCTTGATTTTTGAGCTCCCTCCCAGCCCTGACATCCCCTGTTCTCAGGGCCCTCCCAGCCCTGACATCCCCTGTTCTGAGGCCCCTCCCAGCCCTGACATCCCCTGTTCTGAGGCCCCTCCCAGCTCTGACCTCCCCTGTTCTGAGGCCCCTCCCAGCCCTGACATCCCCTGTTCTGAGGCCCCTCCCAGCCCTGACATCCCCTGTTCTCAGGCCCCTCCCAGCCCTGACATCCCCTGTTCTCAGGGCCCTCCCAGCCCTGACATCCCCTGTTCTCAGGGCCCTCCCAGCCCTGACATCTCCTGTTCTCAGGCCCCTCCCAGCCCTGACATCCCCTGTTCTAAGGACCCCTCCCAGCCCTGACATCCCCTGTTCTGAGGGCCAGCCCAAATTTGACATTCTCCGTTAGAAGGTCCTTTCTGGGTCTGGCATTATATATTCTAGAACTCTTTCAGTTCTGAATTCTCTCTCCTAAGGCCCCTCACAGTTGTGATGTTCTGTGCTCTAAGATCTTCCCTCTCATATGTGATGTTCTATTTTTTACTTAATTTTTTCACTTAAAAATCTATTTTCTCTTTCACTCCATTCCCAGATTTAGAGAAAGGAAGAAAAAAAACCAAACCCTGGTAATAAATATGCATAATATGCTTAGTTAAGCAAAAGAAACTTGCCTCATTGACCATACACCAAAATCTCTCTCTCTCCTCTCTCTCTGTCTCTCTGTCTCTCTGTCTCTCTCTATCTCTCTCTGTCTCTCTCTCTGTCTCTGTCTCTTTCTCTCCTCTCTCTCTCTCTCTCTCTCTCTCTCTCTCTGTCTCTGTCTCTCTCTCCTCTCTCTGTCTCTGTCTCTCCTCTCTCTGTCTCTGTCTCTCTCCTCTCTGTCTCTGTCTCTGAGTCTCTTTCTCTGTCTCTGTGTCTCTTTCTCTCTCTCCTTCTCTCTCTCTCTCTCTCTCCCTCCCTCCCTCCCTCTTCTCTCTCTCTCTCTCTGTCTCTGTCTCTCTCTCCTCTCTCTGTCTCTTTCTCTCCTCTCTCCTTCTCTCTCTCTGTCTCTCTCTGTCTCCGTCATTCTCTCTGTCTCTCTGTCTCCTCTGTCTCTCTCTCCTCTCTGTCTCTCTGTCTCTCTCTCCTCTCTGTCTCTCCTCTCTCTCTGTCTCTCTCTCCTCCCTCTGTCTCTGTCTCTCCCTCCCTCCCTCCCCCTCTTTTCCCTCTGGACATAGGTAACATTGTTTTTCATCATTCTTCTGGTTGATTAGAGTTCCCAAGTCTTTCAGTGCTGTTGGTCTTAACAGTATTGTTGTTATGGTATAAATTATTCTCCTGGTTCTGCTCGCTTCACTCCGTATCAGTTCATACAAGGTTTCTCTCCTCCTCTGAAGCCATCCCTGTCATATTTCTCACCACACAGTGGCACTCTTTCCCAGGCGTGTACCACAGTTTGTTCAGCCATCCCCTCATTGATGGACATCCCTGCGATTTTGAGTTCTTTGCCACCACACAAGGCTGCTTATTATCCAGATGGGGTCTTTCCCTTTTTCTTTGTTCTCTTTGAGCTATATGCCTTGTACTGGCATTGTTGGGTCAGAGGGTATATACAGTTTGTTTGTCATAGTTCCAGATTGCTCTCCAGAATGGCTGGCCAACCCTGTTCTCAGCTCCAGTGTCTAGCAAGTGCCTGTTTTCCCAAGGCTTTTGCAACTGTCAGTTTTCCTTTTTGTCATCTGATAAGTATTATCTGACATTCCGGGTTCTAGGTTCCCTCCCAGCTCTGTCATTCCATGTTCTAGGGCCCTTCCCAGTCCTGGCACCCCATGTTCTAGGTTCACCCAGCTATGCTATTCCATGGTCTAGATTCCCTTCCAGCTCTGGTATTTCATGCTCTAAGGGCTCTCTCATCACTTCAGCCACTTCTACTTCAGTATGTCCAATAGTCTGCTAGTTGGGGGCAGGCCCTGCCCTCATGGAATTTAAAGTCCCAATGGGGGCATGGGCTTTCCTGCCTTCTCAGGCCTGTTCTGAGTCTGCTCAGGTCTTTCCATGGATCCTCCCAGAGCATCTGCACTGCCCCTGGAGGCCGCCCTCTGGGCCCTTTGATATCTCAGGGGTGTGATCTCATTAGAGCAGGAGAAGGCCCTGCCACGGCTCAGCTGGGCATTAGCATCAGGGGGCCTGCCCAGGAGGCCCTGCCACGGCTCAGCTGGGCATTAGCATCAGGGGCCTGCCCAGGAGGCCCTGCCACGGCTCAGCTGGGCATTAGCATCAGGGGGCCTGCCCAGGAGGCCCTGCCACGGCTCAGCTGGGCATTAGCATCAGGGGCCTGCCCAGGAGGCCCTGCCACGGCTCAGCTGGGCATTAGCATCAGGGGGCCTTCCCAGGAAGCCCTGCCACGGCTCAGCTGGGCATTAGCATCAGGGGGCCTGCCCAGGAGGCCCTGCCAGGGCTCAGTTCTGGGCATTAGCATCAGGGGGCCTGCCCAGCTGTTACTGGCAGGGATCTGGGCTGGCTGCCTGTTGGAGGAAGGGCCAGAGAAGACCTAGAGCTGCCAGAGACCTCAAAGGCCAGCCCTCCCCTCCCCCCAGCCTTCGACAAAGGACGAAATTGGGGCCAGAAAAGGAGAGGGGGCTTGTCCAAGGTTACACAGTGATGATGTAGGAGCAGCACTATTTGAACCCATATCCACCAACTCCAGATTATGTCTCATTTAGAAACTCAGGAGACAGAGTGTGTTGGCCCAGGGGAGGACCACGGCCACAGCATGACCCAGTGAGGCCCACAGGGAGAATGAGGGGGGTGAGAGGAACAGGGAGAGGGGCTAGCTCCAGACCACCCTCCCTAGCCAGGCTTCTCCAGCTTTTTCCACTCGAGACCCTTTCAGAACTTCTTAAATTGTGGTTTCCACCCCACACGGGGTCCTGACCCATGTTTAAGAAGCATTGCCTTCAGCCCTATGTTGCATCCTTCTTCCCAGACACGGCAGCCATGGCCAGTCTAGCCTTCTCCTGCCTGCAGGCCTCTGCACTCAACCCGGGTCTGGAACCTTGGATCTCCAGGGCCTTAAAGCATGTGAGGGACAAAATTCTGAAAGAACAAACCCCAGAAGGTTACTTTGGAAACATATACAGCAGCCCTCTGGCCCTACAGGTAGGAGAGGGCATTTGGTGGTACCTGGGAGTTGGGTTTGCCTGGCACCTAGTAAGGGCTTAAGAAATGTTTTTTCTCTATCCCTGTGTCTGTCTCTGTCTCTTCTTCCCCCTTTACCCTCTCTTCCTCTCTCCCTCTCTCTCCCTCTGTCTTTCTCTTCCCCATCTCACCCTTCCCCCCCTCCCCCTCTTTCTCTCTTCCCTTCCTCTGTTCCCCTCTCCCTCCCTTCTCTCTCTCCCTCTCTCTTTCCCCATCTATCTATCCATCCATCTATCCATCATCTATCTGTCTCTCTGTCTGTCTATCTATCCATCCATCGATCTATCTATCTATCTATCTTTCCATCCATCCATCCATCCATCTATCTATCCATCTACCCATCTATCTATCCATCCATCCATCCATCCATCCATTCATCCATCTATCTATCCATCCATCCATCCATCCATCTATCTTTCTATCCATCCATCCATCCATCCATCCACTCATCCACCCATCCATCCATCCATCCATCCATCCATCCATCCATCCATCCATCTTTCTATCTATCTATCCATCCACCCATCCATTCATCTATCTATCTGTCTACTTCCTCCTCTATAAAACGAAAGGGTTGAGTTGGACCATCTCTGAGGTTCCCATCCTTGATGAAGCTGTGACCCCTCTCAGGCTGGGTGGCTGGACTCCTCAGTCTGTACTTTTCCTGTCATTACTAGGCCCTGATGGAAGCCCCTTCACCAGAGTCAGAGCTAGCCTGCGTCCGGGCTGGGGATGCTCTTATGAAGGGCCTGGAGGAAGGGGCCTTCCAGAACCCCTTACCCCTGTCCCAGCTGCTGCCTGTCCTGCACCAGAGGACCTATCTCAGCCTCATGCATCTGGATTGCAATGATGAAAGAGGTTGGAGAAACTGAGGGGCCTTGGAGGACAAGGAAGGAGAGAAGGGAGGGGGGTGGGGAGGAGGGGGCAGGGGGACTAGGAAGGAGGGAAAGGAAGGGAGTGGGGAAGAGGGGAAGGAAGGGGAGGAGGAGGCAGGGGGACAAGGAAAGAGGGAAGGGAGGGGAGGAGGGAGGAGGGGGAGAAGGGGACAGGGGACAAGGAAGGAGAGAAGGGAGGGGAGTGGGGAGGAGGGGGAGGAGGGGGCAGGGGGACAAGGAAGGAGGGAAGGGAGAGGAGTCGGGAGGAGGGGGAAGCCCTCAGGAGCCCGCTGCACATCCCCAGCTTCCTCTATGCCTGCTTTTATGGGGGAGGATAGCCTACAATACTGTGCATTTATTAGGTGCTTAATAAAAACTTGCTCCCACCTTAATAAAGACTCATAGACTCCTGGGCTCATAGCTGGAGACCTGGCAGCGTCTTCAGAGGCCATCCAGACCAACCCCATAATTTTACAGAGAGGGAAACTGAGGGCCATCAGTGACAAAGTGACTCATCTAATTTCTCACAGGGAGTGACAGAAACAGCATTTGAACTCAGGGCATCTGACTCCAAAGGCAGTAGCTCACTGTTATTAGTAACAACAGCCCCCTTCATATGGCTTGATGGCAAAACACTTTACAGAACTGTCTCATTTGATTCTCACAGCAGCCCTGGAGGCAGAGACTGTTATCGTCCCCATAGTACAGATGAGGAAGCTGAGAGTGGTTCTAGATGACTTCTGGCCTATCCTGAGCCTTCCCTGACAGCCCCAGGCCTGGGGATGCCTTCCCTGAGGTCCCCTGAGTCTTGGGCACAGACACTTTCATTCTCCCTGTGTGAATCTGGGGAGCACCAAGGGCGTCTCTGCTCCCTGCGATCTCCCCCAGTCTGTGTGGGACACACTGGGCCGGGCACTCAGGGCACCCAGTCACAGCCCTTTGAACTGAGTCCAACTTGGTCCCTAGGTGCCATGGGACTCCTCACTGCCTTGCTTTCCCTGCCCCACTGCCAGGTCTCCTGGAAGCAGACACCACCACCACCCTGACTCAGGAGCCACAGAACATTGAGGTCAGGCTGAGGGTCCAAATAGATCCCCAGCTCATGTTCCTTCATGACCAACTGTACCTTGTCCCTGAGGGAGCCACACTGCAGGATGTCCTGATCAAGGCCCAGGAGGAGGGCTGGTTCACGTAAGAGAATCTTTAACGCCAATGAAAACAGCAGCGCCCATTTCCATGGCCCTTGGAAAGTTTATAAGTCCAAGGGAGATAGATCCTATGTGTGGTTACCCCCATTTTGTAGCTGAGGAAATGGGCCCAGAGAGCTCACATGACTTGCTTAGGATCATCCAGCTAAAAAATGGACGGGGATTTGAACTCAGATCTTCCTACTCCAAGTACAGCATGCTTGCCACTTCCCAACAATGCCCTCACTTCTGTGAATTCCTGGGGTTGGAGTAATGATGGGGCCTGTGTGGGGCACAGGCCCAAGAAAAACTAACAGTGGTCCATTAACAGACAGACAGACAGCTGTGAGACAGTAAGTAAGCATTCGTTAAGTGCTTCCTGGCATTGTGTGGGGCCTACAGACAAGACACTCCCTGCCCTCAATAAGCTTGTATTCAAAAGAGGGAAGGGAAGGTGCAAAGTCAGAGCCTGGTGACCTGGGCTCAGGGTCCCACTTTCTGGTGAAAGATTTCTGAGACTGATGGGGCACAGCCCTGCTCGACAGCCTCCAGGGAGGGGGCCCACCATGTCCTGATTGTCAGAAAGTGTTCCCTCACCCCCAAGCCTTATTTGCTTCCTGGCCACTTCCCTTCCTTACTCCTGGTTCTGGCCTTTGGGGCCCTTCTTCCTGAGGTAGGCCTGCAGATACCTGGATGTCCCGATCACATCTTCCCCAAGTCCCCTCTTCCCCGGTTCCTTCAGGCAATCTTAATTATTTCAAGACTCTTCCCCATCCTGGTCATCTCCTCTGGACACTCTCCTGCCTGCCAATGCTGTTCTTAAACTGGTACGCCCAGGACTGATCAAAGTCTTCCATGTGCAGCTTGACCAGGGCAGAGGGCAGTGGAATGGTCCCTTCCTTAAGATACCTGCGTGGCCCCGAAGGACAGTGCCCACAGTGAACAGAAGACAGGGGTTTCTTTGTGCACATGTGGTAGATCGCTGTTCTCCCATCCTTCTAGTAATGTTCCAGGGGAGGCGCTCATTTTACTGAGGCTGGGAGGGATGTCGTGCCTTCCTCAGAAGTCGCAGGGCTAGGAGGGCTTGAAGCAGAAGCAGACACAGGCTCCTGTCTCCAGGTCTAGTGTGTGTCTCCTTCATGCCAGGTTGCCTGGCATGCCTGGCTGCCACTTACACGTGCCTTTCTGCTCATCATAGCTGGGCTTGGCATCTCCTTTTTTCATATCAGTCTGGAAGAATCGGGAGGATCACTAGATTATAAGCCAGAGGACCTTGGTTCAGATCCCTGGTCTGTACCTTAAGAGCCAAATGACCTTGGGCAAGTCACTTCTCTGCCTTTCCTCCTTTGTAAAATGAAGGGATTGGGCCTGGACTCAGTGATGTCTAAGGCAGATCTCTGGACCTCTGAGTCTCAATTTTCTCCTCTGCAAAATGGGTGTAAGAGGAGACCGGAGGGTCTCTCTGGGCCCTTCTGGTCCCAGCTCCATGACCCTGGGCTTCTGTAGGCCTAACAAAAACCAGCTGGCACAGCAGCCAAGGTTGCTATATGGCCAACAGTGCTCCGTACCCCATAGTACAGGGGGAGAGGAGACAAGGACCCAAGTCCCAGGAGCTCTCTGCCCTGGGCAGGAGGCAGGCTTCCTCAGCTTCCCAAAATCTCCCAGCGACTCACTAGGTCACCTAGAAGGAGGCACTCAGTGAGGTGTGGGTGGAAAAGCCCTGTGCAGGGTGTCGGGAGCCCTGGGTTCAAGTCTTGACCCTCCTCTTATCTTGCTGCTGTCTTGGGCAAGCCTTCCTACCCACCCTCCTCCCACCCCTGGCCTCAGTCTCCTCAATTGGAAAATGCAGATCACAGCAGCCCTATTTATCTCCTGGGTTTACAGTGAGATTAAAAGGAGAAGATGGATAGGGAAGGAGGAGTCCCTCTCAGCTCCCTTTGGGTCCTGGAAGGGAAGATACTCAGAGGGAAGGGCTCACACTTTTGCCTTTAGACACAGCATCCTGGCTTTGCCTTCTCCCACTTCATGGCCACTGAGAACTATGGAGTTCAGATACTACCGCTCCCATTTCCTGGCTCCATCCCTCTCGGCCTTTGTAGAGTGATGAGTTGGATAGTGATTGGCGCTGAACTCAGGTGCCTTCCAGCTTGGGAGCTAAGATCCAATGATCTGCTTCTGTTCTTGGCAGGTACAAAACGCAGACCAGCTTGTCTGGTCCCTTTCTAAGCTCAGTGATGGGCATAAGCCCCGGAGAACGGCAGTACTGGCAGCTCCTCCGTGCCCCAGACACCCCTCTGCTACAAGGTGAGGCTGGAGGTCCCCCCAACCATGTCCTTAGGAAGGAAAGGGAACATCTTTGTGGGAGATGGGGATCGCATGACTAAGGGTACCCTGCTTCCCTCATGGTCCCCTGACACCTGCAGTCCCTCCCAATCTTGGCTGGAGCCCTGGTGCTGGGGTGGTGGACAGGTGAAGTTGTGGGGGTCCCTGTTGGGCATACTCACTCTCCCTACTCCTATCTTTGTAGGTATTGCCAACTACAGGGTCCAGGACGGGGAGACCATCCTTCTGAGGGTGGCCAGCTGGTAGGGAGGGCCACTCCATCATCCCAAGGCTCCGTCATCCAGAGACCTAGCCACTCCTTTGGGTATCTGCTACCTTTTGAGTAGGAGAGCAGGAGAGAGAGGGGAGGGAGGGACCTTTTTCAGAACCCATTATAACCTTCCCACAACCAGCCAAGGACAGACGATGTCAAACCCTGAGGTCTGACAGTGACCACGGAAGGCCCTTTCCTCCCCCCCAAGCCCAGCTGTCCCTCCATCCCTTCAACCTCTCCAGATCCAGAGACATTGAGCCACCTGGGAACTCCCATCTGGAGACCTCAGTGTGCCTGCAAAACTCAGGTCCCTGGGTGCCTGCCCTGCCACCAACCCACCGTCTATGGTGGCATCTGGTGAGAATCACTTCATAGCAACCTTGGAGACCCAGCTCAGCCCCTCAGGCTACTGAGGAAGAAACTGAGACCAAAGCAAGGAAGGATCTCCTAGGGTGGGGGTAGGAAGATAGAGCCGGGATCTGAACTCAGGTCTTTAGTCTCTCAGTCCAGTGCCCTTCTGGGCTGCACATCTTGTGGACCCTGCTTCACAGGCCTCAAGAGAAGAACCAATTTGCCCAGAATTCCCTGCGGCAATTTTTTTCTGCCAAGGTTTCTGGGCAGTTCATTTCCAAGGGTTCCTTGGAACTGTCTGAGCCAAGATTCAAACCCAAGCAAGTCTCCTTTCCTAGGGTGGGCCTTTCAGCAGTCTTCTGGTTTAGGGGTCAGGGGACCTGGGTTCGAATTCTGGCTGTGATCATCTTATGGAACTCTTGGGCAAATCACCTGTGCTTCAGTTTCCTCTTTTATCAAACCTCTGAGGTTCCTTCCAGCTCTAAATCTAGAGCCAGCTGTGAACTTGAAGTCTCTGTGGCCCTTCCTGCCCCTGCTAGGATCCCTAAGAACCACTGGATCTCAGAATTGGGAGCCCAAGTGACCTGGTTTAACTCCCACCCCCAACCCCATCTCTGTCCTGGCCTCATCCAGGCACTGAATGGAGGCTATGCCTACTCAGCCTCGACATGTTACGTGCTCAGAAGCACCAGTGTTCCAATGCAGTGGATCTTGGTCTCTGGTTCTATCAAAAATGATTAAATCACTGATGTTTAAGACTGGTGATTGCAGCTCATTAATGACAGGGGGCAGTGGCTTGAGTCACATCTGGGAAGGTGGAAAGGCTAAGTCTGCCTTCCAGGGACCACCCACTGGTGGCCTCTCCCAGCCACACAGAGAAGGCACAAAGCCTAAGGAAGGGAGGAACCAGGGATTCCTGGAAGAAAGAAGCAGAAATCTGGGAGACAAATGAAAATTCATCCCATACATCCTTAGAGGGCATTTTTCCGGTGGAGCTAGTCTGGGCCTGGTCTCCCCCTTGACCAGTAGGGGGAGGCTGCTGCCATAGACTCAAACTAGACCCAGGCAAATACAGCCTCAATGTGGGTGGGCCCCCTGATCCAGGATCCCCCAAAGGCTCTGAGTCTTCTTTTGAGGTGATGAAGCCCAAAGGGGTGGAATTTACAGCCCTGAGCTGGTGGCTTGGATTCAGGAGCTGTGGCCTGCCCAAGCCCAGCTGCCAGTGACTCAGTTCTCCCTACACCCCATGGTTACCCCTCCCTGCCCAGGCCCAGGCCCAGGCCCAGGAGGATGACTCTTCTTCCTGTTGTGGACTGCGTGTTCCTTCCCAGAGGTGGGTGCATCCTGGAGAGGAGGGACCAGTGATGTCTGGCAGCAAGCCCTGGGAAGAAAGGTGGGGTTGCAGCTGGGCAGGGCTGGGTGTGATGGGCAATGGCAGGGGAAGGATGTGGGAAGGGAGTTGGGGCCTCCCTCCTCTTCTGAAAGCTCCCCAGGAGAGAGGACATGGGGCGAGCACCTCTCAGCATTCTGGGGCCAAGCATGGGCAGGGCCAGCTGGCATGAACGCAGGTTTGCCAGGCCTCCCGGTGCGTCCGAGAGCCCTTCTTCACTATGAAAATAATGGGGGGCAGAGGGTAAAGTTGGGGACGTGCTCTGGTCCCATGATGTCCTTAGCCCAGAGCTGACGCCGCTGGGGGCTTGGGTGTGGGGGGAGGCGCATTCTAAGATTCTGAGAACCACCGGGGAGGGGCTTACACCTAGAGAGGAGGGACTGATGCTGAGCCCGAGACTGACGGCGATGGAGCCAGAGAGGGGAAAGGGGCCTCACTTTGTGGCTATGGCTGTCCTGGGGTCTCCCCTCCCCAGACCCACCCCCTTCTAGCTTGGGCTTCCCGCACCTTAGACCCTAGGCCGAATCTCACTGTCACTATGGCAACTGGCAGCTTCAGCCGGGTGGGGCGGGATGGGGAGGGCTCCTGCAATCTCCTCTCCCAGGGCGGTTTCCACGGCAACCAGGCGGCTTTGGCCAATGTGGGCGGGCCCGGCCGAGCCTGGAGGAGAAGGGGGTGTGGCCCGGACCTCATGGGCGGGGTCTCCGGGTGTGGCCAGTGCTGACCCCGCCCTCCCTTCGCCGTACGCCAGTCCCGGGTGGGAGAGGCGGGGCCCGGCCCGGCTGGAGTAGGAGAGCCGCGGCTGAGGAGCCGGAGCCCGAGCCCCGGGATCCGCCTCGGCAGGGGGCATCGGGCCGGAGCGCGAGGCCCCGCAGGGCAGGGCCGGGCCGGGCATCGCCACCACTGTCTACCCAGAGGCCAGGGCCCAGCGCCAGCCCTAACCGCGCTTAGAGATCCAGCCGGGCACCGGACACAGAGGACGCCCGGCCCGGCCCAGGGGGCAGAGCAGGGCACCCTCTGGGCTGGGGGAGGGGCTGTCCATCGGACTCCCGGGCCCCCTGCTCCCGGCCCCCATGTGCGTGTGCTCCCGGAGGAACCATGAAGCCGGAATGACCTCGGCCGATGGAGCCCCGGCCACCACGCTCCTGCTGCCCTGGAAGCTGGCCCTGCGGGACCAGAGGCAGGGCCGGTGCGCGGAGGGCAGCCCCGGGCGCATCCTGGCCACGGTGCTGGTGTGGCTGGTCACGGGCACCAGCATGTCCAGCCTCAACAAGTGGATCTTCACGGTGCACGGCTTCCGCTACCCGCTGCTGCTCTCCTCCTTACACATGCTGACCGCCGTCCTCGTGGGCTACCCGCTGGCCGGGCACCGGGCGCGCGGACCTCTCCCTGCCCGGGCCAGGAGGAGGGTCTTCTTGCTCAGCCTGACTTTCTGCGCTTCCATGGCCTGTGGGAACTTGGGCCTTACCCACGTGCATTTGGACTTTGCCCAGATGGTCTACACCACCACACCGCTCTTCACCCTGGCCCTGTCCAAGGCGATCCTGGGCAAGCGGCACCACCCGCTGCAGTACGCGGCCATGGGGCCCATCTGCCTGGGCGCTGCCTGCAGCATCATGGGCGAGATGCACTTCCACCACGCCGGCTGCTTCTTCCTCTTCGCGGCCACCTTCCTCCGAGGCCTCAAATCGGTGCAGCAAAGTGAGTACCCACGTGCTAGTGAGTGGGTGCCCAGTCACCAGGCCTGGCTGGTCACTCTGTGCGACCCTGGGCAGAGGGCAGCGGCTTTGCCGGCCTCCGGCTCCGCACTTGTAAATGGAGGGCCCTCGGCTAACTGTGCAGGTCTGTTAAGGCTCCTCCCAGCCCTGGCATCCCCTCTTCTAATGGCCCTCCCAACCATAACATCCCCTGTTCTCGGGATCCTCCCAGCCCTGACATCCCCTGTTCTAAGGACCCTTCCAGCTCTGACATTCTCTGTTCTGAGGACCCTCCCAGCCCTGACATCTCATGTTCTAAGGACATCCATTGTTCTAAGGGTCCTCCCATCTATGAAATCCTCTGTTCTAAGCCCCCTCCTGGCCCTGATATTCCCTGCTCTGAAGTCCCTCCCAGCTCTAACGTTACCTCTTCTAAAGTCCCTCTCTGCAGGGACGTTCCCTGTTTGGAAGCCCCTCCTAGCTCTGACATCACTTGTTCTGAGGCTCCTCCCAGCCCTGACATTCTCTAACTACCTCTATATAGAAGAAATGGGCCTGGAGAAGGGAAAGGACTTGTCCAAGGTCACACTGGGCAGGGCTAGGATTTGAACCCAAGTCCTCAAATTCCAAATCCAGCCCTTTTTTTCTATTGGACTACAAGATAAATTTTTTCTGCTTGGCCCCAGAGAGCAGAACTATGAGCAGTGATGAGTTGAAGAGAGTAAAGGCCGTTTATGTATGATGTCAGGATGAGAAGAAAGCACAGCAAATGGGGCCAATCTCCTTAGGTCATGGCTCCTGTCCCGAGAGGTCTAGAACTTTGTCTGAAAATGCTGTAAAGGGATGTGAGTCCAGGCTGTGCCGAGTGTCCTGAGGCTGTGCCATGCCTGCCTCTGTAAAGCAGGCCATTCTGAGACATGAGCAGAGACCAGGCCCACAGAGGCGCCTGGCAGGGAAGGTCCTGATGATCTGGACTCACACACAGAGGCTAGGACTCTGCTGGGGAGTAGCTGGTCCCTTCCTGTTCTTGTCTGAAGTCCTGGGATGGGGAGATGCTTTAGTCATGCCTTGGCCAGAGGGGAAGGGCAGCCGGGGTAGAGTCCCCATGTACAGAGACGTTCCTGGTCTGGCGTTCCGAGCACTCCTTAGAGAGTAAGGCATTGCCTGAAAAGAAGCACCTGCACCTGCATCCCAGCCCCTCCCGGATTTCCTCATCTTTATCGCCAGCTGGGCCATCTCTTGTCTCTCTCTCTCTCTCTCTCTGTCTCCTCCTCCCTCTTTCTTCTCCTCTCTTTTCTCACTCTTTCATTCTGTTTTCCTCCCTCTCTCTCTCTCTCTCCTTGCACATGCACGTTACAGACATAAGCCCATCTCTACAAACATGTTCCCCGGGGCACCAATACGGACCCCTTAGACACGTGCACCCTCACCTCACATGTGTGCTTTCCTCACAGCATGCACATGCTTTCATGTGTTTGTACATACTTACAGAAACACATGTTCCATGTGAGTGTGTGCAGACACCCACACTCCTAGTCATGTGGGGGAGCTGCCTGGACAGGCATGCTTGGATTACCGTTCTGCTCAGCTGCAGCTCTGTGGGCAGACCCCTGTACCTCACACAGACATGCTGAGAGCCCAGTGAACACGGTTTACGTGACATGCAGTGACTGCATGCATGCAGATAGCCACGGGAGACATGCACCCAATTACCCACATGTGTGCCTGCTTATGCTTCCCATTGTGCCCATGAGGAAGTCGCCACACCCTCCCGTCCCTGGGCAGGGAAGGGTTCTGCCCTGGCTGGCAGTCCCAAAGCCCCAGTGTCTATTTTTGCCTTCGGGTTACCTGAGAAGCCAAACAAGGAAACAAGAAATGTGATACTTGGGCCAGGCCTGGGCACCCGTGCTCCATCTCTGCCAGGGGCTCCAGGGTTGTTTTTTGGGGGTGGGGTTGTTTTTGGTCTTTTTTTTTTCTTTTAGCTAGGACCAAGAGTAGTCCCTGGCTCTACTCCAAAGTCATTGAGAAAGCTCCTGGCTGTCCCCTGCCCACTTCCCTTCCCCCCACAGTAACCAGGGAAAGAGCCTCCAAGAGGATGTGGCCAAGGGGCAGGGCTGATGCCATGGCCTGGGATTCCTTGGGCACCCATTGCCTATCTCCACTGGGGGTGTCTCTATCCCGTCCAACAGGCCCAGGCCAGGGCCCAGAAAGGTACCTGCTAGGCCCCATCACCCTGATGCTGCCCAGAGAATCCAGAGTGGGAAGGGGCCCTTGGACCATCAGATCTAAAGCCCTCATCTGACAGAGGGAACTGATTCCCTGAGAGAGGTGAAGTCACAAGGCTCCAGGAGCAGAGCCAGGGTCTGAGCACTGGTATGAAGATTCCAAAGCCAGGGTTTTGGCCATGGCAACCCCCTTGCCGCACCACGCATCAGGCAGGCAGGCCGTCAGCGTGCACTGATTAAACAGCAAGGTGGCTCAGTGGATAGAACACTGGGCCTGGAGTCAGAAAGACCTGGATTCACATTCACTACTTACTAGTTGGGTGACCCTGGGCAAGTCACTTAAGCTCCACCTTTCTCAGTTTTCTCATCTGTGAAATGGGGAGCAAATCTGCCAAAGTTGTGTGAGGGCCAAGTGAGATAATATTGGTAAAGCTCCTCATATGTGCCTGGCTTAGAGCAGGCGCTCTGTAAGCGTTAACTGTCATTATCGTATGTACAAGCACTGTGCTAAGAAGAACGTCAGCCCCGACCTCCAGAAGCCCACCTTCTACTAGAGAAGCCAACAAGCACACGACTTCCTCAGAGAGGAAGGCCCTGGCAGCTGCAGGACAGGAAAGGCCTCCTCCAGCTGGGATTTGAGCAGAATTTTGAAGGAAGCCAGGGGAGCCAGGAGGTGGAGGTGAGGAGGGGGTGCATACTTGCATTCCAGGTTGCAAAGGCCTGGAGTTGGGAAAGGGAGCATAGGGTATGAAGGCCAGTGTAGGCCAGTTGAGCCAGACCATGGGGTATGTGAAAGGGAGTCATGTGGGAGAATGGAAGGTACTAAGGGATCATGTTGTGATTTCCCCTCCCCTAGTTGGGCCTCAGCCTGGGACAGCTGGGCATGCAGCCTGGGAATCTCCCTCCCCCATACACAGGAGGGTCTCCCCACCATTCCGCTGGCTACCCCAGAACTTAGGAGTCAGTGCTCAGGGACTGGCTGACCCAGCCTGAGCCAGCCCACTTTCATTCATTCCTGGCAGCCAGAGTCCCTTTGGGGGCCAGCGACTGCTAAATAGGAGTGTTGTTCCTTTCTGGGTGACCCATTTTGGGAAGAACGTTAACGAGGTAGTGAGGCCTTATTGGAAAGAGAGCAAAGGGGCCTGGAAGTCGGGCCCCAAAAGGATATTGAAGAGAAACCTTAGAAGGGAGAGTGGCCGCCTTAGCAGAGCATCTCCAAGGATCTGAGATGCTTTGGGTGGGGAAAGCTGGCTTCTCCTTGGATGGAGGATCAATGGACTGGTGAGAAAAGATTGGGGCTTGGTGTCAAGGTCAAGGAGGAGTCCCTGGCACTCAGAGCTCTCCCAGCGTGACTGGGCTGCTCCCAAAGCGGGGGATGGGGGATGTTGCAGAGAGGATCAGGCCTTAAACAGGGGCAGCATGTGGAAAAAATGCGAGCCCTGCCCTCCTTCCCAACACCCACTCCACCCTCCTCCAACAGGGCCAGGTCCTTTCCTTTCACTAGGAGACCACAGAGACACCTGTGGGAGGGCAGCCCTGGGACTGATATTCAGGCAAATACGAATGACCTTCCCGAGCAATCGCTCAGCATGCATTTTTTAAGCACCAACTACATGCCAAACACGAATTAGGCACCAGGAGAGAAAGACAGAAGTGAAATGTTTTATCGAGGGAGAGAAC
This sequence comes from Pseudochirops cupreus, assembly GCA_028627135.1. Taxonomy (NCBI): domain Eukaryota; kingdom Metazoa; phylum Chordata; class Mammalia; order Diprotodontia; family Pseudocheiridae; genus Pseudochirops; species Pseudochirops cupreus. The sequence continues at coordinate 582,805,737 of CM053580.1, forward strand.
ATGTGCAGTTATACATAGTGTAGCTCAGTGGTCAGGGCTGGGAGGGTAGTGGAAAGAGAAAGGCAGAGTTTCGGGGGCTTTATAATTTTGCCGAGAGCCATCCTGGACCCTGGCACCGCCCAAAGCGCCAAGGACACTTGTGTAACAAATTGTTTCACTTCTCTGGGCCTCAGTTTCCCCTGCAGTAGAGTGAGAGGGGTTGGCCCCGATGATCTCTGATGTCCCTTCTCACTCCGCAGCCGTCTGAGCTGACCTTTACTTAGTGGCGTGACCCTAACCCCACCCGCGGGCCTAGGAATCTGTCTGTCTGATCTGTCTGTATCTTGTCTGTTTTCTGTGGTTTGAATGTTGTCTCCTCTGTTAGACTGGGAGCCGGTTTTTGCCTTTCTTTGTTTCCCTAACACTGAGCAGAATGCCTGGTATATATAGGTGCCTAATAAATGCTCACCAACTAAATGATCTAGACTTGCAAGCCGAGGCCAGAGAATGGGGAGATGGTGCCCACTAGAGGGAGCGCCAGGAGTGCCCTGTCCTGGCCTCTTCACCCAGCCCCCTCTGACCCTGCTCCCCTTTCCTGGTTTCCAGGTGTCCTGCTGCAGGAGGAAAAGCTGGCTTCAGTCGCCCTGCTATACCTGACGTCCCTACCCAGCTTCTGCCTGCTACTGAGCGCGGCCCTGGTGCTGGAGGTGGGCGGTGCCGGGCTGGCCCTGGCCCCCGCGGACCATCGCCTCTGCCTGCTCGTCCTGCTCAGCTGCCTGGTCTCGGTCCTCTACAACCTGGCCAGCTTCTCCCTGCTGGCCCTCACGTCGGCCCTCACCGTCCATGTGCTGGGCAACTTCCACGTGGTGGGCAACCTGGCCCTGTCCTGGCTCCTGTTTGGGAGCCGCCTGAGCAGCCTCAGCTACGTGGGCATCGCCCTGACGCTACTGGGAATGTTTCTGTATCACAACTGCCACTTGGTGGCCTCCTGGTGGACCCTGTGGTGGACAGGCCGGCCTGTCAGAGCCCTGTGAGGCGACTGCTGTGCCCATCTGAGAGCTGTGCTCACTGGGCCATCCCTAGCTTGTAGGGGGCTTGACGGCTTCACCCAACAGCCCGGAAGAAGAGGGGCCTGAATGGGGATGTGGGGGAGGGCAGGCAGGGACCCTGACTGGTCTAGGAGCTCAAGGTTACAGAGAGCTGGTGGGAGGATTATCACCCCCATTTTACAAAGGAGCTGATGTGGCTTGTCTGGGGCTCAGCCCTGGCGCAGGCCTCTCCCTTTCCCCAATCCCTGCCTCGGTTTCCCCTTTTGCTCACTGCAGAGGGTCAGAGGAGAATGCAAGTGCAAATGAGCATTGCAATTATGGCGATAATTACTGCTGTTCCAGCTGCTACTCACACCTGCCGCACTCGTCAGGATGAAAGGGATGACGCTAAGTCCCCAGTGGTGTCATGGAGAGGGCCAGCAGGGCCTAGACTGAGGCAGGGCGGGGCCGGGGCGGGCTGGAGGGCCCACCGCTCCAGATAAGCCAAGTTGGGGCAGCCTTCTTTTGGAGACCCCCCTCATCTCTGCTGCTAAAGACTGGGGAAGGGGGAAGGGGGCTGCTTCTCCGGGGGGATCGCTGGCTGGAGCCCCCACAGGGCCTCTGACCCAGGCTGTCTGACCATAGAGGGGGATTTCCTTTGGCAGGTGCCTGTTGTGCACAGAGGTGCTGCCCCTCAGGAGGGCTGGGGGAGGGGATATTTCCATCCTCAAATAAAGCACTGTTTGGTTCTCTCTGTCTCATTTCCTTGAGTGACACAGCTGCCTCTTACCCAGCAGGAGGGCAGCCAAGAGGGGGGCAGAGCAGGGTGTGGAGCATGGCCTCCAGAGACACCTGCTAGTAGAGCCAGCTCAGGCCCAGAAAAGGTCGATGAGCTCAGCCTGGAGGCCCCACCCGATGCCCCAGGGTAGGAGCTGGGAGGAATGCCGGACTGGCTCACTCAGCAAGAACCATGGGCCTTGGGGGCTAGCCAGGGACCAGCCCAGCTTGGAACCTGGGCTAACCCATGGACTCTGTAGCAGAGAAGAGCCCTGAGCTGGACATCACTAAGTGTAGCTTTGCAACTGGCTGGTGGTCAAGTGTGATATTAGGGGAAGGTCGGACAACAGCCTGACCAATTCCTCACAAGTCATAGGAAGAGCCTGTGTGGAGGGGCTTAGGACAGGCAATGTCAGGGCTGGGAGGGGCCTTAGAACAGGGGATGTCAGAGCTGGGAGGGGCCTGAGAACAGGGGATGTCAGGGCTGGGAGGGGCCTTAAAACAGAGAGTGTCATGGGTTGGAGGGACCTTAGAACACAGTGTCAGAACTGGGAAGAGCCTTAGAAGGGGGGGAAAGGGTTCCTTCTCCAAATCCCCTGCTTCCCCCCTCAGCCCTCTCACACCCATGCAGAAGGACCCAAACCAGGTGCAAGGGTGGTGCAGAGCAAGGCCTTGAGTGTGCATCCTGAGGCCACCTGGTGCCTTCAGAAGGAGGTAGATGGGCCAGTCCTAGCTGTGCCTCCACTCTGGCAGGGCCTGCCCTAAGCCAATCCCCCTGCTCTGACCCCTACACTAGGCCCGCCTGAGGTCAGATCTCAGGGGAGGGGGAAAATCTCTCTCTGGACCCCAGTTTCCAGGTCAGTCATCCAATAGACAGTGAACTCCCTGAGATCCAGTCCTGTCTCCCTTTGTATCCCCAGTGCCTGGCAAAGTACCTGGCCTCTAGTCAGGGCTTAATAAGTTGTGGTATTGGAATAAACAGGATGGAAAAACGGGGAGGAGGATTTTAAACTTTGGCTCTGACATGTCTCACCCTGTGGGCGAGACTCTTCACATTCTTCGTAAGATGAAGACCCTCCCCTGCACCCCCACTCCGCTCCTCACCCAGGTCTATAGTCAGTCTTTCCAGCTGGGTCAAGATGATGGTGACGAGGTTCTTTGTAAAGTGTGTTCTGGTCGTTTAAAGCATTTTAACGTATTACCTCACTTAATTCTTGCAACAGCCCTGGGGGGTTGTTATTGAGTCATTCCAGTCGTGTCTGACAACCTGTGACCCCTCTGGGGCTTTCTTGGCAGAGATACAGGAATGGTTTGCCGTTTCCTTCTCCGGCTCATTTGACAGATGAGGAACCTGAGGCAAGCAGGGTAAAGTGACTTGCCCAGGGTCACACATCTAGGAAGTGCCCAAGGCCAGATTTGAGCCTTCATGACTCCAGGCCTAGGGCTCTGTGCCTTGCACCATCTTGCTGCCTTAGGTGCTATTATTATCCAAGCTGAGGCTAAGACAGATACCAAGACTAGCCAGGATCACACAGGTGGTTTCAGAGACAGGATTCAAAGTTAGGTCTTCCTGCCTCTGAGCCCAGCACTCTCTGTCCACTTCATCATGAGAGCATGACCTTCAAGAGCACTGGACTCCATCATGAGAAGGCATCAGGAGGAAAGGTTATTGTTGAAGACAAAGGCCCCAGGAAAAAAGGATCTTTGTGGTGAGAGTGCCAGTGACCCAACCGCCTTCCCTCTCCCTGACTCTATGGATGCTGGCACAGACAGGGAAAGCTAGGCATGCTCCTAGCACCTGAAAGCCAGAAGCTGCTTGAACCTCACAGGGTCCCCAATCCCATGGGGCCTGTCCAGAGCTGCATGGGTAACAGGGACCTTCAGTGTGCCTGAGCTGAGGAGATCACGGGCAGGAGAGGGTGGGCTGGGGACAGTCAGGACAAGTTCCAGTCCTAATCAATCCAATGGCTATGTGATGCCTTGCAAAGGAGACTAAGGGATGGTTGGCTTGGATTATAGTCTGGAAGGCTCCTAGTGAATGGGGAGTAGAGCAAGAAGCCTTGATTTGAGTGGGTGGTAGAAAACACTGAGCTGAAAGGGAGGAAGACCTTAAGTCTGGTCACGAAATCACTGTGTGACTTTGAGTTAAATCCCTGCCTTGCTCTGGGCTTCTTTTCTTTCTTGGTCAAAATGAGGGGCCTACACCCTCTCTGGTCTCTAAGGGGCCTCCCAGCTCTGACATTCAGTGAGTGTCTGGATGGGGTGTTCTAGTGCCTTCTAGCCCTGGGAGGAAGGAAAGTGTGGCACGGCCTGAGTCACCCCTGATGACTCAGAGTTGCCACAGGCTGGTGGCTTCTGCCAGATTCCTGCCCAGCCCAAAGCCTGCACTGAGCTGGTGCTGCCCACTGTGGCCTGTTGGCGTTTCCATCCTGACTCAGGGTCCCCCAGTTCAGCTACACCTCCCCTGCTGTCTCGTCATCTGCCTGTGATTCAGTGTGGAGAAGAAAGCCGGGAGCTGAGTACCCAAGGAAGGTATCTGGAGGACCGCAGCATTAGAGTCCTGTGCTGTAGGAAACAGTGATGGTATTGGAGGATGCTGAGAGTGAACCTTGGAAGGTTAGGGCATGAGCAAGGACCCCACGCCTCTGCCCCCTCCTGCCTGCTGCGGGTCAGGCTCCTTGGCTCTCACGAGTAATGACATCGCCATCTGCCAGGAAGCTGAGCCTTCAGACAGCCCCAATCCCACCTCCCTCAAAAGACTTGTCTCCAGCCACAGATGCCCTGTCAGGACCTGATGCTTGATGGTTGGCATACTCCCCTTATAGCTGCCATCTAATGATTCTGAACCCCTAGCTGCCAATGTATAAACTCCTCTCCCCATCCCCAGCCTGGCCCGCCCCCTTAGCCAGGTCCCACTGCAGGATTGCCTGCCCCCTTCCATTGTGCCCGCAGCCTGCTCCCAAAGGAACAAACTTCCTTTAATCGAAAACCACTTTCTTCTGCACTCCTTCCATGTTGAGAACTGGGTTCTTTTCCAATGACTCAGCTTCCCTCGTCACTGCCCTTGACTGGCTACGCTTTCTGTCATACCTCCAGACTTCCCCGGCTGCAGTGGAGAAATGGAAATGCTCCTGGCTCCCCACTGTCACTTTCTCTCTTTCTCTGTCTCTTTCCCCCCCTACCTGCCTCTCTCTCTCTCTCTCTCTCTCTCTCTCTCTCTCTCTCTCTCTCTCTCTCTCTCTCTCTCTCTCTGTCTCTGTCTCTGTCTCTCTCTGTCTCTCTCTCTCTCTCTCTCTGTCTCTGTCTCTCTCTCTCTCTGTCTCTGTCTCTGTCTCTCTCTCTCTCCTCTCCCTCTCTTCTCTCTCCCTCTCTCTCTCTCTCTCTCTCTCTTTCTCTCTCTCTCCCCCTCTCCCTCCCTCTCTCTCTGTCTCTGGCTCTCTTCCTCCTCTCCCATCACTCTGTATCTCTCCTCCTTTGAGGTCCATACAATCCAAACATATTGCCCAAGGCAGATCTTGGTGGCTCTTCTTTGAAGATTCGAGGCCCCCCCCCTTCCCCCAAAGTATTCTACTTCCTTCCTCAATGAATTCAGTCACTGGCTCACGACTGATTTTGGTCTCCTCAACTCCTGACCTCACAATTAATGGACTTCAACATACACATTAATACTCCTTCAAGGAACTTACATTCTAATGAGGAAAGACAAGACGTGAGAGGAAGCTAACAGGTGGGGAAGAGAAAGTACCCTGGTAAGGGCATGGTAGCAAAGTCTGGAGAGTCAGAATCACAGCTGGGAGGGGAATGGCTGGCCTGGTCCTGTCTCCAAAATGGCGGCCCAGAAGCAACTTGCTCTTGAGAGAATGGACTGGAATGGCAGAGAGATGTTCCTGGGGGGCTCCTTCTCCCCAGGCACTGCTGGAAATGCCAGGGGAAGAAGGCAGCTGAGTCAGAGAGGCAAATTCCAGAACCCGAAAGGACAGCTGGCAGGGGACTGGAGGCCATTGGTAGGGAATGCTCTCTTCTTCCCTCCTCCTCATCTTACATCACTCAGATGCCTCCCCCACTATCTCCTCCCTCATCACCACCTCTCATGAAGAGATGGCCCTCTCCATGCCAAGGCAATCCACTCTGCATACACCTTGACCTGAGCCCTTACGAACTTCTCCAGCAGATTGCCACCATTATCGCCCCCACTCTCTTGTCTTCAGTCTCTCCCTATCTACTTATTAGCAGTTTGACCTTGGGCAAGTCACTTAACCTCCATCTGCCTCAGTCTTCCCTCCCCCCCAGCTGTTGTGAGTGTAAAATGAGATATTTGTAAAATGCTTTTAGAACATTAAACATTCTATAAACGCAGGCCATCATCATCATCACTGGCCGCTTCCCTGCTGCCTCCAAACCCCCCTCCATCTCCTCCACTCTTTAAAACAAAGCCAAAACAGCTCCTCATTTCTTTCTGCCAGTTGGAATAGCCGTTGTCCATGTTTCCCCTTTCAAGCTCAAACTCCTGAAGAGAGTCGTCTCCCTTAGACACTTCCCCTTCCCCTCTTCTCATTCTCTTCCAGCTTCTCTTCAACTCCCTCCAGGGTTCCCAATGACCTCTTAACGGCCACATCTAATGGCCATTTGGCAATCCCCTCTGCAGCACGTAGAAGGCAGTCAGGAAACAGTCAACCAGCATTTATTAAGCACCTTCTGGGTACCAGACTCTGTGGTAAGCACCGAGGATACACCTTCTGATGGGGGAGACAACCTGCAAATAATTATGCCTGTACGAGATGTAATAATGACAACAACGACAAAGGATAACATTAAACAGCACTTGCTTAGTGCCAGGTGCTCTGCTAATAAGCCCTTTATAATTATGATCTCATTGGACCCTCAGGAGGCAGGTACTATTATTATCCCCACTTTACAGATGAGGAAACTGAGGCAAGCAGAGGTTAAGAGATTTGCCCAGTACCTGAGGCAGGATTACAAGTGATGCCAGTTCTAGCACTTTATCAGCTGGGCCACTTGGCGTGCCAAAGCACGGCGTGGTTCTTTCTAAGGACAGCACGGAGAAGGCTGAGATTCAGAATTAGCTGAGATTGGCAAAGAATTCTGAGGGGAACAAAGCTCTGCACATTTCTGGTCTCAGTGGAGAAAAGAGGACGCCAGAGCAGCCTCTCAGGGTATCAGGGGTGGTGATAATCGAAGACACAGAGAAGGCAGAACCACTCCGTTTCCATCTCATTTCTGTTTTCTCTGCCATGGAAAATAGTTTTCAGAGTGGAGTGGAGAGATCGACGGTTAAAACCCAAGATGAGTCAGAAGACAGCTGGGACAGTTGGCTGTCCTCAAGTTCGAGTCACCTGACCCAGGTGAATCCCGTTCCAGGCACCCCAGCCTTTTGCAAATGTCCCAGGACTTTAAGGGGGCTTTGCTGAAGGACTAGCCTGGTCATATGTTTAAAGTTATTGACCTTCATTGGATGGAGTTTAACTTACACAGGGAAGGCTTGAGGCTTAAGGGTGGGAGCACAGAGACAATAGTGGAGGGATGTGAGGCCAGCATCTGTCCTCCACTTCTGCCTGCCCTCCCACTAAGCCAACATTTCCATCTTAGGCAGGGAAGGAACAACCAGGGCATGGACTACAATAATGTTTAGGCTGTGGCAAGAGGACAAAAATGATCTATCATGGCTCTGTGAGAGATCAGCCATCCTCTGGACTTTCTGCATGAGGTTAGATCCAAGAGTTCTTCATCTTCCCAGTTATGAGGCAGAGGGACACACGTCCATTATCACCTCCATGCTGCAAGGCAACCTAGTCAACTGAGTCTAAGAGAGATTCCCATCTGGGTTTCCAAGAACCTATGTCCCTGGACCGGGGGTGGGGTCTTGCTTAGGCCCATATCATTGGTTTCCCAACTCTGATGTCAAAGGGAAGTATGAAATTGTTTTGTCGGTCATTTGCTAAACTTAGAGGAGTCACACACACACACACACACACACACACAC
>CM053580.1:582814021-582853406 GCA_028627135.1 Pseudochirops cupreus
GAGGGAGGGAGGGAGAGAGAGAGGGAGGGAGGGAGAGAGAGAGAGAGAGGGAGGGAGAGAGGCAGAGAGAGAGAGAGGGAGGGAGAGAGAGAGAGAGGGAGGGAGAGAGAGGGAGGGAGTTCAGTCTCAATAAATACAATTAAATCAATGACAACATAAAAGCCAAAGACATCAATATAACTTAGGGAAAGAATGACAGACTGCGTAGGACGAACGCCGTCCCTTCTGTGACCGGGTCACTGAACTTGTAAGCCAGCGCTTTGTGCCGCGGACGGATGGAGAGGTGTTCCTCCAGGCAGGTGAGACAGAGCAGGTGGAAGGGCGCGGCCCCCGAAATACTCACTACTTGTCACACTCTACCCTCCCTTCCCCTTTCTCTCAGTGCATCCCTCTTTCTCGCCCTTAATCTTATTTTTAAAAAATCACCCCTCATCGCCGACCCACCCCTGTGCTCTCTGTCTATGGCTACCCCTTCCAGCCGCCCTAATAATAAGAAAGGTCTTGGGAGCTACAAGTCACCGTCTTCCCACGTGAGAACATAAATGGTTTATCCTTATCGATCCCCTTATTGTTTCTTTCTCATTGACTTATTTATATTTCTCTTGAGTCTTGCATCTGAAAATCAGATTTTCTGTTCAGTTCTGGTCTTCTTATCAGGAATACTTGAAAGTCCTCTCTCTCATTGAATATCCATTTTTTCCCCTGAGGGATTATACTCAGTTTTACTGGGTAGGTTATTCTTGGTTGAAATCCCAGTTGCCTTGCCCTCTGGAATATTACATTCCAAGCTCTCTGATCTTTGAATGTGGAAGCTGCTAAATCTTGTGTTATCCTGACTCTGGTTCCATGACATTTGAATTGTTTCTTTCTGGCCACTTACAATATTTTCTCCTTGACCTGGGGGCACTGGAATTTGGCTATAATATTCCTGGGAGTTTTCATTTTGGGATCTCTTTCAGGAGGTTGTCGGTGGAATCTTTCCATGTATGCTCCCAGGGTGGAGGGGTGCACTGTCCAAAGCTTCAGACTTCCTTTGTGCCACTGTTGGCAGAGTTTGTTCTGGGGGTCTGTAAGCTTTCAATTCTTCCAAGTTGATGATCTAGGAGAAGTATAACCACTACTCTCCTGGTCTGTGTTCTGGTTTGTGAACAGCCACAAGTATTTCTGTCTGCCCTGGAACTGTGTCCAGGGTCCCTGCTCCTGCTTTGTTCCTTCTTGCCCCAGGACTGCAACCCAGAAACATGTATGGTCCTTTACTCAGTGCCAACAAAGTGTTCCCCATAATCTCTTTCTGACCTATTGTCTTATCCCCTTACCATTTGCAGGCTGAGAGTACTGGCTGCTACTGATTCAGTCGCCCCTAAAGCTTCCACTAGACTGTGTTCTCTTTCCACCATGGTGAGATTAACTTTTCCTGCTGACCTTCTAAGTTATCTTGGGCAGGAAAATTACTTTGCCCCATCCTTTTGTGGATTCTGCAGCTCCAGAATTTGTTTGGGGGGGATTATTTTGATATTGTTTGGAGGGGAATTTAGAGAGCTCAGGAGAGTCTCTGCCTTTACTCTAACTTTAGATTAACCCATGAAATATATATATCTTAACAGAGGAGAGAAGGCCAAACCTGTGCAGACTGAATGAGAGCTCCATTGGGGTCCATCAGCTTTACCTGAAAGGTTGTATACATACACATATGTATGTGTATATATATATGTGTGTGTATATGTATATATATATATATGTGTGTGTGTGTGTGTGTGTGTGTGTATATGTATATGTATATGTGTATAGATATATAGCTATAGATATACATATATATGTATGTATGCCTGAGAGGTTGATGACTCCAATCTCCCTCAGTCTAGAGTACATATCAGTGTGTCCTGCTTTCCTCTCCTCTATTATAACTTCTGAGATAGGGCAGTTCCTTCCCCCCAAGTCCCAAAGTTCCCATCACTTATTCCAGTAACCAACTCCATGTTGCTCATAAGGCTCAAACCAGAACTGCAATTTTGCTCACTATTTCCTCCACCTTTAAAAGAATGAAATCATAATTTATGCCAGCCAGGAAATGATGAGCAGCTCTGCTGCTGGCTGATGGAGAGCCCCAGAAGCCTGGATGACCCAAGGCCCCCATCACCTCTTTACCATTGCTGACCACTTGCCAGGCCTCTGGCCTTTTTCCCAGACTCCTCATCTATTTCCTCTTTCTGTCCAGATGGCCTGTAGGATACTCCAAGGAGAAGAATGATTCTGTTTCTGTCTCACCTGAATGGTCTCCATCATGGTTCACTCTCCATCCTTCCCACATTCCTGGCTTTTCTCACATGAGCATGGCTTCTCTGCCCGCATCGTCCTTTTGACCAATTCTGTCCTTTTGGAAGAATAGTGGCTTTATCCCTGTGGGCATGGGAGGAAGCTGCCTTACCCCATCCCATGGCCCATCCCTCTGCGCACTCGAGCCCTAACCCTACAAGGTCACATTTGCTCTCCGGGCTTAGGATCAGTTCCATTCACCTTTTTAACCTGCTCTTTGTGCCCCTACCTGAGGCCTTGTTGAGTCTTGTTTCCTGTGCCTCACTTACTGGTTGTCTCATCTGCCGTTTGCTTCCTTGGGTTACGGCAGCTAAAAATCTTCCATCCTTCCAATGAGTACAAAAACCCTCTTCCTCCAGAGATGATCTGCCTCCTATCCTTTAACCTAATTCCAGATGGTCAGTGCTTCTTGTCCCTTCCTTCTGTTTCTCACATTCTCCATCCTCCAACCTTCTGATCCAGGGTAGTACCCCCTCTACCCTGTTACATCTTTTTAAAAACATTTATTTCTTAAAAGAATCAAAATTGTCATCCAGTCTGTCAAAGAAGAGTTCATTCACTGGTGGATGCATTAAAGCCTTTGACTTTTTCCTCCAGGACAGAGATCTACTTGCTCTTTGCACATACATGTACACACAGAGTGTGTGACTCCCTCCAGGCCACTCCACTATTCTCTTCACCCTCTGTAATTACACAAAGTAAGACCCACAATCCTGGGGATTTGAGGAGGAGTATTTTTTTTCTAACCTTATGGCTAACAGGTTATTTGCTGTAGCTCACTGCTGAGGATCCAGATGCTTTCCCGGTGTTGTTCAGTCATGCCCAACTCTCTGCAACCCCATTTGGGGTTTTCTTTGCAAAGACACTGAAGTAGTTTGCTGTCCCTTCTCCAGCTCAAGAGGAATTGAAGCAAACAGGGTTGGTTAAGGGTCTTGCCCAGGGTCACACAGCTAGTAAGTGTCTGAGGCTAGATTTGAACTCACGCAGATGGATCTTCCTAACTTCCTGACTCCAGGCCCAGTGCTCTGTCCACTTAGCTGTAGCTTCCCTGTGGCCCACCCTTAAACCCTGAGATTCCCAGTCACTTTTTTTGTATCATAGACCCCTTTGGGAATGCCAAGGGACCCCTTCTCAGGATCAGGTTTTCAAATGCATAAAAACAAACCATTTAGGATTGCAAAGGAGACTGATTCTATCAACATATAGTTATCGAAATATTTTACAAGACAAGTTTGTGGATCCCAGGTAAGAACCCAATCTAGACATGGAAGGAGAGAATAAGGTGATGGCCTCAACAAAGAAAACTGACACATACTGTTGGTGGAAGCCGTTGTGTAAAGGTGGATGCTAACGACTGCAGGTGTACTCTAGGGTGAGCTGATATTTCTACAGAACATTAGCCAGTCAAGGGAACAAGCAGTTATTGAGCGCAGGGGTTCCAGAGAAAGACAAAAACCAGTGCAAATAGCCAGGTACAGACAAGACAGCAACAGGTTTGGAAACGGCTTTGTCTTATTGGATCTTCGTACCAGGACAGGGTAGGATGGAATCAGACGACTGGCGCTATCAGAGGGCCAGGTCCTGACTTGAGAAGCGCATGCACGTGGCATCAGGAACACCTGGGTTCAGGCTCATCTGAGTGATGGTGGCCAGCTCCTTTACCTACTCTTAGCTCTAAGTCAGGGCAGCTAGGGGGCACCGTAGTGCAAAGGAGCATGGGGCCGAGTGAGGAAGACCCGAGTTCAAATCCAGCATCAGACACTTCCTAGCCTGTGTGACCCTGAGCAAATAACGTAACCCTGAGGGTAACCATCTGAGGATGACCATCTGGAATGGAATTTCTTCCATTTAGACCAATGGACAAAACTAGCTCATCTTGGTCTGTAACTGCCCCTGAAGGGCCCAGGGATAGTCTTAGTGGCAGAGTAAGATGATTGACTTTTGGGGTTGTCATGTCATGTCACATTGTTTCTTCCATTGGGCTTGTGGTCCACTGAGGCCCTCCAGATCTTTTTCACAGGAGTTGCTGTGTGGCCGTATTTCCTGCCCCCTGCACATTGGAGGCTGATCTTTTGAATCAAAGCTTTGGGTCTTGCCAGAGGGAAGCCATATCTTCTAGATCCTCTGATCTTTGGTCTTCGGTTCTGGGATTCACAGAGGATCAAGAGCTTCCAGGGATCAGAAACCCTGAGACTGTGAAATCCAACCTCCTCATTTTACACAGGAGGTGATTGACTCCCAAAGAGGGAAAGAGACTCACTCAAAGTCACGTGGCAAGTTAGTGGCAGAGCAGGAGGAGGCCTATCCCAGCCCTGCCGACCCCCTTGGCAACCTTGGGTAAGCTTCCTCAGTCTCTCTTAGTTAGCTTCTCTGTAAATGAGGGCCACAAGGGCTTCTGAGGCTTCTGAGCTCCGACACCCCCTGTTCTCAGGCCCTCCCAGCTCTGACATCCCCTGTTCTAAGGTTCCTCCCAGTTCTGACATTCCTAATTTTATGTTCCAAGGCTCCCAACATCTTTATCCTTTGATTCTATGATAAAATTCTAGGGACTGTGCCCCCCTTCTCTAACTAGAGAGATGCATTCTCTTAGACCAGCAGTTCTCAACCTGTGGGTTATGTTCAGTTTGTAACAATGAAAATCCATCCTGCATATCAGATGTTTACATTACGATTCATAACAGCAGCAAAATTACAGTTATGAAGGAGCAACGAAAATAATTTTATGGTTGGGGATCACCACAACATGAGGAACGGTATTAAAGGGTCGCGGCATTAGGAAGGTTGAGAATCACAGTCTTAGACAATGTGTCTGTAAACCGGGTACCTGATTTAGGACTTCTTGGTTAGAACCATTGGAGATCACAGACAAGGACAGAAAATGGGCAGGGCCCACTGGCCTTTGGCACTGAGTCAGAGCTCCCTGAGGCCTTCTCCTGGATGCCATTGGGAGCTGGCCTATCGGTGTGTCCTATCTGCTTCCCCCATCTCTCACCATCCAGCCCTCACCCCATCCCTGTGTGGCCACCCTTTTGCCCCTGAGCTTGGCCGAGCCCTGACCTTCAGTGGGCCCTCGGGAGCAGAAGCCATTATATATGCCTTAAAGTGGTTACTATTATTTTGTGTGTAATTTCTGGTAGAATTTCACAAAATCATAAAGGCAAAGAAATGGGGTGAATCATGTAGGAAATGCTAGTGCAGAGTTCTGTTCCTAGTGACTTCAGTTATGTGTAAGAGACATGATCACTGAGGAAGTGTGGTGCAGTGAGTAAGTGCTGGAATTAGTGTAAGAGGGCTTGGGTGAGAATCCTGGCTGTCATTAACTAGAAATGTGACGAGTCATTTAAACTCCACAGGCCTCAGTTTTTCCATCTGTAAAACGCTGGGTTTGGACTGGATGGCCTGGAAAGCCTCTGTCAGCTCTAGAGGCTCAGGGACTTAGGCAAGACCCAGGTCACACGGCTCAGGTCAGAGGTAGGGTTTGAACCCAAATCTTCTTGCCCCCGAGGCCAACATTCTAGATACTATGCTACAAGGCATGATTCACTGGGCATATGGGTTAAACATTTTCTATTATGTCGAGCAGGGAAGGATTCCAAATCTATACCATGGCTAGGCAAGCTCTGCACAAACCTTGAACCCCTGGTTAAAAGGCAGGGTCCCCTTATAAAGCACAGAGCACTCTCTAAGTGTAAAGGACTGACGGGGTGCCAGACAGGGAGGGGGCATGTGCTGGGATCAGCTTCACCCAAGCCCATCCTCTGGGTCCTCACAGGCTTTCCTGGAAGCCCTAGCATGAAATCTCGCAGACTGCTGGTTCAGGCCCTGGGCTGTCTGAGGTGGCCGGCTTCAATGAAGCTCATGCACTTCAAAGTTGGCCCTTTATAATGGAGTAATGGAGTTTGGTGGTGGGAGGAGCAGAATTCAGCAAGAAGGAAAAAGAGGCAGTTCTTAAAATTTTACAACTTTTATTAAGGATCCTTTGCTGTAAAAGATCTTTCAGCCAATAAAAAATGTGCTTCAGGGAACCCTGCTACTAACCCACTTAAGACAGAATCAGACGTTATCCCACTAAAAGGGCTGGGGGGAAGGGAGAGAGGTGGCCACCCATAGGCACACTCTACCTACTGTGTGCTCGTGATTGACCCCAGTACGCACAGATACAAGCTGTTTGTTCCAAGGGAAGAAGGCTTGAGCACCTGAGTCTCAGCTAACCTACCTACCTGGCATTGTGAATGGGAGGGTACTATGAAAGGGCGAGATGAAATGGGACACCCCTGTAGTGCGCCTCTTAGTGAGATACTAGAATGAAACCCCGTCTCCCAGGAGAGGGGAGAAAACAGAGCAGATCAGCTGGCTCAGCTCAGGGCATGGAAATACGTCCCCTTTCAGCCACTGGTCAGCCCCTGAATCTCCAAAGGGTTCGGGCCTCTCGGCCCACAAGGCTGGACTCACCAGAAAGTAACTGGAGGGGGAGGCAGCAGGCAGAGAAGGGAAGAAGGGCACCCAGGAGGCCCTGGGAGTGGTGGCAGACACAGTCACTGGCCAGGCTCTGGCTTTCCAAGCCAGCCTTTCTGGATCAGCTCCAAGAGGCCACCTTTGGCTTCTCTCTGCTAAACCAGCTTTTGGAGTCCACCCCCCCCTGCTCACCCATCCCCCCTGACTAGCCCCGGGGAAGCGGGCACAGACAGGGAGGTTCTCTATCACTAAGTTCTTGATAACTTTTGTAGTGACTGAGTTTTATTCTTTATAGATGCTGATTCAAGGTTAAAGCCCCCAGGAGAGCTCACTCCTTGACCTCACATTATCATCTGCTTTTCTGTATCGATCAAAGTATAATAGTCGAGCTGAAGAGTTTATTTTCAAAATCAGACCGTGGGCCAGAGTGAAGGACAGGTCTGCACCCTTCACCCTGAACAGCAGAAAGCTGATCACCATCACAGCGGGATCATCACTCTGACCTCCTTCTCATAGACATCTGGGATCACGCCAAAGGGAGAGTTCACCATGCGGACTGTGTTCTTGCCATAGAGTTTGAATTCGTAGTGAATGAGCTGTTCCCAGAAACCGTTGTTGGGCCGAATGATGGGTCGGCAAGATTTGGTCCAGGTGTGAGCGTCCAGCAGGGACACTGAATGGTACTTCATGAGGTAGGCCAGGCAGAGGGCTGCTGACCTGCTGACTCCGGCCGCACAGTGCAACAGCGTGCGGCCCTGCTGCATTTCCACCGTGTGGATCTTGTCAGCAATCGGGTCGAAGAAATCGTACAGGCGGGAGAGCGGGGTGTCAGCCACAGGCACTTGGACATACTGGATGTCGGCATAGAAGGTGTTCACCACCTCCACGGACACGTTAATGACGGTGGTGATTTGGTTGCTGGACAGTATGACCTTGTTGTTAGCGGCCAAGCCATTGCCGAGGTACAGGCTGCTGGTGATCTGGGACAGGCCACAGACTGCAGGCTGCCTGAAGAGGATGGGGATAGTGTTCAAAGGTGTATTCATTAAGGCAAACTTTATAAACCAGCGACGACGGGGGGCTGCATCTTCCTGCTACTCTTTGTCTAAAGAAAACTGAAAAGAGAAAGATGTTAAAATGCAGTCTGACCACTCCTGTGGGCTCCCAGGCCAGCACACTGGCCAACGCATTGAGACATGGGGTGTGTGCACACACAGGGGTGAGTCCAAGGCCAGGCTCCTTAGGCTTTCATTCAAGGCTTTTCACCACATGGCCTTCACCCAGACCTGACCTCCCCTCTGAGCCTGTTTGTGCTGCTCTGGCTATTGGCCACAATGTCCTGGCTTCCCTTCAGTAATGCCCTCCCCCTCCCACGTCCCCATGACATGCAGCCCATATCATCTTCCTCTCATGCTCCTCATTCTCTAGCTTGAAGTAATCAATCCGGCAGTGATTCATGGAGAACAGTATAAACCCCTGATCCTGCCATCCAAGTGCCTCCAGAGGTGGCTCCCTTTAGTCCTCCCTGCCCTCTCTTACAATCTTCACACCCCAGGTACACTGGACAACTGTCCATCTCCCATTCTGATCCTGCCGTGGCTCTGCTCTACCTAGAAGTGACTCTTCTATGATTCCTCATTAAATTCCTCTAAACCTGGACCAGACAGGTCCAGACAGAACTGCCTTTAGAGAAGGGTCTGAAGAAAGAAAGCAGGCCCTGTCCTTTCCGGGGCTCAGTCTGCTGACGGGGGAATGGGTTGTTTTTATAGCTGCACAAGGAAGCTGAGGACTGGGGAAACCTGGGCCTCAGGATTCCCTTCCAGAGACCTTTGGGGCCCTCATAACAAGGACCTGTACACTGTGGCTTTTATGGCGAAATCCAGCTCGCTCTACTTTGCCCAGAGTGAGACAGGGCACCCTCGGGGCTGAGGATCTCGATGTTCCTGAGAATCTCACAATCTCAGAGCTGGCAGATACTCCAGGGCTGCCTCATCCAACTGTGATCTGAATGATAACCTCTACATCCTAGAAAATCATCCTTCAAGCTTTGCTTGAGGGCCTCCAGTGACAGGGTGCACCACCTCTGGAGGTGGCCCCTTCCCCTTTTGGGCAGCTTTCATCGTTAGCAAGTTGTCCTTTGGATAAAACCTTAAATTGTCTCTTGGCGACTTCTGTCTGCTGGCTCCTGTAGGCAGAACTCAGGTGCAAATAGTACAAACCTAATCCTTCTTCCACACAAGAGATCTTCAAATACTTGAAAATGGCTCTTCTGCCCCCCACATCTTCTCTGCTTTAAATATCCCCAGGTTCCTCCAGCTAACCCTCATAGGGCCTCTCCTGGTGGGGGGCCCTCCTCTGATTGTCCAGATTATCAATGTCTTTCCTGAAAATGAAGTGAAAAGTGAGCCAGACCCAGAGCCAGGACGACCGGGGGAAAATCTAGATGTGTGACACCCTGGGTAAGTGGCTTTCCCTTCGCCAGCCTCAGACTCCTTACATGTAAAATGGGGACAATAATAGTGCTACCTCCCAGGGCTGCTATGAAGACCAAATGAGATCAATATTTGTAAAGCACTCAGCACTGTGCCTGCCACACACACACTTAGGAAGTGCCGATTGTTGTTATGGATTATTAAATACTCCGGCTTCCATCAAGGTGGCTTCTGTGTGGTAAAGGCAGAAACGGGTCCCCAGGAGATACCTCATACAAAGCAAGTGCTTAATGCCTGTTAGATTGAGGTGAGCTGGGCAACCTTCTCTAGATGGGCCTCAGTGTGCCCTGGAGGCGGCGCTCTCGATGGGGGCTCACCAAGGCACAGCATGGTGACAACAGTGAGAGGTTTATGGGAGTCAATGCCAGAAAAGGCCTTCTTCTAGTCCAGTCCAACAACCCAAGGTTCCCTGTCCCCCATACACATTGTCAAGCATCATAGGCAGGATCTGAACCAAGGTCCTCTCACATCTGCTGCTCCTTTCCTTTGGGATGCTGCCTTTATCTCTTCCAACCAGACAGTTATTTCCAAGCCCAGATCTTATCTATACACAGGAGCTCAGTCACCCCCCAAACCTCTCACCAGGACAAACCATGGAAGGACCATCATGGCACAAGGATGGGTTGGTTCTGGTTTGTCCCAGGGCAGAACCACAATAAGGAGTGGAAGCTGCTGATGGGCAAATTTTAACTGGATGTCAATGGGATGGCCTCACAATAAGAGTACCCCAACTCTGGTCCATGCCATCTTGGGAGGCAGGAGGGCTCCCTTCCCTGGGCAGAGGCTGGATGTTAGGAGAACACTCTCACAATGAGAGTACCCAACTCTGGCCTGGTACAGTACAAACCTAATCCTTCTTTAAGAGGAGAGTCCTTCAAATCCTTGAAGGCTCCCCTTCCCTGGGCAGACACCAGATAATACCGTCAAGGGGATTCTGATTCAGGTGTAGGTTAGTCTCACTGGCCTCCAATGGCCCCAAATACAAATGGCTCCTTGGTACTTGGAGTTGGGCCAAGCTCTGCAATAAAGGTTCCTCTCCCTAATACCTTGTGAGACCCTGGAAGGGGAGAAGATTCGAAGCCTCCATGCTCCACTTTCTTGGATGTTAAGAAAACCTTCTACACCAGAATGGCATGCTGCTTCTTAATGGAGAAGCAGTCCAGGAAAGAGAAAGGGCACTGACCTGGAGTCTGTTTGCCTGGGCATCAGTCCAGGCTTTGCCACTACTTTGCCAACTCGGGCATGTCACTTGGGCCTGTTTTCACCACTGGGCCCATTTCCCCATTTGCAGAATGGGGGTGACAAATAGTTATATGGGGTTGTTGGGGGGCTTGGGGAGGACAATGTCAATGACAGTTACCACAGGCATGAACGCCCCAGTGACCTCATGCTCCATCCTGTTCTCAGGTTAAGTTATCCCCACCAGGGCCTCTGCCTCCCCCTCTACAAAAGGGGATGGCCTGGATGACCTTTCCAAGTCAGGAATCCCACCATCTTCCACTTCTGCAGCCCCTGCCCTGTGGGAGAGTGGGGCCGAGTTGGGTTTGCTGGGAAACAAAGCAGACAGACTCCTTGGGACCCCTGCTGTCTGTCCCCTTGGGCAGGATCTGGTAACAGATTTCTGCTGATGGAATCTCCTTGAGCCCCTGGCCTGGCTGCCCTCCCACTCTTCAGTGTCCTTCCAGAACTGGACACAGGGATGTTCTTCAGATTAGCTCAACCAGAGCCGTACTCATGTACTTTATTCCAGTCAAATGGGCTAGTGACTGTCCCCAAAGTGGCTTGGGCTGCCTGGCTTCCCTCTCCCTGGAAGTCTTCAGCAGAGGCTGGACCACCACTTGTCAGTGATGTTAGAAGAGGCATTGTTTTCACATGTGGGTTGGCCTCAATGGCCACTGAGGTCCCTTCCAACTGTAAAATCAAATGGGCAAATAGAGGTGAAGTGCCCAAGGTCACACAGCTACTAGGTGTGCTCAGAAGCTAGATTTGTCCCAGATCTTCTTGCACAGCTTGCTAGCTGCCACGTCATCTAGCTGCCTGAGTTTTTTCATCTGTAAAAGGGAGATAATCACCTCGTGAAATGCTCTACACACAGGTAAGGGATTAAGACACGATGATGGAATCTTACAGATCACTTCTTCCAGTCCCATTCCCTTATTTCCTTATGTGTGGTTCCATTTGCATTGCTAGTTGGGTCTGAGCCAAGAGGACAAGTAGAGACGTGCCTTTATTTCTGGACCTGTGCCCCCCTGTCTGCTCTCAGTAAGCCACCCCTCAGAACAAAGAACAAAAACGAGAAAAGACAGCCTTGCCAAGCCAGCCCCTGTCTCCGGTGTCTGTCTATGCCACATTCCCTGCCTGCAGCCCCATCTCTGCAGAAAGAAGAGGGAGGTGCACTCCCTCCACTTTTCTCTGGGTTAAAGTTGGACCATTATAATGATGCAGCTTGATTCTTTTGCTCTTTCCATGTGCCATTTCTGGAACCAGCACCCTGGGCTTGTCTTAGAGGCTGTTTGACTGCAAAGGCTTGTGGGTAAATGATGGATTGCTAACTTGAAGAAACTATGGGTAGGAGCCATTTCTTTCTTCTTCTGCTCCTGTCTCTAGGTAGAGCAACAGGAAAGTGCCAGCAAGAGCTGAAACCCCTCCTGGCACGGCAGCTCCCTTCCCCCTCCCACCCCTCCTCCCGTGCAGAGCCACCTCATGGATGTTTTGTCTTCCCAAAGGTCATGCAAATCCAGCCGGCTCTCCCCTAAGGAGAGGGGGTTCTTCATGGCAGTGGAACTATCTGAAATATTCTTTGTGCATGCTACAGGTTGCCGAGTCTGATCGGTGATGCCAATTCCTCAGCAGGCTGTCACCCTCACTTTCTGCATTAGCTCACAGAAACCTTCATTGGCTCCAGCAGCTTCTCCAAACCCATATTTTTCTTGTGGCACGGTAACACTCCATACCGTTTGTGTGCTTCATATGGTGTTTTAACCATTCTCCAAATGACGGGTGGCTGTTTCCAGTTCCTGGCACAAAGCTCACTGCTCCATAGGTCAGGCATGCGATTTTTTCTCTTGTCTTTGTTCTTTTCCATTAAGGTATAAGATGGGCATGAACACATGGGTGATTAAAAAAAAAATTCCAAACTGCCTTCTAGAATGGTGGCTTTAAGGGAAGGGAGGCCCAGGGAGGTGCCCAAGTCACCCACCTCATAAGCAGCAGAGCAGCGATCAGGCTGTCACACCTGTCTTACCACGGGGCTTCTCAATGACAGCCAGCAGAAGAAGTCAGACGTGGGCCGGTCTGGTGAGGGAGGGCTTCCCAGAAGAGCTGGGATTGAGGACATGTACATTTACAGGGACTCCAAACCTGCCAGGACCTGTTGTTTCCGAAGGACTCTATGACTGGATACAAACCTCCCTTGGCCAGCCTGTGGATGGACAACAGAATCCCGGTGCGCTCCTGGAGAGGCCGTCCTCTGGGCTTGACGCCCTCCAGGGAGGGGGAGCTTGCTACCCACAGGCAGCAGCTCCTCTACTGTTCTGAGAAAGGGCTTCCCGCCTTCATTGGCCATCTCTTACTCCTCTTTCCACTTGCCCTTGGCAGTCAAGCAGAACCAACCTGATCCTCCTTCCTCGTGCTGACCTGCAGTCCTTGCAGAGAGCTCTCATATCTTCCCCATCTCTTCTCCAATTTAAATGTCCCCATTCCTCCAAGCAAGCATCACCCAGCAAGAACATGAGACCTTTTGCCATCCCGGCTGCCTCCTCAGGATGACCCTGGATGCTCCATGTCCTTCCAAAAAGCTGGTTCCCAGAGCTGACCATGAGGATGTGGTCTGACCAGGGCCCTGGGGAAAAGGGATAGTGACTAGTGAACAAGGACTTCAACACTGCACAGTCACAAGACTGTAAAAACAAAAGGGAGCCCCTCTTGCTCTGAGTTTACATTCTATCCCCTCCCCAGCTCCTCCTACACCCTAAGCCAGGTCACAAAGCCAAAAATCACATTACCGTTCTCTGGCTGCCAAAGCATACGGGAGGCTCATAAGGAGCTTGTGGCCCACTAAAAACCTCAGGTCTTTTTCAGATGAATGGCTCTCTAGACAAACCTCCTTCATCTTATATGTGGAACAAGTTGAGGTTTTGAACCCAGAGGTAACCCTCCACAATAATCCTCATTAAGTAGATATTGTTAGACTTGGCTTAATGTTCTGGCCTGTTGAGATCTTCCACAGTCTCTCCTGGTATAAAGGCCAAAGGGTCCCCTCAAAATGCTGATTTCCTGCCACACCGGCAGCTCCCAAGCCTACGATGGATCTGGTTACTCTTCAGCAAACTCCTCAGCGGGGTTTTGGATGTGGAGGCTGAGACCTCTGAGACGTGGCCACAGCTGCTCTTGGGGAAATGAGTGAACAGGCCACAGGCCAGGAGGCTACCCTGGGGCTCCCGATGCCACCTGCCTGGCGCTGGGAGCATGTTGAACCTGGCCACCGCCTCGGGGCCACGGTCCTGGCAGAGATGACCACACACAGCCAAAGTCCACTACAGCAACTTCTGCTCCTCTGCCCATTCCGCTGACCTCAGTCCGAAGAGGAGGAACCCTGGGCCCTTGAGGGCCGCTGGGGCCAGGCCAGCCCGGGAGGGGGCGTCGGGAGGGCTGCGCCAGACCGACCCCCGCCAGCACCGAGCCCCCAGACCCAGCTCCGGGCGTCTGCGGCAGCACCAGATCCGGGCCATCCACGGGGGCTCGAGTCTGCAGGGAAGATCCCCAGGCCCATTAGTGATGAGTCCTTCATAGGAGGAAACTGAGGCAGGGACAGAGCTAGGCGTTATTGGGGGGGAGCAGGACCCCAGCGGGGAGAGCTTCCTCCCGCCACCAGAGGCTCCCCCCTCAAACCAGAACCCACGTCCAGCCGGCCCCGGCCCGCCAATCTCCCTCCTCTGCCTTCTCTTCGGCCCTCATGCACAACAGCCCATCTCCCCTCAGCGCCTTTGCCCCGGCCCGGCACGCACACCAGGACTGCCCCCCAATCCGCTGCAGGAAGCCAGGTTTGTTCTCATTCATTCTGCCTTCACCGTGCCCTGCGCCTTCCTGTTTTCTCGGGGTCCCCCTGGGAAGGGGCGGGGGGGAAAAGGGGACAGTTCCCGTCTTTGTCCTTAGGATGCATCTCCAGGACCGAGGCCAGCAGCTGGCACACAGTAGGCGCATAATAAATGCGGGCTGAATCCCAACTTTAAATCCGGACCTTTCCCCCCTGCACCTCTTGCTGCACAGGTGGAGAAACTGAGGCCCAGGGAGACGCGTGACACTCTGGGGGGGGGCCCACTCTCTAGCCTAGGCACCCGGTTTCCATGAGAACCCCGCAAGACGCCGGGAATCCTAAGGTTCCGCCTCGGCCAGGCTTCTTTCACCTCCTTTCAGGGAATTACGGTAAGAGCTTGAGGCGAAAGGGCTGATGGGATTGGAAGTGCTTCCGTAACTCCCCGGGGCGCAGCCGAAGGGGCAGACGGGAAGGGGAGGGAGGGAGGACTGAAAGAGGGGAGGGCGGAAAGGGAAGGGAGGACAGTGCAGGGGGCGGGGCGAAGGCCAGGACGGGCGGGAGGAGGGCGGGGCCGGGGCCTCCGCCCTCGGACCGGGCGACGCCGGCCTCCTGCTAAAGCCCCAGGCTCACCCAGTTCTCAGCGTCCTCGATCCCACCGTCGCTGCTCCCGCCGCCGCCGTCTTTGTGATGAAGCTTCCGCTTGCCGCCCGCTCACCGCGCCGCTTCTGCTGCAGCCGCCTCACACAATGCTCTCGCGCTTACCTCCATCATGCACTCCCGCCCCCATCTATCTCCTAGGTAACGAGCCGCGTCCGCCCTACGGCGTACGCGCAGGGACAATCCAGCCTCGCACGCATGCGCCCCCACCCCAGTGCGGTCCGGGGCCCGTTTCCTGGGCAACGGACGCTTCCGTAGCCTAGGCTCACTTTCTCTCCGCTCCTGCCTTCTAACCGCGCGCCCCGCCCGTCTCCTAGGCGACGCGGAAGGCCAACCGGCTTCGCGTCCACTTGGGCTCCATTCAACCGTCTGTCCAGCCCGCAGACGCTGGGGAAGTGCCCTTGCCTGCTCCAGCCATGTCCACGCACTCGTCGCCATGCCAGCTGCTTCTGGACAAGCCCAGGGAGCGGCGCCGGTCCGAGCTCCCCTCGGCCGGGAAGCCCCAGGTGGTGTTCATGCAGCCCAGAAGCTCCCAGACTCCCGTGCTCTTCAGGTGCCAGCCCCCGAGCACCCCCCGGCCCGACCTTCTGCGCTCCTAGCCTGACCTCCTACCCCGAGCAGCCCAACAGCCGCAGGCTCGACGGGTCCGACCAGGACCCCCCAGGGGAACCCTCGAGCCCCTCCTCTTCTCCCTCCAGTCTCCAACCTCGAGGTGCCGACCTTGGCCGCCGTGCCCTGCTTTGTGTCCCTGGCACCCAGGCTGCCCCTGCCTGCTCCCAGCGCCTGTGACCTCCAGATCCTCTCCCAGCCTCCCCTCTCCGTGGTCCCCTTCATGTTCCCCAGCCTGTGAACCCCTCTACTTCCCTAACAGCCCTTCCACCCAAACCCCCAATGCTTCCACTCCAACTCCCTCCACTTTGAATTATCCCCAGGACCTTTCAGAAATACCCGCTTTGCAATCTTTACCTTCTCTACCCAACCCTTCTGAACTCTGACAATAGCCAGTTTTCTAGGCCTCTGACCATTCCCTCCCCTAGAGCTCCCTCTTAATCTTCCTTAAAAGCCCTCTGAATCCACCCTCCATTTAGAACCCCATCCCCTAGAACCCTTCTCCTAGGCCCCCTCCTCCCAAGAACTCCCACCCAAGGCTCTCTCCAAATCCTTTTCTGACATTCTTTCCCCTGAAACACCTTTTAATCTGCCCCTCCCAAAAACCCTGGTTCTGAGGGTGGCTCCTGGAGGCCCACACCCTGGTTCTTAGCATTCAGACAGGCACCAGTGCCTCTCATACCTCCCGCTCCAAAGGAAATTTATCAACTCAGCTCCTACTGAGTGTTGGCTTAGTTGAGGACTTTGCCAAGACCCTGGCATTGCCCAGGAGCATCCCTGATTTACACTGCCCTTCCCTCTCCAGCTTGATGAATGCCAGTGAAGTGGCTGTGAAAAAGTTTTTACCCAAGAGTCACTTATCAAGGGTGATTATCCGAGACAACCTCAGTGCCCAGCGGGTCTATGAACTGGAGGTAATGTAGTGTGACCAGACTTGCCATGGGGTTACAATGGGCTAGTGTTCTCTCCCTGGCCTCTCTCCCCCACTTCTTAAAGCAGCAGGTCAGAAATGTGGAGGTTCTGTGTTTGGGGGTTAGCCCGAGAATCCTGGCTCAGGTTGGGTGATCCTCATCTGTGCACAGCCACTCTCAAGGGACTCTTGTGGCCAGAAATGGGAGCTTTTGAAATGATTGCCAAGGATGTATTTTAAAGGTTGATGAAGGCATTGAATTTGCCCAAAGTCCATGACCAGGAAATAGCAGAAGGTGGTCTAGGACCCAGGTTTCCCATCCCCACTCCAGTTCTCTTCAGTTTAACACACGGATACCTTCTCTCTCCCTCCCTCCCTCTCTCCATCTTCCTTTTTTTTTTTTTTGGAGGGGGAAAGGCAGGGCTATTGGGGTTAAGTGACTTGCCCAAGGTCACATGGCTAGTAAGTGTTAAGTGTCTGAGGTTGCCTTTGAACTCTGGTCCTCCTGTGCTCTATTCACTGCACCACCTAGTCATCCTCCCTTCTCTTTTTCAAAAAGCTGGAGTGGGCAGAGTGGTAGGAAGAGATTATCTGACCTAGTCCTTCTTTGTCATGCAGGCAGGCAGGAGAATGCCTTTGGATTGATTTTCCCTCCGCAAATGACCCGAATGACAAAGCCAGGGCGTTAGCTGAGGGGTAGGTGGGAGCTGAGGGTTTAGGTATTCTGCCAGGAACCCAGGCTCCTGGTGTTCCTGAGGCTTGTGAAAAAACCTAACTGGGGGCCCTTCTTCCTGCTTCTTCCTGGGGAGGGAAGAGGAAGCCAGGTGATCCTGAGCCACAATGTCCCCCCTCCCCAACTCTGATCTGTCCTGAAGATGCCACCATACTGACTCCCTCCCAATCCTGGTCACTATGGGCACACACATTCCCCTCACTTTCCTCTGTTCTTTGTACTACGGCTTCCCACTTCATGTTCCAGGGATGCTGTTCTTTCCAAAGTGACCAAAGATCCAGTGGCCTTTCTTCTCAGTCCTCATCCTCCTTGACCTCTCACCTCTCCCTAGCCTTTGACATTATCGATCACTTTTTCCTCCTGGATATTCTTCTCTCCAGGTTTTCATGACATTTCTCTTTCTCCTTCCTGGTTCTCCTATCTATCTGACTACTCAATCTTTGCTGGATCGTGGGTGTCCTCCAGGGCTCTGTCCTGGGCCCCCTTCTCTCTCTCTACCATTTCCCATAATTTTAGTTAGCATTTCTCAGCCGATGACTCAGATCTGCTTGGCTAAACCTCCCCTCCCTCCACCTCCAGGCCCCCCCATCTCCAGCTGCCTTTTAGGACGGCGCATTGGATGTCTGGTATACACCTTAGGCTGAACATATCCAAAATGGAATTCCTTGTCTTTCCTCCAAAGCCTCTCTTTTTCCTAAGTGCCTTGTTACTGTTGAGGGTGCCACCAACCTCCCAGTCACCCATGTTCCCAGCCTACGTGCCATCCTTGATCCCACACTCTTCCCCACCCACCATATTGCAATCTATGGCTGTATCCTAAGGATCCCGCGTCCACAATGCCTGTTGTATGTGGCCTCTTCTCTCCTCACCCACTCACATCTGAACCATCACAATAGCCTTTTGGTGGGTCTGTCTGCCTCTTCTCTCCACTCCCATCTACCCTCTATTCTGCTGCTAAGATGATTTTCCAGAAATACAGGTCTGATCATGTCACCCTACCCCGCCCCCCTCAACAAACTCCAAGTGGCTCCCTTCACCTTGAGGACCATTATGAAGCCCTGTTTGGCTTTCAAACCCCTTCATAGCGTCGTGCCCTCCCACTCCCTTTCTCACACATGGCTCTCCCACGCGGCCCTGCTGCCCCTGCTGTGGCCCCGCCTCACCTCTTCCTGGCTTCCTTCAGGTCTCAGCTAAAATGACGTTTGCACTTTGCCCACTCCTCTGTCTCGGGCCCTCATCTTGCCTGTAGTCTCCCCTGGCAGGCTTTTCTTTTACATTTTATGGGGGGCACTATATCTGCATCCTCAGTGCTCAGTCTGGTACCTGATACATACAAGGACCTAATCCACGTTAGCTGCCTGGCCGTGCTGACCACTTTGGGGTCTGCTTTTTCAGGTAATCTATATCTACAAATGTTTTTCTTGTACTGTTTTCATATTATCTTCAGTTCTAAGTATATTTCTCCCCTTCCACTCCCCTTTGAGCCATCTCTTGTACCAAAAAATAAAACAGGGAAAAGTTCAGCCAGACACACCAACGTAGCCCTCAAGTATGATGGTGAATGCTGTGTTCCCCACTGATGGGGCTCCCTTAGGTCATGTCTTGTGTACATTTTTCCATGCATCAATGCCCACAAGTCGAGGACCTCCTACACCAGGGGCTCAGGTGGAATGTCCAAAGAGAATAAGAACACCTGGGAAATACCTGGCTGAGGGGGCCCCTGAGCAAGGGAGAGGCTTCCAGGCAGGAGGGAGCAGCTGATGTGAGTGCCTGGTGGGGTAGCAGGAAGAGCTTTTGAGTCAGGAGTACTGAGCTCAGGTCCTACCCCTGCCACTTAGCTGTGGAACACTGGATAAGCCATGTGACCTCTCTGTGCCTTAGTGTCTTCATCTGTTAGATAAGAGTTATAGCCTCTAACGTCCATCCCAACTCCATCTATGACCTCAGAAGCAGGAATAACATGAAGTAGGCCAGGCACGTAGCTGGATTGCAGAGGGTCTTGAATGCCACACTAAGGAGATTGTATCTTATGACAGAGCCACAGAGAAATGATGTATATGCCATGGGAAGGTTATTTTGGCAGCTGTTTGGAGGTGATGAGGACCTGACTGGAGAAAAGGCACTGGGTTCAGGAAATAGCCTGGAGATAGAACTCACAAGACTTGGCAGGGGATTGGCTCTCATGGGGGAGAAGGGTCAGTTGCAGGAAAAGAGATGAGGAAGAGGTGTGCCAGGCTTCAGGGAAGATGGGTATGTGGGTCTGGGAGGTGTGGAAGAGTTTGGTTGTGGATGTCCTGGTGGGAACACTGAGGCAAATAGAGAGGATTGAGTTCAGGAAAGAGATGGAGGCAGAGAGACCCTGGATTTAACTGGAGAGTCATCCTTTAGAGGTGATGAAGCCCTGGGATTAACCCCTGGGATCCCCAAGGAAGAGAGTGTTTCTGTGCAGGCACATAGACAGCTGCTCTGAATCCCAGGACCAACAGGGAGCCCTGAAGATGGAAAGGCTTGCTGAGTTTCTCAGGAGAATACTGGGGGGAAAGTGCCTGCTTCTCACCTTGAGAGTTGGGGGATGGGTGGGGCACAGTGCCCCCCCCAGCTCACCACACCCTCAAACTGCATTGTCTCCACTGATCTCATTATCATTTGGAGGCTGGCAGCTGCCACTGCAGGACGGTAGATACTGGCTCAAGGTGTGTGTAGTGTGTTTTTCCCTTCAAATGATACCAGATTCTGGAGCACTTTAAGGTTTGCTCAGTGCTTCTCATCTGTGTTCTTATTAGAGTGACCAGGTTCTCTGAAGAAGATACTAAGGCTCTGAGGGGTCATAGAACTTGTCAGTGTCTGAGGCACAATTAGAATCCTGGTCTTTGTGTCTCCTGGTCTAGCCCTTTGTTCACCAAGCCCTGCTTATATTCGGACCAACACAGGATGAATGACACATACTGTATCAGAAAGAGCCCTGAACTTGAAGGACATGACAGTAGTCAACCTAGCCTGCTTCTTGGGACCCTGATTTTTGCCATTGTAAACACAGATGCCCCCAAACCCTTCGTAAAGGGTCATCTCTCATAACTGGACGAGCACCTCACCATTGACCACGGGGGTGTGATCACTTGATGGGATAGCAGAGACGAGGTTCAGTCTGGCACAGGGGATGGTCCAGAGGGACAGAGTGGTAGTGCCAGCTGGTGTCCTTTTGGTGACCCCAGAGGAATGGAACACTGCAGGCCAGGAGCTCAGTTGAGCTCAGGAGTTTCCAACTTTGTTTGACCTCTGTGCCTCTTAGCTTTTCTGGGAACCTTTCTGTACCCTCTTTTCACTATGATAGGAAGTTCATTCTAGAGTTTACCTTGCACATGGGAAATAAAATAGGCATTTACCAGATGTAGGCCACACCAGACACACTTGCCAGGCCCCAGGTTGGGAATTCCTAGTCTGGGCAAAGAAATTAGTCTGTTGCAGTGTGAGCCCCTGTTATTGGAGGTTAGATGGCTAGTTGTCTGAGATGGCATGGAGAGAATTCATGCTCCAGGTGGGTGTTGAGACTAGATGTCATTTGAGGTGGTTCCCAGGTGAATGCTATTTGGGGGGTGAGGGAAGCACTTAGAGAAGCTTCACAGTCATAATCGGGATATGATGCTTGTGTCCAGTGGAGGGCACATCAAGGAATGGGTGAAGGACTCCCTACCTTTTCTCCTCTCTAAGTCCCCTTTTGTTTTCTCTAAGACAAGAGCAGCAGACAAGACCAAGAAGAAAATGAGTCACCTCTATGACCACCTGAAGAAGAAGTTCATGACAGACCAGCTGAGGAAACTGAACCGCTGGCGTCGGGAAGCACTGCCCATCCAGAGATACCTGGAGAGTATCCAGAAGTACCGGCATGAGTTCAAGCCCAAGCCCATGCCCAAGAAGAAGGTGGAGACCCACTGGAAAGCGCCGGTAGCAGAAAAAATGTAGTCATCTCCCACTGAGCAGCAGAAGAGGGGTCCATACTTGGGGGGTGAGGGCTGTGCTTCAGCCTTGAGAACCATTCTGGAGACGATGTAACTAAACTCTCTTTTTGTTCATTGTTTCCTTGGCGTCCTGTGTGCATTGGTTATACACTTCAGAAAGGAGGGCAGTGGGCAGGCACCCTGGTGAGGACAGGCTCAAGTTGGCTGCTAAATTGCCATATGACTTTGGGTACGCCCTTTCCCCTTGCTAGGCCTCAGCTGCCTCCTTTGTAAAATGAAGCTTATGAGGTTCTTTACCATTGTAAACTCTTTGAACCCCTGAGGATAATTCATTATTAGGTGAGGTATGGGGGGAGGGGAGTGAGGAGATGTGGGATAAATAGAATCACCCTCACCATACTGCAATGACAAAGCCCTGTCCTCGTCACACATGGGCAGAAAAGGTGATGCACCATTTTATAGATGGGAAAAATGAGGTTCAGTGGTTAGCCCAAGGTCATGATTGGTCATTTGTGAAAGGACCTAAACCAAGATGTTCTGATTGCAAGTCTATAAAGTGAGGACTTTCATTATAGAATTGGAAGAGCCTTAGAGATCATCTAGCCAGAACTTCCCATTGGGTAGATGAGGGGGATGAGGCCCAGAGCAGGAAGTGAATTGTTCAATTTCCTATATAAAATTAGTGACCTGGCTGGGATCAGAAGCCAGGACACTGCCTGAGAAGCAGAGGGAACTAAACACACACGGGAACTGCACAAACATTTCACTGAGCTCCCGACTTGGTAGATGCTGCTCTGCACCATGTGAGCTCAGTTCTGGGAGTGGAAGGGACTCCTGAGGCCACAGAATCCAACCCTTTCACTGTACAGGTAAGGAAACTGAAGCACAGGGAGGTGGAATGATTTGCTCAAGGCAACCCAGGAAGTGTCTAAGGTAGGATTCGAACTCATCTTACTGACCTTTGAAGGCCACTGCTCTATCCACTGTTACAACGGACAAATTCCCAACAGATACAGACAAGGAAGGGAGTCCTTGGCCTCAAGGAATTCAGAGTGGGGGTGATAACATTAAAATCATCAGGTAGGATGGGTGTCAGGCCCACTCTAGACAGTCCCCACATTTGCATCTCTAGGGTTCAGCTTTCTTCAGAGCTCCAGAACCACACATCTCAATGCCCAGATAGGCCAAAAACTCAAGTCCAAAATAGATTCATCTTCCCCCTCCAACCTGGTTTCACTTTTGACTTCCTTATGTACACAACATTCAATCTTTCCTCCTCAGCTCCAGTCTCACAACAGCTGCTGCCTTCTGGACCCTCAGACTTGTTGAAACCAGACTTTACTGTTCATGGCTTGAGCCACCATCCTCCCAATCCCCCAGACTCTCAGCCTTAGTGTTGTCTTGATGCCTCTCTTGCACTCACTCCACATGTCCACATGGATGGAGTGCTAGCACTCATCTCAGGCTTGGACTTTCTCTGAAGCAGCCTACTTGCTTTCTGTGCTTTAAATCTCTCCCTAATTCCGATCCTCCTCCTCTCAGCTGCCAGTGGGATTTTCCAATAGCTCAGGGCTGGCCTTGAGGCCTCCAGTTGCCCACCCCTGCATAGCTGTATAAACCCCCAAAGGCCATGGAAATGAAAGCCAGACTTGGTGTGAGACCCATCTGAGTCACATCAACAGAGTGGTCAGATGCAACTGGTAAAAGGTCAGCAAAGCACTGTTTCTAAAACAATTTTCATAATCAGTGCCTAAAACCAGTGCCTTTGAACCAACCCAAGCACTAAGAGATAGAGCCAGGCTCTCTGAGAAGACAGCCTTTCATCTTCACGTCTTAGAATCTTATTTATTAATTACTTTGTAATTCCCATGTCACCAACTCCCTATGAAAATGTGAGCTTCTTAAGGACAGGGACCATGCTTCTTGTCTTCCTACTCTTAGTACTCAACACAATGCCTGGCTTGCAATTGTTAGCTGAGAGCAGTGAGAGAGCATTTCATTAAATACGTCAGAGATGGAAAAAAACAATTGATGATTAAGCTCTCCAAAAGAGACAAAAGAATTGCCAGTAATTATTTACTAAACCAGACTTTGAGTTTTCTAAAACAGAAATGATCTTACTATGGGTAAGCTCTGAGGTGGTGGCTGGGGATAAAAAACCAAGAAGCAAGCACAGCCCATCTCCGAATTGCTCTGAGGTCTCAGCTACAAAGGCCTTCCACAGCAAGTCTTTCTGCTCCCCCGTTCACGCTAATGCCTTCTGTCCATCTCCCAATTTCTGTTGTGTGTTGTGTGAGATGAAAGAGTTCAGAGTCTGACTCTGAGGGCAGAAAAGGTCTTTATTCTTTCTCATGAGAAAGGACTCTGTCCCTGTCCCGCAAATGGCACAAAGGACCAGGAAACATGTGGGTGTCCAACGAAAGCAGTCTTAAGCTTATTTGGCATATCTTGTGCTGAGGTGGCACTGGGGAGGGTGGTCTCCATTGCTCTAAGTCCCAGATTGCTGGAAGGTCAGCTGATTTCTAAATCTAGGCCTAGTGAATACTGAAGCCATTCTAGATTTGATTTTTCAGAATGGGGAAACTTCACTATAAATTATTCCTCACATTGTCTCCCTCGTTGGACCGATCCCCTTAAGGACTGGGACCCTGTCAGCAATCACAAGAGCCGTCTCTGGAGGTTTAATTGAGGGGAATGAGGTGTGCACACGAGCACATGCAGACCCCAGACTGTGGCAGGCGTTGGGGAAAGGGGGTCCAGCAGTAGAGGGGTGGGGGCAGGGAGAGCTCAGCACAGGCTTCCTGGGGACAAAGAAGGGGGAGTACTCTAGGTGGCTTCTACCATAGCCCTTCAGACTGAGAGGCACTGAGAAAGCAGACCTCACGGCGTGCAGAGTTTGAGGAGCAGGAAGGCAGCAGCTTTGGTCCGTAAAGGTAAAAGTCATTGGATAGTTCCTTGACCAGTTACAAAGCCTGGTCTATTCAGGGACCCTGGGAGAGCCCCACGGTGGCCAGCGCTGTGCTTGCTGCATCCACCTCTGAACAGGGTTCTCCTGATGCCCCAGAGGTGACACTGGGCAGGGTTGCCCTCCTCCATCCTTTGTGCCAGCTGGCCGGACCCTGGGCCTGGGCTGGGGCCACCAGGCCCCAATCCCAGCTGGGCACCTCCAGGCTCAGTTTCCTCTTGGGTGCTAAGGGCTGCAGTACGGCTCTCCAGTGCCGGTGGCTTTTGGCCCATCCTAAATCGCCCACGCTGTGGGGCCCTCTGCAGGATGGTCACTCAGAGCAGGGGGGCCAAGCCCTCCACACGCTGGGAGACCAGACAAGTTTAGCCTAGTACATGCTCACCACGTGCACCCTGCAGCCTGCACGCTCCATGAGAACAGAGCCCAGCAGGGGGCGCAGGGCACGAAGACTCTCCCTCTCGGCCAATGAGAGGCCGAGCCACGGCTCCCGGCAGCCCCGGGCGGGGACGCATGCTGCCCGCTCTCGGAGCTTTCCCGGCAGGGGGCGCAGTGCGCGCGCCAGCTCCTCCAGAGTCTGCACGTGTGCCGCGGCAGAGGCAGGGCGGAGCCTCTGCCACGTGCTCCCCGGGCCGGCTCGCCCCGCCAATCAGAGCCCGAGGCAGCTCGGAGGGCAGGGCTCCCTCACGTGCCTCCTCACACCTGCGCCGGCCCGGCGCGCTTTCTCTCGCTCGGCGTCCCTGCGTGTCGGAGCTGGAGTCGTGGGGCGGGCGAGAAGAGGGGCTGCCGCTGCTTCTTCCCGCCCTCCTCTCCTCCCCAGTCCTAGGCGGGCGGGGAGGGGCGCTCCCGCACGTGACGGCTCGGCGCGCGCACCCTCTTGCGCCTCAGCGGCCCAAGGCTCGCTTCCGGAGGCGGGAGGGGCGCCCACGTGACGGCCCCGCCCCCCACGTGCCACTCCTGCCGCCGCGGCCGCCGGCCTCACACCTGCCCGGAGTCCTACGGGGGCCACCTCCTCCCGGGCCCACTGCCGCTGTCGTTGTCCCCGCCGTCGCCGCCGCCTTCACCCCCGCCGGGAGTCCTGCGCCGGGCGGGAGCGGGGGCTGCCCTCGTGACGGGCTCCCCAGGCTGGCGCTGGGCTCGTGGGGGAGGGCGGCGGCGGCGGCGGCGGCTCCGCCCGGGGCTCGCGGGGGCGTCTATGGGGAAAGCGGCGGCGGCGGCGGCGGCCGGCGGGGACGGCCCGGGGGCCCCTGGGGGCGGAGGGGGCGCCCGCGGGCTCTCTTCTCTGCTCAGCGCCGTGCCCTGCCTGTCGTGCCACACCGAGGCGCCCGCCATGAGCGCTCTGCCCCCGCGGCCCCCGCGGGCATCTGCGGCGTCGCCGCTACCCGAGACCCCCCAGGAGGCGGCGGAGCCCAAGC
Source organism: Pseudochirops cupreus (assembly GCA_028627135.1). NCBI lineage: Eukaryota > Metazoa > Chordata > Mammalia > Diprotodontia > Pseudocheiridae > Pseudochirops > Pseudochirops cupreus. Next base: position 582,839,559 of record CM053580.1, read on the forward strand.
CCTCGAACGCCGAGGACGGCCGCGGGGGCAACCCGGACATCTTAAAGGGCTGGCTCCTCAAGTGGACCAACTACCTGAAGGGCTACCAGCGCCGCTGGTTCGTGCTCGGCAACGGGCTCCTCTCCTACTACAGGTAGGGGGGCGGGCTGTGCGCCGGCGCCGCGAGCGGGCGGGCGCCCCCTGCTGGTGGGGCGGGTACGGCCTGCGTGCGCAGAGGCTCGCCAGGTCGCTCGAGGGCCCCGCGTCCGCGCTAGTCTCGGCACGGGGGTTTCTGGCCCGAGTTCGGGGGGGTTGGGGCGTGTGCGAATCAGGCCAGGAGTCAGAAAGACCTCGGGGGAGGGGAGGAAGGGACGCCCCCCACCCTAAGAAAAGCGATGTCACCTGCGGAGAGGAAGGCGGGGCCGGAGAACGGGACGGGCACCCCGGGCCCTGGGACCTTGTCTGAGGAAGGACTCTGAGGGTATTCGGAGGGGCAACAGAAAGCCCCCAGGCCCTCCTGGGACGGAGGCCTGGGGCGGGTGAGGAGAGCGGTTGGGAAGAGGACGGTGTCCCTGGTAGTGAACTGAGCTGGCCAAAAGTGCGATGGCGGCCCCCTCGGGAAGGCTGGGTGGCCCAGGGAGCGCTGGCTCCTGTCCGGTCTCCGCTTGGATTTGGGGCATGACCAGGCCTAGCCTGCCCCCCGGGGAGAAGCTGGAGGTGGGGGGCCACTTGGGGGCCGTTAGGCGAGGGCGCTCCGAGATGGCTTCAGGTGTGCTGGTGGTCTCCCCGGGGGCGCCTGTGACCGTGACGTGGGGCCGCGCGGCACCGGGGACAGCGCCCTGCTGAGAGCTCTGAGGGCGGCCAAGGGAGGGACTGACTTAGTCACTATCTCTGTTACTTCGTCAGTAAAATGACGATTAAGACAGCGCCTACCTCCTGAGATGGTTGTGAGCGGGACACGAGGACAAGTTTACAGACTTTAAAGTGCCATAGAAAGGCTCATTAATATGATTTTGGTCGTTAACCGCAGGTCCTACGAACCCCACTGTGTTTGTGTTGTTCCTGGAGCCTCCGCAAAGTCTGAAGGCACATCGTTTGCGGATTTGCAATTACATTCATTTTGGGAAGGTTTTCATACTTTTGTGACATCAGAAGAGGTGGGGACGTCCTGGGATGCCCCAAAGCAAACGTTTTGCGTTACTTGTCTAGTCTTTTGTGATTAGGAGGGGAAAAGGCCATTCATACAGGTGGATGTTTCCTTTTTTCTTTGCTTTGTCGCTGCAAAGAGAAATTTACCACACTTCTCTGCTCATTCACCTCAAACCCAACCTCGAGCATGTGCTTACAGAGTAGATAATCTCATGACATGATTCCGTGCACAGGAGGGAGACGTCTGTCCTCATGTACTGTCCCATGTGTGGAAGGGTAAAGAAACAGTCTGTCTAGCCTGTACACCACAAGACTGGGAGTCGTTGTAAAGCACTTGATGCCATCTTGATGATGTGCATAATGGGCTCTTAGGTATATTCCTTGTGCCCATTCACTGGTAGACAACTTGGGGTTTTCCATGTGACCTGCTTTGCTGACACAGAGCCTATACATGATAAGTAAGGAGTCTGGGATCTTAGGGTAAGGATTAGTAATCAGTGTTGTAGAATCCCCCTAGCTACAAGATTTAAGTCAGTTCAAAAAGTCAGTCTTGAACATCTTCTTTTCCTACAAGACCTATCTCTTTGTACGTGAAGGTGCATAGATCTTATAATAAGCAGAGAAAAAAGTAACTTTGCTAATAAGGTTGCTAGTGCAGAAACCAGTTTGAGGGAGCAGTTTCTATTACACTCCTGTTCAGACTAGCTTTGCAGTGTACTTGAAGGACACCTTAGAAGTCCTAGAACCCAATGTTTCATCCATTTTGGAAAGCTCTTCTTGTATGTGCAATGCTTCCCTTGTTGGAGCAGAAATGGGCCTTGTGACATCTGCTTTGGGGTCCCAGTCCTGCCTTCTGGAGCAACAAAAAACAAGTTTGTGCCCATTTTTGTGTAAATTGGAAGAATGCTGTCATGTCTCCTCCTCTATCTTGAATCTCTTCTCTGGGATAAACACCCAGAATTCCTTCACTCCGTGGAAGAGCAGGCAGGGACTGTGTTTAGTCACTCTCTGTATTCCCCCAGGGTGTGGTACAGGGTGCCCACAGGGAGAAGGGGGGGAGGAGATGCAGTATAGATTTGTCTTCCTAGGCCTTAATTTCCCCCCCCCCCCTCACCTCCCAGGAACTCAACATCGTTTGGTGACTTTGGCCTCTTTCTCCCACATGACCCTCCCATCTCCTGGCTCCCAGCATTTGCCCTGGCTGTCTCCCAGGCCTGGAATACTCTCCCTCCTGGTCTTGGTCTCCTCAGCTTCCTTCAAGTTCCAGCTAAAGTCTCACCTACTACAAGGAACCTTCAGTGATTCCCTTTGGGGTTAATGCCTTTCTTCTGTTAAATACCCCCAATTTATCTTTTTACTTTGTCCACAGTTGTTGGCATGCAGCCTCCCCATTAAACTGTAAATTCCTTGAGGCAGGGACTGTTGTGCTTAATGCCTAGCACAATGCTGGGCACATGGTCTGCACTTAATAAATTCTTGTTGCCTTGATTTACTGAGTGAAGGAGTGAATGAGAGTGGATTAATGTATCTGTGAACATTTGGGATGAAGTGAGGGATTGATGACGCCTGCCTGGCTCAAGTCAAGGAATCAGTTTTTATAATAATATAATAAAACATAATAAAACATTACAATGCTTATTGTCTTTACGTCAGTATTGGTTAGGCTTTAGCAAGAACTGGATGTTAGGAAAAACATGCTAGGAATAGGAGTGAGACCAGAGCAGCTTATCAGAAGAATTAGTTATACAGTCCTGTATTCTTGCAATTTGGGGCTGAAGTGAAGTGCTTCCCACATTATCTCTGATGTTAAAAAAATGTGTCTAGAAGAGGCCATCTCCCCCCCGCCCATTTTCCAAATTTCAAGGGTACCAGATAACACCTTAAGCTTTGTTCATGGCTCACATGTCCACCTTGAAACAAAGCAACCAATGGAGTTTCAAATGGTTACATTCTTCGTAGTTTTTAATAAAAAAATTACATTGAACATTTAAAGATAGATAAGCCGTAATCCTCTATCAACAAGGACTTTATAGTCTTGATTTCAGTGAACCTTGGTCTATTGAGCAGAGTTAGAGATTACATTGAATAATACATCTGTCAGCTGCAGTGATGTATAATGGGCTTAGAAGTCAGTATCCTTAAGATAGCTTGGGTGCAGATAATGATAGCTATCTTTTATATAGTCCTTACTCTGTGCCAGGCACCATGCTAAATACTTTATGATTATTATCTCTTTTGATCTTCCAACCCTGGGAAGCAGGTGCAACTATTATCCATGTTATATAGTAGTTGAAGAAACTGAGGCAAACAGGTTTCAGTGAATGGCCCAGCTAGCAAGTGTCTGAGGCTAGATTTAAACTCGGGTCTTCTGACTGCAGGCCTGGCACTCTCTCTGGTATGCCACCTAGCTCCCCCAGATCTAAATAAGCAAATAAGACCGTGGGCCAAAAGTGAGTCATAACGATAATTTTTTTAAAGTATATTATTTATTTCTAAAATTTGTTCATTGATTGATCGACCAGGTCTCCCCATCTCAACCGAGGCTGACAGGACCTTGGGCATTCACAGGCCCAATCTCAGTATTAACGAGTATGAAAGCTTTAACCAGTTCTTTCAACTGGACTGGTTAGGCTCTCTTTAGGAAGCCCAATGGCTCTCTGGTCCTTGGGGCTCACCACATTGGTGCAGGAATTAGTATGGGCACTTATTGGCTTGAGCCCACTGTGGCTCAGACCTTCCAAAATGAGGCAATACACCAGCTTCAGCCTCTCCAGGAGCGGAGACCACAGGTGTGTGTGCTGCCACACCCAGCTTTAAAATTGATTTAAGACTTTTTTTTTAAATTCTGGCTTAATAAGAAAACATTTCCATACACACAACAGAACACAAAAGGCAATTCTACAGGAAACTGAATCACCATTTCATACTGTTTGCTTTAAAACCCCCAACTATAATTAATTCTGCATATTTTTTCCAAGATTGTCTTTCTTCTCTATGCTTCTTCTTAACTTCTGTTTTCTTTGTTAATTGCATTTTTAAAAAAAGTGAAAATCACTCTCTTTTTGGCATCACTTGCTAACCATCTCCCCAACTGTTGCTCCCCCCAATCCACCTCCCCACATTCCTCATTGGAAGTCTTCAGGCAAATGCTGGATGCCTTGTCAGGTAGGTTAACAGAGTAGCCTTTCCTGTTCACTCAGTGGCTTCTGAAATTCTTTCCAAGGCAAAGATTCTGTAGTGTTGTGATGCCTCAGGTGATCTGTGTAGTTCAGCAGGACACAGACATCAGCTTTTTGTTATTTCTAGGCTGAGCAGCTGTGACTCAGAAAACCTAAAGGAGGGATAGGACGATGGCCTCTTAGTTAGCTCTCTGCATTATGAACAGCAATATTTGGATATGGAGCTGCTGCGCAGTCTTCTCAGGAGTTAAAAATACTCTCTAAATCCTGGCAGATGTAGGAAGCATTTCTGGGCCACTCGTAAATGTTGTTAACAGAGCTTACCGTCTCTCCAGCAGCGTTCTAGGAACAGTGAGAAGAGGGCAGGCGATTCTACAGAAGCTTATTTGATTCAATTTTCCGCTTGTTTTTAGTACTTCAATTTCTTGATTTAGTCTCAGCTTCCATCTGGTTTTTAATCAGTCTTCCCAGTAATGCTGTCTTACTGGAGTCTTGAATGGCACTTGTTTTTCAGTTGGTCAACAGCATTTATTGAGCAATTACTATGTCCTGACCTTGTGTTAATTACCCAGGAGCTCCCATTCCATGAGAGAGACAACATGGGTACATTTTAGATAGATTCTGAGTAGATAGAATTTGGTCTCTGAAAGGAAGGTACTAGCAGTGGTGGGAGGGGCCAGTAATAGCAAAGTTAGGGTTTAAGATGAACATTCTGGGGAGTAAAGTGTAAGGGGGCGGGTAGATCTGGAGTGGGATGCTCGGGTTTTGGGTTGAAGGGAATGAGACTAAGGGAGAAGGCAGTGGGGACAGAACAGATTTTGAGTGATGACAGCTGGAAGTTCAGAATCACTGGGATGGAGAGAATATGATCCAGTCAGAGAATTCTAACCACTGAGGGAGGAGTTCAGGTGGGTTATTAGTGACCAGAAGGAACTCCATTGAGACAGGGAAGTGATAGTTCAGAACCCTCCCTTCTTGCCCTACCTTGTGATGGAGTCCCCTGAGGCTTTCGAAGTCCATCTCATGTTGACCTCTAGAAAAGGTTTGGTTAAAGAGACAAATAGCAATATAAAAATTACATCATTTATTCCTTATTATTCCCTTAAGGCTAGATTATATGCTCAAGGAGTGCAGGACTGATGAACAGAGAAATCATAAGACCATTTATACATCTCTAGAATCATGACCATGCCATACTTTATGACTTCCATTTGTTACCACCTATGTGTGAAAACAGAGTTCCTTGATTGTAATGCAAATTGACAAGGACCAGAGCAGGGTCTTTTTACATTTTATGGTCTGGGGATGTCTGTTTTGCTCCCATGTGGAGTAAGTCCTGAGATAAGGGAAATCTCAACTCTGGTCTTTGAAGTTACAGACACAGGGAAAGGCATTTTTAATCAGAGCAGTTTGATTAAATCAGACTTTAGCTAAAGTATGATATTAAATGATCATCACTCACAACAGGCATGAGAAGGCAGGTGAAGGGACAGTCCTGGGCAGTATAGGAGGAAGGAGCTTAGTAATTCAAGGCGGGTGTTGTCTGGCAGTGGCTTCTGTAGCAGGCCTGAGATCTGGGGGAGAGCACCCTGTAAGGACTCAAGAGTGAGGAGACTACTGACAGGAGCCTGGATGTGGGTGATGCCTGGGCCAAGGCAGAGGACCCTCAGGAAGTCCCAGAGGGAGAAGCCATAGTCAGTTTGGGGCTACATCTGGTAGAAATAGAATACCCTTGAAAGTCCTAGTGAAGCTTGTGCAGCTCATTGTTTGGTTTAGAAAACATTGAAAGGCTATCATTTGTTTTAACATCATCTTCACTTGTAAAAGATCCTTCTTCCCTTCATGTTGATGGCCATTTCTGACTTAAGCTGGCTCCCTGCTAGTTTAGGACATTCAGCAGTTAGCAGATGGTTTACTTGACCAGCACAGTCAGATTAAGGAAAGGTTGTTTGGGGGGACTTCTAGCTTTGATTCAGTTGAATGCAGCCCCCCAGTACATCTGTTGGTGTTGGTTCTTCTGTGAGTCTTCAATCTGAAGTTTGATGGAGGAGCTCCAGCCCTTCCCCTCTGGATTCTTTTGTTCTCAGGGTCAGCGGCCTTAGAGCCTTTGTCCCTAGAGCCATTTAAAACTCTGGATATTTTCAGTGTCACTTATAAAAAATTTAACTTGCATGGGGTGAAGCATCAACAAAAAAAAGTTTATACAGTTTATACATGCTTTCTCCCTTAGTGCATAAAATCAGTTTTGATAAGCAAGCTTTTTACTTTCTGACTTTTACCCTTGATGAGGGTAAAAAAGCAGAGTGTAAAAATTGGCTTTCAGTTTAAGATGAAAAAAAACTAAGATCTTGGCAAATGGTCCCATCGCTTCCTGGCAAATAGAGGGAGAAGAAATGGAGGTGTCAGATTTTATATTCTTGGGCTCAAGGATCCCTGCAGACGGGGCTGCAGCCATGAAATTAAAAAGCTTGCTCCCTGGAAGGAAAGCTATTGCAAATCTAGGCAGCAGGCTAAAGAGCAGAGGCATCACCTTGCCAATAAAGGTCTGTATAGTCTAGGCTCTGGTTTTTCCAGTAGCATTTCATGGCTATGAGAGCTGGACTATCAGGAAAGCTGAGCACTGTGGAAATGCCACTTTTGAGTTGTGGTGCTGGAGAAGACTTCTGAGACTCCCTTGTTCAGCAAGGAGATCAGATCAGTTAGTATTTAAAGAAATTAATTTAGGCTCCGCACTAGAAGGTTAAACACTGAAGCTGAAGCTGAAATATTTTGGCCAGATAACGAGAAGACAAGACTCATTGGCAAAGACCCTGACACTGGGAAAGATTGAAGGCAAAAGGAAAAGGGAACGGCAGAGGATGACGTGAGGTGGATGGTGGTGTTGCAGAAACTATGGATGTGATCTTGGCCAGATTTCAGGAGATGGTGGAGGACTGAAGGGCCTGCTGTGCTCCGCTGCATGGCTCAGAGATGTTGTGAAAAACCCTGTTTCACGAGGCAACAATCTTCTTTGTGCCAGTCCCTCTTTACCATTTATTAGTACAGAGCCTAGCACAGAGTGCTTAATAAATACTTATTGCTTATTCAAAATGGCGGAAGATAAGCTTTGTATTCAGCCTGCCTACTTACCTGAGATGCTGGGACTAAGGGCCTGAATGGCCTGAAACCAGGCCTGAGGGAGCAGTGATTGTTAGCATTGACGTCCTGCAATAGCCTTCCTTTTCAAGAGTAGTTGGTGAGGCTGTTTATCTTGTGTTTTCAAAGAGGACTGGTGACATCATGGAGTAATGTCTAGACTTGTGTGTGAATTGGATTTAAGTGAGACAGAGCTGTGCAAAGTTGTCAGTGTTGTCAGCGCTGTGTTTGCCTTGAACAGCTGGTATAGTGCAGGCATCTGACATGTGGCCCCCATGCCACCCGTAGCACTCTGATTTCAATTTCATTAGGAAATATTTAACAAAATAGTAATAGCACAATAACAACATAGAGCATGGTAACTTGTGACTTTGTAAGTCAGCGTGTAGCCAGCAGGGATGTAAGCTTGGCATCATGGGTATAGTGGACAGGGCCTGGAGCTGGCATTCAGGTGCTGTGCCATGTAGTAGCTTTGAGGCCTTGGGAAAGTCCTTTCCTCTCTCTGGGCCTCAATTTCCTTGTGTGAAATGAGGGATTTGGACTAGATTACTTTCAGGGTCCCTCCCAGATTCTTTGAGTCATACTTGAGAAGTGAGTACGATTATGAAGTTCATTTTCCTTTCTTGTACTAGAGATTAGTGTCAGCTGTCTCACTCGGCACCTCTACCCAAGTTATAGTAAAAATATTTGAACAACCTTGCATTGTACTCTTCATGTTCATGGTATACTGTATCTTACTAAGATAATAATTCACATCCCTAGTGTTCTAAGGTTTACGGAGCATTCTCATCACAGCCCTGTGCTCTGGCCTAGTGCTTTCATATTATTTCCTATGGACACACTCCATTTTATATTAGTTATTTGTAGGCATGTCTTTTCTCTCTTTCTAGCCTTTAAACTCTTTGAGGTCTGGGACTGTGTCTCTTCTTTTTCTTTGAAAAGTTCTATGATTTCAGGTGACTTGTTGATGGTTAATGAACGAATGCTGGATTGTTTAGTTTGTTTGTGTAAGCATACCGGGGCTCTGGTTCATCTTGTTCAGATGGTGTCTCTATAGGGAGCTGTTTCTGAGAAAATCATGATGGTGTGTAAAGGCAGTGCCTTGGAGAGTCTGGAGCCCATGGACATTCTGTAACTGGATCCAAGCTGCCTGCCCTCATGATTGGGAGGAGCCTTTTTTTCTTTTGGCTCAGAAGTCATCACTTTGGCATCTTCAGGAAGGCCTGTTGTACCCTGGTGCTGTGAGAGAACATGGTTGAAGAGGAAGGATTGTGGGGCCTTGTCTCAGTCTCAGGCCATGTGGTCCCTGAAAAATGGGGCCTTCTTGGCCTGCTTGTTTGTTTCTTTCTGTTTTGGGTAAGGGAGTGGAGATTCTGACCTTGGGAGTTATGAAGACTGAGGGAGCAAGCCATGGGCTTCTGGGAGTCAGAAGCCAGACTGGGCTTGGCAGCCAGTGCAGCCTTGTTGCCTTGGAGAGCAAGGAGTGATCAGGAGAATAGAAATGACCTTCAGGACCCTCGCCCAGCCTGGGTGGGACCATTGCCATGTAGAAACTGAGCTAACTTAAAAGTCTGATCCCCTTTCAGAGATGGGGGTGATGTTGCAGGGACATTTTTGTGTATTTACTCTCACTGTATCTTTGAAGTAAGTATCCCATTGTAAAAGCCAGTCAGCATTACATAGCTAAGTGGAATTTGTCTCCTCAGAAATGGGGGGAGGGGGATGCAGCAGGTGGGGCTCCAGTCAGAGGTGGTAGAGACAGACACTTACCAAAACCCTCGAGGTCCCTAATGCTGCCTCCTTGGCCCTGAGGGGCTCGGGTCCCAGCATGGCTAGTGAGGGAGGCGAGCTGGATTTTGGCTTTGATTCTGGTGGGGCCTTCTGGGAATTGGGGCTGCCTGCCTAGGTCTGTCAGAAAGGGGCCATCTGCAGAGAGCAGATTCCTTAAACCAGAGTCAATGGACAGTTATTCCAGAGGGGAGCGATGAGAGTGTCTGTCCTCTGTAGCCTGGAGCTGAGATCAGCTAAGTAGTAGGTGCTCATGGACAGGCCAGATGTCCCGAGTTAGGAGGTGGCTGTCATCTGTTCCCTTGGCCGTATTAGTCGTTTTGGTTTACTGACCTACATAGATCTCCACTCACAAAGGCCTTGAGTTAAGCTAGTTGTCTGACTTTTTCTATTTTCTTTTACTTGTTTTTGTTTTGAAAGTTCTGTGATTTTAGGTCACTTGGCAGGAATAAATGGCACATCCATACATACATGACAGAATTAGTTCTCTTAAGCCTTATAATATCCTTTGAGGACAGAAAGACACCTATTAGCATCTGTTTTAAAGATGAGTACACTGAGGACCAGAGAGGTAAAATCACTCTTCCTAAGGGGAGAGTAGGGACTTGAATCCAAGCCTTTGTGACTCAGCTCAGCGTTCTTTCTACCATGTTTCCTAGTAACTTATAAAGTCCCTTTTGAGCTACATTGGATCATGCTAGTTTATGATGTGGATCAGGAATGATGTTTCCTAGGCCACTGGGTTTTTAAAATAATTACTTTAGAGTCTCCAAATTAATCACATTTCCCCCAGATCCGATATCTTGTTTTGTTTTAAATAAGCTTTCTATTTTGAATTTCCCTTATATAGCAGCACGTCCAGGCTCCAGAAGAAGCCTCTTCTGTCTCCATGGCAAGGGTGGGAAATCTCCGTTGCTCCCACCAAGGCCTTGGTTCTGGCATCACTGCTGAGATGTGGGAAGGTTTAGAAGGCTCTGGAGCACAGGAGCCAAGGAGGTGGAGGGAGGCCCAGAGCCAATGAATATGACAAAAGAAAAAATACAGATAACGGTCACCACAGGGATCCTTTTGTATGGATTAGGGGCCCCATGGCTATTTGGGTCTGACACCCCAGATCTACAGAGAGAGAGAAATACACATGCAGGTGGATAGGTGGTGCAGTGGAGAGGGTTCTGGCCTGGATTCAGGAAGCCCCGAGTTCAAATCCAGCCCCAGACACATACTGGCTGAGTAACCCTGGGCAAGTCACTTTGCCTCTGCCTCAGTTTTCTCAGCTGTAAAATGGGGGTAATAAGAGCCTTTCCAGCAGCTAGATGGTGCAGTGAATAGAGCACTAGGCCTAGAGTCAGGAAGACTCATCTTTCTGAGTTCAGATCTGTCCTTAGACACATACTAACTGTGACCCTGGGCAAATCACTTTGTTGGCCTCAGTTTCCTCATCTGTAAAATGAGCTGGAGAAGGACATGGCAAAGCACTGCAGGATCTTTGCTAAGAAAACCCCCAGTGGGGTCACAGACTTGGACATGACTGAACAACGACTGAACAGCAGCGAAAACAGCCTTCACCTCCTGGGGTTGTTGTGAAGATCAGACGAGGCCGTGTCTGAAAAGCGCTCTGCACACCGTAAAGCACTACAGCAATGCTGCTTTATAACAACGATGATCACCATGATCGATCTTGGACATTTATTTCCTCAGAGCAGAGCCTTGCACATCCGCAAGTTCTCTGAGGCACTACCTAGTATCAGATGGAAGAGGAGCTGGAGGGAGGCCAGTCGGGCCCCACTGGCCCAGGGATGGCGGGCAGGTAAGGGAGGGCATTCCGGGCTGAGCTCCCAGCGGCAGAGGCAGTAAGTACCCTGAGACACGAGGCCTGCAGAAGGAGGATGCTGGGCCTGAGAACCATGTGAACCCTGTAGGTCCAGAGACTGGGTCAGTGTGGCAGTCAGGGGCAGTGCTGTTTGTTAGCAATTCTAGTTCTTTCTCTGCTTTTTCTGGGAGGTTGTGGGGGGGTGTCTGATATGGGCATACGCATGATCATACTCTTTGCGTTTTCATTTGAATTTAACGCCACCTGGTCTATATTTGATGTTTTTTAAAATTGTCATTGTGTTCGACTCCCCCATGGGCCTGGTGCCGTGCTAGGTGTAGGGGCACAAAGCAAATCAGCCCTGCCCTCCAGGTGCTTCTGTCTCATTGGGGGAGAAAGATGTACGTGTCAAAGTAAAAAAAATTATGTGACTATTACGTGTAAAGTAATTTCAGGGCAGGGTCTGTTTCCAGAAAACCAGCTGTAGAAGGTAGCCCCTGAGCAATGAGTATACTGCCTTGAGAGAGAAAATTCCTCTGTACATTGCCCTGGTTAGACCATGCCAAGAGCTCTGGCTGCCCCATTTTAGGCAGGACTTGCATAACATGCTGGCATATGGAGGATTGGGAGCTATATTCGGGGGGGGTGTCTGGAGTTCTAGGAGGATTGGTGGAAGGATTGAGGGATATTGTGCTTGAAGAAGAGAAGACTTGGATGGAGAGTGGAGACATGATAGTCGTGAGCTTGTCATGGGGAAGAGGAATTGGTTTTAATCTGCTTGATCCCCGAGGGCAGAACCAGGAACATTTTGTGACAGCTGTGAAAAAGTACATTGAGGCTTGATATAAAGAAAGACTTCCTAATTATTAGACTTACCTCAAAATGGAATGGGCTGCCTGAGGAGATGGTGGGCTCTCTAGATGTGTCCAGGTAGAGGCTGGATGCCTCTTGTCAAATTCCGTGTCGAGGGGAGACCTACTCTGGGGCTTCTCCAATGTCCCCACCAGCTCTGGCATGCTGGGGTACTAGAATAAAAAAGTAGGAAAGAAGGGATGGAGAAGGAAGTGGGAGCAGTGGTCCAGAGGGATCATTAGGCAAGGTCTTCTCCAGTCTTCCCAGGGCTTCACTGCCTCTGTTCTTCCCTGACTGATCAGCAGTACTTGTTATAGGCCTTCTACCCCACCCTCAGCCCATCCCTGGAAGCAGCAGGCTTTCCTTCCTACAGAAGAGAAGCTGTCCTTTTGCCCTTTCTCTCAGAAATCCTCCAGGCAATCCTCCATTCTCTCCTTTGTGAGTCTCTGATAAGGAGATGGCCCTTGACTTCTACAAGTCCACCCACTCTACTTGTATTCTTCCATTATCCTTCTTCTCTCATCTTTAATCTCTCCCTACTCACAGACTCCTTTCTTGCTGCCTACAAATATGTCTGGTTCTTGCCCCATCATTCAAAAAACAAACCAAAAAACCCAGCCACAAAAAATTAAGCCCTGCTACCTCTTCAGGTTACTGTCTTTTTACCCTCCAGACCCTTTCCTCTCTGTGACTTTTCTCCTCCAGGGCACGTCCCCGACCAGTCACCAAGTTCCACAGTCTCCAGAGTCATCCTGGACTCCTCATTGTCCCTCATCCTTTGTTTTTAATCAGTTGCTAAATCTTGTCTTAGGTCCCCACCACCCAGTTGTCTCTTCACTCACATGCCCCCCACCCTGTCTCCTATGTTGGGCTTTCCCCTCTCATATGCATATTAGTCTCCCTTCTTCCAGTCTCTTACCTTCCTGTGGACACTCCAGATGGCTTCCATAGTGATAGCCCTCAAATGTAGGTCTGATCATACCATTTTCCTCCTGACCAAGAGGTTTCCGTGACTCCCTCTTGCTTCTAAGATAAAATATAATTAATTCTGTTTGCCTTTGAAAGCCCTTCACAGCCGGACTCCAACTTACCTTTTCAGGCTTATTGCAAGTGATTTTTCTTTGTGCTCTCTCTGGTTTCCAGTGAAACTCTTCCAACATACATTGTATTTCCTGCGTCTTGGCATTGGCACAGGCTGTCTTCCCTGTCTGGAATACAGTTTGTCTTCATTTTTGACTTACAGAATTCCTAATTTCCTTCAATTAATTAGTAAGTCAAAATTGTCTTTACACATAATTGGGAAAACAAATAAAATGGTTAAGCATTTAGGTTATATATGTATAGTCATGTAAAACATACTTTCATGTTAATCGTAGTGTAAAAGGAGAAATAGATCAAAAAGAAAAAAACCAGGAAAAATAGAAAGAAAGTAAACTAGTATGCCTCGATCTGCATTCAGAATCCACCAGTTCTTTCTCTGGTTGTGGATAGCATTTTCTATTGTGTGTCCTTTGTAATTGTCTTGGATTGTTGTATTGCTGAGAAGAACTAAGTTTATCTTGACACAGTGTTGCTATTACTGTGTACAATGTTGTCCTGGTTCTACTCATTTCACTTTGCATCAGTTTATACAAATCTTTCCAGGTTTTTCTGAAATCATCCTGCTTGTTATTTCTTATAACACAGTAATAGCCTATTACATTCGTCTACCACAGCTTATTCAGCCATTCCCCAATTGATGGAAATAACCTCAATTTCCATTTTTTTTTTGCTACCACAAAAAGAACTGCTCTTAATACTTTTTGTACATGTTGCATAAGAATCCCTGAAAATCACTTTGGACAGATTTTACCCAAATTGGGATTAGCAGCTCAAGGAATACATGTATTGGGTGGAGTAATAGACTCCAATAATCAAGGAGAAATTGTTGTGACATTCCACAATTTAGGTGAAGGG
>CM053580.1:582853906-582905319 GCA_028627135.1 Pseudochirops cupreus
GGGCCGAATGTAACGATACTGGGATTTGAAGATCTTCCACGCCCCTTGAGCTTGCTGATGTAGCAGGAAGGGGTGGAGCAAAAGAACGCCGGAACCAAGCTAGTCTCCGTGTGGTGCGGACTGGAAGCGGCGTCAGAGGCAGTGGAAAGCATGGCACTCTGCATCATTAGCTAGAAAGCTGCCACCACCTTCATTTTGGGTTCTCTTTCTGCATTTTTTTCTTAATTTTTCTTAATCAACTCAGCCGTTGCTACAGATTCTTAGCGGTTCAGTTAGAGTTATGCACAGCATGATTTTTTCTGGTTATCACCACAGATTCCCCCCAGAGAAGGCTTTCATCCTCATTAGGTGTCAGTAACAATAAAATTGTAATCATTGCACTGGGCAGTTGAGTGATAAGACGTAGCCTTTCAATCTTTTGGGCCAAAGAAAATACTTCCTGACACTTAGAACTTGATTTACAAAGACGGTGGTCACAGATTTTCTAGTCATCCTAAGATGTCTGACCTATGTTAGTTTCAAAACTAACATAAGAAAATTCTCTTTCTGGAGTGAAGTGAATAGTCCAGTAAATTCCATCTGATTTCATTCCATTCAGTGACTGCCCACAAGGATTGATCATAGTAGCATCAGTGACAGAACCTGACATCAAGTCACTAGGTCCACTCACATGAGTGACATCATTTGTTGGGACAAGCTCACTCCTCAGAATTTCCATTCTGTTTTCCAGTGAAACTCTTTTCCAGTGTACATTGTATCTCCTGCTTCTTGGCCTTGGCAAGATTAATGAGCCAATTCTTGGAAATCTAGAGTGTACAAGTACTAGTAATCAGAATTCACACAGCACATATAATATGCTAGAGGCATCCAGGAAGACCAGAGTCCAGATACTTTGGGGTTGTGTGATCCTGGGCAAGTCACATAACCTCTATATTTGCCTTAATGCGCTGGAGAAGGAAATGGCAAACCACTCCAGCATCTTTGCCAAGAAAAATCCCATGGACAGTCCGGTCCATGGGGCCACAAAGAGTTGGATGTGTCTGAACAGCAGCAGTGTACCAGGCACTGTGCTAAGTGCTGGGGATGCAAAAGGAGCAGAAGACAGCCCCTGTCCTCAAGGAGCTTATAGTTTAATGGGGGAGACGGCATGCAAACAAATATATAACAAGCGAGCCACGGACAGGGTAAATGTTGTTCCGTTCTTTTTCAGTCATGTCTGACTCCATTTGGGGTTTTCTTGGCAGAGCCACTGAAGAGGTTTGCCATTTCCTTCTCCAGCTCATTTTACAGATGAGGAAACTGAGGCAGACAAGGTGAAGTGACTTGCCTAGGATCACATAGCTAGTAAGTGTCTGCGGCAGGATTTGAATCCAGGAAGATGAGTCTTCCTGACTCCAGGCCTGGCACTGTGCCACCTGGCTGCCCCAACAGGATAAATAGGAAGTAATTAAAAGAGGGAAAACACTGAAATTAAGATTGGGAAAGGTTTCATGTGGAAAGTGGGATTTTAACTGAGACTCAAAGGAAATCAGAGAAGTCAGTAATCTGAGTAGAGGAGGAAGAGTATTCCAGGCACAAGGGGTAGGTGGGGAATTGTACCCAGAGACAAGCCATGGAGCGTCTCGTTCACGGAACAGCCGGGAGGTCAGTGCCGCTGGATCCAAGAGTGCGTGATGGGGGAGTGAGGCGGGAGAAGACTAGAAAGACAGGAGGAGCTCATTGGCCGCAGGAGCTACCAGCGAGACCCGAGACCCAGACCCGAGCTTTAGGACAGTCACTTTGGTGGCTGCGTGGAGGAGGTACTGGAGCCAGGCAGATCCCCCTTTGTATGACACGAAGGTGGAGATCTTGGTTCTTGAGAGTTATTAAGGAGTAAATAGGGAAAGTAGAAGGAGGTGGAAGTTTGGAGGAAAAGATAAGGAGTTGTGGGTGTGGTGAGTTTGTGTCTGGGAGACATCCAGTTTGAGCTGTTTAAGGGATACTTGAAGATGTGAGGCTGGGTATTAGGAGAGTGTTCAGGTAGGTTACTGTTGTTCACGGAGCTCAGCTTGGGGGTGAAACAGTCCCAGAGTGTCGGGCAGTGTGTATCTGGAAGGGAGGAGTGGGGTGGGGAGGACCTGGGCCTGCAAGGTGACTACTGTGGGGCTGTATGGGGCTGCAGAGGACACCTTAACCCTTTGTACCATTTCACTCAGTGAGGATCTCAGTGATCATTTCTAAGCACCTGACTCAAGTCTTAACCTCTGCCTTGACCTCCAGTCTTGTGTCTTTAATTGCTTTTTGGACACCTCGAATTGGAGGTCCCATAGATATCTTCAACTTAATTTTAACTTGAGCCTTTTTCTAGTATAGGTTAGACTAGACAAATGGCTTTTGGGATCTCTTTCAACCCTGAAATTTTGTGATCCCTGTAAAAGGACAGATGTGTGGTAGTAAGTGGCCTAGTAATAAATTAACCCTGAAGAAACTAATGGCTGTGGTCTAGTCACTAAAGGGGTATAACATTCTGAAACAGTAGCACCGTGTACTAGACTTAAAGTGATAGATGCACCTTCCCTCTGTTGTTAGTGATATAGGAATTCCTGAAAGATAGAAGGTAGAGGGAGGCTGCCTTTTTCTGAGTTTCCCATGTAATGCCACAGTCAAGGCACCTTTCCTGCAGTTTTCCTTTTTTGGCAAATGAAAATCTTTTGCTGGATACAGGCTCCGAGACTATTTTTTGCTCCTGAATCATGCTTTGATTTAGTTTGTCAGCTAATTGAATCTTCGTCACACTACTTAAAGAGGAGACTAATCCTTTTAACACTCTCTCACCTGGCCTCCTGTTCCTTGGTGCCTGCCCTCCTGCCAGCCTGGGGCCTTCTTCTCTTCCAGGGACCACCATTTTAGGAAGGACCCCAGCTGTGATTCACCTTACACTGGGCTGGATTCTGTCCAGACTCCTCTTTTTTCTTCCATCCTTTTGCGTTGCCCCTGCCGTTCCTTCTCCCTCCTCTGTGCTCCAAACCCTTTTGCCATTAAAATATTAGTTCCTGGGCGGAAGGGCCTGCTTTACTTGTGTTTGTATCCTGAGTGCTTAGCATAGTGCCTGGCCTGTGCCAAGTGCTTAATAAAAGCTGTGTCTGTCTGTCTATTTGTATCTGTCTCATCTCCCCAGAGCTGGAAGTAGAATCTTGGTCTTAGGGGTAGATTCCTATAGTTTCTGCGTTTTGAATCATGATTTGCCTAAATGCAAAATTATATGATAATGAAATTATTTAAGAAAGTACCTCAAGTTTTAAATCTGAATGCTTGTATCCCTTTACGCTTCAATTTGTTGATGTGTTGCTTTGAGTGTTTTTTGTCTTAGAATATGACAAACTAGAAGAGTTCATAGAATGTAAAGCGGAAACTTTTAAGACCGTTTAGTCCAGTTACCTAATTTTCAGATTATTAAGCTAAGGTCCAGAAAAGGAAAAGTGAGTTGCCCAAGGTCATGCAGAAAGTGAATGATGTTTTCTCTTCATCCCCTCCTTTCACCCCTTAATCTGGATCTAGACACCCCTTCTGGACCCAGACCAAGGTCTCCTTTTGTCTTTTGGCAGAAGAGGATGGTTTAGTCACTAGACCGTTCTCTTAATTCATGCTTTAATGTGTTTTTCTTTCAAATCATTAGTTGGTTGTCATCCTTCCTTCTCACGGATCCAAAATGACATCACTGTGATAGAGCCAAGTTACAATGCATCCGACTGTGGGTGATCAGACCATCACAAGCTCGGAGTGCTTCACCACAGGTTGGGCACAAATAGTCCACGAGAATGTTTGGGGGGGGTCTCTATATTTGTGCATCCTGCGTTTCCTTTGAGCTGTTAAAATTCTGCCTTGCTCACAGAACATGGCACCTTCTGTGAATAGGGCACGCCATGCTGGAGGGCACGCCATGCTTGAGCGCTCCTGTGCCAGTGTCTCCCATGTCACATAGTCAATCCCACAGTTTTTCAGAGAGACCCTGAGAGTGTCCCATATAGATTCTTCTGACCACCACGTGAGCGCTTGCCGTGTTTGAGTTGTCCGTGAAACGGTCTTTTTGGCTAGCCTATGTTTTGCATTTGAACCACATGGCCAGCCCATTGGAGTTGTGCTCTCTGCGGTAGAGTTTGAATGCTCGGCAGTTCAGCTCAAGTGAGGACCCCAGTGTCTGGGGCCTTACCCTTCAAGGTGATCTTCAGAATCTTCCTGAGACAATTCAGACTGAAGCAGTTCAGCGTCCTGGGCTGGCACTGGTAGACTGTGCAGGTTTCACAGGCCGACAGCCACGAGGTCAGCGCGCTTCTCAGGGCAGTGATCAGGATCATAGTATTCTCTATATAGAATGCAATTATTTTAAGAATAATGGTTTTAAAAATTAATGTCTTTTGTATTTACATCACCTAGATTTCCTCTGTTGCTCTGCCCCTTTCTGTGCCTCCCTCTGCCTTGAGAACTGTCCTTTACAACAGTATTTTTTTGAATGAGGAGAAGAAAAGTACTTAAAGCTGATGAATGTGTCGGGACTGCAACCCTGCGGAGTAGGAGGAAGTGTGTCTTCTCACGGCTCTTCTTTGGCCCCAAGCTCGTTCTCTATGTTTTCGCAACATTTCAGTTTTGGGGGTTTTTTCGGTGATCGGTCTTTCCGTGGGCGTTGCAGGGATTGTGCCTGTGCTTTCCTGGTTCTGCTTACTTCGCTTTGCGTTAATGTAATGTGATTAGCGTAATTCTCCCCATACCTCTCTGGCGTCAGCGCAGCATTATGTAGCACTGTCACGCACTTCCGTCTGCTTAGCCGCGCTTTAATTGGGTAGCCTCCACTCTGACTCCAGTTCTTTGCTGCTGCAGAAAGCGCTGCTGGAAACATTCGGCTGTACGCGGGGCCTCTCCTTTCTGTCCTTTCTGTTCAGGCCCTTCTGGGGAGCCTCCGGGCCGCTCTCCTTTAGAGCGACTCCCTGCGCGGGGCTTTGCTGGGCTCGGCTTTCCGCCCCCGATGTCCGCTGTGCTGGTCTTCGGTCATCTTTGCCAATTTCCCGAATGTGCGGAAGCCTTAAGGCTGTTTTGATTCGCATTTTGGTTATTATTTATGATACGGAGGATTCTTTCATTGTGGTTGTTGACGGTTTGCATTCCTTCCAAGAACTGTGTGTCCAGATCTTTGACTGCTCATGGCCATTGGTAAAGGGGCTTATTAATAAGCACTAGTTCAAATCAAGTCAACAGATTGTGTTGTGCACTGGACTAGGTACTGAGGACACAAAGCCCCTGCCCTCAAGGAGCTGACATTCTAACAGAGGAGGATAGCACCTAAAGGGGACCTGGAAAGTGTGCGGGCGGGGGGGGGGGACGGGACGGGATGGGACGCAGAAATGATGTTGAAGAGTGACTAGTCTGAGCCTTTCCCCCAGGTAGAGGCTCTAGGAGGAGGTCACCAGTGAAAGAATGGGTCTTCAGGGGTGCTGAGTCATGATAGTGCTGTTTAGAGATTGAAGGAGGTCGCCTGAAGCCTCCACAGCCCTTCAAGGTCTCAGTGTATACTGTTTGCTTGACACGTGATCTTGGACAGGTTTCTTTTTTCCCCTCTTCCATTTTGGTCTTTAGTGCAGATGTCAGTTGCAAAGCAGATGCAATTTTTTTTCTTCCATGTTTTTACTTCTTTTCAGGCTGCTGGGAGAAATGGAAGGTTGACTTGGTGGGATCTGATTTAACTGAGCATTGTGTGGGAGTGTCTTTAATCAAAAATCATTTAATCTGATGTTAACATTTGTGCCTATGTTGTTGGGAGAAGAGAGGAAATAGGAGTCCTGAAATTAAGATGTAAAACAGAATAAATTTGCATAAATTTGTAATTGACATTAATATTTCTAATTTTTTGTACAAAAAGGGTTTAACTGATTTCTAGGCCAATGTAGCCAAATTATTTGGCTTTCTTTTTCCTTTTTTTTTTTTTTTTCAAAATTCTCTCTGCTCTGTGCTAAAATGTCAGACATCTACAGGGTCAAGTGGAAGGAGCTGTGACTCAGAGAAGGGGAGGTGTCCAGCTCCATCACTTGCCAGGTGTGTTGTCTATACAAATCATTTCAGTTCAACACTTCATTTGTCAGTTGGGTCTAATACTCCTTGCCTTTTCCCTCTTAGCTGGTTGGACCATAGACTGAGATCTTTAATGTGAAAGTGCTCTGTAAAATGTAAAGTAGTATATAATTAAGAATTAATGAGGTGAATGCATCTGTGAAGAAGCATTTATCAAGTGCTTAGCTCTGGGGATACAAACACAGAAGCAAAGATGGCCCCTGTCCTTACAGAGGGACAGCTTTGTTCTTACAGTGATCAGGTTTAGGCTTATGGGAAGTAGACTGACATAGGCCGTCTGCAAACAGTGACCATGGTGCCAGGCTGGAGGGAATGGGCACAGAAAGACAAAAAGGGCTAGGTTAGTGGTGTGTAGGTGGCTGGCCTGAAGTCTGTGGAGGGCTGGCTGGAGAGGAGGTGAAATGAAGAGAGGATCGATATTCCTGACTAGTGTTTTGGAATAGGCAACCACCAGTGTGGAGCAGCGTCCTCGGGGGAAGGTCAGTCAGTCAGTCAACACATATTTTAGGACTTACTGTATCTATACCAAGCACTGTGCTGAGTGATATGGACACAGAGAAGAGCAAAGACACAGGCCCTGCCCTCAAAAGAGCGAGGGAGACAACACAGAAATAACTCTGTTCATATGGCATTATTAAGATCCATAGGCTAAGTGGGAGGTGATCTCAGAGAGCAGGCACTAACATTGGATGGGGGTGGAGGGCAGAGGGATGCAAGGATTGTAAAAGCTCCTTTGCAGAAAGTGGGATTTGAGCTGAGTCTTGGGGGTTTTTTGTTTGTTTGTTTGTTTGTTTTTTGCTTTTTGGAAGGGGGAGGACAGGGCAGTTGAGGTTAAGTGACTTGCCCAAGGTCACATGGCTAGTAAGTATTAAGTGTCTGAGGCCAGATTTGAACTCAGGTCCTCCTGACCCCAGGGCTGGTGCTCTATTCACTGTACCACCTAGCTGCCCCTGAGCTGACTCTTGAGAGGTGACCCAGGAGTCCTGGAGGTAGAAATGAGGGAGAATCTTCCAGGCCTGGAGTAGGCCAGTGCAGCTAAACCATAGAGCATGTGGCAGAGAGAAGAGTGTAGCAAGACTAGAAAAGTAGAAGAAGCAAAATTGTAAAGGCCTCTAAATGGCAAACAGACGATTTTCTGTTTGATTGTGGAAGCAATAATATAGGGAGCTAACTGTAATGTGTTGGATTGGGGGAGGGGGTGCATGGTCAGACCCGCACATCACCATGGCAGTTGAGTGGCGAGAACCTTGAGGCAGGAAGACCAGCCACAAGGGTGATTGCTGAGGTGATGAGAGCCTGAAGTGGGGTGCAGCCAGGGCCATGGAGAGAAGTGCAGAATGAGCCGTTGGAGCCATGTCGTAAAGGAAGAAACAAACCTCGATGACAGTGACTATGGCAATTGAGTGTGAGCGAGCAGTCTGGCTGGCACCTGGGCTGGGAGCCCGGGTGCCCAGGAGGGTGGTGGCAATCTCCATAGCCTTAAGGAAGCTGGAAAGAGAACCAGCAAGCTCTGTGGGGAGAGATGCTGTTTGGATGTATGGAATCAGTCCCAGAGCCTGTCTCTCCTGTGGGCAGTGAGACCCTTAGAGAGGAGGAAGGGAGGAAAGTAAATGTTTTTCTCAGCTATCTTTGTTTTAATATCATTGGGTGGTTTTGCTCACTTCCGCCATTCCATTTTCTCGCTTTGTTTCTGCTCACCAACAGGCAGGAATCTCCTCCAGCACGTCAGGATTGTCTGAGGAAGGGGGAGGGGAGAAGAAACATGAAAGAGGTGGGGAGAAAAACCACCCAATTAGCCACGTTTGTCTTCCTGGAGGCTGGACTTGGGAACATCCAAGGCCCTCACAAAAACAGTCAGTCCCACGAGGCCTGGTCTCTTGTGCACTTGATGCAGTTAAACGTTTGCTGTATGACGATGGTGCTGTGATGGGCTCTTAGCTCTTTGTTACGTGATTTGAGCAGCCTGAAGCAGCGAAATAATTCAGTATGGCTGCTTGTATGTATGAGGTTTTTTAGAAAGCCTCGTGATGTAGAACCTCGTCTCGTCAAGATTTCTGGTGGTCACATGTGAACGTGAGGTCTCTGTCCCAGCTATCACGAATGGCTTGCACAGCAGCCGGTGTCATTTAATCGGCTAGTAATCATCTGTTGAGCGCCAGGCCCTGCGCTGTGCTCTGGGCGTACAGAGATGAAATTAGTGCCTGCCCTCAAGGAGATTCTGTTCTGCTGGGGAGACATAGATGATGTCTAGTCTTACAAAGTGAGAATAGAGATAGATTCATGATATCATTGAAATAAGGAAGGGAATTCTCAGATGAGAAAACTCCCTTTGCCAGTTCAAGTAGCTACCCTCTCTACAAATTGTAGTTTCTGTATGTTCCCTAGAGCACTGAGAGGTAGCCCAGGGTCACAGCCAGTCTGTGTCAGAAGTCAGATAAAAGCCAGGCCTTCCTGGCTTCAGTGCCTGTTCTCTGTCCAGTGTACCATCTTGCCTTTCCTGCATACAAGTACAGTTAGTTCTGCTGTAACTCAATATAAATGTTTTCCAGAAGTGCCATGCTATGCAAAACTGAGCAATAAAAAACATAGGGCTTATGCGGGGGGAAATAGAGTTGGGCAACAACGTTCAAAAACTTCGTCATCATACATACGTAAAAGATAGAAACCGAATCAAAATGGTAGCACAGTTTTATATCTGTTCAATGATTGAGAAGTACATAAACACTACAGTCAGTAGTGCTGGTATCAGTGGCCTTCAGCTGCCGCTCTGGCAGCTGGGGAAAGATTTGGCAAGTGACCACTCTAGACTGGAATGAAAGGTGGGGTAAGAGAAGGAGATAGGAGCGGCCCCACTTCACCTTGACAAAGACCTGAGTTTGCTTGTGGAAGTAGGTGTGGGAAGTAGTGCTGCCAGGCAGGTCAGCACTCCCACAGAGTAGGGAGCTGGTAGGTGTGTGGGCCCATGGGCTTTGTGCGCCCATGAAATAAGTATGCAGGGAATTCACTTCTACCGAAATTGTTCCCCAGTTTATCAATTGAGTTGGAAGAAATTGCATTTTTAAAACATGCTTTATATCAGAATAGAGTAGAATGGAATACGGACTGTCTATGCTCAGGGTGTCTAACAAATAGAGAAAATCAACACTGGGTAACTGTAGGGGAGCAGTTGGGGAGAGGGATCAAGGAGGGCTTCCTGGAGAAGGTGGTGCTTGCATGGAGTCTTGAAGGAAACTAGGGAGACTGGCGGTGGAGGATGGGCAAGGAGTGCATTCCAGGTGTGAAGAGAGCCTTTGTCAGAGCAGGGGTGTGTGGAGCTGAACAAAGGCCAGTCTGGCTGAATCACGGATGAAGGACTAGAAATAATGCTAACAGGGCTTGAAAGGCAAGTTGGAGACGCGGTGAAGGGCTTTAGATGCACCACAGAAAAGCTCGAATTTGATTCAAGAGACTCGGTGGGGAGCCCCTGGGATTTACTGAGACAGGGAAGCAATGTGGCTAGAACTGTGGGCCAGGAATAGGGTTACGCAGCTGTGTGGAGGAAGGGCTGGAGAAGGAGAGACTGTTGAGGTAGGGGGACCAGTTAGGAAACAAGTAGTGGTCTTGTGGATGGAAAGAAGGGGACAAGTGGGAGTGGTGTTTTTGGAGGTCGTGTTGACAAGATTTGGTAACTGATTGGATGGTGGGGGATGAGAGAGAATGTTGAGACAAAGATAAGCATCCTGAGGTTGCAGACTGAGGGTAATAGAAAAAGGGCTGTTTTTTGGGGGGCAGAAGACCCTCAGGCCAGAACAGTAACAATTGCCATTTGTGTTTGTCCTTTGTTTTCGAAGAGGACCATGGCATCAGGGAAATGACATGACTTGCAGTTGACTTTTGTTTGAGTGAGGGAGGGCTGTGCCAGGTATCAGGATGACTGGAGATGACCCAGTGCAATGCAGTGGGGATTCTGGCCTTTTCACATACTCACTTAAGAGACTGGTAGCACCCATTCAGTGAATAGACCTCTTTAAGAGGCCTCTGTGCACTCTGAGCCACGTGGGCCAAACAGCGACCAAGTGCGGCTTGGGTTGGGACCTAGTGCTGGCCAATCGGTGAGAGCCAGAGTGATGTGGGTTTAAGGCTTGGTCTGGTAGCTCCATTTGAATCCCTGTGGGCTTCATCAAAACCTGATTTTCCAGTGTTATATTTCAAGAAATCATAAATAATAAACAAATCATAACACTACACGGGGCAAAAGAGTTTGAAGGAAGCTGGGAGGCAGAGAAGAGGAGGGGCGTTCCAGATATGGGGAAAGAGACAGTGAAAATACCTGGAGTTGGGAGGTTGAGTATCTTGTGCAGGGAACAGCCAGGAAGTCAGTGTCACTGGATCGGATGTGGTGTAAGAGTACTGGAAAGGTGAGTAGGGGAGGAGGTTATAAAGGACTTTGCCTATTGGTGTTATATTTGATCTTGCAGGTGATAGGGAGCCATTGAAGTTGAGTAGAGGAGATAATATAGTTAGACCTTTGGTTTAGGAAGATTATTTTAGCTGCCGAGTGGAGTATAGACCAGAGTGGGGAGAGACTAACCAGCAGGCTACTGCAGTAGTGCAGAAATGAGATGAAGGTGTGTGCCAGCATGCTGGCAGTGTTATAGGAGAAAAGGAGGGATATGGGAGAAATGGCAGCAGGAACTGACTACAGACTGGATATGGGGGGGTGTAAGCCTGTGTGACTGAGAAGTTGGGGTGGTGCTCTCTGAAGGAGGCCTGCACAACCTGCGGCCTGCCAAAGAAAACATCATCTACGCTTTTCAAGGGCAATCCTTTGGCGTGCCATGGGCAGTAAGAAGCCACAGGTTGTGCAGGCCTGCTCTAAAGCAGTACCCAGGGAAGTTAGGAAGATGGGAGTGTCTGAGGGGGATGGGAGGAGAAGGTAATAAGTGCGGTCGGTCGGTGTTGAACCTGTTGAGCTTAAGGTAATTATGAGACATTCACAGAGGCTTGGTAGAGATACAGATATCAAGATCAGACATCTTTCCTGCCTTAATGGAGAGGAACTTCTAATCGGATAGTTGTTACAATTCTTGCCGATTGTCAGAGTAGGTTAACCCCATTGATTCTCATGACAGGCTCATGAGGTAGATGATGCCAGTGTTAACTGCTCTCATTTTGAAGATGAGGAAACAGGGACTTAGAGAAAGAAAGCGGTTTACCCCAAGTAGCCTAGGATACGGCAGGACTGGAACCTGAACCTGAACCCAGATCCACTGACAGCAGATTCTAGTGATCTAGGCAGACAGATCTGGTAGTTATGCAGAGGATGGTGATGAGAGCAAATGAGCCTCAGTTATAAGAAGTTTGTTTGCTTTATTATCCAAGTATAAAGGGTTGGGGAGAAAGCAGGGGGCCTTACTGAGTGTGCATGATTGTCCTGAGGGCTGATATTCATCAGTTGCTTTCATCATAGTGTAACTAATGGCTAGGGTTAGGTTAAACAATTTCAAATGAACAAAAATAGAATTTTTTGGCCCCTTGACCCCTATTGGAAAAAAAGAAAAACAAAATTTTCATAACAAATTTAAGAAAATTTGCAGTCTCACCTCCATTACCTCCCTATCAAGAGGTGAGCTTCATGCCTCATCATTGGTCCTCTGTAATCCCAGTTGATTATTGCAGTGATCAGAGTTCTTATATCTTTCGGGTTTTTTTTTTTGGAGGGGGGAGGACGGGACAATTGGGGTTAAGTGACTTGCCCAAGGTCACAGGGCTAGTAAGTGTTAAGTGTCTGAGGTCGAATTTGAACTCAGGTCCTCCTGACTCCAGGGCTGGTGCTCTGTTCACTGCACCACCTAGCTGCCCCAGAGTTCTTGTATCTTTCAAAGCATTTTGTTTTCACAATGTTGTCATCATTATAAAAATTGTTATTTTGGTTCTACTCATTTTGCCCTTCGTCAGTTCCTACAAGTCTTCCCGAGTTTCTTTGAAACTATACCCTTCATCATATCTAACCACATATTAAGACATATTTTCCCAAGAACTCTGCTCAGTAGAGGAAGTTTCCATAAGTGACTGGTTAAGTATTCCTGTGTTTTTTTAAAGGAACTTAGTAGATCCCAGAGGTTGGAAGGACCTGAAGAATAATCTTTAAGGGTTTTTAACCTGACCTCTGTTAATTTCTTCTTTTAAACTAAGTTTTTATTGATGTCTTCTATTTCTTACATTTCATAGTTCTCTCTCATATCCTCCCTTTCCCATAAAACAAGTAGTATTTTTTTAAGAGAAAAAAAATCAGTGCAGCTGATCCATACATTGAAGAAGTCTGAGCACACGTTCAGTGTGTGAGCACCCCTGTGGACGTCTTCCCTCCATGAATGGATGAGTGGAGGATTTCTTCTGAAAGCTCTGCCTTCAGGTTGTGCTTGATCTTTATGGTTTTGTTCCATTTGCTTTTGATTATTCTTTCCATCTCCATGGTTGTCAAGTATATTGTTCTCTTGCCTCTGCTGACTTCACTCTGCGTCAGTTCATGTAGATCATTCTTTCTATTCATCACATATCTCCTTTCACAGTAATATTGCATTACATTCATGTATCATAGTTTGTTTAGCCACTTCCAGTTGATGGGCATCTACTTTGTTTACAATTCTTATCAATCACAAAAAGTACTGGTGTAGTTATTTTGGTGTATGTGGTGACTGTTTTCTTAACAATAGCTTCCTTGGGGGTTAATATAACCCCAGCAGTGGAGTTTTAGGTTCCAAGTGTATGGACATTTTAGTCACTTTATTTGCAAAATTTTAAATTGCTTTCCAAAATGGTTGTACTATTTCACAGATCCACTAACAGTATACTAATGTGCCTTTTTTTCCACAACCCATCCGACACTGACTATTGGTAATTTTTGCCAATTTGCAGGGTGTGAGATAGAATCTCAGCATTGTTTTGATTTGCAGCTCTCTTATTATTAGTGACTTGGAGTGTTTTTTTCATGTTGTGAATACTTTGCAGTTCTTCTTTTGAGAATTGTTTGTTTGTGTGCTTTGACCATAAAAATCTATTGGGAAATGACTGTCATATATGTATATATTTATATTTATATGTTTATATATCTTGGATACCAAGCCCTTTCAGAGAAATTTCCATTTTTTTCCCATTTGACTACTTCCATGAATTTGTTTTAAAGCATTTTTGATAACTATTTCAGTATAATTGGCTTCCTTTGTGATTTTATGTATTTTAATGCATTGAAAAACATTATTCAGAGAAGGGGTCTATAGGTTTCACTAGACTGATGCCCCAAGGGGGCCAGGACATAACAAAAGTGAAGACCCCTGACCCTTTACCTGAATCGTGAGTCTTCTCTATGATATGGTCTTTAACACGTGGTCATCCGGTTTCTGTGATGAAGAATCGCTAGCCTTTAAGGCATTCTGTTCAAGTGTCAGGATGTTCTTTCTTGTTCTGACCTGACATCTGCTTCACCATGACTAGACCCAGACTCATTGGTCCTACTTCTGCCCTCTGGCACCTGGCAGAATAAATCTAATCATCCTTTTCCTGTGTGGTCGGCTTTCGGGTATTTAGAGACACTGAGCATGTCCTCCCTAAATTTTCACTTCTCCAGAGGAAACATTCCTTGTTCTTTGTAAAGTGTAAGTACGGGCCACTGCTCCTGCCCAGATGGCTGAACCCATGTCCATCTGCTGTCACTGCTACTCACTCCGGGTACGGAAGGCTCAGTCATGGATGAAAATGAGCTGGCGCAGAAGGCCATATTAGCTGAGCAGGCTGAGGGATAGAGTGACATGCTGTTCCTTTTCATTATTTTTGCTACAGTCATTATTTAAATGGTTTAGGCAATCTAAGACCAAATGTATAGGTAAAGATTCAGTAAAAATGAATTGCTTGATATTCATAAAGTCATTATGTATCAAACAGCAATAGAATTTTTAAAAATAGTATATTTAGCTCTGAAAGTTTTTTTGCTTTTGTGATTTTTTTGATCCTTGACTAACATGCAAGTGCGTAAGAGAGATGTTACTTGAGATGAGGGTTAGCTTTGTTTAATATCTTATGAAATTTTCATGAAAAATCCAAGCATAATTGTTATGAACATGTATATTAAGTTGATATAAGTGGAATAAAAGTTTTATGAATAGAAAAAACCCCAAAGTATATGTTTGGTTGATTTTCTGACTTAATTCTGCTATCTTCAGTGTGGCTTTTTGACACTAAGACCCATGTGTTTTAATCTGAGTTTATTGTGTATGAAACCTTATAATCATGGCCCCCTTCAAAAGGACTCTACTGTACTCCCCCTGAGAAAGATGTCCACTATGTACATCCCACTCTAGGTTTGTGACATAATGATCCTACGATTGGCAAAAGCTACTTTAGATGGTCTGTCATGAAACTGTTATTTTCTGATTAGTTCTGGCTGCCCTGATCCAGAGCTTAGTGATTTATTTTTGGCTTTCCTTTGGTCCCCTTACCACTCCCGATGCCCCATGCTTTTTCATACTCTATGCCCCTTGGCTTTCCAGTAATCTTTCCCCTAATTCCTGTTCAGTATGAAAAGACATAAATTCATTGTGCCTGTGCACATGAGAAATAAAATGACATTAAGTTTTCTTCAAAGTGTGTCCCA
This sequence comes from Pseudochirops cupreus, assembly GCA_028627135.1. Classification (NCBI taxonomy): domain Eukaryota; kingdom Metazoa; phylum Chordata; class Mammalia; order Diprotodontia; family Pseudocheiridae; genus Pseudochirops; species Pseudochirops cupreus. Next base: position 582,868,635 of record CM053580.1, read on the forward strand.
AATTTTAGCTTCATTGATTAGAAATAAATTAGAAGTTTTTATAATATTTCTATAGGATGATATAGTTATTTAGTAAATATTCCCAGTAGCCCTCTGACAAGCTATTTGTGTACTTTAGGGTTGCGAAGCTTTGCTTTTCAGGCATCTGGCTTGGCTGCAGATAACATTTAAATTAACCTAGCATAATTTTAATGTGAAGATTGCAAGCAAGACACAGCGACATTAAATCAGGGCTTAACAAATTTGCTTTGTGTCATCACTAATTGTAATAAGGCTAGCTCATATTTATATAGTACTTTAAAAAAAAGGCTGGATTGCTTTCAGGGAATTGCGCGTTTAAAAAAAAATATCCCAAGCTTCTCCCTAGAACAAAAGGCTCAACTTTTAAATTCCTGTGCCCTTTCGGTGCCCTTTGGCTAAAAGTCCTGTTTCTTCTTTGAAGAAGTGAAGTTGAAGATCACCCAAAGGGCAATGAAGAGGTGGCATGGTGGGTATGAGCCAGCTGCAGCATATTCCAAATGAAGAATTAGCAGAATAAAGGATGTATGTCATCAAAGAGCTGTGTGACCTGGAAAAAAGATGGGTTAGTTCCCCCAGCGAGAGGGAGGGATAGCTGGCAGACAGCCCGAAGTGCTCTACTGATGTTTGTGCGCCATGAATATGATGAAAGGAAGGCTCTCAGCCTTAGTTAGCCATCCTTTTTCCTAGATGTACAAGGGGACATACATAAACAGGCCCAGAGTGCAAAGTGACCTGCCCAGGAGAGTCAGAAATCAAACCCAGGCCCTGAGTCTACTTCAGCACACTTTCCATTCCACTAGGACTTAGTAAGGAAATGTCTTCTGATGCTTCACCATGGTGTGGAGTTAACTCAGAGCACTCAAAAAAGCAGCAAGTTGGCTGTGGTGGATAGAGCACTGGGCCTGAAGTCAGGAAGACCTGACCTCAACTCTGGCCTCAGGCATATACAAACTGAGTGACCTTGGGCAAGTGACTTTACCCCGTTTGCCTCAGTTCCTCATCTGTAAAATGGAGAAGGAAATGGCAAACTCTCTTGTATCTTTGCCAAGAAAATCTCAGATGAGCTCACAGAGTCTGAAATAATTGAACTACAGCAACTCAAGGTTGATGCCAGTGGAGTGTAAACTCTGGAAGGGCTTACCAAACTGCAAAGGCTTTAAGTAATCACAGACCCAGTGAGGACCCAGATCAATTGGGAGAGGTTAATTATCAGAGAGTTGGACACCAGGTAATAATTTTCTCTTTTTTGCTACAATAGCTCTTAGAAACCATCTATTAAGGTACAAAAGGGTTGCAGTATGTATAAAAGAATTACACATTTTAACAACATTACAAATCCTGGAAGGCTAGATCTGCAAAAGACATACGGAGATAGGGTGTTAGCAACTGCAAGTTGAGATTCAAATTTAAGGTTTTCAGAGTTCTGTAAATGAATATAAAAAGGCCTTTTGGTAAGTCTACAAGGGGATAAAAACATCTGGCCAAGGAGGCTCAGGCCCTGGTGGCTGTTGGTTTCTCCTACTACTCATTCATAACTCTCAGCTCTCCTTTGGTCTCAGAGCAATGATGACGAAGAAGATTAAAGAACTACCAAGGAGATTCCTACTGCTCCCTATTCTCTGTGAGGCACATCTGACACCATCTTTCATCCCTGTGCCTTTGCACTGCTTTTCTCTCATGCCTGGAGTATAGGCCCTCATCACCTCTGCCTCCCAGAATCCTTCTCTTCCTTCAAGATGTAGCTCAAGCATCTGTATGTAACTTTTCCTGAACCCCTCAAATACTAGCACCCTCCCTTTTGAACTGTCATATTTAACTATTTTGTAGTTATACTTTTTATATTTCTTCCATTTACATGCCTACACACAAGCTCTGACTTGGGTCAACTTCTCTCTTTATAGTATTTCACTTGATGATCTCATTAGCTCACGTAACTTCATCAGTCAACTCTATTGTAAATGACTCTCAAATCTGCTTGTCCAGCCCTAGCCTCTCTCCCTTACCTTGTGCTTTGCATCTCCAGTTGCCTGTTAGACGTCTCAAAATGGATGTCCCATAGACACCTTAAATTCAAACTGTTTAAAACTGAACTCATTATATCTTGTCCCCCAGATCCTCTCTTCTTTTTAACTTCCTTATTACTGTCAAAGGCACTACCATCCTCCCATTCATCCAGGCTTGCAACCTAGCTGCCATCCTTGACTCCTCACTCTCCATATCCATTTAGTTGTCAAGGCCTGTCTTTTTTTAGCGTTTGTACCATCTCCTGAATATGTCCCCTTTCTCTTTACTGATACTGCCACCACCCTGATACAGGTCCTCATCTCTCAGACCATTACAATAGCCTTCTGGTTGTTTGCTTTCATCAAGTCTCTCCCACTCCAGATTATTCTCCATTCAGCTGCCAAAACGATCTTCCTAAATAGCAGGTCTGACTACTGTTCTGTCCCCAATAAACCTCAGTGGCTACCTGTTTGTTGCCTCCGGGATCAAATGTAAAATCCTCTGACTTTCAAAGCTCTTCATATTTTTGCCTCTTCCAGCCCTTCCAGTCTTCCATATACGCTGTGGTCCAGTGACACTGGTCTCCATGCTGTGCCCCACTCCTGACTCCCAAGCATTTTCTCTGGCTGTCCCTCATGCCTAGAATGCTCTCCCTTCTTGTCTCCAGTTCCTGACTTCCTTCAGGCCTTAGCTAAAACCCCACCTTCTGCAAAAAGCCTTTCCCGTGACCCCCCCTTAATGCTAAATAGAGCCTTCCCTCTGTTGGGTATCTCCAGTTTACTCTGTGTATGCCTTGTTTGTACAGAGTTGTTTGCTTGCTCTCTACTCCATTAGACTATAAGCTCTGAGAGCCGCAATTGTTTGCTTTTGCTTTTCTTTGTGTCTCCAGCATTTAACACAATGTATAGCAAATAATGGGTTGTAATAAATGCTAGTTTTAAAATTGATGTCCTTGTTTTCTCCCATATTAGAATGTAACCTTCTTGTGAGTAGGAATTGTATTTCATATCTCTGGCACCAAAGACAGTGGCACCTAGGTGCTTAAAAATATGCTTGGCTTCTGGCTCCCATCATTCAGCTGAAATTGACCTCTCCAAAGTCACCCACTAATTTTCAAATCTGTTGACCTTTCCTCAGTTCTCATCCTTCTTGACCTCTCTGTAGCATTTGACACTGTGGATCAGTGCCTCTATCTCTGTCTTTCTTTGTCTCTCTGTCTCTCCTCTCCTCTGCTGTCTTTTCTCTAGGAAAAGAATTGTAGATGGGACAGGAATGAAGGATTTCTAGTCTGGGCCCCTCTTCAAACTGGAGACCCTGTAAGGAACTGGTCAGTAGGAAAATGGGGCCAGCATAGTGAAAGGTGAGAATGCCCCAGGCTATTGAGGGTAGTAGCTCCAGGATGGAAAGATGGCTGGGGTATTCTGCTGAAGTCAATCAGAAGGACCTACCTCTGGGAGGGGAATGAAGGTTGACCAGTCCAGAAAAATCAGTTGCCAAGTCAGTTCTTTCTTTACAATATGTCTTGCATCTGTCACCTGTTCATTTGAAAATTTTGAAGTTTCTAAAGATAGGAAATGAGAAGACGCTCCTGTCCCATTCCCCTGCAGAGGTGGCTGGTCCACAGGTGTAGTATACTGTATATTTTTTTCAGCGCTTAAACATTTTTTATTTATTTATAGTTTTCAACATTCACTTTTATAAGATTTTGCATTCTAAAATTTCCCCTGTCCCTCACCTCCCCCCTCCCCAAGATGGCATGTAATCTGTTATAGGCTATATGTGTATAATCATATTAAACATATTTGTACATTAGTCATGTTGTGAATGAAGAATTAGAACCAAAGGGGGAAAACCACGAGAAAGAAAAAAGCAAAAAAGAGAGCGAATAGTCTATTTCCATCTGCATTCAGACTCCATGGTTCTTTCTCTGCATGTGGAGGGCGTTTTCCATCTTCAGTCTTCTGGGATTGTCTCAGATCCTTGCCTTGCTGAGAAGAGCTAAGTCTGTCAGAGTTGGTCATTGCACAGTGTTGCTGTTACTGTGTACAGTGTTCTCCTGGTTCTGTTCACTCGCTCAGCATCAGTTCATATAAGTCTTCCAGGTTTTTCTGAAATTTAGCTGCTCATCATTTCTTGTGGAACAGTAGTATTCCATTACATTCATATAGAACAGCTTGTTCATTCATTCTCCAATTAATGGGCATGCCCTCAATTTCCAATTCTTTGCTGCCACAAAAAGAGCTGCTATACATATTTTTTTTTACATGTTGATCCTTTTCCCTTTTTTTATGATCTCTTTGGGATATAGACCTAGAAGTGGTATTGCAGGATCAAAGGGTATATTGCATATATTTTTTAGACTTTTCCTATGGTTTTGCTGATTTTTTTGTCTCTTCCTTTTTCCTTATTTTTTCTTTAAAAAAAATTTTTTTTAAGGGGCCGCTGGGTGGCTCAGTGAATAGAGCACTGGCCCTGGAGTCAGGAGGACCTGAGTTCAAATTCGAGCGCATGTGCTTGACACACTTACTAGCCATGTGACCTTGGGCAAGTCACTTAACTCCAATTGCCCTGCCTTCTCCTCCAAAAAAAGCAACCCCCCCAAAATATTATTTGTTATAGGGGATGGCATTCAGAGAGGGGAAGGAGAAGAGATATTAGGAGAAATTCTAGTAATACAAATTTAACAAAGGATATAAATAAAATTATTTTTTAAAAAAACATTTTTCTAGAGTAATAGAAAGAATCTCCTGTTTGGAACTAGAAGATTTGGCTAGATCAGCTGCTTACTCCTTTTCTTCTTGGAGCCTCAGTTTCCTTCCATAAAATGATTTCTAAGGTCTCTTCCAACTTTTCCCCTGTAAATTCCTATGAAAGTCATTGTGGGTCTTATGATTAGGTCTCACATCCAAATCATTTTTGCACAGATGTCCCTGTTTTCTCTTGCTTGTTTTGCTCTTTCTTGTTGTGCAACGAGCATTTATTAAGTGCTTATTACTCTGTGTGTGTGTGTGTGTGTGTGCGTGCGTGTGCGTGCGTGTGCATGGTTGAGGGGTGGGGTGGGAGATGAGGGAGAAACTTGCATGGAAAATAGTGGAAAAAGAAGTTTTGAGAGTCAGGAGAGGAGCCCAGAGGAATGAAAGAATGAAAGAATGAACAGAGGAAAGAGGACAGATCTGAGGATGTGAGCCATTACACTTTTGGAAAGCTAATAATTTTGTTTCATATAATTCCTTCAAAGGCAAATCTGTTCCACTGGTACTTTTTAATCGCAAGTTATTTTTTCAATATCTCTAGATTTATGTGTGAGGGCATATGTCTTGGTGGACTGTTTAAAAACAAAAGCCCACAACCTGGGGGCCTCAGGTTGAGAACTCCAGGAGCATACTTTTGAGTAGTGACAATAGGCCACATAGCCAGGGTTGTGGCTATCTTTTAGCATTTAGGCATATAAAGGATCTCAGAAGCCTGGCTACTTAATCCTGTATTTGGGGCCAAGTGCAGCAGTGATATTCGGATGATCTTAACATTCTGTAAAGCCATTTTTACATGTCTTACAGTGTCTTTCTTGAAGACTACCTGCTATTTTCCTAAAATACAAAATTATTGGAGGTAAGTTAGCAAGTCAGCAGCTGCCTGTACATGCAAATAGATTTACATCCTAAGGATGGTTTATGTAACAACCCAATTAACAAAAACCCAGAGATGGACTTCTGCGGTCTGGGTCATTTGGAATGAAATCTCTGCTGTGGAATATTTAGGGCAGACGCTGTGGGTATTTTTAAATAGTCCTGAGATGTTTAGTAGCTGCACATGGGATCCTTCAGTTCTTTAAAAGCTCCTCCGCTAGTATATCAGCCTTTCCAGTGTGTGTGTCAAGACAAAATTAGAACCAAGGTCAACATCCTCATTTCTTTTTGTACTTCTTCATATTCTGTGTTTTGAGTTCCTTTTTTGTCCTGGTCACTTTCTTCAGAAAGGGCTTTAGCTTGTCAGTGCCCTTTGAAAATGTACCTAGAACTGAGCCCAGTATTCTGCATGTGGTCTGACCAGGATATCTTCATTCTATAGCCTCAACTTCATTTAATGCTGCTTAAGAACATGTTACTTTTTTGGGTAGCTAAACTTCTGACCCATTGAGCCCTCTTGCCATATCTAATTCTCTGGGATGTCTGAAGGGAGGCACAATTAATGTCTGTATAGGACAGTGGAACATGTCATTTCCTTAGACAACCCTAGCAAGCAGTGCAGTACAAAGCTGGACTGGGAGACAGGATGCCTGGGTTTGAGTCCATCCTCAGCTACAAACTTGCAACATGACCAGCTTTTGACAAATTTCTTTCCCTCTCTGGGTTGCCTGTAAAAATAAAATTAAATGAGAATAATATATGAAGATAATGTATGAATTGCAAATTGTAAATGAGTGCTATTCTTTTTTTTTTTTTTAATTTTTTTTGCCTTTTTTTTTTGGAGGAGGGAATGCAGGGCAATTGGGGTTAAGTGATTTGCCCAAGGTCACGAAGCTAGTTTTTGTGTTAAGTGTCTGAGGCTGGATTTGGACTCGGGTCCTCCTGATTCCAGGGGTGGTGCTCTACTCATTGTGCCATCTAGCTGCCCCAAGTTCTGTTCTTAAAATTAGGGGGTTTGGCCAAATCAGAGGTCTTCAAACTTTGTATCATAGACCCCTTTGGCAATCTGGTGAAATTTGTGGACCTCTGCTCTGAATCATATGTTTAAATAAAAAAAAGATACATGGGATAACAAAAGAAATGTTATATTGAAGTACATTTATCAAAATAGATTTTGAAGCTGCCTTGGGAGTGACAGAAGCCCACCCCTCCCCCCCAGACCACCTGTCCTGCTCCTACCCTTCCTCATGGCCATAATCCTGAGAAGCAACTCCTGTGGATCTCTGCCATCTGCCAACCAACTGCCACACTCACAGGGCAGCCAAGCCAGTCTAACTGAAGCAGGAAGACATCTTGTGGTGTCAGGTAAGTCACACTACCACCACCTTGAACAGCCCTGAAGGTTCCCATGTACAGCTCCTAAACATCTCAGGACTATATAAAAAGTAGCCAGAGGGTCTGCCCTAGACCTGGATGGACAGAGGCTGGGACCCTGAAGCCAAGAGCCCTGGGAACAGCAGTGCCTCCAGCCTAGTACCTGAAGCATCATCCTAGAAAGCTGCCTCTGGAGATTCAACCTGGCAACTGCTCCTGCAAGTGATACAGTCATAGCTATTGAAGATCTGGAAGAGTTCTTGTCACAGAGTCCTTGGCACCCTCAAATGGCTCAGGACCATAAACTGTTAGTGATTTTATCAGTTGACAGTAAAGAAGAGGCATGACCATCTCCTTTGCTTCCATACCCGAAAGACCGTGGTATCTTTCTATCTGATTAGCAGCTGAAACCTTCCATATGTGTTTCTGCCATTAGAATATGTACTCCTGGGGCCACTAGTTGACCCAGTAAATACAGCACTGGCCTTGGAGTCAGGAGGACCTGAGTTCAAATCCAGCCTCAGACACTTGATACAAAAACTAGCTTGTGTGACCTTGGACAAGTCATTTAACCCCAATTACCCTACCTTTCCCTCTCCAAAAAGCAAAAAAAAATATGTATTCCTTTAGAGCAGGGACTATCTTATGTTTCTATTTGTATCCTTACTACTTAGTACAGTGCTTCATAATCAATAAATATTAAATGCCTACTTTGTAACAGGCATTGTGCTAAGCACTGAGGGTTAAAAAAGAGGGAAAAGAGTTTCTACCCTCATGGAGCCTATAAACTAAGGGGAGAGACACCATGCAAACAAATATATACAAAGCAAGTTAGAGACAGGATAAATAGGAAACATTTAACAGAGGGGACTCCACTGGAATTAAGATGAGTTGGGGAAGACTTCCTGTAAAAGAGAGGGTTTTAGCTGGTGACTACTGTAATGACTTTGGCTTTCTGGTTCTGGGACTCGGTTTTCTGCTATTTAAACAAAGACTTTGGTTCTGCCCTCCATGTGGAGAGTTTGCTACATTTTGTGATTCACAACTATACTAGCATATTCATAACCATGGTGGGTGTTGTGAATATTGCATTATTGTTACGAGGAGGCAGATTTAATGTGTGTGCCAGAGATGCTGCAGAGGTGAAATCAGTAGGCCTCAGCAGTAATAGGCAAGGTAAGAGGAAATTTAGAGGGAGAGATAATGAGTTCTATTTTTGACATGTTTAACTTAAGTTTTCTAGGAGACATCCAATCTGGTTTCAGATGTCTGAAAGGCATTTGTAGATGTGAGACTGGAGGTCAGCAGAGAGGTTGGAGGCAGGATAGGTAGATTTGAGAATCATCAGCATAGAGTTGGTAATTAAATCCATGGTTGCTGATGAGATCACTAAGGAAAGTAGCATGGGGGGAGAAGAGAAAAGAAGAGGCCCCAGGACAGAGCACTAGGGACACCTACAGTTTGGAAGGCATAATCTGGAGGAGGACCCAGCAGTGGAGACTGAGGAATGATCAGATAGATAGGAGGAGAACCTGGAGAGAGTGGTGTCCTGAGACCCTTGAGAGAAGGGAACATTGAGGAGAGAGTGATCAACAGTGTCAAAGGCTGCAATAAGGTAATGGAGCATGAAGATGAAGAAAAGGCTATTTGATTTGGCAGCTAAGAGATCATTACTAACTTTGGAGAGAGCAGTTTTGGGGGAATGGTAAGCCAGATTGTTAAGAGAGTTCAAGGAGAGCAAGTTGAGGTGCCTATTGTAGAGGGCCTTTTTAGAGGAGCTTAGCTACAAAGGCTAGAAAAGATATAGGATGATAGAGGGGGAAAAAGGATCAAATGAGGATTTTTTACAGAATGGGGGAAGCATGGACGTGTTTGTAGGCATGAGGGAATGAGCCAGTAGACAGAGATTGAAAATAAATGTAAGAGGGGGTGGCTAGGTGGCATAGTGAATAGAGCACTGACCTTGGAAGTCAGGAGGACCTGAGTTCAAATGCGGCCTCAGACACTTAACACTTACTAGCCATGTGACCTTGGCAAGTCGCTCAACCCCAATTGCCCCTCCAAAAAAAAAATAAATGTAAGAGTAAGGATCACAGAGAGGACATTCTGTTGGAACAGATGGGATGTAATGGGATTACTTGAACAGGTAGAGAGGTTAGCTTTGGTAAGGAGTAATGTTACCTCTTCATGTGAGATGGGTGAAGGAAGAGAAATGGGAGAAGGTATCTGGGTGAAGTGAGATGAGGAAGAAGCAAGGAGAGGGAGCTCATGACAAATTGCCTTAATTTTTTTCAGTGAAATATGAGGAAAGTTTCTTAACTGAGAGAGTTGGCAGAGAGGGAGTCATGGGAAATTTGAGGAAGGATGAAAAGGGTTGTAAGAAAAATATTTATAGCAGCTCTTTTTGTGGTGACAAAAAAAAATGGAAATTGAGATTCCCATCACTTAGGGAATGGCTGAATAAGTTGTGGTATATGAATATATTGGAATACTATTGTGCTATAAGAAATGACGAGCAGGATGATTTCAGAAAAACCTGGATAGACTTAAATGAACTGATGCAAAGTGAAATGAGCAGAACCGGAAGAACACTGTACACAGTAATAGCAACATTGTATGATGATCAGCAGTGAATGACTTAACTGTTCTCAGCAGTACAGAGTCTAAGGCAATTACAGAGGACTCTTGATGGAAAATGCTGTCCAGAAAAGAACTGCTGGACTCTGCAAGTAGATCAAAGTATACTGTTTTTGCTTTCTTTATTTTTTCCATGTGTTTTTTTCCTTTTGGTCTCATTTCTTCTTTTACAACTATGACTAATGTGGAAGTATGTTTTACATGATTGCACATATATAACCCATGTGGATTTGCTTACAGTTTTAGGAAGAGGGGAGGGGAGAGAGAAAGGGAGAAAAATTTGGAACTCAAAATTTTGCAAAAATGAATGCTAAAAATTGTCATTACATATAATTGGAAAAAATACTATTAAAAAAAGGAAAGGTTTGTAAGAGCCGCTGTGGAGAGTGGGAGAGTCTCGCAGCAGTGAGGGCTGAGGTTGTGTAACATACATTTGTTGTGGGCCCAGCCAGAATCATTGTGTGATTTTCTCCACCTTTTTTTCAGCAGCATGTGTGTAGGAGTAAAGGCACTGAATGGTGGGAGCGCTCTAAGAGAGGAAGATAGTGTAGAGTTGGATTGGTTTACCAAGGATTCAAGATGGGGAACAGATGAGAAAGTGGCTAGTGCAGGGGAGGTGGTCTTGGAGAGAATTGAAGGGTCGAGAGACTGGAAGTCATGGTGAGGATGAAGAGTAAGATTATATAAGAGAAGGTACAGAGAGGGGTGAAACTGATAGAATATGGTCAGATAAGGGGATTTTCTTGAAAACATAGGTGGTACATTTGCGGGTTGTGGCAGGATCAAGAATAGGACCATCTTTGTGTGTGGCCAAGGTTGGTTGGAGGAGTAGGTCATGGGAAGTGAGTAGATTGAGGAACTGGATGGTTAGTTTGAGGGAGAGTCAAACTAATTAGTTTGTTGGAGTTTCCTAGTATGAGGGCAGGAGTTGGGGAGGAGAGAAAAAATGTGAGCCAAGTGCTGAACTCATTGAGGGTGGAAGGGGAGTGACTTGGGGATCTGTAGACAGTAGCTACCAGGATTTTGATTGGGTAGTAAATGTAAATGGCATGAACCTTAAATGAATCAAGTGATGAAGGTAGGAGGAGAAACTGGAAGTGATAGTGGAGAACAAGGAATATTCCAGTCTCCCACCTTGACCAGTGACTTGGGGAGAATGAGTGAAGGTGCAGCCAGTACTGAAAAGGGTGGCTAGGGGAGCAGTGTCATTTGAGGGGAGTCAGGTTTCAGTAATAGCTAGTAGATGGAAGGAGTAGGAGAGGAAAAGATGAAAGATGAAGGGATGTTGGTTGCTCATGGAATATGCATTCCTGAGGGCTGGTGTTTAGTTGAAACTTTGGAGCCCACTCTAAAGGGTCAAAGGGGATGGGCATAGGGAATTGGGGGATGGGGAGGGTAGGAAATGGGTTTTAGAAGATAATCTACAGGGATTCAGAATCGCTGGGATGTGAAGAGTATGACCAGATGTGAGAATGTTCATCATAGAGCGGAGGGTGGCCACTCTTCTCAAGGAGGTTGGAGATTGGGCTGAAGGCAAGCGCTGTATGAGGTGGGAGGGACTCTGTCACATTGGTGGCCTTGCTTGACTACTCCTCCTTGCACATAGTAATCATTTAAAAACTTTATTCAATCCTCTCCAGTAAACATTTATTAAGTGCCTACTGTGTGCCAGGTGCTGTGCTAAGCGCTGGGGATACAATTAATAAAAAGAAAACTAGTCCCTGCTCTCCAGGACCTTAAAGCCTTCTGAGGGGAGAAAACACGTAAAAGATAGGAATGCGGTAGGGGGAGATAGGAGCGGGTATCCAGCAGAGGGTGCGGCGTCTTCTGCGGAGCGAGCAGAGGCCAGTGTCTGCCCCCTGTAAAGGAAGGCGTTGGGAAGAGGCGGGCGCTCAGCCCTCCAAGCAGGCGGGAGAGGAAGCTAAGGAAGGTGCTGTCAGACCTGGCTCGAATGAGCAGGTTAATGAGGAGGTCAGAGGGCATGAACGGATAACTGGAGGGCGTCTTGTTCCCCGAAACCGAAACTAGGCAGAGCAGCAAAGGCGAAGTGGAGTTTTCATTCATTAAAAAGTTTATTGAACCCTTGGATTAGATTTTCTCTAAGGTCACTTCTAGCTTTAGTATTCTACAGTTCTGCGTTCCCAAGTCCTTTCTAGTTGTGCTGTTCTGAATTCTGCAATCCCTTCCAGTTCTGGTTTTCTATTTTCTGTTTTAGGGTTTCTTCTATTTCTAATATTCTGTGTTCAAGGTACACAGATGTGAGTGTTATGAAGCTTCTGAGGATGCATTCTTGTGGAGACTTGGAAACATAGATTTAAGCAAAAATTTACTATTCGTTTTTTAAAAAGTTTTTTATTGATACTTTCTTTTTAAAAAAATTTCTTTACATGACTGTGGTTACCCCAAACACCCTCGCCCCTCTCTCTGTCAGAGCAGAAGGGAGCCCGTGTGCGCTACAGAAGCACCTCTGCCATCTCCGTGAAGGGGGGCTGTCTTCTCGCCTCTCTTCACTTGAGTGATCTAGGCAATGCTGTCACACTTACTTCTGATTTTGTCTCCCGCTGCGCTCGTTCCGCCTGCGCTCTGATTTCTGTGCACATTCCTCATTGGCTCTGCTTATTTCACTTTCTTCGAGAGTTGTTTTAGTTTGCATTTCTCTGATTATTAGTGAATTAGAGCTTTTTTTTCCCACATGGCTACTGATTTCTTGGATTTCTTCCTCTGGAAACTGCCACTTCATATCCTTTGACTATTTGTCATTTGTCATTTGGGGAATGGCTCTTATTCTTGTAAATTTGACTAAGTTCCCTATATAGCTTAGAAATGAGACCTTTATCAGAGAAACTTGCTGCAAAGATTTTTCCCTAATTGGGGCAGCCGGGTCATACAGTGGATAGAGTGCTGGAGGCAGGAGAACTGAGTTCAAATCTGGCCTCAGACATTTACTAGCTGTGTGACCCTGAGCAAGTCACTTAACCCTGATTCCCCCACCCCCACCCCCAAAAAAATTCCCTCCCAGTTTCTTGCTTTTCATTTTAGCTGCATTGGTTTTATTTGTGCAAAAATACTTAACTTTTATACAATCAGAATTACCTGTTTTACCTTCTGTGAACCTCTCTGTCCTTTGTTTGGTAATGAAAACTTCCCCTGTCCACAGATTCCCAACCGGTAACTTCTTCCTTGTTTCACTCATTTGCTTATATCACCCTTTATGTCTAAATCATTTTGAATGCTTAGCACAGGGTGTGGTACATAACTTAACAAATGCTCCTTGACTTCCTGACTGTTGACTGAAAGAGTATTGAGTCCCTTATGGATTCTTTCATTTGTGCGGTGGATAGGCTTGATTCTTGTGTCTGGGCACAGCCTGGCTGTGTGTGACCCTCCCCTGGGCAGGCACTTAGCCTCTCTGTTCCATAGGCAGCTCTGTTAGACTGAGTTGGAGAATCATTTCATTTAATTACCAGGAATGTCCTGCACTGATGAAATAATAATTCTAGACCAAAATACATATGTACATAAGAAGAAAAAAACAAAGTGAATTGTATTTGGGAAATTGCTGCTTGATGCAAAAACTCATCCTTTAAACACCAGTATTCTTTCTTAAAAATTAAATTTTTTGTTCTTCTGAATTAAAAAAAAAAACCAACAAACAAACATGCCCATATATAAAGAACAGGAAAAAGTATTGTGTATGAAATGGAATCTCGTTGTGTATAGCTTGTGGCTCCATGCTCAGTTTAGCATCAGTACTAAAGTATGTCTGTGTGTCCTTCAAACCCACCTCTTTTAGATGCCCCAGAACTGCTCTTTTCTTTCATTCATTGCTTGTCATCACCATCATTAGCCTCCCTCTGCCTTCCAATTCTCCCCACTTTTTCCTCCCACAGATGGTACCCAGGCTTCCTTTGTAACAAGTCGGCATAGTCATGATCAAACAGATCTACTTCTTTTTTTAAAAAATTATTTTAAACAAATACTAAAACTTAAATACATAAGAAAAAGAAACATTATAAATTTAAACATAAAATAAGAAAAGAAAAAAACATGAGAGGATTCAAGATATATGATAGTAACTTACCGTTTCAAGAAAGCCTACATATTAAATACTATGCATTAAGTTGAAAGCTGTCCATCTTCTCTTTGCTTCCTTATAGGTTTTCTTTTGTTCTTTGCTGCACACTCTTTACTTTGTTCTTTTTACCCCTTCCTCCCCCCTCCCCACCACCCCAAGGCTACAGTTGAACATGAATATATTTATATATAGGTATTGATATATACATATATACATAATACATACATATATAAACATATACTTTCCCTAAGAGATTCTATTCCCAATCTTGTTTTTATGTTGTGCATCTCTTTTTTTCCTATTTCTCTTAACTTCTCTACTTTACTTTTACCCTGCTCCCTTGCCGTCCAGTTACTTAACCTACCCCCACTTCATGCAATTCCCCCTTTAAATTCCTAAATTCCTTCTATTCCCCTAAATCTAAACACCCTTCTATACACTCTTTTAACCTGTTCCCTAACCTTCCCCTATAAACATCTATCCTTTTATCCTCTCCCCCCTCCTTATCCCTTTAGAGTTTTATTTCTTTTTTTAAATTTAGAAGACTTTTACACTCATCTAGATGTATATGTATTTTCCCCTCAAACCCATTCTGGAAGAAAGTATGTTTTACAGAACTAACAGCCTCTGTCCCCCATCTAATTCCTCTGTATTAGTTCTTCCTCTTGCACCTCATTTGTATAGAACGATTACTTTTTTAGCTGTTCTTGCACGGTTTTACTTTTTAAAGTCATATCGTACTCAGGTCTGCCCCCATCTTTCTTATAAGCTCCGTATTTACTAGTAACAATCTTAGACACAGGTTTTTACATTTTGCATATGCAAAATTCTATCTTTATTGAGTCTCTTGTAGTTGATCATTGGTATGTACCTTATATTTCTCTTGGTTCTTGTATGTCAAATCTTCTGTTGAGTTTAGGCTCTTTTTTTTTTTAACAGAGTCCTTGAAAGTCTGACAGTTGATCAGATGTCTATTTTTTTCTATTCAGAATTATGCTTAACTTTGCTGGGTTTGATATTTTCAGCCAGAGGCCCAGTTCTTTTGCTCTTCAGTATATAGTGTTAAAGGTCTGATCTTTTAGTGTCACCAACGCTAGGTTTTGTGTGATTCTAATTGTGGTACCATCATATGTAAATTGTTTTTTTTCATGTTGCTTGTAATATTTTGTCCTTGATTTGGGGGTTTGGGAATTTAACTATAATATTCCTGTGAGTTTTCCTTGTAGGATCTCTTTCAAGTGGATTTTTTTCTGTTTCTGCTTTCCCCTCTTGTTCTAAAGCTTCAGGATAATTTTCTTTAATTACTTCTTGTGTTATTGTATCGAGACTTTTTTTTTTATCAGAACTTTCAGGTAGTCTAATTATTCTTAAGTTTTCTTGATCTGTTCTCTACATCTGTTCTTTTTCTTATGAGATGTTTCACATTCTCTTCCATTTTTTCATTCTTTATATTTGTGTGTGTGTGTGTGTGTGTATACACATTTTTATTTCTTCATCTCTTATAACTTTGCTGGCTTCCCCTTGCCCAATTCTGGTTTTCAAGGAATCATTTTCTTCCTTAAGATTCTGGATCTCCTTTTCTAATTGGTTGACTTTCTTGTCATAATCTTCTTGTTTTTCTTGTATTATTCTTATTTTTCTTTTTAATTTTTCCTCCATCTCTCATTTGATTTTTAAAGGCTTTTTAAAATTCTTCAATGAATTCTTTTTAGGCAGGTGACCATTTGATATTACTCTGGGATAGAAAAGGGTTTCTGTGCTTTAGCATCCTCCTCTGAAGATGGTCTTCTCTATTCCCATAATGGTTCTCTATGGTTGAATTCTTTCTCCTTTGCCTGTGTATTTATTGGTAATAATTTAGTTTTTATAATCACCTCTAGTCCTGAGGTATAAGGGACAGTGCCTCTGACCTCTGAACCTCTTCAGTTCACCCCTTTGACAACTCAAACCAAGACTTCCAACCTCCTGTAAGTTCCCACAGCCAGGGGCGTCTCCATCCCACTGCTTCCGCACTCACCAGGTGTGCTGGTTCCTTCTCACTCCCCACAGCACAGCTGGGTCTGTCCTTCCTTGTCAGTAGAGATTCCCTAGATGTTCTGGGGCTCAGAAGCCCAACTTCCCTCACTGTCCAGGGGATAAAAGTTCTGTGGCAGCCTCCTGACACTGACAGCCCCTGGGCTTGCTGCTTGCCATTAAAGAGGACCCTAGCCTGGAGGTATTTACTCCTCACAGGGATTTTTCTTCAGGTCTTCCCTTATTGTCCCAAGACCTCAGTTCTGTTCCTACTCTTTTTTTGTTTTCATGGCTCTATGTTCCCCAAGAGGCACTATTTTATCTCTTTTACGGAGGAAACTCTTGAGAGCTTGAAATTTTCTGGCCTACTGCACCATCTTCCCAGAATCTTGTCCTCAGAGATCCACTTCTTAGCAATATCTGACAATGATGCCTTATTCTGTACCTCTAATCCATTATCTCTTTCTCAAGAGGTGATAATCCTGGTTCATTGATCCTGGGTTTATAGTTAGTCAGTCATTATATTAATCAGACTCAAACCTTTGAAAGTTTACAGTGTAGTCATTATTGTCATTGTAATAAATAGTTCTGGTCCTGCATATCTCACTTGTGGTAATTTGTTTGGGTCTTCCCAGGTTTCTCTGAATCTATTTCTTTAGTTATTTTTTAAGATACAATAATATTACATTAGATGCATAGACCATAATTCTTCAGTCAATTCCCATTTAATAGGTACATATTAGTTTCTAGTTCTTTGCTACAACAAAAAGTGCTGTGGTATAATATATATGTATATATGCATATATGTATATGTATATATACACACATACACACACATATATTTATATATATTTGTATATATAAGTCCTACAATTATTCTTGGAAAAAACCCCACTAAACTGTTGATGCTCTGTAGTCAAAGAATCCAAGTTCAAAACCCACTTGGGATACTACCTTTGTTACTTTGGGAAAGCCATTTAAACTACCCGGGCCTCAGTTTCTCATCTTTAAAACGAGGAGGTTATGGAAAGACTTACATGAACTGATGCAAAGTGAATTGAGCAGAACCAGGGGAACATTGCACACAAGTGCAGCAACGTTGTGCAGTGACCAGCTGTGACTAACTCAGCTATTCTCAGCAATACAATGATCCAAGACAATTCCTAAGGAGCTCTGATGGAAAATGTTCTCCACCTCCAGGAGATGAAGTGATGAATACAGATTGGCAGACTGAAGCATACTTTTTTAAAAAAAATTTTGTTTTTTTGTCTTTTCTTTGTTCGGTGTTTTCTTTCACAACATGACTAATATGGAAATATGTTTTGCATGACCCTACATATATAGCATATCAAGCTGCTTGCCTTCTCAATGAGGAGGCAGGGGAGGGAGGAGAGAATTTAGAACTCAAGAGTTTTAAGTAGTGAATATTAAAAATTATTTTTATGTGTAACTGGGGAAAATAAAACATTTTTTAAAAGTAGTATACTTAAATAAAATGAAGGGGTCAGACAGAATGGCGTCTGAAGTCCCTTCTGGTTCTAGGCCTGTGATGCTCCAATCACTGTGTGACAAGTTCAGTCACGCAAAACAAAGAGCTACACTGGCCACAGAAAACATCACTGCCCACCTGCTGCAGCCTGGTGCTCTCTGCCAGTGGTCAGGTCAGAATCTTGCTTCAACTTACCTGCAGTCATAATTGGTCTGTGGGGGGCGACTAGGTGGCACAGTGAATAAAGCACCAGCCCTGGAGTCAGGAAGACCTGAGTTCAAATATGGCTCAGATACTTAACACAAAAACTAGCCATGTGACCTTAGGCAAGTCACTTAATCCCTAATTGCCCTCCAAAAAAAAAAACGAATTGGTCCTGAGTTGATCAGGGCTGTAAAATTTTTTCACTTTATTTATTGTGGTGGCTATTAGCACGCATATTCTGGTGATGCTGTGTGGTTGCAAATCTTGGAAGTCTATAGTGGCTGAAGAAATCAGAATTGTGGGTGACCTGAAGGAGAAGTGGAGAGACACCTAGTGGCCACAAGTAAGCTCAATTGTAGTTCCAGTTAATAAACTAGGCTCATGAAATGTTGTGAGATAGATTATTTTTTTGTTTTTTTTTAATGTTTTTTTAATAGATTTGTTTGTTTACTTTTAGTTTACAAGATTCAGTTCCACAATCCCTTGAGTTTCAAGTTTTCTCCCCTCCCTCTTCCCCCTCGGTCCCATGGCAGCATGCAATCAAGTATAGGATCTGCAAATACTTTCACATTGGACATTAGTCTGGTTGTACGGAAGGGTTGTAACCGATGGAGTGAACAACGGGAAAGAGGAAACAAAATCAAACGTGGAAAAGAACAAGACGTAGATTGCTTCAGTCTCCGTTTAAACTCTGGTCTTTCTAGATCTTTCTCTGAACGTAGATGTCTCCTTCCAGCCTGAGACTCGTAGAGTTGTCTTTAGCTGTGCGTTGTTGAGGATGGTCCAGTTTATCAAGGTTGGTCATCATATGTATGATGTGTCTGTGATTGTGTACAGATTTTTCCTGGTTCTGCTCTTCTCACTTAGCATCAGTTTGTATAAGGCTCTCCAGGTGAATATGAAGACTGTCTCCTCCCCATTTCTTATAGCACAATAGTATTCCATTACATTCATATACCACAGCTTGTTTAGCCATTGGCCAATGGATGGGCATCGCCTATATTTCCAGTTTGTTGCCACCACAAAGAGAACTGCAATAAATATTTTTGTCCATATAGGTCTTCCTCCCACTTCTATGATGTTTTTGGGATACAACCCCAGAAGTGGTATTACTGGGTATGCGCTTATTTATAGCCCTTTGGGCATAGTTCCAGATTGCTCTCCAGAATGGTTGCATCAGTTCACGACTCCACCAACAATGCATTAGTGTTCCAATTTTTTCACATCCTCTCCAGCATTTGTCATTTTCCTGTTTTGTTGGCTACTTTATAACTGTAGTTTTGCTACTGTTATGAATCGTAATGTAAATATCTGATATGCAGAATGTATTTAAATTGAACATAACTCACAGGTTGAGAACCGCTGCTCTAGACCAACTGCAGGTAATGGTAATTTCAGTGACAGCATGTTGTAAGGATCATTGAAGTTATAAGGAGTTGTGATCTGTATCATTGAAGGGAATAAATACTTTCTACAGACAAAAATATCATTGAACTATGTCTGGGTATCCTTATATTTACAAAACAATTCTGTTCCTACCGAGTTCACTATAAAATAGATCTGATTTTTCTGTTGACTTTTATTATAAAATCATTGGAAAAAGTTAGACCAGTCATGTTTGTAGCACCAGGAATGATTTAAAAAGTTTTTATGGATATTTTCTGTTTCTTTTATCACTGCAGATATCCCTAGTATTCCTCCTTCTCCTAGAGAGCCATCCTTTGGAGTTTCTGTTCAGTTACTCTATCTCTGTTCTTTTACCAGTACCAGATGGTTTTGATGACTATTGCTCTATAATATAGTTTGAGATCTGGAAAGGTTGTTCCCCCTTCATCTGTCCCTGCTTCTTTTCATCATTTCCATTGATATTCAAAGGAGATCAGAGCTTTCAAAGTATTCTATTTCCCCTCAGTACTTTGTGCCACAGCCTTGTAGGGCTTGCCCCATGAATTTCCCTTTCCATTGTGCCTTACTCCCAAAACAATGCCAATTATTGCAAATATTAAGAGAGTATACTGCACTTCTCCCTCACCATGTCCTGGATTACACAATCCAGCATTGATCTATAACCTCCCCTGGGCACCTTTTTTCCATGTTGGCCTCAAAATCTCCTCCCTGTGTCCATGTTCTTCTCCTCTCCCAGGTGCCAGTTATCTGTGGCCACCCCCTAAATTCAAAATTCCCCCTCTCCTCCCCACCCCCTGTAGGATGAGTAGACATTTCAGGTGCCAGATCCATCAGGCTGCACCCAGTGTAAGTTCCTCGTGTCCCTTCACATACCATACTCATTGGAGCATTCATCAGTGGAACCCCCCTCCCACAACCAAAGCAAGATCTCCTTCTTTCCTAACCCTTTTCAGTCCTTCCATTCCTTCTCCTCACCCACTACCCTCCGTACAGGCTCTTCTCTTTCTGAGACCACAAAGGTCACTTCTGTTCATTGCGAGACCTTGATTTGACCCTGGCACATCACACACTCCTCTCTGCCCCCTACTCTCCTCTCCTTTTTTCATGTGCCCTCCCTTGTTGTGATTTAGTCCCACAAAAGCAAAAAAACATTGATCCACCTTTAGGCAGACTTTCTTTGGTTCTGTCTAGAGTGGCTCCTGTGTACCTCTTCACTGTCACCTCTACCAAATTACTACCTTCATCCCTGCTTCCATGTGTACATTTAGAAAAAAATCTCTTACTGGTCTCTCTGTTGTCTTTCTGTTGCTGTAATAGTAATCCGTGCCTGCTGCACCAAGAAAACACAGGATCTCCACAAGTCTGCCCCACACCATCCATATTTGGAACCATTAGTTATAGCAAATAGAGAATTATTGAATGCTGTGGATAAGTTCACTTACCTTGGCAATATACTTTCATGGGATGTCCACATAGTCAGCGGTTCTCAACCTGTGGGTTATGTTCAATTTGTAACAATGAAAATACATCCTGCATATCAGATATTTACATTATGATTCATAACAGTAGCAAAATTATAGTTATGAAGTAACAACGAAAATAATTTTATGGTTGGGGGTCACCACAACATGAGGAACTGTATTAAAGGGTCGTGGCATTAGGAAGATTGAGAACCACTGACATACACATTGCCAGAGCTGGCTCAGTGTTTGGGCAGCTCCGAAGAAAAGTGTGGGAGAGAGGAGGTATTAAGACTGCCTACCAAAAGGAAGGTCTACAGAGCTGTGGTGCTAACCTTGTCATTGTATGCCTGTGAAACCTGGACAGTCTACTAGTGCCATTCCAGGAAACTGAACTGCTTCCATGTGAATTGTGTTGGGAAGATTCTGAAGATCAACTGGCAGTCTAAGGTACCAGACTGCCAAGCATTCAAACTATTGTAGAGAGTGCAGCTCTGATGACCTGCCCATATTGTTTGACCGCTGATTGTGTGTTTGCCTAAAAGACTGTTTTACAGAGAACTTATACAAGGTAGGCACTCACATGGTGATCAGAAGAAGAAATACAAGGTCTTAAGGTCTCTCTGAAGAACTTTGGAATTGATCTTGAGATATAAAGAGACACTGGCACAGGACTGCATGGTGTGCCCGCATCAAAGAAGGTATAGTGAAGCAGAATTGCAATAACTCAAAAGAAACATGAGATGCACAGATTTAGAGATTATCTCCACTCTGAACATTCACATGGACTATCTGTGCCTGACCTGTGGGAGAGCTTTCCCAGCTCACGTTGGTCTGATAAGCCACAGTCAGACACACTGTGCTTTGACCCTGATGTAGTAATGTCCTTGTGGTCCTTTTCAAGAATGAAGGACAACAAACAACCAGTCAACCAGCATTTCTGTTGTTTGGAGTGTTTGAGAATCAAATAATCTCTCTAGTTCTGGTTTTCTTTCTAAAAATGTTTCAAACGCCTCGTTGTTTTTGAACCTCCATCTTTTTTCACTTATGGTTAAGTTCAGTTTTCCAGAGTAGGTCACCCCAGGCTGTTGTCAGCTCCATTGCTCTTTGGAACACATTATTCCATATCCCCCCATGCTTTCTAGTACGTAGAGAATAACTTGTGCTATTTGAATGCCCTTTACTTTGGATTTGAAGATCTTTCTCCCGATGGCTTGCAGAACCAGTTTCTGAATCAAATTGTTGAGTTTAAGCACTATGTATCTTGGAGTTGGCATTAGATTTTTTTTTTCTGGAGGTGATCTGTGAATTCTTAAGGTATTTAATTTTTTGTGTTTAGAAGTTCTGAACATTTCTCTTTTGTTATTTCCCTCTTTATGATGACATTAAAGGTGTTTTTGTCCTCTTGTGTTGTTCTCTGAGACCTGTGATCCTTCAGCTGTCTCTGTATACCCTGTCTTCAAGATCAATATGATGTTTTGCTTGCATAGAGAACACATTTTCTTTGAATGTTCTTGTTTTTTGTTTCTCCTTTTCTAGATTATCCTTCCCTTGTGTGTATTTGCATTCCCAGTCTGTTGTTCTCAC
This sequence comes from Pseudochirops cupreus, assembly GCA_028627135.1. Classification (NCBI taxonomy): domain Eukaryota; kingdom Metazoa; phylum Chordata; class Mammalia; order Diprotodontia; family Pseudocheiridae; genus Pseudochirops; species Pseudochirops cupreus. The sequence continues at coordinate 582,890,532 of CM053580.1, forward strand.
TTGTTTTCTTTGGCAAGGCTTGCCATTATAGATATCAAGTTTTTGTATTGTGTCTGTTATTTTTGTTACACAGACCATAAATGCTGCTATCAGAGTTCTAATTTCTCTTTTAAATCACTCAGGAACAGTATATTGTGATCCCATATTCTCCTCAAATACTGCAGAGTCCTCTGTCTCTTCCCGCCCTGCCCCTGCAGCTCCTTTACCTTCCCCCGCCCCTTTTCAGTATTTATTCATAGGTGTCTGAATTCATTTAATAGATCTGGAGACCATGTTTCCTTGTTAGTGTTTTTCCTGCTGATTTATCTGTTTATGTTCAGGAACTTAGAGTTTTCTTCTTCCTGAAATCTTTGGTAATTTCCCCTTATTTTCATCATCATTCACTTTCTGAGTCTTCTCCCTCTCTTTGTGGTTTCCTTGGAGACTGGATCTCAAACTATCTCATCCTCCTCCTGTACTGGGCACTTCACAGTTTACCAGCCTAGGTCTTTGCCCCAAGTGACTTTTGGGTGATCTGAACTGTCCCCAGCTGGATGCTGGGCTCTTTCCCTCACATGTGGTGGAGTGTTGGACAGCCCTCACTTCTTTACCCCTCCCCTCAACACATAGATAGTGTGTTATCCTGGTGTCCTGTCCTGCTTCCTCAGTTCTGTAACCTGACCCTGGCAGTGAATGGCTTTGCAGAGCTTGTGCAACATGACCATCTTTCCTTTGCTGGTGCTGGAACCAAGGGGGGATGGATTTTGTTGTTAGCCCATGTCCTGTCCTTGAGTCTGCTGGTGCAGCCTCCCTGCCAGTAGTGTGAGAGGTGAGGGAGGGATGTTGAGTGAGCTCAGGGTCACTGAGCATCATTTCTTGAGGGTTTTTTTTTTAACCTTCTTTTGACTTCAGGGTGTCCTAGACCATGGAAACAGCTGAAGTGGCTTTATCTTTGGGGCATAATTTCTGTGTTGGAGAGACTTGAGAGGACATGGAGATCAGAGAACATGTCCAGTCTTCCATCTTGCTGCTTATGTGTCCCAGAAGTCTACCAAGAGTGATTTTAGTGCTTTTAGAACTTTTCTGACTAAAGGAACACACTTTTGTCACTTGGTCTTTCTCATTTCTGGACATGCTATTATGAAAATTTATGGTAGTGTGTTGGTTTAGAATGGTTTATTCATACATTAAGCATTGAGATAGGACTTGAACTTGGTTCTTCTGACTCCAGGTCTAGTACTCTATCCATTGTGTCACTTCATGAGAGACCTTTGGGGAATTGTTCCTTTCCTTTTGTGGGGGCTGAGTAAACACTTCCTCCCCTTCCCAATGGTGCTAGCCCTCCCTATGGAGGAGTTTACTATGATTGCTGAGTGTTATACTGACAGCAGTATGGAGTACCCAAGTAGGGGGTAATGGACTATGTAGTGCCACTGCACATGCCCATGCACATTCTTCTGCCATGGGGAGCTGCTCTGCTGCTGCCCCTGAGGAGCCCATTTCCTTGCTTTTTTCCCCCAGCCAGCACCTTTGGGGCTCACATTTACACTTGCTGCCCATTCTGCTAGGGTCAGCTGCTACCCGCTGTGAATTTTGTCTTACCAGCTAGCGTTGGCTTTATGTAGCAGGTGTGAGGTGAGTAAATTTGGGGATAAAAAAGGAATTCTAAGAGGTGGTAGTAAATGGAAGAGTGAATTCTAGGCATAGGGGTCAGCTAGTACGTGGATGTAGAGACAGGAACTGGACAGAGGAATAGCAAGGTCAGTAGCCCTTCATTCATAGTTCAGGATCAGCTTAGAAAGAAGTCTTAAGAGAAATGACCCTAGGATCCGTGCCATGTGATATAGTTATCATTCACATCGATGAGGCTACAGATGGTAAATGTATCTTGTTGGCAGATGACATGAAGCTAGGTTGGATTGCCAACAGACTCAGGATTTATAAAGATGTTGACCGGCTAGAGCATTTAGACAAATAAAATCAAGTGAAAATTTTGACCTGGGTTTGTACTTTCGTCAAAGTTGGGATTTTTCAATAAGGAAATTCCTTCTGTAGATGCCAGTCAATAACTGTGGTGCAGCTTATAGTCTACAAGAATTGTCTGGGATACTGAGAGACTCAGAGTCACGCAGCCAGAGATAGGCTATAAATGGAGGTTTTCCTGAGTCCCAGGGCAAGGCCAGCTCTGGATCCATTGTGCCATATTGCTTCTAAGATGAAATTTGATAGGATTAAAAGTAAAGCCTAATACTTAGGTTCAAACAATGAACTTTAAATAGAAGATAGTGGAGGCATGGCTCCACGTGGGGAGAAAGAGAACAAGCATTTATTAAGTGCCTACTCTATGCCAGGCACTGTGCCAAGTAAGTAAATAAGGGCTTTACCAATATTTTATTTGGTCCTCACAACAACTGAGGAAACGGAGGCAGATTAAGGTTCAGTGATGAGTTCAGTTTAAAGGCACTAGTTCAGGCCCAGATAAACTGCATTTCAGAGTACTGGAAAACGTTGGTAGATGTTACTGCTGAGTAAAAGTCAGTGATCTTTGAAAAAATCCTGGAGCACTATTAGAGTCTTAGGACAGCCAAGCTGGTGAGCTTGACTTTTTTTTTTCCCCCAAATTCTAGAAAGAATTGTGGAAAGGGTGGATAGTGAAGATCAAGAAAAGGAAGTTGCCTGACTATGTCAAGGGCAAGTCATGTCATAGTAACTGAATTGTTTTTTGACTGGAGATAATAGTTTACCCAGATTCTAGCAAGATTGTCCTATTAGGTTTTTGAGTTAGATGGCTGACCTGTATTGTTCCTGTGCTTTATGGATATTAATCTGGCAGATTGGAGAAGAAAGAGCCTGGAGCCGGGGAAATGAATGGTAACATTGGGAATAATGGTAAGAGGGGAGAGATGAGAAAGATAGAATGATGATGGTGCAGACAGAACAAGAGAGACAGAGATGGGACTTTGGTCTATGGTTAAAGATGGCATAGACTTTGGTAATGTCAGTTCTTGTTTATTTTGGAAATAATTTTGGAAAAATTATTCATTTTTCCCCAGGAATATAAATGTCGATTATGGGAGATTTATCCAATTTCCTTTCTTGTCATCATGCAGAAATCAGGGGGAGATGGCTTACAACTGTCGTGCAACAATCAACTTGTCCACAGCTCATTTTGACAGTGAGGATTCCTGTAACATTTTGCTCTCCTATGGGGGCAGGACATACCACCTAAAGGCCGGATCAGAAGTGGAGAGGCAGCAATGGCTTGGTGCTTTGGAACTGGAGAGGGAGAAAGCTGTCCGCATGATGAGCACCCTGGCAGGTAAAGTCCTTTGCCCAGGTTATACATGATGGCTTTGCCTCATCAGGATTTCATTCCGCAGAAAGTCTGAACAACCAAACAGCTGGGGATGGGGTGTTAAAGGGGTTCTTTTAACTGTGGTGGGGCCTTGGCTCAGAGGAGCCAGGTTTGTTCCTGTCCAGTGTATGTTAGCCTTTGTGTGTGTTTGCATTTATGAATGCCTGCTGTTTTTCCAGATTCCATAGACTATACAGCAGTGAGACTTTCTCTTTCTTTTTTCTTTAAAGGAAATCGGGAATTGCAGTCATTGCTCACAGGAGGTACTTGCATGGGGCTCTCTTAAACAGCCGTGGAGTTCTAGTGTGTGTGTGGAGGGGGGGAGGGGGGTTTTCTATGCATGCTTTTCTGTCAGAGGATATGGGTTGGTCAGCCTGGACAAATCAGGGCAGTTCATTAGGTTCCTTCAAATTAGACTCAAGAAGCAGATTTAGAGCATGACATCTAAAACCTTGTAACTCAGCAAAAGGAAGAACTGTGAGGAATTAAAAGACTGGCCCTTATTTTTGGGACAAATATAAATTCAGCTGAAGCAGACCAATAATGGGGTGAAATGAAATGCAGGGACTATTCTCAGTGTCTGTTATTCCCTGGTAGGCCCTTGACATATGAGCATGTGGTTCAGACAGATCCTGTCTTTCTGACCTTCATGCACAGAAGAAACCAAAGGTTATTGAGTCTTTCTTTGAAAGATCTGAGTGCGCTTGCTGGCTATCATTCTGGCCTATTCCTGCTCATTTTTCAGAACTGAATTTGTTTAGTCTCAGTGATGACTTCACTCATTACTTTCATGCTTTCAAAATGCTGCTTTTGTTATGGAACTCTCTTCACCAATGTCAAAAGTAGATGGTGCCAAGGGACTTGCTTCAGGTGTGAAGTAATGCCCCAGATCATACATAGGTGTCAGAAGTGAGATCTGAAGTTATGTCTTCCTGACTGCAGGCCCAGACGTCTACAAACTATGCCGTACTGTGTCTGTTTTCAAGAATACTGGGAATTCAAAGAATCTTTTCCCATTCTTTGATTTTTAGCTCTGTTACTGATCTTCAAAGGTAGTCCAGCTCTTTCTAATGCTGTGAAATTACCTTAATGTGCCCTAAAACTCATGCAGTTGATTCGGTTAAATCTTAAAAACCTTGAATCTTGGAACTGGAGAGGACCATAGATCCATCTATTCCAAAGCTTTCATTTTATAATGAGTTGCCTGGGATCCAGAGGGAAAAATCCCTGGCTTAAATGTCAGACAGCAAATCCCTGGCAGAAATGGGATGAGATGACCACTTGACTCCTGCCATGAAGTCACTCTGATGTAGAGGATGCTAATGGAAAAGAAGATAAAGGGAGTTGGTCTGGGATGTTAGGATAAGGCTTGATCACACTCTCCTCTTGGGGTGAAAGCACCTTTGTGACTTTGGGCTTGGGACCCAATAGGGAAGTTAGTGCTAGTAATAGGTGTCTGTTTTCTTTTGTCTTTGGATGCCTGCATAGGATTTTCCTGTGTTTTAACGTAGTCTCAGAGCTCTGGGCTCTGAGTAGGAACAAGAACTTACAGTTCTTGGCACGTTGAAGTTTGCAGAGCACCCTGGGAGAGGGGAAGTTCAGATGTTAGCTCCGTTTTGTAGATGAGGAAATGCCAAGGCTCACACCTACATGTTTTTGCTTCTTACCAATGAGGAGCCCAGGATTTTTGTTTTGCCTTTTTCCTAGTTAATTGCACGAACTTGGACAAGTCCATGGGCCTAGAGGGTAGGCTGGATGAGCTCCAAGGGCTCATGAAAACTATCCATGGCTTACCTAAAAACTCTGAAGGACAGCATAAATGTGCTATTCTATTCTATTTTAATGTTCTGCCAAAGGAAGTGGATTTTGTAATGGAATAACAAGACAAGCATTTCTTAAGTCCTTACTGTGTTCCAGGCACTGGAGATACAAAGAAAGACAAAAGAGTTTCTGGCCTTAAGGAATTTTATGTTCTGATAAAAGGGACTGTGTGTATACAGAAATGTACAGAATAGATGGAACATAGACTTAGTAGAGCAAATGTTAGCAGTGGAGGGGGCCGGAACAGGCCATCTGCCAAAAGTGATATTTGAAATAAGTTTTGAAGGAAGCCATAGATTTAAAGAGGCAGAAGTTGGGAGAGAAAGTGTTCTAGACATGAGGACAGCCATCGTGAAGGCACAGAGATGGAACCGCCTGCGTGAAGATCAGCAAGTAGACCAGTATTGCTGAATCAAGGTGTGCAGAAATAGGAAAGGTGGGAAGGGGGGCAGACTTGAAGATCTTTAAACACCAAATAGGACTTTATATTTGACCCTAGAGATGATGAGGAATCATTGGAGTTTGTTGACTAGGATTATGACATGGTTAGAGTTACACTTTAGGAAAACTACTTAAATGAGTGATGCATGAGGCAAGGAGACTGGCTAAGAGGTTATGGAAGTAGTCCAGGCAGGAAGTAATGAAGGCCTGATCTAGATTGGTGGCTATGTGAGTGGGAAGAAGTAGAGGAATGCTAGAGGTAGAAATGACAGAATTTGGTAATAGATTGAATAGAAGGGGTGAGTAAGAGAGAAGAATCAAGAATGACTTTGAAGCTGGGAACCTGGGTGATGGGGAGGATGGTGGTGCTCTTGGTAGGGATATGGAAGTTCAGAAGAAGAGGGACTTTGGGAGGAAGGCAATGAGATATATCTGAAGCACGTTCAGTCTGCTGCATATCAAGATTGAGATGCTCAGTAGGCAGTTGGTGATGTGTTCCTGGAGCTCAAGAGATCCTAGGGCTGGATATATAGGTCTTGGAGTCATTTTTATAAAGCTGTTAATAGAATCCATGGGAGCTGATGAGAGAGGATATAGGGCTGCCGAGGGTGACGTCCACAGTTAGTGGGCTGTCGTGGATGGAGATCCAGCAAAGGAGTGATCTGATAGGCACTGCACTCCACAGAGTCAGCAGTCCAGCTACGCTGGCCTTTCTGCCATTGCTTTCACACAGCACTCCATCTTTCACCTTCATGCCTTTGCACTGGTTTTCCCTTGTGCCTGGAATGCTCTCCCTCCCTCTTAGAATCCCCTGCTTTCTTGAAGGCTTAGGTCACTTTCTGAGCAGGGGCAGCTAGGTGGCTCAGTGGATAGAGTGCTAGGCCTGGAGTCAAGAAGACTCATTTTCCTGAGATCAAATCTAGCCTTAGACATTTGCTATCAGTGTGACCCTGGGCAAGTCACTTAACCCTTTGCCTCAGTTGGCCTCAGTTGGCCTCAGTTGCTCATTTGTAAAATGAGCTGGAGAAGTAAGCGGCAAACCAGTCTGGTACCTCTGTCAAGAAAACCTCAGATGGGATCACAAAGTGTCAGACAAAACTGAAAAATGGCTTAAGACTATCTCTAGCGGCCCTTTTTTGGTCTCCCTAGATGCTGGGGTCCTCCTCTCTATTGTATGTACCACGTGGCTTCCATTTTGATTCCCATATTAGAATATGGGCTCTTAGATGGCAGGAATGACTTTGTCTTTCTTTCTGAATTCAGTGCTTAGAGTAGAAAGCCTCTCAGTCCTTGCTGGTTGGTAGAAATGACCTGATTCTGAACCAGTGTCAGAAGACAGTCTGCATGATTCTTACTTATTTATGGAGCTCTGCTTTGTTGACATAATGCCAGTTGAGTTCATCTAGCTGTTACCCAGTAACAGTCGCGTGTTGATCCCACTCTTGGATGATGTTAGATGGTCCTCAGGGCATTGCTGCTGTTCTGGCTGCAGACCTGGACTCTTGAACACTGGAATGCTGAGGGGTGGAGGGAGAATCCAGTCCATTCAGACTTCGGTGGCATCAAGACTTCCCTTCCTTCTTTGTCTCCCTGTGTCCGTATAGGGTATTATACCCTTGCTTGCCAGGTGCCCTGCCCAAAGGCATGTAAATTTTAGCCACTGAAACCTTGCAAGGTATCTTGGAGTATATGAGCTAGATTTCTTTCTTAAGGACCATGCCTTAAACCCCATTCACTCTGGCTCTCATTGATCGGTCAACAATAGGTCCTAGCCAAGCAGCACTTAGTGGTCCTTGTTTGGGCCCCGATGGCTCTGAGCGAATGTGGATGGCTGTTGTTTCTGTTTTGCACAGAGACCCTAAGGATCTTCCCTTCCCAGATTGATTTTTTTTGACTAGGTAAAGGAGGCCATTCTTTGTCTCGTTTCTTACCTAGCCTTTTGAATCACTAAATGGGCATTACCTCAGTCAGGCTGAGACCTCGGAAAGACTTTGGCTCGAAGAGACCCAGGTCCCCCACTGCGTCCTGAGCGATGTCTAGTCGCTGGCCCTAGGTGGCCCTGGAGGAGAGGGTGAGGCCAGTGACTGCGCGGTCCTGCCTCGCTCACATCCTCTTCCCCTCCCTGATGTCAGGTGCTCTGTGAGGACGAAAGACAGACCGCAGCACTGAGCTCCTCCAAGAGCGCTAGGCTTTTGTGGGTGCCTCCGCAGCCGGTGAGAGAGCCCTGTTTTCACTCGGGGAGTAGCTGGCTGAAACCAGTCACGGAGGCTGCGTTTGTGCCCTTCCGCCCAACGCCTGTCTGGACAGCCTTCTCGGAAGGTTCCCCGCGGGGCGGCCACGTGGGGAGACGCTGAGCTTTCTTCCGGCAGACACAGAGTCTGGGAAGACAAGTCCCCATGCTGCCTGCGTCCGGAAACATGGGCTTTGTTGCACGCTTTCAGTTTCTCGCTTCTCTGACCTCGTGCTTGATTGTGGTTCCAAAGTCTTGGAAGTTGTTTTTCTTTATAATGGTGTTAACATCGTATAAATTGCTCTTCTAGTTCTGCTCACTTCACTCTGTAACAATTAATAGAGGACTTCCCAATTTCCTATAAAACTCTCTTTTTTGTCATGCCTTACGAAAGAAACTAAGGAAGGATACGAGCATTTATTTAACACTGTGGCGGCATGTGCTCTGAGGGCACAGCGGTGTTCCCTTCACAGGCTGTAATTTGTTTAGCCATTCCCCAGAGTAGGAGGGCACCACGCAGTTTCAGATTCTTGGTTACTATAAAAAGAATTGCTTTCGGCTGTTGTTTTGATGCACATGTTAACTGCAGCCTGCTCTTGTTTTATTGCTTCTCCCCTCATACGTTCTCGTTCGTTTGTTTTGTATTAGCATCATGCACGTGTTGCATAGTTTATTAACTATGCCCACTTTGTTGAGATGGGAAGAGGCCAAGTCCCTAAAGACGTGGGAGTTGTATTTCTCCCCAGGTCTGGAAGAGAAGAAGGTCTCTGAGGATTGGACCTGGAGGTCAGAATTTTTCTTTTCCCTCCTCTTTTCTTGCTACAGTGGAAGTTCACAACTTCTAGAGAAGGAATAATGTCTATTTCTGGATTTGATTACAAACTACAAACTTTCCCAAGACTTATTGCACAAAAGGCACTGGACTTTGAAAGCATTCAGAAAGATAATGCAGAACCTCCTCAAGTCACTAAGATGGGGACCTGGATTTGGGACTATGGACTTCTTCAAACACTGCTGTGTCTGCTGAGGACAGATGACATAAAAGTGGATGGAGAGTAACGTGAGGGTAGAGCTCCAGTAATTATCCTAAATTAAAACTCACTGCTTATATTAAGAAGATTGCACCAAACAATCAGAACCTTTGTGGGAGGGACACTGGGTCATACCCTGAGAACTTATGAAAAAGAAAGAAGCAATTTCAGAGGAGGGGGTGGGGAGAGGGTGCAGATTCTGAGGTTGGGGATTGGAGAGGTTGGGGCAAGCGTGATTATTTCCAGCATAACTTTGAGTATCAGAGGGTTAATGGAGTTGTAGTATTTAAGGGAGATGTTAAAGAGAGTCACCGGCGAGGCCTCTCAGAGCAGTAGGAAACCTGAGAAAGCAGTTCTTTCCCCAAGTTGCCGTCTCCATACCAGCCTATCCATAGGCATGCTAATGTAGCATGCCCTTTGATTACAAAAAGGATTCCCAGAGCCTGAATGTTGCCTCAACCACAAAGAGGGTTAACTAGGGAAAGTTACACTGAGAGCCTGGCATCTACCTGGGTGTTAGGAATTTTTCTAACTTGGGGTGACTGATCTCAGAATGTTTCATCTGAAACAAAAGTCAAATTGAGGGCGACCAGGTGAACTTTAGGGGCCATTATATTGCTTCCAGTCATAAAGTGAGTTTATAACAAGGTTTTACAAACTCAAGAAGTTGCTCTCCAGGTTCAGATAAAAGAAAAATGTGTTCAAAATAGCACCTGGCTGGGGGTTTGGGGGTGGAGAGAGAGAAAGAGAAAGAAGAGAAGGGAAGAGAGAGGGAGGGCAGGAGGGAGGGAGGGGGAGTTCAGCAGCCAGTTAATTAAAGGTCTTTTCTTTCGCTTATCTCTTATCTTTATCCCAAGTAGAGAACAGCAGTCCTAGAACACCATGCTCTGAATGGAGGGCCAGGGCTCCTGCACTCCACATCCTCATGCACTGCCAGAAGCACCACCATCATTTATATTTTCCACTCTCCACTAGCATACTAATACTCCTTCAGAACAGAAGTGCTCCTTGTTAAAAAAACAACAAACCACGATAAATAGTACAGCAACACAAATGAACCTGTTGGCCACATCTGCACACACCCACGTCTTTATGCGCCTGTGCTCCACTCACTCTTTATTTAGCTGCAGTCTCCATGTGGCAAGAGTACCCTTTTGGTCGTTTTCCTGTGCATGGACTCCAACTTGACATGGCCCTTCTAAAAGTGTGGCACCTAGAACTGGATGACATACTTTCAGTGTGACTTGAATGGAGCAAATACCAAAAGGATTATTGCATTCTTCCTTGATCTGGACCAGAATTGAATAGGATAGAATCAGAGCTGGACCTGTGAGGTCCAAGCAGGGGAGGGGGCAACTGAAAATCACGATCTGGTCTCCATCTCATCCTCTTCCTTCTCAGGGCAACCCTAGGTTAGGCAGTGATGAAGACTGGCCAAACTTCTACCTTCTGAAGGTTGGTGGAAGGATCTGAGAAAGTGTAGCTGAGAGGAGTTAGGAGATAAAAGGACTGTCTTCAGGTTGGAAAAGCTTTAATGTATCGTTTTTATCCCTAGAGGCAGAAACCAAAAACCATGGTGGGGCAAGGGAAATATCAGGGAGGCCAATTTAGGAACAATTTACAAACCATTAGAGCTGTCTGAAAGTGGGATGGGCCATCTGGAGAGGTGTTCAGGTGGAGGCTGGATGATCACTTGCCCATTATGTTATGATTGGAGCTTATTTTCATGTATGGATTCAACTAGGGAGTTTCTCAGGGCCCTTCTAGCTTTTAAAATGTGTGATCTTAGAATTCTGGGTACTTTAGTTTTAACATACAAGTGTTTGCTGAACAAGTTTATGTTCCCAGAATCCATTCTATGACCATTCTACTCCACATTCCCTTCCTTTCCTCCTCATTTTTACATAAGATGGTTAAGAAGTAGGTCCCTTTTCAGTGTAATCTTCTTGAGGTCAGAGATCATTTCTTGTTCATCTTTCTATTGACCTCCTAGCAACTGGCTGTTGCACATAGGTGCTTAGTAAGTGTGTAATAAATTGCGGTGTGCTACAGATAGTGAGTGCTTTGGTAAGTGTCTCCTCAGTGGTATGAGTGTTCTGTCTAGGGCACAACAACATGCTGCCCTTATTGCTCTGTTTTCTTCATAACACCTGTTCTTTCTATCATTTTTCACAATTAACAGACATGAATAGTGTTCAGAAATTACCTACTCTCTCCAAGGATCAGACCCTAGTGCCTCAAATAGTTCTAGTACAACTTCTTGCCCAAGACAGCCGTCAGTATTTTCTGACTCAGCTCATGGAATCCTGGACTGTGATAAGGGAGAGAGAAAACTCCATTGCCCAAGGACTAGGATAACAAGCATGTTAGTGCTGCCTTCCTCCCCTTACTTTTGGCATTCCTCAGTTGCTCTGCCATCTTTTAGAACTACTTGAAGTTAGTAGAGTTTAGAAGAGTGGGTAGTGTGGCCCACATGAGCGTGACATCATATGTGAAAAACCCAACTTGAACCAATCCTTCCCAGGATTGATTGGACTGCCATTTTAGAAAGGACCATTCCTGCCATGTTAACTCTTTGATTTTCTAAATCTCCACAACAAAAAGGTGCAAAATTACCATATTTTATATGTCATTTAAAAATATGATTAATTCCTAACAATAATTCATAACCTGTAAAACAGCTTGAACTCCTACTCCCACAAGTTCTTAATCTCATGTGACCACAAAAAATTTACTCATGTATAGACTAAAATGAATGTCCAGTTAAGATCTGGAGTTCTCACTCTTCTACTACATTCCCCACCCCTAACCTTTTTTGCTTCTGTTTTCTTAGATACAATTGAAGCCTTTTTTTTTCTCCAGGGAAGTACTTTCATTGTCCCACTTTTAAGGTCATGGGGTAAGGTGAGTCTTCTGGTTCACCATATATACCTGCCTCCATCTATGGATAATGTGACTTCTCAAAACGCTGGGCAGGCATTCAACACATCTTAGGCTCATGGGGCAACTTCTCAGCCAGACCACCAGGGCCATAATTGTAGCTACTGTGCTGCCATCTCTGAAACCTGGAATATCCCAAGAGTCAGAATATCCATGATAAAGAAGATCGTGTTCATGGGAAGAGAGAGATGCCAAACGTTGTGTGATACCTTTTTAATGTCCATCATACAACATATTGTGAGGCCTTCCCTGTTCTGTTTGTTATGTCGTGGGGATGCGGCACTCTGTAACTCTCATTTCTTTATACCTTCACGATGTGGACAGTGATTGGGAAGTATTACAGCAAGAGGCTATCGGAGGAGCTATGGTACATGTGGTAACCTTTAGTAGACTCACTTTTCATTATTCTCATGGCCTCTGTTTATAATAGACCCTTATATTTGGAATGAACCTGAGATCATCTAGTCAACTTGACTGCTGGATGTATGAATCCCCTTCAAGCATCCCAGACGGATGGACATTCATGCTCTCGAGGGGAACGAGGCTGTGGAGTTTACCACTTACTGAAGTCCTCCTTTCCATGTTCAGATAGGCTAGACTGGTTAGCTCCAGGCCTCCATATGGATGTGGACTCAGAGAACCCGAGTTCTGATCCCATTTCGCTGCTTACTACCGGTGTGACCTTGACAGTGACCAGTCACTTAACTTTTCTGGGCCTCGGGTTTCTCATTTGTGAGATTAGGTTTCTTCTAAAGTCCTTTCTAGCTTTAAATCTGTGAAATTGTTATCTTTGATCCTTCTCCATGAGTTCTTTCTTCTCTTGTAATTTTTTTGGGCATTTTACAAAAGCAAATATATCTGGATAGTTGTAGATACTTTCCCTTGCTTTCGGCACATTGAGGAGACAAGATTCGAAGAATGCTCTTTAAATTGCTACCACAAGACTGAATTTTTAAATTTATCTTTTAAAAGCATGATGTTATTTTATCAGAGAGAGAGAGATGGAGGGAGGGCGACTTAGTCACATATTACCTTGAAGTTTACAATATGAGAAACAGGGTGACTTGTAGTATCCCAGATGGAAACAGTGAAATCTGGAACAGATTTTGAGGAAAGGTGGTCATAATGTTTGTTTTTTAGACATTTTGACTTTAAGGTGCTGATAGGGAGTCCAAGTGTGGCTCCATCTTTTCCACTTAATGATTTCTTCTCCCTTGACTTCAGAAGCACTACCTTTTCTTGCTTGCACTTGAAGACATCGTGCCATCATCTGGAATGAGAGAGACAGGTTTGCTGTTAGAACAAACTTCCTCACCATGGCTCCCACATTAGAGGCTTTTTATCAGAAGCCAAGAATGTGTAGAGTTGGAGGATATGGCTCTGAGGTTCCTTTTTACTCGGAGATTCTTTGTTTCTGTGTCTTCTGAAAAGGGATGCCAGTCCTGGTGTCCAGGTGTGACCTCTGGTGGTAAGTTATATTCTAAGATGCAGAACTAGTCCTCGTGCCTTTTGCAGAGAAAAATGCCTTCCCCAACCTAACATTTAAATGAGTGAGTCAGGTTTGCCATATGAAACGACTTGTTCATTTGACTTTTTTTTTTCAAGATATACATACAGTATTGCGTTTGTGTCTTGGCTGTGCTTACCAGCTTTCTGACCTTACACAAGCTACTTTATATTGGCTACTTCGCTGAGTTTTTATGAGGAAAGTGTGAACATTTAATTCTTTACCTCCTAAGAGATTCATTATAAGTTAAAATGTTGCGAAGTGAGAGAAGCAGAGTCAAAATGATGGAGTTATCAGTAAGAAGTATAGCCTACTCCTCCTCCTCAACAAAACCTCCACAAAGATTTAGAAAATGCATCACACCAAATGCTATTCAGGAAACCTGAGGAAAAAATGACAGCCATTCTTCCAGCACAGGGTGGCTTAGGGACAGAGGGTCTCTGGATATTGGGGATGGAATCTGGCCAGGAGCATGTTGTGTGGGGAACATTACAGTCCCCAGAGACTGAAAGAGACTGTAGGCCAGGTAGCAGTGCAGGAAGCACAGGGGCAGCAAGATCCCAGGGGGATCCCTGAATTAGAGCAGGGTACAAGAATGGATGCAGTATGGTGGCTCCGTTGCCCACTACCAAGATCCTGGTCAAACGCAGGGGTTGATCTCCACGTAGATATCTTGGAGAGGAGTGGATACCAGCAGGCCCTACCAGTGTGTGAAACAAAGGAACACAGCTTTGTGGTTTAATCCCAGGAGCAGAGCAGGGATCCACTAGTCTAGTCCAGTGTGGAAGTCTGCTGTGAAATAACCAGCTCAAGAGCCCCAGACCAAAGGGGAGCCTCCCAGCAGGATCCTAGTGGCTGAGCCCAAAGTCCCAACCAGGGACAAGTTAACAAACCTAAACCTGGGTAAGGAATTTGTAGAGCTCGGACCAGGATGGCAATGAGCAGACTTCTGCCTGGATCATATCACTTTGGAAGCGCTGAAAACTTGCAGGCCCCTAGACTGAGCTGTGAAAGCAACAGAATAACAAAAGAGGAAAGAAGCTTAGGCCAGACATTCTCCTCGAAAGTGCACAAGAGCCCCGCATTAGCATAAGTTCAGTGTGAAGAAGTAGGCTGGAAGAATGAGCAAAAAAAAAAAAAAAACAAATCCCCCCATTAAAAATTATTATGGCTGCAAGGAAGCTTAAGACAGAAACCCAGGAGAAGAGATTGACTTGAAAGTATCTAAAAGCAAAAGTTCAAAGAAAAAAAATGCAGCTTAGGCATAACCCAATCAGAATTCCTGGGAGATTTTTAAGAAAAGCATTTTAAAAATGAGAATGGTGGAGGAAAAAATGGAAAATAAATGAGAGCTGTAGAAGAAAGACATGAAAAAGGGACTTAACAGCTTGGAACAAGAAATATAAAATCTTTTTTTTTAAATTGACTTGTTTATTTACTTTTAGTTTACAAGATTCAGTTCCATAATCCCTTGAGTTTCAAAT
>CM053580.1:582905819-582922605 GCA_028627135.1 Pseudochirops cupreus
TTGCCACCACAAAGAGAGCTGCAATAAATATTTTTGTACATATGGGTCTTCCTCCCACTTCTATGATCTCTTTGGGATACAATCCCAAAAGTGGTATTACTGGGTCAAAGGGTATGCACTTATTTATAGCCCTTTGGGCATAGTTCCAGATTGCTCTCCAGAATGGTTTTTATCAGTTCACAGCTCCACCAACAAAGCATTAGTGTTCCAATTTTTCCACATCCTTTCCAGCATTTGTCATTTTCCTGTTTTGTCATCTTAGCCAATCTGGCTGGAGAGATGTGGTACCTCAAAGTTGTTTTGATTTGCATTTCTCGAATCAATAATGATTTAAAGCATTTTTTCATATGCTTATAGATATCTTTAATTTCTGCCTCTGAAATTGTCTGTTCATATCCTTTGACCATTTATCCGTTGGGGAATGACTTGTATTCTTATAGATTTGACTTACTTCCCTGTATATTTTAGAAATGAGGCCTTTATCAGAGACACTGGTTGTAAAAATTCTTTCCCAATTTCCCACTTCCCTCTTAATCTTGGTTACATTGGCTTTATTTGTACAGAAACTTTTCAATTTAATGTACTCGAGATTATCCATATTGCATTTTATAATGCTTTCCAATTCTTTGGTCATAAAGTCCTCTCTGCTCCATAAATCTGACAGGTAAACTATTCCTTGCTTTCCCAGATTACTTACAGTATCAGCCTTTATACCTAGATTGTGCACCCATTTAGACTTGAGTTTGGTGTATGGTGTTAGATGATGGTCTATGCCCAGTTTCTGCCATACTATATTCCAACTTTCCCAGCAGTTTTTGTCAAATAGTGAATTCTTATCCCAAGAACTGGAGTCTTTGAGCTTATCAAATAGTATATTGCTATAATCGTTGACTACTGAGTCTTTTGTACCCAGTCTATTCCGTTGATCCACTACTCTATTCCTTAGCCAGTACCAAGCAGTTTTGATGACTGCTGCATAGCATCTAAATTCTTAAAGGAAAAGTAAAATTTCTTACATATATAGTAAAGTACGTATTATATATGTTATACATACAGTAAAACTATAATAGTGGGGAGCCACAATTTGCCCCTCTCAGACCTAGCTAAATCTGACCAAAACCCAAAAATGAAATGAAGGACCTGAAGAGAGTTTTAGAAAATTAGAACCCCTTATCTTTTCCCCTAATCCCTCCCGTCCTCCAACCTTCCCTATTCCTGTAGAGGACAGCATCATCCTCCCAGCCCCTCAGGCCCTAGGCGTCATCCTGGACTCATTCTCCCGCTCCTCTCCCCATCCAGGCTGTTGCCAAGAGTTGTTGATTTTACCCGTGCAACGTTTCTTGAATGTGTCCCCTTCTGTCCTCTGACATGCCACAGCCGCCATCACCTCACGCCTTGATTATTGCAGTAGCCTGTCGGTGGGTCTGAGTGCCTCAAGTCTCTCCCCACTGCAAAAATCTAGAATAACAACAGATGTTCAAAGAAATTTTTGAACAGATACAAAGGAGAAATGAACAAAACGTCATGCAAACCATTGAATTAACAAATTAAAACTTGGAACTAGATTAAAAAACAGCAAAATAGATTGCCTTGGTTGTTGTTGTTTAGGTGTTTTAGTCAGAAAGTCTCTTTTTGTCTGTTGACTTCCATTAGATTGTAAGCACCTTGAGGGGAGGAGCTTTCTTTTTCTTTTTATCTGTCTCCAACCTGGCACATGTGGTAGGTACTTGATAAACGTTAACTGACTTACTGACCATCTTACAATTGAGAAAACTGAGGTAGACATGGAATGACTTGCCTGGGGTCACACAGCTAGGAATTGTCTGAGACCAAACTTTAATTCAAGTCTTTCCAAGTCTAGGTCCGCAGTACCACCTAGTTGTTCTCAATTTATATAGTTATAACAGTATTGTAAAGACAACCAACTTTTAAAGATTGAGGAACTTGATCAACAGTGGGACCAACACAGTGACCAACCATAGCTCTAGAGGATACGTGCTAAAACAGTTTGCTTACTTCCTGATAAGAGAGGTTTTTTTTTACATCACTAAATGTGGGAAATTGTTTTTCTTGACTATGCATGAGTTTTGTTTTTCATGCTTTCTCTATGGAGGTAGAGGGAAGGGAAAAAAGGGAGATGTGGAGAGAAGGCAACTCTTCATGTAAAAAAAATTTCAAGGCAAGTTCTACCTCTTGGAACTGCTTTGTGCTTCTGAGACAACAGCAAACTTAGCTGATTATTTTTTTAAAAAGTAAAACAATGGCAGCTCCTACCTTTTCCAGCATTTCACCAAAGTTAAAATCTTGTATTGTTAGTGTGTTTTCCTGCAATTGAAGAATTATATGTAATGTTTAAGAGCTAACTAATATGGTAAAAAGAGCTAGATCTTGTCTTATACAGGTCATTTAAATCTTTAGACTGGAAATAATAGAACAAAGCTACCTAAATGGGAGTTAAAATCCAGTATAAGTAGGAAACAGTGATAGAGAATCAATCTGCCTTTGAATCCATGTTACCAGGCCAGGGGCTTGAACTGTAATTTTGTGTATAGAAGGAACTAGAAGATGTGAATGTTGCACCACTGATCCAAATTGATTGAATTTAGTAGTGATTGAATAAACACACCCAAGGATTTTAAAATCCAGGGTCATTGCATCAACCTCTTAGTCATTAATTGCTTGATATCTACCTGGAATGAGGTCTCTGCTGGAATGTTCTAGGAATTTGTTGTTGATTTTGTTGTGTTTAACGTTTTTACCAGTGACTTGGATCAAGACAAAAGTAGCACGTTTATCAAATTTGTAGGAGGAATAATTAACGCACTTGGACGATAGAATTAGGATCCAGAAAGGTGCTAGACTGCTGGAGCAAACCTAATATGAAATTTAATAGGCACAAATGTAAAGTCTGAAACTTGTTTTCAAAAAATCATCTCCATACAATTAGAAATTGAAAGGACTTTAGAAATCATCTAGTCTCTCCACTTTGAGATGCCCCCCCCCCCCCCCCAACTCTGGGAAGCTTCCCCTCCACATCCCTGCCTATGAAAATCCTTCCCTTTCAAGGCTCATGGGATAGGGAGGTAATCGGAAGTGAATGTGATATAAGCCTCACAAGCACAAGATGAGCTTTTCTAGGGTTTATTTCCAAGGGAAAAACTACCAGCGTGAAGTAATTTAAAACATGTATAAACAAAAGGCTATTGGAAGTTTATAGCCCTAAGAGGACCAGGATCAATATGTAGAACTTTCAGGGAGACAGACTTCATCTCAGTGTCAAGAAGAACTTCATAATGGTTAGAGCCGTCCCCAGGTAGAAGGAACTTCTTGGGAGGGTCAGAGCTCTTAGTAATTAGAGGTGTTTAGGCAGACACTCTAGGGGAAAGGGTTAAACTAACTCCTGGGCTCCTTTCTCCCTCTAAGGTTCTGTGATTAATGTAATGTATGCTAGTTTTGATGGAAGGAATTAATTGGATCTAGATCCTGGTTCTAAACTAGGGTGGGTAAATTGTTATTTATAGAGTTTCCCAGAAAGACCATTTGAAATTGTTATATTTGCGTCAGCAGGGTTTCTGAAAGGAAAATACTTAGTACTGCCTCAAGGTACCACAAGAGGGAGGTGAAAGCAGGGTTTCTGCTGCTTTGCTTAGAGGCACTAAATAGTAAAATGTGTGGATCAGTAACTTCTGAGGGTTCTAAATATTAGATTTAGATAAAAATGTGCGTTGTTCAGAAAGTCTCTGCCATAGTTATGACAGCTAGCTTTGTATTGTGATTTTTTTTTCTCATTAAGTGCTGTTAGATGAATAATAACTACTTTCCTCACAATAGCTCTTTCAGGTAGCGGTCAGGAAGATATGATCATCATCCCCATTTTGGAGAGAAGGAGATGGAGGCTCACAGAAACAGTGATGTCACAGGTCCTATTTCTATGGCACTTTCAGAATTGTAGTGTTGTCATCCTTTGTTCATGTGGAGGACCCAAATGACATCACCACAGTGGAGTGTGGCTGAATTAGACCAATCTGAACTTGAAAGGCTCCACCACGGAGGGCTAGGGGGTGGGTGCAAATCATTCATCTGAACATTTGGAGTGGAGATGTCTTTTAGTTGGAGCATCTCATGTTTCTTTTGAGCTGCTGCAGTTCTGCTTCACTCTTAGCATAGCACCTTCTTTGATGTGGACATACCGTGTTGGGTGGCCCTTTACCAATGTTCCCCATGTCTCCCAATCAATTCCAGAAATCTTCAGAGAGACTTTGAGAGTGTCCTTGTATTGCTTCTTCTGACCACCATGTGAATGCCTGCCTTGTGTGAATTCTCTGTAAAAGTGTTTCAGGCAAACATACTTTTGGCATTCAAGCAACGTGGCCAGCCCTTTGGAGTCATGCTCTCTACAGTAGAGTTTGAATACTTGGCAGTTTAGTTTGAATAAGGACCTCAGTGTCTGGTACTTTATCCTGCCAGGTGATCTTAAGAATCTTTCTAGGATAATTCACATGGAAGCAATTCAGTTATCTGGCATGGCATTGGTAGGCTATCCAGGTTTCATGGGCATGCAACAATGAGGTCAGCACCGCGGCTCTGTAGATCTTCAGTTTGGTGGGTAGCCTAATACCTCTTCTCTCCCACACTTTCCTTTGGAGCCTCCCAAACACTGAGCTAACTCTGACAGTGCATGTGTGAATCTCATCATCTACGTGTACATCCTTGGAAAATATACTGCCAAAGTAAGTGAACTTTTCTGCAACATTAAAAACTTCTCCATTTCCTAAAACAGATGGATTTATGTACAGATGTGGTGGTGCTGGCTGTTGGAGAACTTTTGTTTTCTTGGTATTAATTGTTAGGCCAAAATAGGCACAAACAGCAGAGAATTGAGTGAACATCTGTGAACATCATTTGTGATAGAGAATTTTTGGGGCATCTTTTCTAGCCCCTTTCTCAAACCAGGAGGTGAGCAGTGTGATTCTTACAAGGCTGCTCAGACACCCAGGGAGCTGCCAGATCCCACTGCTGCTTCCAGTGAGATGACAGCCCTATGGTGTGGGCCACCTGTGTGCAGGGTTGTGACTACAGCTCCCATTGTATCCACCTGCTGCTTTATCACTTGCCTGTCGCCAAAAGATTTGACTTGTGCTAAATTGAATTTAAGTGAGGCAGAGTTGCCCAGAGCCACTGGCCTCACTCTCTCGTCCAGAGTCATCACAGTCCAGTTGCAGGACAGAATCACGATAACTGGGGATGGCTGGAGATGCAGCACACAACCTTGGCATCTTCAGTATCTAACCAGGCTCTAAGCACTCAACAACACCTGCTTTAGCTTAGCCTTTGTGGACATTGGAACAAATTGTTCTCATCCACCCATTCCAAGGGGAAGTCTTCATATGCTTGGGGTAGACACCCCCCTAACTCATCGACAGGTGTGAGACCCCTCAGTTACCCTCACCCTGGTTTAGCCTGGCTGCTGAAGCAGTTTACTTGGATGTGGCCACTGTGTGTGCTACAGCTTCAGGGAACCACAGGTGAGATTTAGGTGGAACAGGTAGATGGAAAGCAGCCATGAAAAGGGTTTAGCAGCCCTTATACCAGAGGTACTAGTCTTCCCTGAACAGTCTGCACCTCTAAAGGACTTTATTTTATATTCAGATTATGTAATTAATAATTGCATATGACAAATTAAATACTTACTTAGTTGAAAGGACTAAAATTCTAGGTCAAATAGCTCAAATCTTATATCTGCATCTCACTATAATAACTTAGATGTAGTTCACCATTAACCTAAGAGACAAAGATCTCACATTGGGTTCATACTGATCACGTGACACGATTATAGAAATTTGTCATAAAAGAATTAGGGACATTGTTATGCAGTAAGAAAATAATGCTTCCCTAGCGTCATGCCAGTTCCAGACAAAAGTTATATAGACAGCCAGTTGCATTGTGTCAGGCTTAAAGTCAGCCAAGTGGGATATTTTTCTGTTCAAGCGGAAATATCATTTTGGGTAAATTGAGTCAGGATACTACTACTTCAGCTTATACCAAGAGTCTCAACCTTTTTCATGAGAATCCCACCTGCACTTCATGAATGTAAACTCTATAGGGTTGCTGGCATCATGGGTCAGTGGCTTAAGAGTATTCCTTGATGGTCATGCCTGAACTTAGACTCAGAATACTATCAGTTACAGTACCATAAGGTCTTAAATAGCATGTTCCAATAATCATAGCTTCCAGTGGATTCAGCTCTCAGTGATTACATTTTCTAGAAAATAAGTATCTAGTATAATCTCACATTGGTAACAGTAAGATTCATCACAGAAAAATAATAACTTTATTTTGATATAACTAGTACTCATGCTCAGTAGATGCTTTTTCATTCAAGTTCAAATTACACAAATGATTTTGCTTTAAGGTACTTAAAAGCAGACAACAAAAGACTTGGGATGTGTAAATATAATAATCTTAAATTATATGCAGAGAACAACTTTTATGAATTGTCATCTATAGTAAAACATTCAGTTATTAAACATGTCCAAATGGACATAAACATAAAACTACTGCTCTCAGAATCCCTTTAAACAATGGGAACATCTTTAAGGTGACTCTTAATAGTTTGCATGCATTTCTACACATGATCTAATCCTAGAATAAAGAACAGACATAAGTAAAATCAGATTACCCATTAAGGTGACACAGGATAGCTCATAATTTACTACTTTTCACTAACATAACTGACTATGCCGAAATCCTATTCCTGAAAACAAACAAAAGAGGTTCCTGACTTTAACTTCACAATTTAATAAATTGACAACTTTGTTTCACAAGTTTTTTTTACCTTTGTCTAATTATAACCATATCATTCTGAAAGAATGGAACTGAATCTTATACATATGACAAGTCTAAGCACAAACTTAACTGTTGCTTAGGCCACGGAATGACTACAAATTCAGATCAAAACAGCATGAGCTTTCCGCTTGGAGCTTATTGCAGTAATTCAGATGCCTTAGTATTAGTCTAATAACTAATAGATTCAGTATTGCAATAACAGACTTCCACTGTTTGCTTACCTTGATAATAGAAATTTGCTAGGAGAGTTATAAGCAGGGACATGGTTATAACAGCATCAAAATCAATTCTCAAGGTCTACACCAATTTCAGTAACCTAACATATGGAACCAGGTGGACAGATTTCTTGTATGGGAAAATTAATTAAGAAGAGTCCTCAGCTTAGTTCCAGGGACAGATACTCACTAGCCTTAGGTCTTAGATGTTGCTTCCTTTGAGCTGCTGACTTCAGACGTTTTTCTCAAAGAACTCATTTAAAGTTAGTCCAAGGACACAACAAACCCAGGAATGAAACTTAAAAGAATGCTGAAGGTCCCCAAAAAGCTTTCTCCTCAAACAATAAAGTCTCAATTATCACAGTAGGTGCAGTAAATTAGCTTACAAATAAAAGTTAGCAGGCTTTCTACAAATCACACTTAAACATGTATACAAAAGATTTTTACTTAAGCATTTCCTCCATTGATCTTTCTTAAAAACAGCTTAAAATTTATTATGATTTTTAAAAGATAATCACTAAACTTTCATGAAGTTGGAAACCTCTAAAGTTATATCTGCCTCTTATTCAACCTTAAAGCAAAAATAAATCTTTAAAATTGGAATTTATCAAAACCAAGTTGGGGTAAAATGTCTTTAAGTATATCATAAATAAATCCCAAAAGTACTATAATAAAGTGAATTCCTAATTACCACAAGATTTCTAATTACTGACCTCCTCTGGTCAAAAAGTGTTTGCAATGAGGAGGAGATTCAGGTTTTCTTAGTGAAACAATGCCCTCCCCACCCCACCTCCCAATAGTAAATTAGCCTTGTCACAGTAACAGAGTTTACCAGGCCTTTAAAATTTTACTCAATATCTTTTTCTTCCTTTTGTCTTTTCCTAGAATGCAAACAAAACCTTATGTAAAATGTATTCACTAGAAATCAAGAAAAATGTTGTATTCTGGAATCCCACATAGAGAGTAAATATATAATATAAAAATTTATGGTTAGATGGCTCCAAATAATCCTTGGAGGTTTTCAAAGGAGATTTTACAAAGTCTTTCCTTTGTACCTTCTCTCAGTTTTCCTTTTTAAAATACTGTTGTAAATACTTGGTAGGTTTTTAACATTATGACACCAGTTCCAGATAATTGAATTAACAATCTCAATATTTTAACAAACGACAGCCAAATAATTTCAGGTGAAACTTCCTCTTAAATCTAGCCCAAACTTGAAGTTGTTCTTCCTTACAGTGCTTCAGTATTTTGCAGCACACGGTCATCAGGACCGATAGAATAACATAACAGCTTTCTTTTTTAAAATAATATTAATATATTTTGTTTTCAGCATTCACTTCCATAAGGTTTTGAGTTCCAAATTTTCTCCCCTTTTTCCTCCCCACCTCAAGATGGCATGCAGTCTGATATAGGTTCTACATATATATTCATATTAAACCTGTTTTCACATTAGTCATTTTGTAAAGAAGAGTTAGAACCAATGGGAGGAACCATAAGAAAAAAGAAACAAAAAAAAAAAGCAAAGAGTATGCTTTAATCTGCATTCAGATTCCATAGTTCTTTTTCTGGGTGTGGATAGCATTTTTAGTCATGAGTTTTTTTTGAGTTATCTCAGATCCTTACATTGCTAAGAAGAACTAAGTCTATCAATCAAAGTCAGTCATTGTATAATGTGGCCATAACTTTGTACAATGTTCTCCTGGTTCTTCTCACTTCAGTCAGCATCAATTCATGTAAGTCTTTCCAGGTTTTTCTGAAGTCCTCCTACTTGTCATTTTTTTTTTTTGGCCTTCTTTTTGGATGGGGGAAGGGAGGGCGATTGGGGTTAAGTGACTTGCCCGAGATCACACGGCTAGTAAGTGTTAAGTATCTGAGGCTAGATTTGAACTCAGGTCCTCCTGACTCCAGGGCTGGTACTGTATTCACTGCACCACCTAGTGGCCCCCATACTCTTCATTTCTTATGCAACAGTAGTATTCCATCACATTTATATACCACAACTTGTTCAGCCGTTCTCCAGTTGATGGGTGTCCCCTCAATTTCCAATTCTTGGCCACCACATAAAGAACTACTATAAATAATTTTGTACCTGTGGGTTCTTTCTCCATTTTTATGATCTCTTTGGGATACAGACCTATGCACAGTTTTATAGCTCTTTGGGCATAATTCCAAGTTGTTCTCCAGAATGATTGGATCAGTTCACAACTCCAGCAACAATGCATTAGTGACATAACAGTTTTCTAACTCATTTTTTAAAACTTTTTTTAACTGTACAATTCTTAATCTGACAACATCTAGATTATAAGAGAAGTTGCTTTTCTAATAACGTAACTGATAGAAATTGTTTACTAAATTTCCCAGTGTAAAAAAATTTAAAAACATAACAATACTGAAGTTACCCACAAAGAGGGTTAGGGTTGCTCTGGAGACCCCAAAATACCAACATGCCGGGTCCTGCGGAAAGAATTCCTTTCAAGTCTTCTCAGCCAAAGAAAAACAAATTTTATTGAAAGTTCATTAAAAGTTTGCCATATAGGGTAGACTCTTAGGGAGCCTACGTATCTGTGATACTTGCATTGTGCAAGCAGGCCAGAGCAAGTCTGACAGAGTAAGGCTGTGCTGAATCATTCTGTAGTGCTCTCACCACACATGGAGGGAAGGGTGGGATCCTATATACAGAAAAGTTGTGGGAGGAATCCAGGACTAGTCTAGAGCAGAAGTTTGGGGAGGGTCTTTAGGAGGAGTCAGATGAGGTCAGACTCCAGTAATGAATGATTAAGGGTGGGAAGTTGCAGGAGGGTACCTGGAGACCACAGACAATGGTGGGCCAGGCCAGTTCAAGGGTGGGAAACAGTTGGAACAAAGGAGGGCTAAAGACTTGGGCAGAGCCATGACTTAAGCCCATGACCTCAGGCAGATGCCTTCCTGTGGGAAGATTCAAGGAGAGCTCAAGGGGGCTCACAGAGCCTGCACCTCATCAATACCATAAGCCATATCACATATTTAAACTTGAAACAAAACTCATTACACATGCGCTGAATGCATTTTAAAGTTACCTTACACAGAAAAATCATTCATCTCATCACCATTGGCAGTACATGCTGACCACATATAAAATCTCTATATAAAGTTATCAAGTATAAAGCAATTACAGCTAGTTAAAGAAATAATAAGACCAGTTAACATTAATATAGCATTTGTTCTGTGCCAAGCACTGTGGTAATTAAATGTTATGTAAGGGGTATTTATTCCAGGCATTTCATATTATGGAATCACTATTTCCAGTTAATCTACTGCAGAAGATTTTAAAAATGGTAGTGTATGTTTACTAGGGTTTTACTAGGGTAGACTAGGGTTTACTAGGGTTTTAATCTACCCTAATTGTCACACTTCCCTTACCAATCACATCCCACACCTTATTCTGCTGTTTCTAATATTTTTCTTATCTGTTTCCCTCTAGTCTGTCTGCCTCTCCAACTTTGGCCACAGTCAGAAAGGGGAGAGGAGAGTATCTTTTTTTTTTTTTTTAAAGCATTCTAAGTTTTGCTCCAGGATTCCCAAAATTCCTACTGGCCTCCCCAGCCCTCATTTGAATAGTTATCTCAGTATCCACAACTAGACTGGGCTCAGGCTATGGTCTTGGTGGAGTAGACAGTTCCTCCTTTTCCTCTGCTGGAACAGTGAGTTTTTCTAAATCTTCCTTAATACAAATTCTAAAGAATGTTAATGCAACCCTTACATCACCCAACCTGATCACCATTCAGGGCTAGAAAAGAAAGGGAAGGATCTTTTCCCTTCAACAATGAGGGCAATATGTATTTGAAAGCCCTCTCTCACCAGTGCAGGCTTTGCATCTGCAAAACAAATTTAAAATGCTCATTTGATCTGTCCAAAATATTTTTTTCCTATAGTTTTTCCCAAGATTCCTGTTCCCACTAAGTATTCCCATTCAGAGCCATTACTCACCTGTCCCACATTGGCTTTTCCTTTTGTGACTTTTTTGTGACTGACTTTTCCTTTTGTCTTCCGTTCTTCATGCATCAAAAAAATCCCTTTTGTGGCTATTTAATTTACTTTAAATGAATTTGAATTTCACTTCATTGACCCATTAAAAATCAAAGGTGACTTTCTCTCATCATCCCTTGAAAGCTACAGCTCTGGGCCCCTTAATAAAAATGAAGCCTTTTACTTTACAGAAGCATTCTAAAAGAAAATTCCTTCCCTGATTGGCCCTCCAAAACTCCCAATATAACTTTTTAAAATTCCTAAATACAAAGTATAAGCAAAAACGTACAGAGTACTCTCGTCACAATTGCCTCAGTTCCAAATATGAACCCTTTCTAAACAGAATCTCCAAAACTCTTTGGCAGAACACTATTACCTCCTGCCAGAAATCTAGGGCTTTCAATGGCATTCTGTCTTAAAGAGACTTTGGACATGCTTAATTACATACAGCAAAACTGAAATGGTTCAGACTTCTGTGGGGTTTTTTTGTTGTTGTTAAACAGTGAGAGCAAAATAACTTACTGGAATATAAAGATAAAAGTGAATGAGCATGCCACTCAAGGAGAAAAGGGATATTTTCACAGAACCAGTTTGTTTTTTCCCCTCCCCATCTCCCTTTGATGTTGATCAAAACATACCATCGGCCATTTAATTTAAAAAAAAACAACGCATTATGCCTGTGCACATGCACTAGCTATTTTATGTACAATAAAGGAATGGGGAAGGGAATCAAAGAAGAGAGAGAACTATATTGCAGTAGTCAGGATGTGGATGAACCAAATCTTGGTTTTCTAATTGTGAATGTATTGTTTTCCTTGGGAGCACAGTTCTGGAGTAGAGTTGTAGATTCTCTTTTTAGGAAGCGCCTCCTGTCTGCTGCTGGAATACATCAATTGTATCTTCATCCTTCATTTCCTAATGACAAGGTGCCTCTGTACTATTTTGGGGTGATTTTTGTGGCATAGTTGTAACTTCAGTCTTCTGTATGTGCCATCAGTTGTGAAATCAGTTTGGCTCCATCCTCTCCCCTGCCCCCAGCCACAAAGCATTACCTCTGTCCCCTCCCTCCCCCAAGCTGTACTGTGCCTTTCCTGCCCACAGCCCAGAGGTATTTCCTCTGAAACCATTTACTCTATAGAACTGACCAAAATGACACTCATCCATTCCCAAACTGGATAAGGTACTTCTCCTTAGGAATTTGACCTCAAATCTGACCACTGGTTGACTTTATGATGTTTCAGGGCTAAAAACATACCTTTTGCTCCCCCTCCCCTTGGAATTCTCTCAGTGAATTGGGCGGGGCACATGCGCAGTTGAGGTGAAGGGTATGTGTTCAGGTAAAGGGTGTGTGTTCCTTTAAGTATTGGCTACTCCCTGGCTCCTCCAGGGTCCCTCCGTAACTCCACCTCTGTACCCCTAATTAGCCTAATGAACTTATGACCGACGTTTTATGTCTTTAAAACACTGTGTTTCTACCTCCTGCTCTTTGCAGGTAGGCTTTTTCTAGCAGGCCATCTGCCTGCTGCAGAGCGTTACGCTTTCAGGCTCTCTCTGACCCCGCTCTTTGCACCTTTCGAGCTTTTTCTAGCCAGTCTCCTTACCCTATCCCTTTTGCCCTGTGTAACAATAAACTTCTATGAATCTGCCAAAGGACAGCTGATCCTGTAATTTTTTTCAGACGCCGAACCTAGAAAGGATTTCTCATTAGAAATCCTGGAAAACTTATACCTCATCACTACTGTGCAGGTCTGTCTGTTTCATTGATTGGCTGCCCATCAAATTGGAATCTGATCTGCCTCATTGACAAACCCTGTCATTCACAATAAGCTTTCATTAGTTTACTAAGTGGTGTGTGCCTCTTAATCTTAAATTGTACCACAAAACCATCTTGCCCTGCTACCTTCAAATTAATGTGGTCGTTGTTTTCAGTCTTGACTCCTTCCTTCAGCTTTTCGTCAGCCATGGTGAGTCCGGAGGTCTCCTCAGCTGCCGCTTCACAAAAGAGGCACCAGGATGGTCAGCTCCAAGCAAACGGAGGGAGAAGCAGCAGTGGCAGAAGCAAGAGGAGGAGGAAGCTGATGGTGACGGTGAGGAAGAGGAGGATTCCAAAGTGAATCCAAACCTCCCAGGGGGAAACCCGAACAACTCAATTTAAATTAAAATAGGACTTCTTTTCAAAGCCCTCTTCAGCAGTTTCTTTTGTGTACATCTGTCCTTATAGCCTGTGTCAAGAGCACCCCTCTGCTCATGACAGTGAAAGATTCAGAAAGCTGTAGTGAACAAACATGTGGACACATGCATACCTAGAGCTGATCAAAGGTTAGAATCACAAGTTTCAGGTTGATAAGAGAGTCAAAATCTCAACTCACAGTTTCTCAAGAAAAGCTCTTTTTCTAGGTCACAGAATTGCATATGTGCACACTCAAAAAGGAGGGCATTTTCTAAGGAGACTTTAAATCAGACCTGTCTCTTTTCCTCTAAAACAGCGGTACTCAATCTGTGGGTTGTGACCCCTTTGGGGGTTGAACAACCATTTCACAGGGGTCATGGGCCACAGGGGTCGCCTAAGACCATGGGAAAACACTTATTTCTGATGGTCTTAGGAACCAAGACACCACTCCTGTATCGTCTCCAGGCGGGTCTGCCCACATGGAGACACGCCCACATACAAGTATTAAAGGGTTGCAGCATTAGGAAGGTTGAGAACCACTGCTCTAAAAGCCCTTTGTGGTTGCCATAAACTGTGGCATGTGAAAAGGTTCAAGAGACATAATTTCTAGGTAACTTAACCATCTAATTACTTACTGAGTCCAGCACATTTACTAATAAAAGGATGGTCATTTGATTGTCTCTCGTAGACTAAAGACCCCTCTTGGTGGTGGGCTCATAGCTTATATGCCTTTGGAAGGGCTGGTGTTCCTCAGGGTGGTAATCAGCATTAATTTATTAACAATTAATGAGAAAATGAATATCACAGTAAGAGAACGGGCTACATTACAATGAGGGTCTTCAGGTACATGACTTGGATTACCTAAATCTTGGTCAAAGAGATTTATTAATTTCTGTGTTACCTGTCTGATGAAAGGGAAAAATCAACATTTTCTCAGACCTGTCTCAGTAAACAAAATGAGCAGGAATGCACCTATTAGTCTAAACTTAGAATTTCTTTTACTGTCTGATTAGATATTGGCCTGGCTAAATTAATCTCTGCCTAAGATTTCTCACACTGATTGATTTCTGAATGAGGAGGTAGAAAAGGGAGAAAGCCTTGGTCCTAATATAGTAATTAGTTATTAACAGCTGGAGAGAAATAATCATTTTCTCACGGTCCAGAAAGAGAAACTTACCATTCACAGTTCAAGAGTGTGTGTGCCCCAAGACTGTGTGCAACAGAGATCCTCACCCAAATAATCCTCAGAGGCTTCTCAAGGTAGGAAGCAGAAAAGAAGGGTTTATTACGGTCTTGAGAAAGGGCCACCCTCCTGACAAATGGTCAGGGAGGAGAAGCAATTTACAACAGGAAATGGCGAAGTCATCAAGCCCTACCAAGGAATTCTCCCCCACCCACCTCCTGAGCCTTTTCTTCCAGTGGTTGGAAGTCAGGTGTACAATCTAAGCGCAGCAGTCTACCTCCAGTACCAGAACAAGGAAACAGTAGAGCACCTAATGTACATTTGAGAAAGCACTTCTGTCCTTATTTGGCATTTCTTATGCTGAGGTGTCACTGAGGAGAGGGGTGCCTCCCTACTGCTCTGAGTTTTGAGTCCTTGTAAATCGTCTGATTTCCGGTGAAGGGGAACTTGGGCCTATTTCCCATGAAAATACTTACTAGATTTTTAGAGTATAGTCTGAGAAGTTTTCACTTTTTTAACGCAAGAGTGAGAGTAGAATCTTTAAAAATTGATGCAGTACTCCTACCTGTTCTCAGAAGATTAACTGGGGTCCCGTTGGCACATTTTCCATATTCCCAATTCTGAAAAAGTCCTCTTTGTAGGCAGAATTGAACCTTGTTCTTTTAAGTGTTCCCTCATTGACTTGCACCAAATTATCACAACAAAGTTTATATGTCACAGTGGTTCTCTCCAATGCCAAATTTAAAAACAATGCTCAAAGAGTTCCTTCTGAGATTCCAGGGATCTGCTTTGGTCCCCCATACCACCCCTCCACTGGCTCTCTATGTCCATGTGTAATTATTGCACATAGGACTATTTTTTCAGCTGCATCATTTCCAAAAAGCCTTTCACACTCACACGTAAATAGAAGGCTGATTTTTATAGACCTTTTTTGAGACAGTAAGATGATTAGATGACCATTTGCATTCCAGAGGGGAAGTAGGTGGCCCAGTGGGTGGAGTGAGGGACCTGGAGTCAGGACCTGAGTTCAGATTTGCCTCCAACACTTCCTAGCTGTGTGACTCTGGGCAGATCACTTCACCCTGTTTGTCTCGGTGTTCTCATCTGTAAAATGAGCTGGAGAAGAAAATGGCAAACTGTTCCAGTATCTTTGCCAAGAAAACCCCAAATGGAGTCACAAAGAGTCAGAAGTGACTGAAATGATCAATGACAAAACTTCCACTAGAACAGTGGTTCTCAACCTCCCTAATGCCGCGACCCTTTAATACTCATATGTGGGCGGACCTGCCTGGAGACGGATAGAGGAGCCGTGTCTCGGTTCCTAAGACCATTGGAAATATGTGTTTTCCCATGGTCTTAGGTGACCTCTGTGACCCCTGTGAAAGGGTCATTTGACCCTCAAAGGGGTCGTGACCCACAGGTTGAGAATCAGTGCACTAGAACAAAATGAGCATTTAGAGATAATCTGAATTAGAAGACGACCATTTTGCATCTTTGTGGTTCTTTGGCCAATGTCCCTTTTTTTTTTTAAATCAGGAGTAGAATTTATTTATTTATTTATCTTAATTTAAATAGTTTTGTTTATTTATTTTAGTTTACAAGATTCAGTTCCACAATCCCTTGAGTTTCAAATTTTCTCCCCTCCGTCTCCCTCTTCCCCCATGGCAACATGCAATCAAGTATAGGATCTGCAAATACTTTCACATTGGACATTAGTCTGGGTGTTTAGAAGAGTTGTAACCGATGGAGTGAACAGTGGGAAAGAAGAAACAAAACCAAACATGGAAAAGAAAGAGAGCATGTAGTTTGCTTCTGTCTGCATTTAAACTCTTGTTTTCTAGATCTTTCTCTGAATGTAGACATCTCCTTCCATCCTGAGACTTTTAGAAATGTCTTATAATTGTGTGTTGCTGAGAAGACAAACGTCCTTTATTTCTTGTAGTTTCCCAGAACCCCCAATCTTATTCTGTTCCTTTATTGCCCAGTCTGATGCTGAGGTCATAATGTGACTCTGATGTCACAGTACATTGTCTGGAATTGACTCTTTTGGGCAGATTCTGTCAGAGGCCTCCTCAGTGAAATCAGAACCAAAGAAGGGGGGACACGTGAGGGAAGAGAGCCCTGGGGGCTTACCCCAAAAGAACATCTGGGCAAATAGATACATGAAAACCATCTCTGAAAGGTAAAGAACCATGCCTTGTTGGGAGGATGGCTGACAACTTGCCCCTAGTTGGAATTGCCTGGTTTATGTTCTCAGACTGTTCTTTGTGATCCATTAGAAAGAGGAGAGCTTTGTAAAGGGTCTTACATTCCACACACACACGCACACGCACACGCACACGCACACACACACACTCACTCTCTTGG
>CM053580.1:582922705-582933405 GCA_028627135.1 Pseudochirops cupreus
CCTGTGAAGCAAGCACCTCGTCTGTCTCCAGGCCCTTTGGCAGCACCTGCCAGAGTCTGTCCTTAACTGGTATTGCTTTCTGGAAGCTAGGTCACCCCTCTGTCATAAAGTGGCAGGGATGACAGACTTGAGTGGAAATTTTACAAATTAATATTTATAGCTGCACATTTATAGAGCACTTTACAATTCATAAAGCATTTTAAAATATTGCCTCCTTCTCCTTTTAATAGATTAGGAAAACTGAAGCCTAAAGAGATGAAGTCACTCACCCAAGGCTATATGCCAAGTAGTGACAGAAACGGGAGTTTGAAAATCCTGCCTCTTGCCATAACCCTGGAATGCCATGGGCTTGCCCTTGCTTGCCCACAGTACGTGGAAACATCCTCATTTGGCCCCATGAAAATAGAGGATCACAGGATTATAGATTCAGAGCTAGAGGCAGCCTGATGGGCCATCAGGTCTGTGCCCCTCTTTTTGTTTTAAACAAATGAAGAAACTTAGACACTGAGAAGTAAAGTGACTTGCCAAGGGTAACAGCTAGATTTGAATTCAGGTCCTCCTGACTCCAGATCTGGTATTCTGTGCACTGTACCCCCTAACTGACTTTATGCATGTCCTAAAGTGGGGATTTGATACCTAGGATTTTTCTCCTCACTCTCACTCTATTGTTTTTCCCCCTGCAACCCAGAGAAAAGGAGCATTAAAGGCTGTTGGTGCCATCTGACCTCATCCTTTTCTTACTTCATTAATCTATAACTTCTCAGTCCCTTGTACTATGCTTATTCAATGTTCTGTAAAGCAGTTCCATAAGGTCGGGTGGACAAGTTTTATCCCATTAATAGATGAGGAAATTCGAGGTGCAACCGATGCTTTCCCATGATCACATAGGTAGCCAATGTCAGAACTCAAGGCTGAGCCCCAAAGTCCAAACTGAGGTCTCTAGATCTCAGTCTGTCCCTCATTGTGTTGGGCTACCTTGCTTTAGTTGATGAGTCATTTCTGTGGCAGCAGGAGACAATTCCAGGTATTGTAGTTTGGTGGTATGTATAAAATCTTCATAAGAATAGCATGCATTGATTATCTTTCCATTCTAAATATAAAAAATGGACATTTATAAACAAGTTTCCTGTGAATTAACTGAATTTGTCTGCTTTGAGGCTGAAGCTACAAATACTGCCTTTTAGATAGACCTGGCACAGATGTGTGATAGAGAACTTAAAAGGGACTCTGTTCTCTGATGGGGGGAGGGGCACATGAGGGAAGAGAGCCCTGGGGGCTCTTGGCTCTCTCTCGGCTTTCCTGTATGATAATTTTATCCTTCAAACTGTGGAGGCACCAATGATAAGAATGTCCTTTTTTATTGATGTTTCATCTTCACTTAAAATTTTAAATGACTTTAAGTTTAATATTAAACAATATGACTAATCTTGCTTTTGTAACTTTAATTTTAAATTAATTTCAACACATAAAATACAACTTTTCAGTCTTTTCTTCAAGTTTATGTCAACATTTTTTTGTCCGTTCTTATTTGCCTTTCCTAGTCAGCGTCACTTAATGTTCATTAGTTCATTGATTGAGAACTGGAAAAGATCAGAGGTATCTGAGCCCTATGAAAGGTTAAATAATTTGTCCGTCACAAGCATTAGATTTGGAGGACCTTGAGGACAAGGACTGATTTTTGCCTTTCTTATTGGCTCCATACCTGCAGCCTTTAAGCCTGCCCAAATCTACATCTATCCTTTAAAAAAAAACCCTTCAGGAATTAATGAAAAGAAATGCTAGGGATTTTAATACAAGATTTTAAACTGTATTATAGAGCAGCAGTCATCAAAACTACTTGGTACTGATTAAGGAATAGAGTGGTAGATCAGTGGAATAGGATACTCAAGACACACTAGTCAATGACTATAGTAATCTAGTGTTTGATAAACCCAGACTCCAACTTCTGGGATAAGAACTCACTATTTGACAAAAACTGCTGGGAAAACTGGAAAAATAGTATGGCAGAAACTTGGCACAGACCAACATCTTACATTGTATACAAAATAAAGTCTAAATAGGTTCATGATTTAGATATAAAGGTTGATACTGTAAGCGATCTGGGAGAGCCAGGAATAGTTTACCTGTCAGATTTATGGAGAAGGGAAGAATTTATGACCAAACGAGATAGCATTATGAAATGCAAAATGGATAATTTTGATTACATTAAATTGAAAAATTTTTGCACAAACAAAACCAATATAACCAAGATTAGGAAGGAAGCAGAAAATTGGGAAAGAATTTTTATAACTAATGTCTCTGATAAAAGTCTCATTTCTGAAACATACAGAGTTGAATTCATAAGTCATTCCCCAGTTGATAAATGGTCAAAGGATATGAACAGGCAATTTGCAGAGGAAGAAATTAAAGATATTTATAGTCATATGAAAAAATGCTCTAAATCACAATTGATTAGAGAAGTGCAAACCAAAACAATTCTCAGGTACCACATCTCGCTTGTCAGATTGGCTAACATGACAAAACAGGAAAATGGTAAATGCTGGAGAAGATGTGGGAAAATTGGAACACTGATGCATTGTTGGTGGAGCTGTGAACTGATGCAACCATTCTGGAAAGCAATTTGGAACTATGCCCAAAGGGCTATAAAAATGTGCATACCCTTTGACCCAGAAATACCACTTCTGGGACTGTATCCCAAAAAGATCATACAAGTGGGAAAAAGGACCGGCATGTACAAAAATATTTATAGCAGTTCTTTTTGTGGTGGCAAAGAATTGGAAATCAAGGGGATGTCCATCAATTGGGGAATGACTGAACAAGTTGTGGTATATGAACATAATGGAATACTATTGTGCTATAAGAAATGAGGAGTCTACAGACTTCATAATAACCTGGGGAGACATATGTAAACTGATGCTGAGTGAGGGGAGCAGAGCCAGGAGAACATTGTACACAATTACAGACACATTGTATCTGTGATGACTGACTTTGATTGACTGGACTTCTCTCAGCAATGCAAGGTTTTAAGATAACTCCAAATAACTCATGTTGGAAAAGGCTATCTACATCCAGAGAAAGAACTACAGAGTCTGAATGCAGATTGAAGCAAGCTACTTGCTCTCTTTTTTGTTTTGTTTCTTCTTGTCATTATTCATTCCATTGGTTATAATTCTTCTTTACAACTTGACTAATGTTTAATGTGAAAGTACATGTAGAACCTGTATCAGATTTCATGCCAACATGGGAGGGGAAAGGGTGGAGGAGAAAATTTGGAACTCAAGAATTTATGGAACTGAATGTTGTAAACTAATAGTTAAAGTTTTTTAAAAATCTAGCTGGATTGGGGGGAGGAGAGGGAACTGTCACTGGATCTTACTACCCACCCCCTCAAATCATCATCTTCTATCTCTTCTTTCTTTCTCAACCACTGTCCCTGAAAAAGTGATCCATTCTTGTGGCTTCTACTCCTTTCCTTCTCTCTGCACTCTGAAACCCTGACCTTCGACCTTTATTCCACTGGTCATAGTAGAGAGCACTTGCAGTTATCAGAGTTCTCATGACTACCATGCCCTACCAAAAGGAGTGAAAGACAGACTCATGACAATGTGATTGCCACTTGCAGGAAAGTGCCATGCCACCATCATCAGTGTGCATGCTCCCACTGTGATGAACTCTGATGAGATCAAAGAAAAATTTTATGAAGACCTGGAGACCCTTATCATCAGCATGCCAGAAGAGGACAAGCTTATGATTGTGTGAGACTTTAAGGCTAGAGTAGGCTCAGACTACGAGATATGGCAGAGAGTCCCTGGGAGTAATGGAGTTGGAAACAGCAACAAGAGCAGTCACTTACTTCTGAAGACTTGTGCATCTCATGACCTTCTCATCACCAAACTGTCTTCTGTTTACCTAACAAAACTTCATGGCTGCACCTTCACAGCAAACATTGATATTTAATAGACTATGTGATTATGAGAAGAGACAGACAGGATGTGAGAGTAACAAAGGCAATGTGTGGTGCAGAGTGCCGGACTGATCATAGACTTATCCTCTAAATAATTGTAATCTAAATATTAACATTCAACAAAAGCAGTGGCCCCAAGGCAAAATGACTATCAGAAGAATTAATGTCTACAGATTAGAGCTCTTCTCTGAGTGAGAACAGTTTGTTGCTAACATAGAGGGAAAGTTGAGCCAACACAGAATTGACAACAACAGTGGAGCAGAGAAGGAGTGAGCAGCTTTCAGAGATTCGATGTACAGCACTGCATTTGCTCGTCTGGGTCAGAACACTGGCAACATCAAGACTGCTTTGATGAAAATAGGTGGGGAAATTCAGGAACTACTAAATGAAAAACAACTCCACAGGATTTACCACCAGGATGGTTCATTCAACTCTTAAGTAAAGGCAGCATTTAATTTCATTAAAAGTAAAGTACAAGCAAAGCATAGAGATGCAGCATTCTTGGCTCAGTAAGAAGGCAGATGAAATTCAGTTCTATGCTGATAGTAACACTCCAAAGCACTCTTATGATACCCTGAAGGCTATTTATGGGCCAAAAACCTATGTTGTGTCTCAACTACTCAGCGTGGATGAAACCACGCTGATTAGTGATAAGGAGATGATCTTGGAGAGATCTTTGGGCTGAACACTTCCACAGTGTTCTCAACAGATCTTCAGCAATCAGCACTGAAGCCATTGGCTATTTAACTGAGGTTGAAGTCAATCCCTCCCTAGCTGTAGTTCCAGTTGAAGAAGAGGTTTTGAATACCATTAGGTCCCTCTTGTGTGGCAAAGCACCTAGTGCTGATTCTATTCCAGCTGAGATTTACAAGTAGGAGGTCCGTTGTTCAGAAAAAAGCTGACTAAAATTTTTCAGGTTATATGGCAAGAGGAGGTTTATCTCCCAGGAGTTCAAGGATGTCCCCATTTATCCATCTCTATAAAGGTAAAGGAAATAGATTATTCTGTGACAATCACAAAGTGGGGGGAAGGGGTCTCTCAGTCTTTGTTGGCAAGATTCTTGCCAGAGTTGTCCTCAATTGATAGATCCTTCACCTGAAAGACATCATCTACGTGAGAGTTTGTGTGGCTTCAGAAAGGGTGGAGGGTTGATATGGTGTTTGCTGCCCAGCAACTCCAGGAGAAATGCCAAGAGCAAAAAGAGGTCTATACACAACATTTGTAGATCTGACCAAGGTTTTTGATACTGTCAGTTGTGAGGGCTTATGGAATATTGTCAAAAATTTAGTTGCCCAAAGAAGTTCATCAGTATTGTACATCAGTTTCATGATGGCATGCTTACACAGGTTCTGGATAATAGATGATGCTCTTGTGCTTTCCCAGTCACCAATGGAGTGAAACAAGGCTGTGTATTTGCTCCCATACTTTTTTTTAATTCCTGTAACTTAACTACACAACAAGAAAAGAAAAAGAAACATAAATATTGAAATTTAAATACAAAATAAGAAAAGAAAAAAAGTCATGTACACAGCAGAGCATAAGAGAATTCAAAATCTGTAGCAATAAATTTTCATTTCAAGAGAGCCTATATAATAAATACTCCATATTGTGTTGAGAGCTGTTCATGTCTTCTTTGCTTCCTTGTTAGTTTTCTTTTGTTCTCTGCTGTATACTTTTTATTTTGTTCTTTTTTTTCCCCTTCCTCCCTGAAGGCTACAATTAAGTGCAGATAAATTTATATATACTCATATACATATATACATATACATACATATATGCATATCTACGTGTATAAACATATACTTTCCTGAACAAATACTATTCCTGATCTTTGTTTTTATGTTTGTGTACGTCTCTTATTTCCTATACCTATGTTATTTCTACCCACTACCTTGCCCTCCTGTTACTTAACCTATTCCCTCCTCCCAAGGATCCCTACTTTATCTTCTCATTCCCATTGATCTAAACACCATTCAATGACTCCCTTTATCCTACCCTCCCCTTTAGAGATCCTTCCCTTATCCTTTTCCCCCTCCCTATTTGCTTAGTGTTTTATTTTTTTCTGAATTTAGAAGTCTTTTTTAACTCTTCTAGTTCCATATGCATTGTTCCTTCTTGAACTCATTCCCAATGAAATGTTTTTGAACTAATAATCCTCCTCCCCCATCTAAGTCTTCTGTTGGTTCTTCCTTTTACATCTCATTTGTATGAAATAATTTCTCTTTTTAGCTGTTCCTAAACAGTTTTACTTTTTGAAGTCGTATTATACTCGGGTAACTACCCAATTACTAATAACAATCTCAGATGTACATTTTATATGTAACATACATGAAAGGTGAACAGTCTGTCCTTATTGAGTCTCTTGTAATTAATTTTTGGTATATATCCTACATCTCTTGACTGTTTTATGTCAAATCTGTTAAGGTCTGAGTTTTGAGCTGTATTTTTTTAAACAAAGTCCTGAAAGTGACAGTTCGTTAAATGTTCATTTTTTTCATTCAGGACTATGCTTAGCTTTGCTGGGTATATTTTTGGCGGGGAGCCCAGTTCTTTTGCTCTTTAGTGTTCCAAGACCTACGGTATTTTAGTGTCTCCACTGCTAGGTCTTGTATGACTCTAATTGTGGTGCCACCATATTGAAATTGTCTTTTTCTTGTTGCTCATATTTTACCCTTGAGCTGGGGGCTGGGAATTTGACTGTAATGTTCCTGTGGGTTTTCAGAAATATAGGATCTGTTTCAGGTGGTTATCAGTGACTTTTTTTCTGTTTCTCCTTTCCTCTCTTGTTCTAATGCTTCAGGACAATTTTCTTTGATTATTTCTAGTATTATTGTGTCAAGATTCTTTTTTTTGATGATAGCTTTCAGGAAGTCCAATTATTCTTATGTTTTCTCTTCTTGATCTGTTCTCCTGGTTGTTTCTCATATAAGATGTTTCATGTTTTCTTCTCTTTTTTGTTCTTTATATTTTGTTTTATTATTTGTTGATCTCTTATAACTTTGCTGACTTCCCCTTAACCAATTCTGGTTTTCAAGGAATTGTTTTCTTCCTTAAGATTTTGGATCTTTTCTAACTGGTTGGCTTTCTTTTCATAATCTTCCCAGGTTTTTTGGATTGTTCTTTTTTAAAAAATTTTTTTAGTTTTTCCTCAATCTCTCTCACTTGTTTTTAATTTTTTTTCAATACACACACACACACACACATACATATTTTAACATTTGATTATAGAACTTTAAATTCTAGATTCTTTTCCTTCCTCCCTTGTCCCCCACCCCCACTGGAAAGACAAGCAATTCAATATAGCCTATACATGTGTAGTTATGCAGAATGTCTCCATTGTGGACATACTGTGAAAGACTGACGATATTTCCCTCCTTCCTATCCCCCCCCCCCCCCCCCCGTTCTCTGTTTTGTCCCTGTCCCTTTACAGAAGTGTGTGCCAGATGGTGTATTTTTGGAGTTTTTTATTTGTTTTACAAATTGAAGGTTTATGGCAACTCTGTGTTTGAGCAGTCTCTCAGCCTGTACTCACATTGCGTGTCTGTGCCACATTGTAATTCTTGTGGTATTTCAGATTTTTTCATGATAATTATAGCTGTCATGGTAATCTGTGATCTTTTATGTTACTGTTGTGATTGTTTAAGGGTGCCACAAACTGCACCCATAGGTGGTGAACTTAATAAATGGGTGTCTCTCTGTCTCTATCCTTCTCTCTCTCTCTCTGTCTCCCCCCCCCTTCCCTCCCTCCTTTCCCCCCCTCTCTCTTTCCCTCTCTCTTCCTTTGGCTCTCCCTATTCCCTGAGACAAAACGGTCTTGAAGAATATTACTTAGACTTAATTGATAAAGCAGCAGCAAGGTTTGAGGGGATTGACTCCATTTTAAAAAGAAGTCCTCCTGTGGGTTAAATGCATTGCAGCTACAGAGAAGTCTTTTATGAAAGGAGTTGTCAAGTGATGCAGCAAACTTCCTGTTGTCTTCCTTTAAGAAGACAATCAACAAGTTCCCGATTAACCGAGTCTTCAGCAGCCATCCATACCGAGGAGGAGCCGCCGTCAGCAAAAAGGTTGCAACTCACTGAGGGTTCACATGATGCTTAGCATTTTTTGAGCAATGAAGTTCTGTTTTTTAAATTATGGTACGCACATTTTTTAAAGGTCGTAATTGTATTGCATACCATGCAGTATAGTGTAAACATAACTTTTTTATGCACTGGGAAATGAAAAAATTCTTGTGGCTCACTTTATTGCAATATTCACTTTATTGTGCTGGTCTGGAACTGAACCCACAATATCTTCAAGCTATACTTGTATTTTTGTTTATTTTGTTTAATATTTCTCAGTTACATTTTAATCTTGTTCAGCAGCATTCCTTTGCTGTATCTTCAAGGCCATACCCACTAACCTTGTGTGTCTTCCTAAAGTCTGTCCTGGGCTTCATTCTCTTCTCCCTTGGGGATCTCAGCAACTCCCATGGAT
This sequence comes from Pseudochirops cupreus, assembly GCA_028627135.1. Taxonomy (NCBI): domain Eukaryota; kingdom Metazoa; phylum Chordata; class Mammalia; order Diprotodontia; family Pseudocheiridae; genus Pseudochirops; species Pseudochirops cupreus. The sequence continues at coordinate 582,931,146 of CM053580.1, forward strand.
TCAGTTCTCATCTCTGTGCAGGTGTTTATTAGATCCATTTTTCTGGCCTTACCCTCTCTCTCAAGCTCCAGTTTTGTATCCCTGGCTTCCTATTCGACATCTGGAACTCAAAAAATAACTCATTCCTTGTTCCCCAAACCCATGATACTTGCAGTCTCTCCCCTCTTAATAATCCTGGCCTTATCCTCATCTCTGTGTGACGCTATTCCTCAAAGTCCCACATCCAGTCAGTCGCCAAGACTCGTCACTTCTGGCTTCCCAACATCTCTTCAGTCTGTCTCCGTCTCTCCACTCAATGTAGTGGGTTCTCTAGTACAAGACTTTATCACATTCCTGTAGCCAACTTTCTCCCCTCGCATTAGCCCCTTCACTCAGCTGTCTTAGCACATCACCCCCTCTCCCCATCATTAAATTCCAGGGGCTCCCTTGTCTTGCACTTTACATCCCTCTACATACTCCACTGTCCAGTAACACTGGCCTTTCTGCTGTCCCTTGCACATGATAGACATTCCCTTTTCAGATGCCATGCTCAGTCATGCTTTATGCCTGGAATGCTCCCGTTCCTCACCTCTGCCTCCTGGCTGTCTTCAAGACTCAGCTCAAATGTTTCCTTCCATAAGAGGACTTTCCCTACCCCACCATAGGACTAGTAGCTTCCCTCTGAGAGTCTCCATTTACTCTGTATATATCTTGTAGGTACAACGTTGTTTACGTAATGTTTCCTCCCATTAGAGTATGAACTCCTTGGTGGTAGAGACCATCTTTTTGCCTTCTTTTGTATCCTCTAGTGCTCAGCACAATACCTGGCACATAATGCATTGTAACAAAGAAATGATTTTTCAGATTGCTAGTGAGAGAGACAATGCAGGAGACTAGAAGGGGAAGGTAAAGGGGAAATGAATGGGAGAAAGAGGTGGCCTCAGGAGTGTGCTCACAAATGTTCAACAGCTTCCTCTCTTCACACATGACACAAATTTTTAGTTTTATGTGTAGCATTATGTTACGTATTGTATTATATATGGCATTTCCTATGTCAGTTTCTTAAGTCTCCAGACAGTCAACAAGCCAAACCCTTATTTGTAACATTAGCTGAGTGGTGTAAGTGCTCGCCCTGAAAACGTACATAGTAGTCAATGGCTGGTTTGAGCTGGCTCCAGCACACTGTAAGTGACATTATTTCCTATCAGCTGTTGATAATTTCACTTGTAGTTGCCACCTGTAGGATGTTACTTCCACTGCCTCTGAGCTATACCAGGGGATTACAGCCTGGAAGGGCTTCTAGTATGGGTTCCAGGAAAGTCTCCTAGGTGTCAGTTTTCCTAGAAGGAGCTTAGCTGTGTTTGGAGAGGCTTATCTCTGCATGGTTGACCATGAGAAAGTAAGTATTTTTGACCATAGCAGTTCATGATGAACAAACCATCTTCTAAGAATGAGTTAATGAATAAATTTGTAATTATGAAGGTTGTGTGCCAAGCAGGGCAACTAGGTGGATAGAGCACTGTCCCTAGAGTCAGGAATACTCATCTTCCTGACTTCAAGTACAACCTCAGACACTTACTAGCTGTGTGACCCTCGGCAAGTCACTTAACCTCATTTGCCTCACTTTCTTTATCAGTACAGTGAGATGGAAAAGGAAATGGCAGTGTTTCTGCCAAGAAAATCCCAGATTGGATAACATAGTCACATGCGACTGAAACAACTCCACAACAGCATGGTGCCAGGTTTTAGACAGAAAGCTAAATCATCCCTGGCCTCAAGGAGCAGTCTCCTTTCTTTTATTCTGAACTTAACAAATACCAGATAAGATGAGCATTTTTCATATGTATCAAGCACAGAGGAAAAAAAAGTACTGTATTTGGAGCTTGCTTTTTCCTTCAAGTGCATGTCAAATTCAACGCTTTCAAAGTCATCCTGTTTTTCTAGGAATCATCCTAAAATGCACATAAAAGAAGAAAGGCCAATGATCCTAAAGGGCTTATATTCTTTTTTTTTTTTAAACACTGTCCACATTTTATTGGTTTTTTTTATATTTTTAAAAAATTTTTCATTGACTTGTTTATTCACTTTTAGTTTACAAGATTCAGTTCCACAATCCCTTGAGTTTCAAATTTTCTCCCCTTCCTCTCTCCCCCCCCCCCACCCCATCGTGGCGTGCAGTCAAGTACAGGATCTGCAAATACTTTCACATTGTACATTAGTCTGGTTGTATAGAAGGGTTGTAACCAATGGAGTGAACAAAGAAACAAAACCAAACATGGAA
>CM053580.1:582933905-582956817 GCA_028627135.1 Pseudochirops cupreus
AAGTACAGGATCTGCAAATACTTTCACATTGTACATTAGTCTGGTTGTATAGAAGGGTTGTAACCAATGGAGTGAACAAAGAAACAAAACCAAACATGGAAAAGAACAATAGCATGTATTGCTTCAGTCTCCGTTTAAACTCTGGTCTTTCTAGATCTTTCTCTGAATGTAGACATCTCCTTCCATCCTGAGACCTGTAGAGTTGTCTTATAGCTGTGTGTTGCTGAGAAGAGTCCAGTTTGTCAAAGTTGGTTGTCACACATATGATGTGTCTGTGATTGTGTACAAATTTTTCCTGGTTCTGAAGAGCTTATATTCTAATGGGGAGGGGAGACAGGGGTAGGTATTTGGAATGCCAGGTGGCAGCAGGAAGGTGGCTGGTCCCCACAGGAACGAAATTCTAGATTGTGCGGTTCAGCCTTAGCTAAATGTATTGAGAAGAATCTCAGTTTATATCATGTATTTATACACACAAGCCACTCAAGTGGAAAACTAACATTTGTTCGTAAGGTGGAATATAGGAAAATCTTTTGATTTTGCTATTGAATATTTTCACATTGAGTGGGTCAAGAGAGTGTTGAGATTTATATATGAAGTGCAAAGGAGATTGACATTTAAGTCCTCAGAGAATCTAACTTTGTTTCTGTGTCTTGAAAAGTCACTGGTGACATTTTGGTAAATATAAAATTGTGAATTTATATATTTTCCCTCAGAACTAATTTTGGTGATTCCATGGATTGTTTGGGCTTTGGCCTGGTGTAATAGAAAACTGGTCTTTTCCCAGGAAGAGTTCAGAGTATTTGGAAATCATTGTGGTATTTTGGATAGGCAGTTGGCCTTGAAGCCAGGAAGAGCTAGGGTCTGGTGCCTCCAGAGTGACCCTAGTCATGTTGTTTCCCCTAAGCACTCTAGGCAAGTCTCCAAGACTAAGTTGCAGAGGGTTAGTTTCCTAAACCAATGACCTGTCCTGCTCCCATGTCAGTGCAAACCCCATGTCTGTCCTGTCAGATTTAGACAGCCAGCAAGAAGCAAAGTAGAAGGCTGTCCAAATACATGCATATACACACATCTCTTCATTACATGGGTATATGCACAGTTGAGTTGTGTGTGTGTCTTACGTTCATCTGAGAATGGCCTTTCTGAATTATCATGTGTTTAGTTGGCATGTCAGTATTGAAAAAGAACAAAACACATGTTGTCTCCCCATCTGTCGTCGGTATGTCCTTCACATTAAGATATTTCAAGCATCCCTTCCTTGCCACTATAATTACTTTGATTACTAATTACTCCCTTTTGTAGCTAAGTAGTACAGTAGCTCTCGCCTTTGCTGTTGTCCCAGTTTAATGTCTTCAGTCTTTGTTGCTCCTTGGACATATTTTGCATATGCTCCTGGACTTGTAGATGTGGTAGCTCTTGACATTGTGCTGTGACTTCATGGGACTTAATATCAATCCATGGAGAAATAGAGTCAGCTCCAACAATAAGAAATAAAATTGGACATCAGGGTAGTTTACAGTGAAGGTGAACAGGATCACAAGCATTTTCCTCACCTTTATCACCAGTGTAGTTATTTCATTGTTAATTTATTTTATAAACATGATCAATATATATAAAACTAAAGCTTTCATTAAAATACAGAGACCTATTTGATAGAAGTCATGAAAGAGAGGGGCCAAACACAGCGAATGTGATATACCAACTGGAGCAGAAGGCCATGTTCTTTATGACATAAAACTACATTGTTGTTGAGGTCTACATTTAAAATAATACAGAGAAGCTGAAGAGAAATGCGGACGTTACACCTTGCATGTTTGTTTTCAAGCATTTCTTTTGGATGGGTTCAAAACCTCTAGGTTTCAGCATCGGGAGCATTACAGTACTTTGGAAAAATTATAAGTTTGTGTTATTGAAATTTTGCAGAATATTTAGGCCAAAACATAGTGGCTCATTTCTATTTATTTCCAGGGACAGGTATGATGCTTTACTTGAAAAAAAGAAAAGGAAAGGGAAAAAAAACCTTTCCCCTCCCCATATACATATTAAACTTTCAAACCTCAGCCCAGTCTTGTGACCTCCTACTACATTAAAATATCATCCATCAGTCGAAACTGAGAGGAATCAATTTTATACCTATAAGAACATATGAATGTAACCCCTCTTTTTCCCTGTTCTTTGTCTTATGTCACCCAAAAGTCATCTGTTGCCATCTCCTCCTCTCCCTCTCACACACCTGATGAGGTATAGCACACATGATTGCATTCCAGCTGAGATTTACAAGGTGGGGGTCCGTTGCTCATACAAAGACTGGCTGAAATTTTCCGGGTTATGTGACAAGAGGAGGTTACCCCCCAGGAGTTCAAGGATTCCTCCATTGTCCATCTCTATAAAGGTAAAGGAAATAGATTGTCCTGTGACGATCACAGGTTGGGGGGCGGGGTTGTCTCTCTCTTAATCAGTGCTGACAATATTCTTGCCAGGGTCTTCCTTAATAGGCTGATCCTTTACCAGGAAGATGGTCATCTACCCAAGAGCCAGTATGACTTCAGAAAGGGCCAAGGAACAGCTGGTACGGTGTTTGTTGCCCAACAGCTCTAGGATAAATACCAAGAACAGAACAGAGATCTGTACATGGTATTTTTTAGATCTGGCCAAGGCCTTTGATACTGTCAGTCATGAGGGCTTATGGAAAGTCATGTCAAAATTTGGTTGCCTGGAGAAGTTCATCAGCATTGTATGTCAGTTTCTTAATGGCATGCTTGCCCAGCTTCTCGATATTGGACAATGCTCTTATGCCTTCCCAGGCACCAGTGCTCCCATGCTTTTCAGCATGATGTTTTCAGTCATGTTGTCAAATATCTTTGATGAGGATGAACATGGCATCAAGGTCAGCTACTTTACTGATGGTAAATTATTCAATTAAGAAGACTACAAGGCAGAAAGAAAGTGGAGGGAATGTTGGTGCATGATTTTCTGTTTGCAGATGATTGTGCACTCACTGCAGCTTTTGAAGCTGAGATGCGACAAAGTATGGATCAATTCTGTGCTGCTTGTGCTAATTTTGGCCTAACAATTAACATCAAGAAAACACAGGTGCTCCATCAGCCACCACCACATCATCCATATGTGGAACCATCAGTTACAGCAAATGGAGACGTTTTGAATGCTGGATAAGTTCACTTACCTTGCTAGTGTGCTCTCCAGGGATGTCCACATTGATAATGAGGTTGATGCACACATTGCCAGAGGTAGTAAGGTGTTTGGGAGGCTTTGAAGGAAAGTATGGGAAAGAAGAGGTATTAGACTGACTACCAAACTGAAGGTCTACAGAGCTGTGGTGCTGACCTCACTGTTGTATGCTTGTGAAACCTGGAGAGTATACCAGAGCCATGCCAGGAAACTGAATTGCTTCCATTTGAATTGTTTTAGGAATATTCTGAAGGTCATCTGGCAGGATTAGATACCAGACACTGAGATCTTTTCTCAAGCTAAACTGCCAAGCATTCAGACTCTACTGTGGAGAGCACAATTCTGATGGGCTGGGCATGTTGTTTGAATGCCACATGTGTGCTTGCCAAAAAGACTATTTTATGAAGGTCTCACACAAACAAGTGTTCACATGTGATCAGAAGAAGTGATACAAAGATATTCTCATTCTCTTTGAAGAACTTTGGAATTGACAGTGTGACATGGGAGACACTGGCACAGGACCATCCAGCATGGTGTGCCCTCATCAGAGAAGGTGCTGTGCTCTATGAGCAAAGCAGAATTGAAACAGTTCAAAAGAAACTCGAGAAACTGCAAATTTAGAGAATCCACCCCAAATGTTCACATGGACTATTTGTTCATGACCTGTGGTAGAGCATTCCGAGCTCATTCAGTGTTACACTGAAACTTTACTCTAGCATAGTGATATCATTTTGGTCCTCTTTGAGAATGAAGGACAACAATGAGGTGTGGGCCCTTCTCATTCCTGGCTCTGTTCCTAAACTTCTGGGCTTAAAAATCATGCCACCACTGCTGTTTCATCATGCTGGAATTTCTCTTGGAGGCTAAGACCTCACCCTGAAATGTCCTTCTACCCTTGTGGCCTACAAAGAGCATTGGGGAATTCCTCCTGAAGCTTACATCTTCCAACTTTTCAGCTACCTTTTGTATGTTGTCTTTGAATATAAGTTCCTTGAGGGCAGGAATGATCTTTATTTTTACTTGCATTTATGTCCCCAGGACTTAGCATAGTATCTGGCACATAGTATTATAAACAGTGTTTCTTCCTTCCATCTCCTTGCCAAGACTAAGCCCTCTATGTGCCTAAGAGATCCCATTCTGTCCTGTTTTCTCCAGCAGATTATCTCTTCTGTTATTGCCACTCTCACTGATTGTCTATCTTTCCCTTTCTACTAGCCACTTCCTTACTGTCTACAGATATACCCATGTCTCCACTATCCTCAGAATTCCCTCACTTCATCCATTTGTCTTCAATAATTATTGCCTTACATATCTCCTCCCTTCTGTGGTTAGCCTTGAGAAAGCCATCTAAATCAATGCTTCTGCTTCCTTTCATCTTAATCGCATTTTAACTCTCTACAGTTTGGCTTCTGACCTCATCATTCAATAAAATTGCTCTCTCCAAAGTTACCAGTGATCTCTTAAATGTCAGCTGATGGCCTTTTCTCAGTCCTTTTCCTTCTAGAACACACTGCAGCATCTGACACAATCAGTTGCCATCTTTTTCATAAGACTCTTTTCTCATTCATCTCCCTAGGTTTTCATGACCTTTCTTTCTTTATTCCTTAAGGAGCGCTTTGCAATTCAACCTGCACAAGTTTTTGTGTGCTTTATCAGGTCAATCTTCAGATATTTTGTGTATTTTGTAATCATTTGGAATGCTTTTCCATTTCTGTGATTACTTCTTGGATTTTGGGTGTACTCTTTTGTACTCCCATTTTGAAAACCATAGCCCTTTTAGCTCTAGTTTTTACAGCAGTTTCTTCAGTTCTACATTTTCTTTTTGTTTATTTTTTTGTTAGAATTATCTACAACTGAGAAAGGAATATTAAAGTCTCCTATTACTCTTATGTTGCCTTCTATGTCTTCTGTACCTAAGATAATGTTGCCTTTATGAATTTGGATATTAAGGCATTTGAAGCATATAGGTTTATTAATGATATTGGTGTGGTTTCTTTTAGTATAATATAGCTTCTTTGTTTATTCTTTTTAATTTTTGTTTTTGCTGTGTCAGCATGATTGAAACTTATGGGGTTATTTGTATTCACTTGATGCATAGTAATTTTTTTCCCTTCCCTGAGATTTATTTTGTGTGTCTTTTAAAAAAATATTTCTTCTAAGCTATTGTTTGTAGGATTTTCCTTTTTTGTTCAATCTGTCACTTTTGTTGAATTTTTTTAATCCAGTTTCATTTAAAGCTATGAGAGGTAGGTTTATATTTTTTTCCACTTATCTCTAATATTTGGGTTTTTTTCCAAGTTATGAATCTTTCCCTCTTCTGTTGTAAACACAGTACTATATTTCTTTAGTTACATTAGCTCAGTCTTTTAAAAAATGACTCTATTCCTACTGGCTCCCTCACCCTCAGTTTCCTTCTTCATTTTTCACTCTTTTTCCTTTGGAATTTTGCTTTTTAATTCCTTTTTATTTCTTGCTTTTGTTTGATTACTTAGTTCTTCCCCTTAATCAATTAGCAAACATTTATTAAGGGCCTACTATGTGCCAGACACTTTGCCAAACTATAGGGGTAGAAAAAGAGGCAATTAATAAGCTGAAGAATGTTTCAAGGAGAGAAACCAGGAAAGGAGACTCAAATCTGTATCACATGAAGATCTCATGAAGGATTTTTGACATAAGAGCTGTCTTCGGAAATCTGCAGGGCTCTGTCATGTGGAAGGAGGATTAATTTTGGTTTTTTTGGCCTCAGAAGAGAGAACCAGGCATGATGTTTGGAAGTTGCAAGGAAGCAGATTTAGACTCATGGTTAGGAAAACTTGCTCACCATCAGAGGTGTCCCAGAGTGGAATGGGCTCCCTACAGAGGGGCTGGGTTTCCCTTTCTTGGAGGTCTTCCTCCAGAGGTTACATGTCCACTTCTCAGGGATGTTCTTATGGGAATTCTTTCATGTGTGGGTCAGATGAGATGACTTCTGAGCCCCTTCCAACTCTGAAATGGTGATTTTTGTGATTCCCAAGGAAAGGTTCCCCAACTCAGATACTTTTGGCTGCATCTACATAGTCTTAGAGAAGAAATTCTAAATAGAGCAAAATTGTCAAATTAATGACAAATAAATATTCTTCCTATGATCTTACCTGTTTTCTTCATTTCTATTCCAAAGAGAGCTGAGGAAAAACCCTCTATCATTAACTATGCTTCTTGTCAGGAACAATAGTATTCCATTACTTAATAGGCTAATTAAAATTTTAAAAGATCCTATCCTGTAAAAGAATATTTGAAATGCAAATAGTCTTAATGATGCCATCTGTTTTATAGAGAAAACATAAGATCACTAAGGATATAGAAGAGCTCAGGAAAAAAAAACCCACTTAGATGAAAGTTCAGAACTAGCTCAAGTGAATACTAATTGGCACCTTCCTTAGAGTAGTGGATCCATATGCCAAATTGCCAAATTACTGACAAGCATTCTCCACGCACATGCTTCGGGTTTCTCTGAGTGTCACTGTTGTGAACCTTTTTATTCCTGTAGAAAAGTTTCTCAAATAGCACTAGTACATTAAGCACCTTGGACCTACGAAGCTTAACACAAAAGAAGAGAGGAGTCTGAAGACCTGGATTCAAGTACTGAGTCTGCCGCTTGTCAGCCCTATGATCCAGTGCGTTCCCTATTCTGAATCTGTTTCTTCCCATATAAAATGGGTGTAATGGCCCCTAGTTCGCTGTCGTTATGCAGATCAAATCATAGTAATGTAATAATATTCTCTTCCACTTACTATAAGCCATTCCTCAGTGTCTCCTCACATCTCTTTGCTTTCAAAATTTATTTTTTTATTCTGAACAGCAATGCCAGAGTGAATGAGCTCTCCATGTACATGAGAACAGAAAAGCAACTTGTACTTGAAAGTATGAATTTCCATTATGTGTGACTTGCTTTTCTTGCCACGTTTGTTCAAGCTGAAAAGCCTATTTAAGGAGGGGGAAGAGGATACAGCCTGGTCAGTTGGGTCCCTCTAGGCTGCTTGATGATAGTATGTATAGAACTTGGGACAAGTGACAAAGAAATTCTGTGTTCATTTGAATGGACAGTATTGAGTAGGGTGATCGGGCCAGACCTGCCCTTTTATAAAGGAAGATCCTATTGATAGGTCAGTAGAGAATAAAGAGCAGAGTGAGCCTTGGGGCAGGCACACCCACTAGCAGCTTTTGCAGTAATCTAGGCATGAGATAACATGTGGGGAGGGTGGGGATCAGAAGAGGAGGGAACATGTGCTGTATGTGAGGAATGTTTCATCATGTCATTTACTCAGTTTTTGTTACTCAGTTGACTCTTCCAGTAGTTGAGGAACAATTGAAGATTAGGAGAGAGAATTCTAAGTCACATGAGTTACTCAGTTCTCATCTCCTTAAATGGCCTCTCCTCTCTGATTACATCGCCAGAGGTGGAGCACTGAATTCTTTCCAATGCCTTCCTTTATTTGAAGGCTGAGGTCAGAACTTTCCAGGTAACTTTCCAGTTTCCATTAGTACCTCTGCTTGGTTTAGATTTCATAGAATATTATACTTGCCCTGCCATGCCGTTTCCACCCCCCCACTTTTCATATTTCTTTCATGTGTTGTCTTACCCCATTCAGTTGTAAGCTCCTTGAGGGCAGGCACTGTCTTTATTTTTTTTCTTATTAGTATTCCTAGAGCTTAGCACACAATGCCTGGCACATTGTAGGCACTTAATAATTGTTTATTGAATTTGAATTATGAAGGTAAAATTGATAGGCCTTAGTGACTGATTGGATATGGGGGTGAAAGAGAATGAGGAATTGAGGAGGACACCTATCATATAAGCCTGGGTTACTGGGAAGATGGTGGTACCCTTAACATAGGGGAGTTTAGAAGAAGGAGTGTTTAAGGGAAAACATAATGAGTTCAGTTTGGACATGTTGAGTTTAAGATGTCTATGGGATATGTAGTTTGAAATGTCCAGTAGACAGTTGGAGATGGGAGACTGAGGGTCAGGACAGAGGTTAGTACTGCCTAAGTATATTTGAGAATAAGCAGCATGGAGATGGTAATTAAATCCATGAGATTTGATGAGAATACTATGTGAAATAGCATAAAAGGCCCAGGACAGAGACCTGTGCAACACCACTATTAGGAGATATGACCTAGATGAAGACACAGTCAAGGAGACAGAGAAGGAGATAGTAGAAGAACCAGGCAAGAGCAGGACAGTATAAAAGAGATGTGGTCAGCAGTGTCAGAGGCTGCAGAGAATTCAAGGAGAATGAACACTGAGAAAAGACGATTAGATTTTGCAGTTCAGAGATCATTAGTAACTTTGGAGAGAGCAATTTCAGTTGAATGATGAGGTTGGAAGCCAGATTATAGAGGGTATGAAAAAAGAGTGAGAGGAAGGAAATGAGTGGACCAGTTGTAAATGACATTCTCACAGAGTTTAGCCAAAAGAGGAAGGAGAAGGCTAATAACTTTTGGGGATAGATAGATCAAATGAGGATTTTTCGAGGATGAGGGAGACATAGGAATGTTTGTAGGCAGTAGGGAAGCAACCAGTAGACAAGGAGAGATGAAGATATATGATAGAGAGGTATTACAAAGGGGATATAACTTCTAGAGAAGACAAGATGGACTAGAGGCAAAGAGACATGTTAATACTAGATCTGAAAGTCATTTACACAGTAATGATAATCAGATCCATGGCAGTGATAGATAAAAGTACTGGGTTTGAGGTCAGGATGGCCTGAGTTTAAATCTGGCCTCAGACATCAGTGTGACCCTTGGAAAGCCATTTAACTTCTGTTTGCCTCAGTTTCCTCAACTGTAAAATGAGAATAATCAAGGTAACTACCTTGCAGGTTTATTGTGAAGATCAAATGAGATGATATTTGTAAAAGCAGTTAGCACAGTTCTGGCACATAGTAGGCACTATGTAAATGCTAATTCCCCTCCCCATACCCTCATAGGAGCTGATGAAACACCAAGTGAAATAGTATAGAGAAGAGGACACAGGACAGAACCTTAGGTGATGGGCACAACCTGGATGAAGATCCAGAAAAAGAAACTGACAAGGAAGAGTCAGACAGGTAGGAGGAGAACCAGGAAAGAGAAGTGTTACAAAAAACTAAAGAGAAGAAAGTATCACACAAAAACAGGGTGACTGGCAATGCCAAAGACTGCTCAGAGGTTAAGAAGGATGAAGACTGAGAAAGAGCCATTAGATTTGGCAATTGAGAAATTATCGGTTACTTTGGAGAAAGCAGTTTTGATTGAATGATCAGGTTGGAAGCCAGACTATAGAGAGTTAAGAAGAGAGTGAGAGGATAAGTGGCCACCTATTATAGAAGTTCTTCCCTCAAGTAGGTTAATCACAAAATGGAAGAGAGATACAAGATAATAGCTGTCAGGGATGGAGGGATCAAGTGAGGGTTTTTTGAGGATAATAGAAGAATGTTTGTAGGCAATAGAGAAGTACCAGTGGTCAAGGAACAATTGAAGTTTAGAAGAAAGAATTCTAGGTCATGTGAGCAACAAGACAGAGAACTAAATTTTTCTCTGACTCCTTCAACCTCTCAAATCTCTTCAGAACAGAAATTATTTACCAAGATCAAACAACTTCCACAGTCTCCAGGGTATAAGACATTCAAAAGGAGATTTAAAAACCAAAAGCAAAAATATAAAAGCCCAGAAACTGATACTCACTGATCCTGAACTCATTCAGTACACCTGCCCACCCACCATGCTACCAGCAGTGAGGCTGAACTAGAAGCCCCAAGAATACAATGTAGGCTTACATCAAAAATCACCCCTATACCAAATCTTCCCATCTTCTTCCCAGTGCTGTGGAGACCTCAGCTTTAGACTTCAGAAGTTTGCTTGGGATTCAAAACCTAGTTTAGCTACAACCCTTCAGGAGATTAACTTGCTGGGGGGTTACAATCCTATAGTACCAGTGCTGCAAAGATCTGAACTCATGGTAGGAAAAATAGCCTCTGACCTGCCAGACCACGCCAGAGAATTGAGTAATAGAGGCAGTGGGGCAGGTCACCAATACAAGACACTGTACATGTGGGGAGCTGTCCAGCACTCTGTCATGTCTGAGGGAAAGAATACAGCACCTTGCTAGGGTCAATTCTGATCATGGACAGAGACCTAGGCTGGTGAACTGTGAATTGTTTTTAGTGTAGAAAGAGTCTTAGACACTTGAGATCCAGCCCCTCAGGAAACCACAGTCAGGGGAGGGCTCAAGAAGTTAGTGATAAGGAAAAAAGGGAAACACTGAATGTATCAAATATTTCAGGAAGAAGAAAACTCAAAGACCTTGAATATAAATAGATAAATTGGAGCTGCCGCCACTGCCACTGCTATGAGTGGAGACCACAACCCGGCTAGCACCCTGACCCCTGTCCAGGACGTGCAGGGCGACGGGCTCTGGATGTCCCTGCACCACCGCTTTGCAGCGGACAGCAAGGCCAAGAAGCCTGAGTTAGTCTTCCTTGGGGACTCCCAGATGCAACTGCTGCACCAGTGCAAGCTCTGGAGGGAGCTCTTCTTGCCTCTTCATGCCCTCAACTTCGGGATAGGTGGGACAGCACTCAGCATGTCCTGTGGAGACTGGGGAGCAGGGAACTGGAGCACATCCACCCCAAGATTGTGGTGATCTAGGTGGCGACCAACAATCACAGGCACACAGGGGAGCAGGACACAACTGGAATTGAGACAATTGTGGGCCTGGTGAACCAGCAGCAGCCCCAGGCTTGAGTGGTTGTGCTGGCCCCAGCACCCCAAACCACTGACGGAGAAAAACCTCCGTGTCAATGAGCTGGTGCATGCAGCGTTGGCAGGCCAGCCACATGCACACTTCCTGAATGCTGACCCTGGCTTCGTGCACTCAGACGGCACCATCAGCCATCACGACATGTATGACTACCTGCACCTGACCCACCTGGGCTACACACCCGTATGTAGGGCTCTGCATGCTTTGTTGCCTTGCCTCCTGGCCGCAGGCCAGGGGCCACCACAGTCTGAGCCTGGCCCCTGAATTCCCTCCCCATTAAACACCCCCAGAAAAAAAAATAGATAAATCAAAAGGAAAAACATTAGCAACAGAAGTAGTTAATGGCATCCAGATCTAGTAAACGAGTTCAGGCATCTGTGAATAAATAACGTTAAAAAAAAAAGGTGGGGAGAATTATTCAACATTTGATGAGACCAAGGATCCTGTGGAATTTGAGAATGTTGAACCACAACCTGCTGTTACTCAGTGGTGTAAAAGAGAAATGAGAATTACAAGTGAAGAATTACTGCACAGTAAAATTAATAAGCAGAAATAGAAACACTGAAATGTCTAGTGGCAAGCCTCACCAAAGAAATGGCAACAGTAATGATAACAGTAATAATAATAGCTAACCTACATCGATTATGATGTTTCAAGCACTGTGATCCCCCAACAATCCTGGGAGATAGGTACTGTCATTATCCCCATCTTACAGCTGCAGAAACTGCAGCATACAGAGAGTAAGTGACTTGCCCAGGGTCACACAGAGAGTAAATGTCTGAGGCTGGATTTGAACTCAGGTTTTTTTGACTCCAGACTGGAGCCTAGAGAAAATCCAAATATATAGATGTGAAGGACAATCTCAAAGAAGATAAGTGAAAAAAATAACATTAAGAGAAAATATGATCACTATGTAAACAAAACTTACAGATTTTAAAGACAGGGTATATAGAGACAGACTAAGGATCATAGATCTCCCAGAAAAATAGAACAGAACAAAAAACCCTAACACTATAATGAATGAAATAATAGAAGAGAACTATCTAGAATTTTTGAACACAGAAAACTTCCAACTGAAAGAATTCACAGATTGCCTGTACCAAGAAATCTAAGGCTGAAAACTACCAGACACGTAGGGTTTAAATTTAACAGTTCAATTCAGAAACAGGTTCTGCAAACTATCAGGAGAAAGACTTTCAAATACAAAGGAAAAAAATATAGATTTGAATAATGCAAGACTATTCTATACCCATCAGAAAAACGAAGAGATAATGGAATAATGTGTTATGAAGAACAGTGGAACTTAGGGTGACTAGCTTAATCATATGGGACAAAAGATGAACATTCATTAACAAGAGTTTGAAATGTTTTTAGAAAGAAAACTAGAGTTGAAGAGATTATTTACTTCCCAAACACCCCAAACAACAAAAATGCAGGTAGAATGAATTATTGCAGCAGCAATAACAGAGTGAATACAGAAAGACTGGTAAGAGATTTCTTTCTAAATGTACATAAGGAAACAGGAGTGAAGGCAGAAATCTGGTAGAGGTAACAGTAAAGAGGCAGACAAAGGACATTGTAAACACAAAACTCAAAGCATTTTTATGGAGGAGGACAGAGATGAAAATGAATGAAATGATTTCTAGAAACCTATAGGAATGTCCAATTGTGTTCAACAAATGATTATTAAACATTTCGGAGACACTTTGCCTAGAGGTGAATGCTTCTTTTGTGGTACTACATTACAACATGGGGGGGCATATGAAAGGGGAATAGGGGAACAGGGGGGTAAAGAGGGGAATATATAATACAACAGGGTCTAACCAAGGCCTAGCCATGAGAGGAAGGTGATTTCTCTGACTTCAGAGAAGAGCTCAGAGGGGAGTGGATGAGGAGGAGAAGACAAAGATTGAAAAAGAGAGGGAAAGAAAGTAGACCTTACTTTGGAGGTCAGGAGAGAGTTCTACTGATGAATGCTTTTATGAATGAAGAGGGATAATTGATGAGGGAGATGGACTATATGCTAGATTGAGTCCTGGGAAATTTGGTGCTTGAAAATTCTACTTATCCTGGTAAAGACAGAATTAGAACCTCTCTGGGCAACTGACACCTGGAGGATTGGAAAATCATGGACACGGAGGCTTCCAGACGAAAAGAGATTAAAGAAAAGCCAAAGTGGCACCAGGAGAGCAGAGTAAAGGTCACACTCCAGTTAAACTCTTCCAGCATTCCTCTCTAAATAACTTTAAAATAACTTCTCAAATCAAATTTTGAAGTGTCAGAGCCAACAAAAGGTCTTGAGTGAGATATTTTTCCAGCCTAAGACAACTTAGGAAGTTGGCAGGAAAGGTCTATGATGCTTTGGGGGCAGGACCTAATGGAGGGCCTTGGTGACAGTCATGACAGCAGTAGCAGGGGCAGCAGCCTCAGGAGCTCTCAGCCCAGGAATGGTAAGGGGGTTGGAAAACTGGTCAATAAGAGATTACACTGAACCCTTTACTGGCAGTAGGTGTAGTTGGTGCTGAGTAGCAACTCTGTTTCCCCATAAGTAGTTCTGGGTCATAGTTCCCGCATAAAGAGGAACACTTGTGATCAGTCACAAGGGAGCAGGGACCCTGCTCAGTTCCACAGTGGAAAAGAGCAACTAGCTAGGGCTTGTGGCTTCAGGAGATCAGAGAACCTGGTCACGGTTCCAAAGCTTGCACTTGTGGCTGTAGGGAACCAGGGACATTTCCTGAGTAAAGACCAGAGCATAGACCAAGAGAGCAGAGACCATACCTTTCCCCAGATCATACCACCTTGGAAACTTTGACAACTTGTAGACCCCCAGAACTAGCTCTGAAAATAGCACAAAAAATACTGAAGCTTGGGACAATGCCTTTCCCTCACCCTCAGATAAGCAGAGAGCACCTTTTTAACATAAAGTTCAGAGTTAAGAAATGACTGGAAAAATGAACAAACAACAATAAAAACTTGACAATAAAAAACTACTCTGGTGATAAGGAAGACCAACGACCAAGACATGAACTCAAAAGAAGATAAGAGTGTGAAAACAGCTATAACCAAAGCCTCATTTAAAAATGTTAATTTTCTCAAGCCCAACAAGAATTCCTGGGAGAGTTAAAGAAAGCAGTAAGAGTGGTAGAGGGAAAATTGGTAAAAAGAAATGGGAATGATACAAGAAAATTATGAAGACAGTTAACGACTTCATCTTTTGAAAGAGGCACAAAACTACTGAAGAAAATAACATCTTAAAAAATAGAATTGGCCTAATGGTAAGACACACAAAAATTTACTGAAGAAAAGAACTCCTTACAAAGCAGAATTGGCCAAATGGAAAAAGACACACGATATCTCACTGAAGAGAATAATTCCTTAAAAATAAAATGAGGCAAGTAGAAGCTAATGACTCCATGAGATTGTGAGAAACAATAAAACAAAGTCAAAAGAATGAAAAAAAAATGCAAGAAATGTTAAATATCTCTTGGAAAAAAGCAGCTTACCTAGAAAATAGATATAAGAGAGTTAATTTGAGAATTATTGGACTACCTAAAAGAAATGATCAAAAAAAAAGAGCCTAGACATCATATTTCAAGAAAATGTCAAGGAAAAACGCCCTGACATCTTAGATCCAGAGGGTAAGAAGAAATTCAAAGAATCTACCAATCTCTTCCTCAAAGAGATTCCAAATTCCAGAGCTCCCAGGGCAAGGAGAAAATACCACAATCAGCCAGAAAGAAACCATTCAAACATTGTGAATCTACAGTCAGAATCACATAAGATTCAGCAGCTTCTACCTTAAAGGAGTGGAGGACTTTGAATAGGATATTCTGGAAGGGCAAAGGATTACTACTGAAAATAACCTTCTCAAGCAAAACTGAGTGTAATTCTAAAGGGGGAAAATGGGCATTTAATGAAATAGAGGACTTTCAGACATTCTTGATGAAAAGGCCAAAAATAAATAGAAAATTTAGCATTCAAGCACAAGACTGTAGAAAAACATAAAAACGTAAACAGGAAAGGGAACTCATACGGAATTTAATAAAGTCAAACTGTTTATATTCCTATATGAGAAGATGATACATATAATTCCTAAGAACTTTACCATGATTAGGGTAGTTAGAAGAATTATACATAGAAACAGAGGGCATGGGTGTGAGTTGAATGTGATTTCTAAAAAAAAATAAAAGGAGGGAGGAAGAAAGAGGAATGTACTGGAAGAAGGAGGAGGTAGAATGGGGAAATTTTTCTCATATAGAAGAGTCTTCCAAGGAAGAGCCTTTATAGTGGAGGGGGAAGTGCTGGGCAATACTTGAACCTCACTGTCATTGGAATTGATTCAAAAAGGGAAGAGTACATACAAACAGACAGACAGACACACAGACACATGATATACCCACACTCATTCCACACTCATTTGGGTATAAAACTCTTATCTTACCCAATTAGGAAATAAGAGGTGAAGGGGATAAGAGATATGTGGGTGGTGGTGGAAGATAAAAGGGAGGGCAGATTAAGAGAGGCGGTGGCCAGAAACAAAACAGTTTTGGGGGTGATAGGATAAAAGAGAGGTGGAAGGATAAACAGAAGGAAATAGTATGGAGGGAAATGCAGTTAATAGTCATGGCTCTGAATGTGAATGGGAGGAGCTCACACATAAAGCAGAAGTAGATAACAGACTGAATTAGAAATAAGAATCCAACAATATGTTGTTTAGAGACACACTTGAAACAGAAAAATAAAGAATTAAAGGGCTGGAGAAAAATCTATAATGCTTACTCTAAACAGGCAGGAATAGCAGTCATGATCTCAAATAAAGCAAAAGCAAAAATAAACCTAATAAGGGATAGTTAAGGAAACTACATTTTGGTGAAAGGTAACATAAATAATGAAGTAAAATGAAAAATTTTTACACCAAGTTTCTCTGGTAAAGGCCTCATTTCTCAACTGTATAGCGAATAGAGTCCAATTTTATCATTCCCCAGTTGATAAATTTCCAAAGGATATGAACAGGCAGTTTTCAGAAGAAGAAATCTAAACTATCTATAGTTATGTGAAAAAACGCACCAAACCACTATTGATTAGACTGAGAAATGCAAATTAAAACAACTGTGAAGTACTATCTCACACCTATCAGAAATAACAAATACTGGCAAGGTTGAGGAAAATAGGGAACCCTAAACTGTTGGTGGAGTAAAGAAGTAGTTCATCTATTCTGGAGAACAATTTGGAACTATACCCAAAGGGTCATAAAATCATGCATACCCTTTGACCCAACAGACACTACTAGGTCTGTATTCTGAAGAGATCCAAGAAAGAAAAGAACCTCCCTCCCTCCCTCCCTCCCTCTCTCCCTCTCCCCCTCCCCCCTTCTCTCCCTTCTTCCTCTCCCTCCGTCCCTCCCCTCTACCTCTCTTTCTTTGTGTGTACACACACACACACACACACACACACACACACACACACACACACACACACACACACACACACACAGAAACGGGAGATCATTATGCAGAGTAACAAAAATATTGTAATGATGATCAGCTAATAAAGAATTGGCTACTCTGATCAATACAATGATCTAAGACAGTTCCAAAGGACTTATGATGAAGAAATCTATTCATTTCTAGAGAGAGAACTGATTAATTTTGAGTGCAAATTGAAGTATAATTTTCTTGCTTTTTTCTGTAACATGGCTAATATGGAAGTATGTTTTACATGATTTTCACATATATAATTAATTGATATCATTTTGCTTGCCTTCTCAACGGGTGGGGGAAAGGTGGGAAGTAGGGAGAGAATTTGGAGCTCAAAATTTAAAAAGAGAAAGTGTTAAAAATGAATAAATAAACTTTTAAAAATAAAAAAGGCAAAGATCAATAAGAGAGGGTATAGATAAATAGTGGGGAAGAAGCCCTCCATGGGACAGTATCCTTACTGACATTTGCAATAATTGGCATTTTTCTGGGCGTGAAGCACAGTGGAAAAGGGAAATCCATAAGGTAATTTCTGTGAGGTTGGGATGGAAAGTGCCTAGAATGGATACCCTAGAAGCTTTAATTGTATAAAAAAAAAACAAACCAGAAACGAGAGGGACTAGATAATTATAGAGGTCATGAATGAGGGTTTAGAGTAGACAGAGAAAGTGAATAATGAAGAGAGGGAGAGAAATCCTCTTTGGGAAAGGGGTACAAAAAATGAATGTTAAAAACTAATGAACAAGGCTAGTTGAATAAAAGGAAAGAGAAGGAAGAATCTTCTTGAATAAGAGGAAAATAGAAGGGGAAGAAATCTATAACCAGATAAAAGCAAGAGAGAAAAAGGAACTAATAAACAAAACCCTTTTAGGGGAAAAGGTGGCAAACAAGAAAATGGGATCAAGAGGAAGGGGAAGAGAGCCAATAGAAACTGAGACAACTTTTTAGAAAGACTAACATAACTGAAGGAACTTAATACTAATTTACAGTAGAAGAGAGGGGGAAAAAATCTTAACTTGAAAAAAATGTTAGCTACAGATGGAGCAAAATTCTTAAAACTGTAAATGTGAATGGATTAAACAGCCCAATAAAATGGAAAAAATGGCATATTGGATTAGAAAACAAAATCCTACAATCTCTTGCTTACAGGAAACACATTTTAAAAACAAAGATGTACACAAAATAAAACTGAGAAAATGGGAAAAAATTTACTATACATCAAGTGAATCCAAAAAAAGGAGAAGTTGGCATCATGCTATCAGAGAAAGCAAAAACAAATTTCTTTTTTAAAGTTTAGCAGAGGAATTAAGCTGAAAATGTTGTGCCGAAAGAAGCGAGAAAGAGACCCCCAGAGTAATTTTGGAAGTGGATTTTATTTAGCGTGTGCTGCTTGAGACTACATTTTACCTTGCCCAAATTAAACAAGCCTGACCAAAGGGAGACCCCTGATATATATAGGGTCCCTTGACCCTTAATGGTCAGGGATTACGTAGTCAGAGGTTTACAGCAGGGATTGGCTAGTACACGTTTTGATTTTTGGGAGCACAGGGAAACCTTTGGGGGGTTGCAGCCAACTAGTCTATTATCATGAAAAAGAACAGGAAGAAGATAGCTGGCTACAGCAGAATGGGGGAAAGGGAAGGGATCAGGGGAGGCAAGGAAGGCCAAGTACAACAAAAGGAACCATAGACAATAAACCAATATTAATAATGAGTGATGCCTTAGCATCCAAATCCATAAAGGAAACAGAGGAGCTTCAAGAAGACGTAGACAGTAACACAGTAGTGGTGGGAGATTTCAGTATTTTCAGTCAGTTTTGGAAAAGTCTAACAGAAAGATAAAAGGGAAAATGTGGAACTGAAGAAATTGCTAGAGAGCCAGAGTAAAGACTTGTGTCATCTTCTAAATGGGACAGCAAAAGATCACACATATTCTCTATACCACATAGAACTTAAAAAGGAAAAAAACCTGATCATGTAGTAGGGCAGAGAGATTTTGCAAACAAGTGTAAAAAGGCAGAACTAATTTATGCATCCTTTACACACCAAAGTGCAATAAAAATAGGAATTGGTTCAGGGACCTCAAACAAAAAATACAGCCTCAAATGGAGACTTAACAATGAAGTCTTAATGAATGTGTCAAAGAACAAATCCTAGAAACAAGGAATAACTATGTAGAAGAAGATGATAATGATGATGAAACCAGTACACCAAAATTTCTGGGATGGATGCAACTAAAGAAATCTTCAGGGAAAATCATATCCTTATGATTTGTTGATGGTGTTCAGTCATGTCTGCCTTTTCATAACTCCATTTGGGGTTTTCTTGGCAAAGGTACTCAAGTCGTTTTTCATTTTCTTCTCCAGTTCATTTTTGCAGATGAGAAAAGAGGCAAAAAGGCTTAAGTGACTTGCCCAGCATCACCCAGCTACTAAGTGTAGTAGAATTTGAATTTGAATTCACTTCTTCCTTACTCTAGGCCTGGCACTCTATCCATGGCACCACCTAGTGGCGCCCAATTGCCCTAAACTAACAAATTAGAAAAACAGGATTAATGAACTGAATATTCATCTAACCATTAGAAGATCAACAGATAAATCCAAAATAAGCACAAGAGAAGAGATATTAAAAACTAGAGGGGAAATAAATTAGAGATAGAAAACCCATAGAAATGATGAATAAAACTGAAAGCTGTTTCTTAATAGAATTGATAAATTCTTAGCAAATCTGATTAAAAAGAAGAGAGCTGAAAATCATATTAATAAAATGGCAAATGAGCAAGGTAAAATAATAGCAAACACAGAAGAAATAAAGAGAATAATTGGAACATATTATATGTAGTTATATGCTGACAATAGTGAGACTACAAAAGAAATAGAAACATAACTTTAAAAATATACCCAAACATCAAGAAGACCTTATCAACTTCTTAAGTAACACAATCTCAGAAAAAGAAATACATTTAACTGTAAAGGAACTACTAAAGGGACAAAAACCTCCTGCTCTTGATGCATTGATGGGAGAATTCTAGCCCTCATGCCTTCTTTTCCCTTATGGAGCCACCACTCTAGTTCAGGTTCTCATTACCTCTCGCCACCTCATTGGTCTCACTTCCTCCAGTCTGTCTTCCACCCAGGTGCCCAAGTGGTTTTCCTAATCTTGAGTCTCCACTTAATCAATTACAAAGGCACATTTCTTAATTTTTATGTCAGATATAATTAGTGACCTCTGAGAGTTGCCCTATAATTCTGGCTATCCAGCCCAACTCACTTTATTTGGCAGATGATGAAACTTAGGCACAAGAAGATTGAATGATTTGCTTCCTTCCTTATAGGTATTAAAGCAGAGACACAAGATTGACTTAAAACCCAGCCCTCACTCCTTTATGCTGAGCCGTGCTGTCTCTTCCTTGGTCACACTGGAGGTCAGAGGCAAAACCAGGAAATCCTTCTGGTAGTGTCCTGATCACAGGGTTATGTTAGACGTGGGCATCTTATATGTTGAGGAGAGAAGATCTGTCTTGACAGGCCTTTTCTCATTATTGACATGTTTCATGGTGACCTGAATTGATTCCAGCTTCCCTTGGCTTTGTTTTTTTCTTTTGCCACTTGAGGAGCTGTTAGACTGTATGACCCCTAAAGGCTCTTCCAGCTCTGACCTCTGACACTGTGAATATTTTCTAGGCTATCCCAGGTAGTGTTGAATTCTTCAACAAACACAGTGACTCCAAAGTACTGACACATTGCACCTTTACAAGTGATCCAAGAAGGACAGCTCAAAAGGAATCCCAAGATTTAAAATTTCAGTTGTAAGAATGGTGGTGCTTTTGACAAAAATGAGGAAGTTGGGAAGGTGAGCTTATCAGAGGAAGGAGAATGATCTCTTCATGCTTGTCCCCTTCTTCCTTAGCACAATACTTTAGGTAAAGGCCAGAGGTAACATTTATATGTCACTTTACACGTATAATCTTATTTGATCTTCGCAACAACTCTGTGTGGTAGGTGTTATTTTCCTGTTTTATAAATGAAGAAATTTAGATGACAGTGAGTTGCCCAGGGTCACAGAGGTAGTAACTATAAGCACAGTTCTAACTGATCCCACATCCAACATTCTATCCACTACAACACCCAGAAGCCTTTAAATAAGTAGACTTTTAGTTTTAGCCATTGTAATAGAAATATAAATAAGTGAATACTTACAACAAGCTTATAATGTAATGTTACATAGATAAGATTGAAGTAATAACCTCCCTTCTATAGAATTTGTTAATGTGGCAGTGAAGGACTCCATGAGTGAGAATTTTTATGTGTTCAGTACCAGGTCTGAGTGAGACTGAGACACACACACACACACACACACACCCCATTGGTGGAGTGATTGATCAGTCAGATGAGTCATGTTATAAATCAGAATTGGTGGCTAGAGATGGAGAATATTGAGTAAAAGGGTCGCAAGTGGAAAATCTGTACCCAAATTGGAAGTATATTTGGTATGAAGGTTAAAAAGCAGAGTCAAAGGGGATCAACCAAGAAATGTAACTCGGGGTTTGATGCAAGGCTAACCACAAGGGCCTGGGTTGTACAAAATTTTTTCAATTTGCTGTGCATAATTTTTGAGGTAGTGGGTCTCTTTTATAGTTGGCTTAACCTCAAGCTTTTTAAATTAGCTACAGCTATACATTTTCCATCATTACCACCTGCATTTCTCTTCAAGGAAATGGCCTTCTGTAAATCATGGCAGACATTTCCTCCTGGGCTATGGTCTTACCCTTGCCCACTGAAACACAATCCCCATGGCTACCTGCTGCCAGACTTCCTTGACATTGTGCTCTGCCAGTCTACTTGGAACATTCCCCTGTTATCTCTCTGCCAGACTTCTGGATGTCCAGAATCCCTTTGCCTGGGATTCTTCTGCATCTTCCTGCTGTGACCGTACCAAATCGCCTAGTCTGTGTTCCCATGGATGTATCTAATAACTGGGACCTACACATTTCATGTCTGGGCTTTTATACTGGCAAACAATCCCTGGTTCTGAAAGAGATTCCTTGTGATACCAAACTCTTTGACATCATTCTAAGATAATAATGTTGTAGGAGCACAGTACTAGGAAGGTCCATTCTTCCCCAGACTGGGCTTGTTTTTCCCTTAAAAGGCAGGGAAATCTTCACTTGGAGTTCACTGGACTTCCTAGTTCAGGGAATTAGGCCTTGAGATGTTGATTCAGTTTCCAAGTTGTCTTGGGCATGAAAAATTCAGCCCATGAGGAAGGGATGCACCATTGCCGTGACAGGCATGAAGCTGCCATGTAGATCTACACATCTTTCTGCCAAGAGGAGTGGAGCTGTTGTGGGAGAGGAGTGAGGAAGGATCAGGAAAAGCTTCCTGGAGAAGGTGCCCTTTGAGCTAGGCTCAGAGGCAAACTAGGGATTCTAAGGGATTGAGAAAATGAAGGAGAGCGTTTTAGGCATGGAGAACCATCATTTCAGTGACAGGGTGATGGAGATAAAGTGTCTACATGGGAGGAGCAGCAGAAAGGCCAGTTTGACTGGATTGTAGAGTGCAAGGAAGGGAGGAGCTTATGATAAAGCTAGAAAGGTGGTTTGGAGTCGGTTGGTGAAGAATGAGGAGTTTGTGTTTAATCTCTGGTGCTAATTTCTTGCCTGCCTCTACTTCTTCATCTAGTCTCTTGCAAGTCTTCCTTGAAGCATTAATGTGCCCATGTGCCTGGACTGCCCACCTAGTTTGGCTTCTGGTACAAGCTCCCTGATGAGGATGCTGGCCTTTTCTCTGGCTACCCTCCATGCCCAGAACATCGTCATCTTCACCTCTGATTCCCCTATCTTCCTTCAAGCCTGGCTAAGATCAATTTCTTTAGTCGAAAAATGAAGTGGGAGATGATGACTTCTCAGATCCCTTGATGATGTGAAGGAAGAGTATAACCCAGCCTTCTTTGCCTGGCACTCTGCAGGATTAGGATTTTCATTTGAGGGCTTATCTTGATAAACTTTCATGAAGTCCCAGCTACTTCAGAAACAGACAAAAATGAATTAATCTCTCTACTCAACTATAATGCCACGCACCAGCAGATTCCCAAAAGAATGCTACTGTTAACAGCTTTTAGAGTTCAGATTACAAAATATAGTGAACACTCTGTTTATTCCATTACAAATCAAGACAAACATTCAAAACATTATAATATTCACAACATTACATCTTATCACAGAAAATGGCCATACAGTTTTCACTACAGTGGCCACAATAAGAACAAGGAACAATAGAATCAAACTTCCACTCATGGGGCAACTCAGTCATTAGTCATTCAATCAATTCACAATAGAATAATCAAACTTCCACTCATGGGGCAACCATTAACTTACTCAGTCACTAATCTAGATTCACAATTACTAAATATCATTAATCACAAATACAGTCATTTGAAAACCACAGAAACCCTCCACCCCTCGGTGT
>CM053580.1:582957317-582998920 GCA_028627135.1 Pseudochirops cupreus
GAGCTGACTTTAGTGGGAAGTATCTTTGTGTGCGTTTTGGAGTTCCAGGATTGGTTTAGAGTCCTATTTTATGGGTATTTTGGGGTGGCTATGTGAGAGCTGCGATGTGTTGCTGCTGCTATGCCGCCATCTTGGCTCCGCCCCACTGTGAACAACTTTTAAAGTTCTGATTACACAGCATAGTGAACACTCCATTTATTCCATAACAAATCAAGGCAAACTTTAGCAGAAAATCAAGATGCAGTATAATATTCACAACATTGCATCTTATCACAGAAAATCACAATACAGTGTTCATAACAGCTTAACATTAGAATGGCCACATAGTTTCCACTAAAGTGGCTGTGGTATTTAGAACAAAGAACATAAAGAATAATCATCTGGTTTCCCTAAGGGGGAAACCCTCCTTACTTAATCATTCAATCATTCTACAATATAAGTCAGTCTTCCACTCATGGGACCATCATAAGTTAACTTAATCGGTCACTTACCAGATTCACAATTACTAAGTATCATTAATCACTAAATACAGTCATTAGAAAATTACACAAACCCTTCACCCCTTGATGTCCAGTAAACTTCAATTTCATCATACGTTCAATATCCAAGGAGAGACCTTTTCTTCCTCTTGACCTAGGGTGGTCTCTCAGATTCCCTGGATCCCCTTCCATGGTCCCAGCTCCTACCTGAATCCACCAAACAGTCACCTGGGTTCAGAGGCAGACAGCTCCAAGGTCCTTATTCAGTCCTCTGGGCAGTTCCTGGTACACATTGAAGTTCACAGGGTCCAGCACATCTCAAAGCCTTCATAACTTCTGTTGTCGGTTACTCAAGGATCAACGAAGCCACAAATAAAGTCTTATCCTAGTCATGCTTCTTCAGTCCTCCAGCAGTTCATCTGGCCCTAGGGCCCAGAAGAAATCTCAGCCTTCCTGGCGATCTTCTCAGCCTTCCAAGAGGCCTCCTCGGCAGCAACTTCAGCCTTCACCAGATTCTGGTCTCATAGAAAACTCCAACTCATCTCAGTCCAGCAGCCCAGCTTCCAGATGCTGTGAAAATTCTGTTCCCTCCACCAGGAGCCACCAGGAGGAAAATTCTTGATTCTGTCTGTCTGTCCTCTGGAGCTCTTCTTAAATACACACACACACACATTGGCTTCCTGTCTCAGCCAACCCCTTCCTGTTATGTCAGCAACAGGAGACAGAGTTCACACCTTCTGTTTCTTTCACAGAAATACTTAGCCCTGGGGCTAAGTACCTGCTAAATTAATTATGTTACACCACTCATTGGTTATGGGGAGTGGGGGTGGGAAGGGGAAGTGAAGCGTCCTGCCTAGAAGAATGTATGTGCCTGCCACAGAAATATGGCTGAGGAGAAAAGGGTTTGCATTTGGACATGGTGCATTTAAGATGCTCAGGGAGCTTCACCTTGTTTCCATCAAGCATGTGGAAGATTCAGACCTGGAGATCAGGAGAGGACTGTGTCTACTGGGGATCAATCAAAAAGTGAAAGTGTGTAGTGGAGAGGCTCAGGACAGAGCCCTGGGCTCCTTCAATTCCTGGATGGTGATTCTGCAAAACAGAGGATGAAGGAATGGTTCAGCAGGTAGGAGAAGACCATGTCAGAGCAGGGTCCAGAGGATGCTGGGAGATCAGAGTGGACAGCAGGGCACAGTGCTTCACAGAGTTCCGGAAGGCCCAGCACACTGTATTATTCGTGCATATTTAACCAAGTTTATCTAGTTTCCTAATATATTGGATTGTTTTTTATAACATAGTAATATTTCCTTTGTTCCACACCATTGACGTTTGTTCACTTGTTATTTCTAGGTTTTTTGCTTTGCAGAAGGGTTGCTATGAATATTTTGAAAAATATGGAACCTTTCCCTCCGTCCTTGATCTCCTTGAGGTTTATATCTAGCAGTAGGATCCCCAGGATAATATCCAAAAGTTTCTATTGTTCAAACATCCTAGAAAAAGATGTGGCTTTTATCCAAAACCTTAAATCATTTAGCATGACGTATATCTGTTCCAGATGCTTTGAAAACACTCAGACTAAACTATTTAATTAATTTGTGTGTTACACCTTTTGGCACATTTTAATTAAAAAATATAAATTCCACCAGGTTCTTTGATGAGGTTCCTGCCATGAATGAATGAATAAATGAATGAACAAAAATGCATTTATTAAGCAATTCCTATGCACAAAACACTTTGCTAAGTGCTAGGGCTACAAATAAGATAGTGCTCTCAGGGTAGGGGGAAGGGAGGTAATCCCTATGGGAATCTTCAGTTATACATCAGAGGGAAAGATCCCCTGGTACTTAGGGTGCAGCAACAGCAAAGCAGATGGGCATGCCTCTTGGATAACGTCATTTCTACTGATAAAACCATATTAGTTTCTGTGCCAAATAATTTGATAGGACCAAGGATTTGGCAGAAGAAAAACAAAACCCCAGAACAACCTTCTGTCCTGGATCTTCAGTAGCTGTGGCTATAGCACCTGATGGAGCAGGTCTGGGCTCCCATCTTCCTAGGACAGTGGCCAAGGACACCAGGCTATAAGCATGGCTATTGGAAAGGCCCTTCAGTGTCCTTTCTCCATCAGAGTCGAAGTGGGGCAAGGTAGCAGTCATGATGGCCGTGATTTGACCTGCCTGGCACTTGTTGCCTCCTGCATCTTCCTCAAGGTGCCTGACTACTTCACCTAGACTGGCTTACCTACCTTGGGGGTGGCAAGTCAGCTGACAGTTGGTGGGGATGGCTTGTCTCTTCTCCACAGGGGTTGCTTCCCTTGATGATGGCTGTGGAGGCTGGGCTGGAATCAGAACTGGAAGGTGCTGCCCACTCCCAGATGTCCCTCATCTACCTTCTTCTTGCTGGTGGCAGTTGGCAAGCTGTTGTTGTTGGTGTTTGTGAGGAAGGTGGGCCGTTTCTCCACAGTGACTGCCCCCCCTTTACGATGCCTTCAGGGCCTGGGTTGGGAGCAGGTCTGGTTGTTTGGGGGTACCGCTACTCTGAAGGCTCTTGGGTTTAGAGTCTGAGGAGAGATGGTGGTTCAGGTGGTAGTTTGACCTGCCTGGAACCTTCCACCTCCTTCTGTTCCCTCAAGTGACCCTGGTACTTGAGTTGACTTGTCTGCCCTGTGAGTGGCAGTTGGTTGGCAGTTGGTAGGGATGACTAGCCCCTTCTCCATAGGAGTTGCTTCCCCAGATGATGGGTATGAGGGACTAGGCAGGAAGCATGGTCTGATGGTATGGGAGGTACTGGTGTTCCCAGTGATCTTGGGTTCAGGGGCTGGAGTCTGAGGGGGCATGGGAATCAAGATGGTGGTAGGAGGGCTAATCTGCTTGGCATGTGATGCTTTTTCAAGGTAACTGGCTGCTTTGTCTGGGCTGGCTTGCCAGCTTTAGAGGTGACAGTGACAGTTGGTGGGGATGACTGGCCCCTTTCTCCACAAAGGTTGTTTCCTTGGATAATGGTTGTGAGGGCTAGCCTGAAAATAGGGCTGGTGGTTTGGGGGGTGCTCCCACTTCCAGGACTTTCTCACCTACATGACTGCTGGTGGCATTGTTGGTGATGGTGAAGGAAATGGGCCCCTTCTCCACCATTACCTCTCCTGGGCTGAGAGCTGCATGCTCTAGTGTACTCAGCCTAAAACCTCTAGTGGGATTCTCAGTATTTCCTGAGTATCCATTTTGGGCAAATTGTGTACCAGGTAGGTTGGAGGGAGATAAAAAAAATAAATAAAGACGGGCTGTAATCAGCAGGCAGAGAATGATGACATACACACACATTCTGTTCGTGGATATGGTTCTCAGGCATAGGCATGCAGAAAGAACAGTGGACTGGGAGTTCGGAGCCCTGGGTACCAGGTCCTTGGGCAGTTCACTCTCTCTTGGCCTCATTTTCCTCCACAATCAGATGAAAGTGTGAGGCTACGTGCCCCCAGTGATTCAGTAAAGGAAGCTGAATAGGACCAGATTTCTCTGCTCTTTGGGTCAAAGAGAGCAGGAAGGAGCAAAGATTGGGGGCAGCACCTGCCCATGACTGTGAGAAGTGGGCCTGCTCTTAAGGTCCATGCAGCAAACCACAGAAGCGAGTTAGGCTCTGAGCCAGACTTAGGGGTGAAATAAAACTGGCTCACATGTTCAGCGCGTTCAGTTCAGCAAACATTTTTTTCTGTTTTAACAAAATTTTATTTATGCCTTTTTTATATCACTCATTTTTTTTTAGCATATCCTTCCCACCACCATCCAGAAAAACCTTCCTTTGTTAGAAGGCTTAAAAAGGAATAAAATGCAGTTGGTCCTTAGCAGCATATACTGTATTCTGCTCTTGTCGTTCCCCACCTCTTCAGTGAAGGGAGGGAACTGCCTTTTCTCAGCTTCTCCATCCTTGGTCCTTAGAATTAGACAGGACCGTTTTATTGGTCTTTCTCTTTCATACAGTCATTACCTATATTGTCTTTCTGGGCTGTTTACATCAGTTTATGTTAGTTTTCCCCACGTTTCTCTCAGTTCTTCATATTTGTAATTTCTTATAGCATAATATTCTATCATATTCATGTTGTTTTCATTTGTTTAATTATTTCCCATTCCCAGACCATCCATAAACATTATTAAGAGCCATCTGTGTGCCAGGCAATATGTTAAACATTGGTCACACAAGGAAAGGCAAAAGCCTGCCTTTGCCCTCAAGGAATTCCCAGTTTAATGGGGGAGACAGCATATAAAACGAAGCTGAAAAGAGGCAGGGAAGGTCCAGATGAAGTCCTGTGACCAAGGGAAAAGTATGAAGTGGCTGCCCTGGAGCCCTTCTAAACAAGGGATTTGGGAGGCACTGTCCCAGACCACAGGGGCACAGATCCAAGCCGAAAAAGACGCTGGAGGCCATGGAGGCCATGCTTGCTTTACAAAGGAGTGAACTGAAATGCAGAGGGAAAGATATTTGCCCAAGGTATCAGGAAGTGACAGAAGCACCATTTGAACCCAACTCCTTTGGGTCCCGTCCAGTGCTCTTTCCGCTGTGCTGCTTTGCCTCATGAAGCATCTGTTTTTGTTTCCAATTCCGTGGTACCACAAAAGTACTGTTAAAATTATTTTTGTATATTTGAAAACTTTATTTTTGTCTTTGACTTACTTCCTCGGGTGTGGAGATCTTTGAGTCAAAATGTTTAAGGACCCTCCCAATACTGACTATTTCAATTCTCTAGTTACCTTTACCAGTTTGCTAACTATGAGTAAGTATACAAGTATATGCCTTAGAGTTGTTCTTATTTGAATTTCACTTTTTATTCATGTTTTGGAGCACTCTGTCATATCATATCATTAATCATTTATAATTCTTCTTTTGAGAACTGTCAGTTCATATCTTTTAACCACTTGTTAATCTTAGAATGGCTCTTGGCTTCACGTATTATGTATCAGAGCCTTAGCAGAGATTTTCGATGCACAGTTTTTCCTCAGTTGGCACTTTCACTTCTTGTCCTAGCCATATGGAATTTGTGTATAGGCTTTGCTGTTAGGTATTTCATCTCTCGTGATCTCCTTTCTACCTTGTCTGGTTAAGAATTCTCCCCTGGCAATAGTTGTGGAAAATGCTTCTCTCTTCACCTCCCCTTTTTATGGTGTGATCTTTTATATTGAAATAGCATCCCTTCGGAATTTATGATGATGCATGATACAGTATACTGACCTAATTTCTTTCCATCGAACTGTTTTCCAGTTTTCCCAGCAATTTTTGTTACATAGGAAGCTCTTCTCCAAGTAGTATTCAACAATTAAGTTATTGAGTTAAGCAGTTTCTGATATTTGCTTAGAAAATGAAACCCAGAGAAAACACTTGGCCAGGATCACACAGGTGGCAAGGATAGGATTTGAACCCAGATCTGCCCACTGATAGTTGGATGCAGGTCAGGGAGTACTTCATGTAGAAGGGGCCAGGCCATATTGTGATACTAGTTCACACATGTTAGATGCTATATTGTTTTAAGAGCTTTTGTCACATGTTGTTATCTTCATGTTACCGACAGGGAAACTAATGCCCAGGAATATCTGTACCATGCTTACTATAGCATGTCAAGAAAGGGGGAAAACCCCACAGGAAAACAGGCAGGCTGTTCCGTACCCAGCATTCTTTTTCCCACCTCGGTGCTTTTGTACAGGTGTTCCCCCATTTTTGGAAAGCCCCCTTATCTGCTTCCCCCTCATAGCTTCCTCCAGAAGGTAGCTCTATTGTTGTGTCCTCGGTAAGGCCTCCCCGATCTTCCTTACTAGCTCTCCTGGAGATTTCTTTGCATTTACTTTCTCATGAACATATCTATCCCCCAGGGCTAGTGCAATGCTTGGCACATGGTAGGTACTTTAGAAATATGTGTTGCAAATTCTGCATGCTTCCCAAAATTTGCAAAGGTTTTATAAAAACATCCATTTAAGGGTAACCATGTGAATACATCCTTTCTGATAAATAAATGTATTTTTGCCAGTGTCTCTTGTCCAGAAACTTTTCATTCAGGGCTTCACAGAAAGACCAATATTGATATGAAGAGCTGTGGCCTGGCACTCCAAAGATCTGGGTTCTAGGCATGGCTTTGCCACTAGTGTGCTGTGTGACTTGGAGAAAGGCTCTGGCCTCCTCAGGACTCACTCTTCAGAATGACTGAGCCAAACTATGGAACCTCCATGGTCCATTTCATGTTAGAAATTCTCTGACCCTTAGATCTTGGGAAATGACTTTGCATGAGGTTCCCTTCTTTGTTGAACAGTTTTCCCAGGAGCTGGAGCTCTTCTCTTTGCCTTTTGCCCTGCACAGCATCAGGGACACCACACAGGTGGTTGCAGGTGGCTGCCCACAGGTATGGGGGCTGTGATTTGAGCATCATCATTCTTTTCGTATTTTGGGCAGGAAGCTCCTAATCCCCAGCCTCACTCCACTCTAGGAGTAGGAAAGGGCCATTCACATCTTGCCTTTTTTATCGATCAAAGCCAGAAGTAGTTTGGGGAAGGGGGAATCTTGCCAATCACCTGGGCTTCCCCCTTAAAATTCATTGTTTCTCTGAACAGCAGCAACGGGTTCCCCTCTCTCTCTCCCTCACTTCCTTCCCTCCCTCCCACATGCTCTAGGAATGTTCTCAGCATGGATGTTTTTATTTCTGAGTCTTTAAAGGATACCCAGTGTCCCTTATCCATTGCTTGAGGTATATCCTGCTTTGTTGCTATCTCCTGTCAAATATTTGTGTGTGTGTGTGTGTGTGTGTGTGTGTGTGTGTGTGACTATACATAGATATATATATATAAGATAATGTATGTATGTGCACTTTTCCCTCCCCCCAGAGAAATGCAAATCCTTTGGAGAATTTCTGGGAAAATCCTCCCTAGAACAGCCCTGGTTATTTCCTCCTGCTGCGTGGTGAGGAAATCCCTCTGTATGGCACTGATGGAGTTAAGGCTTGACTTAGGCATTGAAGTGTGCACGGGTGCATGCTGGTAATCAGGTCTCCGGCTGGATGCTGCGCCTGTCTCTACATGTGGCAAGGATTAGTAACGTGCAATGTGGAAGTGTCTGTGTGCCGATGCAGTTTCCCAGAGCTGCCTGCTGACTAGGACCTAAGGCCAGGAGCAATGTAGAGCTAAGCCCAGCGAGCCATCCGGCTGTGGGGATGAAGGGTAGGGGCTGCTGGGAGACGGGATCCGTTCGCTCCTTCTGCAACTCGAGCTGCCTGAATAAATTTAAGAAGGGTTAGTGGCCTTGCCCAGTTTTCTTACAGAGAGGGCCTGTGCTCATCTCTAAGCCCATGTTATCCTGCTGCAGGTTTTATCATTGCATGATCATTTGGGCCTCTCAGCAGATGGCCGTGTGGGGAGAGCATGAGTTTCCAGATTGCTGATGGGTTGTGGTCATCCTAGCAAGTGCTTTAAAAAACTGGCCTGAAATGCAGTGCATTTTCAAGAGTGAGCTGTAGCTAGAAGGGCATTTGCATTTAATCTCACTCAGAAAGAAAGACATCAGAACAGTATGAAAAGATGAGGCAGAAATTTTCCTACTTGTTCCCAGAACCATTCTTCTGTGATTCTTGCTGGCTTTTGTATAGCGTCAAGTCAGGTCAGGAGAGTTACTGGAAATAACTCCCCAGCTTTAGGTGTCAGTCAGGTCAGACCACAGGAGAGTTTAATTGTTGTGTTTGTGTGTTCATGTGCGCACATGTGCACACATGCATACACATGTACATTTGTGAAAGCCTCGTACGTTCACCTTGTATCATGTATTTGTTGATAATGATGTGAAAGAAGAGAACAGACCTAGGAATCAAGAGGTTAGAATTTGAACCCAAGCAATGCCAGCACCCCTGAGAGTGACCTTGGTTAAGTAGCTTCCATTCTCCATGTCTCTGTTTCCTTACATATTGAATGGCGTGGGGGGAAGGGTGATGGAGAGATCCAAGGATCCAGTTAAGTTGGCATCACAAGGGCCCTTAGAGGTCATGGAGGCAACACCCTTACCCCATCTTTGAAGAAGCTGGGGCCCAGGGTAGAGCCACATTGGGGGATGGAGAGTGTTGTGTGTCTTGTGGCGGAGGAAGGCCCTGGATTCAGTGCCCAGCTGTGTGACCTGGGCAAGTGGGAGGTCAGGCTCAATGGGCTTTGAAGTCCCATTTCAGCCCTTCCATTTGTGATCTTCTGAGGTTAAATGACTAGCCCAAGGTCATATAGTGAGGAAGCATCAAACCAGGGCCTCGTGCTGCAGAGCTCCTTCTTTTCCTGCTACAGGCTGCTAGCATATACTGGGAACAAAGAGCTAGACAAGAAAATAGGAAGAGTTGAGTTCAAATTCCACCTCAGACACTTTGCTCAGCGTTGTGACCGTGGTCCAATTACCTCATGTCTCTAGGCCTCAGTTTCATCATCTGTACCATGGGAGTCATAAGAGCACCTGTCTCCCAGGGTTGTTGTGAGGATGAAATGAGATAGACAAAGTGCTTTGCAAACCATAAATAACCCTATGAATGCCAGGAATCCCCCTCATCATCATGTCTTTAACATCTCTTGTAGCTCCAGTGTTCCGTGGTCTAAGGTTTCTCCCAACAGTAATATTCCAGGTCACTTTCTGCTCTCTGACTTAACCCTTAGCCCTTCTAACTTTATTAAGGATTGATTTTTCTCAGGGCAAAATTGTTCCTGTTTTTGTTGATGCATTTTAGCATGTTTGGAAGAGAATGCAAAGATTTCACCTCGTGAGCCCCCCAGCTGCTGAGCCAGCCAGCTTCCTGTCATCTGCCCCAGCAGAATGACAGGACCTGTTGTTGAATAACAGAGATGGCTCCTCCTTGGTAGGCCTGAGCTCTTAGAAGTTGTCTCCTTTCTCTCTTCCTCAGGAATCCTGGGTCAAATCTACCCTCTGTTCAGTGTCTTCCCTCCAGAGGTAAAGATTGCAGCCCATCCAAGCCTTCTCCTCCTGGGTGTTTCTTGTCTGTGTTTCACTCAAAGTCAGTGTACTTTTTGCATCCCCTGGGTCCTAGTGCCATGCACTCCAGCTCTTAGTATGTGGGTGACTCATTTCCTTTTGAGGTCAAACATTTCCTTAGTGATGTTCCTGATGCCCTTTTTTGCTTGAAGACTCTCCCTGACAACACAATGCAGCCTTCTTATGTTCCTTCTGTATATCTCCTTGCCTTTTGTATCATCGCCCTTACACTTGGTTCCTTAAAGACTCTGATATTCAAGATTTCTAACTATATAGCATCAGTGAGTTTTCGTGCTGGGGAGCAGCTTGAGATGATGAAAAGCACTAAGCAGCTTCCCAAATCCAACCCACTCCTCAGTCTTCCTCCAGCTCAGTTCTAGGTCCAGCTTTGGCTTCTTTGCAGTGCTTCCCCAGCTCTGCGTCCCAGGTGGTTACTGAGCATGCTGACCATCTCACAGCATATCACGGTGTGGCCTTGACATGCTCCTGGTTGAGATGCTGGACTGTAAAGGCCTCTGAGGCCATGGACGCTTTTTTGCCTTTCTTTGTACTCCCTGTGCTTGGCACACAGAGAACACTTAGTAAATGCTTGTGGGCTGACTGCCTGGCATAACATCAGGTGCCAACAGGTGCTGGTGGGAACGCCCTTCCATGGCCCATTCTCTGTGCTGTGTTCGTTCCCCAGTAGAAAGCTAGCTTATCTCACTGTTGTATTTTGTGGGTGGCACTGGATAGTGATTAGAGGATTGGACCCAGAAAAACCTCAGATCATATTGTACCTCAGATACCTATTAGCTGAGGCTGGATACGTTCTGAGCATCTGTTTCCTCATCTTTAAAGTGGGGAGAATTAGAACACCTCCCTCATAGGCTTGTTGTAACAATCAAATGAGACAATGAATGTAAAAGCAGTTTGAAAACTTTAAAGGACTGTGAAATGTCAGTAATGATTATTTTTCATTCTCATTTTCATATTTGTTAGAGTTCAAGTAGAACTCTAGCTCAGGTCAAGTTCTAGAACCATTTACTGTCTTGCCCTCCTGTTCTTTTATGTTAAATAGTCATCAGACTATTGCACAGGTGTATGCAAGAACAGATGTTGAGGTTTCTGCTGGCTCGCAGAAAGTAGCCCCTAGGAAGTTGTGGTGTGGGAGCAGGGATGGCCCTCGAGCACTTCTTACTGCTCTCCTATAGCTTTCACTTCTTCTGCCAGGGCTCTAGATCGGGAGAGGATTTCATGCCATGTGATTTGTAGGTGATGAGTGTTCATTCTGGCAGTATGTGTTTGAAATGTGTGAACTCAGTTTTGTGTTCAGGCAGTTATTGTTTGGCTATCATTATCTCCTCATTCTAATCTTTTTCAATGAATTGTGACTTGTCCTGAGACAGGTAGCCATCTTGCAATTTTTTCTCTTATATTTCATGTCATCCTGACTGTTACTACAAATTGTAGTTCAATGAAAGTATCAAATGTTTACTCATCCTCATTACAAGTCTGGTAGCATAAATGCCTGGAGGGCTGTTCCCCCAGGATCACGATCTCTGCTCGGTCTCTACGTTTTGAAAGCTTCCATTCTATGTGGCTTGAAGATGGAGGGTTGGTCTGGTGAACATCTCTTAAAAGGGTTGTTCTTAAGCTTTTCTGAGTCAGTATTTTGTATGGGCTGTTAGTTGTGTGAGCCCCGTTCTGGCACAGTCTCTTAAGGGAGGTAGCCAGGCTTATTTTGAGATTTCTGTTTGTGGCATCAAAATTTGTGGTCTGTCAGTCAAGCTTGTGCTGTATAATTCTAGTCATCAGGTTACTATATTGCTAAGTATTCAGCAATGGCTAATTTTTATAATCTCAGTGACATGTGGCGCCGTTCCTGCCATTTCCTTGCATACTCTCCATTGGTTAGTTGTTCCAGGTTCCTTATGGATAACTCTTCTATCATCATCATCACTCCTTCCTTTTTTACTGCTTATTTCTCACCATATTTGGAGGATTTTGTGGGTTTTTAAAAAAATGTATTTATTTACTTTTAGTTTACAACGTTCAGTTCCACAATCCCTTGAGTTCCAAATTTTCTCCCCCCGCCATGGCAGCATGCAATCAAACATAGATTCTACAAATACCTTCACATTAAACATTAGTCAGGTTGTAAAGAAGGATTATAACCAGTGGAGTGAGCAATGAGAAAGAAGGGACAAAACAAAACACAAAAGAGTGAGAGGAAGTAGTTTGCTTCGGTTGCATTTAGACTCTAGTTCTTTTCTC
The DNA here is from genome assembly GCA_028627135.1 of Pseudochirops cupreus. Lineage (NCBI taxonomy): Eukaryota > Metazoa > Chordata > Mammalia > Diprotodontia > Pseudocheiridae > Pseudochirops > Pseudochirops cupreus. Next base: position 582,969,035 of record CM053580.1, read on the forward strand.
TTGATGTTCTTTTCCCTTTTCCATCATGAGTCTTTTGGAGTTGTCCTATAACCTTGTATTGCTTGGAGGAGCCCAGTCTATCAAAGTCAGTCGTCACACATATGTTGTGTCTGTAATTGTGTACAAAGTCCTCCTGGTTCTGCACTTCTCACCCAACATCAGTTTGTATAAGTCTGTCCAGGTGATTATGAAGTCTGTCTGCTCCTCATCTCTTATGTCACAGTAGTATTCCATTACATTCATGTACCACAACTCATTCAGTCATTCCCCAATTGATGGGCATCCCCTTGATTTCCAATTCTTTGCCACCACAAAAAGAGCTGCTATAAATATTTTTGTACATACGGGTCCTCCTCTCACTTGTATGATCTCTTTGGGATACAGCACTAGAAGTGGTATTGCTGGGTCAAAGGGTATGCACATTTTTATAGCCCTTTGGGCATAGTTCCAGATTGCTGTCTAGAATGGTTGGATCAGCTCACAACTCCACCAACAATGCATCAGTGTTCCAATTTTTCTATATCCTCTCCAGCATTTATCATTTTTCTGTTTTGTCATGTTAGCCAATCTGACTGGTCTCACCATATTTTTGATTGATTTCCTCTGCATGTCACCCAGGGAATGACCTTTGATTTTGACTCTTAGATCTTAGCCATTTCATTGGCTTCATCTGGAGGTGAGCCACTTTGGATCATATTGGAAAAGCTCAGTAATGTCTGTCTGTGCACTCACAGCTGCCTCCTCCAGCCTGCTCTGGGCCTTTTGTCATACAGCCCGCTCTCCCTCAATGCTGCAGCCTCAGGCCTTGTCCCTGCAGTCACTTCCAGACCCTGTTTGCCCTTTGCCTCCTTCACACAGTGACCTTTTCTCTTTGGAAGTCCACACACCCTGTCCAAATAATGATAGCTACAGTTACTAACCCCTCAACATTCTCCCTTCTCCCCCAAGGAGCCCCTCGTGTGCCTCACCATCCTCATCTTCTTACCCTTGCAGCCCTTATACCAAGGGATGGTCCTTCAGACCACCTCACTTCCCTTGTCTCCATAAGCCTCCTGAGCTCCTCCTCCTGAGATCCACCTTGACCACAAGTGGGGATGGACTAGATCTCACCTTTCACCGCAAGTATCCTACTTCCTTCTAATTAGAAATTCCATGTTTCTCCTTGTGACCATGGCTTCCTCTACCATCATCCCACTTATACCTGTTCTCCTCCTTCCCTCTCTTCCCTTTCAAACATTGCCCAGGTCTTAGCCATCTCAGCTCTACACCACCCTTGACTCTTGAGCTCCTTCCTCCTTGTCCTGTTCCCACTCTTTTCTCCTAGATTTCAGTCTTAGTCCTCCCACCCTCTGCTTCCTTCGGATGTGCCCAAGGCTCCTCTGTCCTTAACATTCGCTAGATCCCACCATCCCCTCAAGCTAATGTTTGACATCCCTCCTCCCTCTCTCAGCCAAACTCCTTGAAAAGTTTGTCTGTAAATTCAGAGAGTCGTGATGGAAATGCCATCCATATCCAGAGAAAGAACTAGGGAATATGAACGCAGATGGAAGCAGACTGCTTTCTGGTTTGGGACTTTTTCTTTCTTGTGGTTTTTCCCTTTGGTTCTGATTCTTCTTTCACAACATGACTAATGTGGAAGTGTATTTAATATGATTGTACATGTATAGCCTGTATCAGACTGCGCAGCATCTTGGGGAATGGGGAGGAGAGGAAGGAAGAGAGAAAAAAATTTGAAACTCAAAATCTTCTAAGAGTGTTGAAAACTTGGGAAAAACAAAATACTTAAGCTCTTTCCTCTTCTTTGCTCACCCTTTAGCCCCTTACCTTCTGGCTTCAGATGTCATCTCTCCAGTGAAACTGCTGGAAGTTTGAGTCACGTGTGACAGTGTTTTCTCAGGGCTTGCCTTTCTAGTGCTCTCATGTGGCACTGTGTCTGTGCTCTTGCTCAGGATCCTCTCTGCTCTGGGTTCTCATGGCACTGCTCCTTTTAGCCTCCTTTCTGTCTGACCCCATTTTCAGAAGTGACTCTGTGGCTTAGATGATGGAGTCAGGAAGACCCGAGTTCTCTGGCCTCAGACACGTCCTAGCTGTGCAGCCCTGGGCAAGTCACTTTCCCTCTATTTCCTCAGCTGTAAAATGAGAATAATGATCACGTGTGCTTATAAATGCTTGTGTCTTTCGTTCCTTTGTTTCTCCTTTACTGGCTCATCATCCATATTACACACACACCCACCCACCCACCCAAGCTCTGGCATTTCCGCTCAGTAACCTGGCTCATCATCCATATTACACACACACACACACACACACACACACACACACACACACACACACACCACCCTCATCTGCTCACATGGGTTTAACTGTTGTCTCCATGCTGGCGACTGAACACATGTAGGGCTTCAGCATGGAGCTCATTGTCTTTCCTCCTTCTGTGAGACATTCTCAGGTTCCTAGTCTCCGTCCAGTCAGGTGCCAAACCTCTCTCATCTCACCCCTTCTCTCTCCTCACATTGCTACCACTTCTGTTCAGGGCCTTAGCATCGAATGGATCATCACAGCAGTCTCTTAATTAATTAGTCTCTTCAGGACTGTGGTCCATTCTACTCCTGCCAAAGACATTTCCCTCAGCTGAAGATTTGACCATGTCACTTTCCTACTCAATCAACTCCAGTGGCTTCCAGTTCTAGAATGAAAATTCCTCTGTTTAGCTTTTCAAATCCTGTACCACCTGGCCCCAGTCTCCCTTCCCAGCCGCAATGGACATGCCTCTCTTGCCCTCTTTACAGTACAACCAAAACTAGTCTTCTCTCTGTTTCTCATTTACAAAATACCATCTTCCTTCTCTGTACTCTTGTGCTGGCTGTCATACTGCATTGCTGAAATGCATTTGAAGACTGCACACGCAGTCTCTCTCTTCCTTTAAGGTCAGCTGCAATACTATGTTCTAAAAGACGCCGTTCCCAATCACCCTCCCCCCCAATTTTAGTACCTTCCCTACTGTACTGTTTTGTACTGAGCTACTTTGTATGTATTTATATGTTTTATATTTCTGTATAATATTCAATTATATATAAATTAGCACATATGGAATTTATATATAAAATATAAATAGATTTAAATGCACATTTAAGTCACTGGTTCTCAACCTTCCTAATGCCGTGACCTTTTAATACTCGTATGTGGGCATATCTGCATGTGGGTGGACCCGCCTGGAGACAGATGGAGGAGCGGTGTCTCGGTTCCTAAGACGACTCCTGTGACCCCTGTGAAAGGGTCATTCGACCCCCAAAGGGGTCATGACCCACAGGTTGAGAACTGCTGATTTAAGTCATTAAAGCTTAAAATACACAAAGATGTTTGGGATGCCCTGTATAATATTTTTAAGTATGTATTTATTAACTTTATGCTGTATATATTTTTATATGCACTTCTTGTCCTCACTTCCTGCATTAAAATGTAAGTGTTACAAGGTAGGGATTATTTCATTCTTTGTACTTATATCCCCAGAAACTACATAGTGCCTGGCACACAGAGACATTTCATTGCATTGATTACTCAGTAATGTCTGTTTATTCCAAAAGTAGTTCTGCAAGTTTTTTATTTTTTATCATGTCTTTTAAGGAGGTCATTCTGTGTTTTGTTTGTGTGTTTTTAAATCATCATAGGGGTTTTTAAAGGATTCCTTCCAAATCTGTTACATTACAGGTCTGGAAGTTTACAGTAAGACTGGTACTACAGAGGTATTATTTGTTTTAAATCTCTTCTTCCAATTGAACTTTGATTTCAGGATGCCAATAAATCTCAATGTATTCAGCCACAGTTTTTTTCTTGATAGTATTTTCAAGTATCACTTTCTTCCATTGGTTCAGTTTGACCTTCTGATTCAAGCTCAGAGTTTTAAGACTATTTCAGCTTGATAGATATTAATAATTTTGCACTTGCCTCGTCCAAATGACATTTTTTATTTAATAGGAGTAAGATTCCACAAGGTGAAACAACTTTTTAATACGATTTTTGGTGGAGCCATGTGTCTTCATATCATTCACGTAGTTAATGCGATATTTTGGTTCATATCTCTTTTTAATTGGAAGCCATTCTTGGTTATATTTAGAAGACATGATACTAAGACCTAAGGCTAAGCAGAACCCAGAGCAGGCTTAAGCTAGTTCCCAGGAAAATGCCATTTATGTCAGTTACTTTTGACTTTGCTGTTGGTGGCACTTTTTAGATAGCGAACGGTTTTCCATGTTGGCGTCAGATGCCCTTATTGGTCTCACTGTGTTTGTGGGAGTGCGCCGAGGCAGCTCGCTCAGGAATCGTTAAAGGGACTTGTGGTGTGCCCTTTTTGTTCCTCAGCTCCTCTTAGAAATGTTGGCAGATTTTATTTCAGTATCCCGAACTATTGGTGCTTCAGATAACATACATGAACTCACAACTGGCCTCTGTTTACAGGGGCTGCCCCCTCGTTTTTGGAGGGACTTTCATCTCTCGGTAGTACGTTTGTGATCCTTTGTGTTATGAAAGACAAGATTAGGACTTTGTCACTTAGGAAGGTAGCAAAATGCTTTTCTAAGTAGTTTATGTGCCCCAGTGAGGCATTTGCACCAGTAATTACGGATCTCATCTGTCTGCACCACTTTCCAGTTTTATAGAGAAGCTAGACTTCGTATCTCCTTTGCTGGAACTGTTTGTTGTGTTTTTTTGTTATGTTAAAATTACATGAACTTTACGTTTCACATTTGATTCAATTTGTATTTCCATTGTATGGTTCTTCTTGTAATGATATATGATTCATTCTGCTCCGGAACAGGGGCCGTGGCTCAGTGGGGAACAGCCACAATGGCTGTATCATCAGTCAGAAGGTAGGAAGGGTTATAGCTCATCCTACCTGTGATGGATAATCATGGGGCTTGTTTCCCACAAACGTAACCCAACCCTCACCCATTATTGCCTGATATTTCCCATTCTGCCCTTTCCTGGCCACTGTGCCAGCTCCCTACCTCCCGTCTTCAGTGGTCTAGGTCATTATAACTAATCTTATAGCAGGTACCCACAGGAGTAGGAGCTCATGGGAAAATCTCCCATCACCAGTCAGTCAGTAGATATTTATTAAACACCTAATATGTGCTAAGTGCTGAGATCACAAAAGCAGACAAAAGACAGTCCCTGCCCTCAGGGAGCTCACCATCTAATGTGGGAGACGGGAAGCAAACCAGTCAAATAGGTACAAGTAAGCAGCATAGAAAATAGCTGGGAAATAACAGAAGGAAGGCACTGGGGTTAAGAGGGGTTAGCAAAGGCTTCCTGCAGAAAATGGAGTTTGAGAAGCCAGGAGGGCCAAGAGGCAGAAGGGAGGAAGGTCATTCTGGGCAGGGGGGGAATCAGAGAGTCTGGAGGTCAGGCAGTGCAGAGGGGAGCCAAGATGGGAAGAGAGGGGAGCATAGCTAGTGAGTGGGGATGGTTTGGGAAAGAACTCAGAGGTCACTGGGAGGACAAAAACAGGGTGTGGAGCTGCAAGGCGCAAGAGAGGGAGAAGGACAGCAGATTTTGATCTTATAAGGGAATCTCTGAGCACATGGCTTTGGAAGTGGAGTGTTAGTGGGTGGCCAGATGAAGGGTATAACCATCTCCGGATGTGGCTGACATGGGATGGAGGAGGAGGAGGAGGTTATGAGAGAGAAAGGAGTATCAATGTGGATGGTGAAGGTCCCCCGCAGGACAGGGCTGTCTGCCTCTCTGCCATGCCTGGCCCTACCTCCAGACCCCCTTGTAGTTAGGGCAGTCACTCCTCACAGTGCTCAGAGACTGCTGTGAACAGGTCCTGAAATGAACTTGTACTCACTCCTAGATTTTGTGGAAAAATATCTTTGTTCATGATGGTGATAGCAGACATCGGAGTTGTTAAGAGTACTTTTGTCAGCTTGGTGTGAGTGGCCTGCAAGTTGGATTGGTGCCATCACGCTCAAAGAAGTCTTCTGAGAATCACAGTACAGGTACGTCCGGCTCCTTCCCAAAGTCGCTGGAGGCGTCGGCATCAGTCTTGTTGTTGTCATTTACTTTGTCACTGGGCACAACGTCTGGTCCGTTTCAGTAGCTGCTCCATTTCTTTTCAGTCTCGTCCTGGTCCAGGAGATGAGGCTTCTGGGGTTGTCCTGCTCTCACTGGCAGGACGCTGCCAAGTCACTCGGTGCTAAGGCTACATAGGGTGGCATTCCACCTGTGGGAGACTGTTGTCCTGCCACGTGATGCATACTCTTGTTTGACCGGCCATCGTGCTTGGCACCATCTGCGCTGAAGGGTTTCCAACAGACGGAGTATTGGTATTTCTCATTCTCCTCTTCAACAGCAGGCCTTTATTAAGCACTTCTTACGTATGGGGCACTAGGTTAGGCACGGGGCGTAGGAGAGAAGATGAAAGGCCCTGCTCTGAGATAGCCTGGATTCAACTGTAAATACATACAATGCAATAGAAAGGGATCAGTGGGGGGGAAGGAGGGCAGAAGGAGACCTGAGGAACAGCCAGTAGGAAGGCACAGAGGCAGAAGGTGAAATGTCATGTGTGAGGAACAAGAAGACATTTTGGCCGTCCTGAACTGTCCAGAAGCCCAATAGAGAGGCTTACATTTGATCCTAAAGACAATAAGGACCCTTGGAATTTGAATCAAGGAGTACTGTAGTCAGACCTGGGTGGCTGGGAGAAGTGGGGAGCCTGGAGGAGGCAAGGAGTGTTGACACTGGGGTGGTGGCCTTGTGTGTAGACAGTACGTAGACAGATGTGAGAGAAATAATGAGAGCAGAATTGGTGAGACAGGTCAACTCCTTCAGTGTGCACAGTGAAGTGGGGGGTATCTTGAGCATGTAGAGGGAAGTGGGCTAGGGGAGGAGGGGGTTCAGTGATGAACGTGTGGGAGACACCTGCAGGACATCCTGTTGGAGAGTGGGGCTGAATCTACTTGTGGAGCACCCTCAGGGGTGATAGTTAGACCCATGGGAATTGATGAGGCTATCTGGTGAGAGAGAAGAGGGCCTAAGACAGAGCACAGGGAGCACCTCCTGTTCTGCCAACCTGTGCCACTCTGTTGATTTCTTCCAAGTCACAGGAGCAATCTCAGTCATGTGGATTGGGATGCTTACCCAACTGGTGAGATTCCCAGACCTCAATTCATCCCAGAGCAGTGAAGAGAAGTTAACCTTTTAGATGGCTAAATTCTTCTTGGGATCACAATGTCATCAGATTTCCCTTTAAAAACTTTTCCCATTGTCTAACTTAAATACTCTACACAAACACAGTGATACAGTGTGATTGAAAGAACCTTGGACTGGGAGCTCTGGGGCCTGGGTTCTATCATTGACTTAGCCACTAATAAACTTTGTCAAGTTGGACAAGTTAGAGGTTCTCTCTGGACCTCAGTTCTCTTAGCTGTAAGAGAGCTCATCATTTTCAGTGGGTACCCAGGGCCCTTCACCTGATTTGTTGATTTGGAATAAATAGAAGAATCCAAGATTAGAGTTTGTCAGTCTTAGTCCCAGTTACAGTAGAAGGACTAGATGCCCAGACATTGTCATAGTACCGTAGAATCCAAAAAGCTGGAAGGAACTCCCTGGGAACACCTGGTGCATGCAGCATAGGGCCCTCATAACAGCCATTGCCCTCTGCCTGCCTGGAATTGGCATGTTTGTGCATCCCCTTCAGTTGCCTTTTCTTCTCTTAAGGACCATATAATAATAACTTCTCTCAAGCATACAGTAAGATCCTTTTACATGCAAGGTGACTTGCCACTTGCCTCTAGATCTGTACCAAGACATTTCCCCCGCTGGTACAATTTTCCCATCTGTCACGTGAAGTGGTTATGCCGTACAGAGTTACAGCTCTGTAACAGGTTTTCCGACCTGTGGGTTCTTTCATTACCACTGCAGGAAATACATTTGTATTATGCTAAGACCCCTCAGACTTGGCATTTTGCCTAAGTAACTGTCACCCTCTGCTCAGATGCAGTTACCAGACTGTAAGGGTAGGGACTGAGTGTTATTGTTCCTCATACACAGACTAAATGCCCTTATCCAAGAAGGGATTGAACACTCTGACCACCCTGGAGGTCTCATCCAGCTTAAAGTCAATGATTTATCTTGGGGGCTTCTTCAGAACCTAGCACAAAGGCTTGCCTGTAGTAGGTGCTTAAGAAATGCTTTATGAATGAATTGGATGAGTAGCTTTTGTTGTCCGGTCATGTCCAACTCCTCATGACCCTATTTGGAATTTTCTTGGCAGAGGTATAGGAATGGTTCGCTATGTCCTTCTCTAGCTCATTTTATAGATGAGGAAATTGAGGCAAACAAGGTGAAGTGACTTAGTCAGGAGCACACAGCTAGGAAGTGTCTGAGGCTGGATTTAAACCATGAAGATAAGTCTTCCTGACTCCAAGCTCCACCGTGTCGCCCAACTGGACCAATTCCCAACTCCGCTAACTGTGCACTAAAGAACCGCTTGCCCACAGCTCCTCCAGCATTTGGCATTTCCCTTTTTTGTCAACTTAGCACATCTCATGGGTGTGAAGTAGTGCCTCCGAGTTGTTTTAATTTGCATTTCTCTGATTATTCATGATTTAGAGTTGTTTTTATATCAGCCTTAGTGCCTTGAAACCAGATTCTCCCTCATAGCTTGACAACCTATGTGTACATATTTAATATACATATACATATACACAAACATATATATAATACCTTGATACCTCTATGCGTGTATATAATATACATGGCTATAGATAGAGTGTATGAATAGGTATCTACCTAGACTTATGTCTGTTCTCCAGCACATGTAGAAAGGAACTGAAGTTTAACTGCTGTACATCCCCAAGGACCAAGCCTTTGAGTAGGCTGAACATTCATCCAGAACATTGGTGATTTGATGCTTGCACTTCCCACACCACAAGTTCCATGTAAGGAAACTGTTATTTCAGTGGGTGTGTGATCTCATCAGTGTGGGTTCTTCTCCCATGGTGAAGATTGCAGCCCATTCATGCTTTCCTGTCTGATGAAACAGCCCTTTATTATAAGGGTTCCACCCAGCATTCTGTGGGCCTTCCTCAAAATCTGGAGACATTGCACAGTTCCCAGTGGAACACATGGAGAATTTATCCTTTTACCTCTTGCTCTTAATTCATCCCTGGCCTCCCTCATTTTCCAGCCACATGTCCCTGTGATAATCTCTTTTATATCATTCCCCTGTGTAGTTCTTCCTTGGTAATATTCTGCAGCCTACTCTCCTCTCTGCCCACCGTTCTCTATTAGCCTCTGTATTGCCTCCAGCTTTCTCGTATGGAAGGTGCATTAGAAATGTCAAGTATTTTTATCTCATAGGACCTTTGGTAAAACCACAGAGCTTAGACTGGTTCTATTTATTGTCACAGTGTGTCCATCGCCTTCTCCCAGTAATCTTTAGAGTGAGCTTTCTGGTTCAAAAAGGCAGGCAGTATTCCATGTCTGAAGGACTTGGGAAGTCCCAAAGTTGGAATAGACCTCAGGGATGCCTGAGAGAGGCAGCAGATCTGGGCAGGAGCTCTAGGCTTGTAACTTAAAGAAAATCTTTTAACTTCTTTAGACCATGGTTGTTTCATCTTTAAAATGGGAATAATAACACTTAGACTACACAGGTTTAAATGGGGGATGCACTTTGGAGCACTCTAAATTTGAGCTAAAATATAATTTTTTTAATAAAACTGAATTTCTCCAAGGGGCCGAATTTTCCTTAAGCGGCATGTCTGTCTTGGTACACCCAGACCTTCCTGACTAAAATGATCTCTACTCAGTAAATTCCGGTGACTCTCTGTCACCTCGAGGGTCAAATATAAAATCCTCTGGAGTTGAAAGGCCTTCATAGCCTGTCCCCATCCTACTACCTTTCCAGTCTTCTTACACATTACTGCACTTCTCCCTCATTCGTCACTCAGTCAACACTTCTGAAAGGCCTTCTTTATCCTAAATGCCAGCGGAGTGCTGGGGATACAGATAGAGGTTAGAGTCCCAAACTTTGGGCAAAGAGCCCACACAGTCTAATAAGGGAGAATAAAGGCAAACGGCAAGGTGCAAACAGGCCAGAGATGGGATGGAAAAAAAATGCAAGTAATACTAAGCCCCCCAGGCTGAGTGTCAGTGCACACGTCATCATGCATCCCTGTTGGGTCATTTTATGGTTCGTGGTGGAATGGAGGCTTCTTCATTAAATAATATCCTCCTTGAAGGGACACAGAAATACTTGGTGCCGTGCCGGACTGTCAGCCATGGCAGCCCTTTGGCCCAGCACAGGCATGGGCACGGGAAGATAAAGGCTGTTTTGGTTATTCAGGCCACTGCCAGCCTAACTAACCCCCTCTGGCTTCAAGTGATCAGATTCCCTTTGTTTGAACACACAATCTGATGGGCCTAACCAGCCTTGAGTGCCTTTGAGTGACTGGAATTACATTCACTTTTAGCCCAGTTTCCTACAGGAAGCCATCTACGTGCTCATTCCTTCTCAGGGTCACCGATGTGCATCAAAGGAATTCAGCAGACTTTTATTGAGTACCTTAAAACCGGAATAATATTTCCCATTTATATTCATTTCACTGCCCATTCATTTAATGCCTGCCACAAGTCTCTCCCTTTTCCAATCAATATGCTAGTCTGTCCATTAGTAAGCATTTATTTATAATAAATGTATTTATATACTGATTGCCATGCCCTGTCAGACATTGTCATGCAAAGAAAGTAAAAAATGGTACCTGCCCTCAAGGAGCTTACATTTTAACAGGGGTAACAACATGTAAATAAATGGGTGTATACAATATGGCATAGATGGCAGGTAACCTTTACAGGAAAGGCTCTAACATCTGAGGAGAGCCAGCAGAAGTACATCAGAGACTGGGTGTGGAGGGTAAGGAAGGGTGAGAACACTCCAAAGATCAGCTTGGGAAGAGCCTTAAATGCCAAGTCAGAAGGAGCCTTTCAGTTTGTGGAGCAGGGGAGAAGACACGGTCAGCTCTCTGGGCTGCTCCACAGTGACCTTCCTCCGGCCTGATTAACTCCCCTGGCCCTCTCTTATCTTCAGGATCAAATTCAAGCAACTCTCTTGGGCATGTGGGAGTCCTTTACAGCCTGGCTCCATCCTTTCTTTCTGGCTTTATTAAGCATCACTCCCTTCATGTTCTCAGTAGTTAAACCAACTTGCATCCCCAGTGCTTAGCACAGTGCCTGGCACATAATCCATTTTTGCAATTTTATACCAAATGCCTCTTATGGAAGTTCATCGCCCCACTTGCACCTCTTAGAATTCTGAGCATCCTTCAAGGCTAAGCTCAAGTATACTCTCCTTCAGCCCTTTCCTAGCTGCTAATGTCTCATCCAAAAAAGATGCCTTAGACTGATTTATTCTCTATTTTCCATGTACATTCCTGTCTCTGTGTTGTCTTCATCCATTTCCTAATAACAAGGCTGTCTAAGAGTAGGACAGGCTGCCTTATGAAGTAATGAGCTCCCTTTCACTGAGATTATTCAAGAAAAAGTTGTATCATAGGATTGAGAACTCATTTACTCAAACCTCCTCAGTTTTATAAAGCAAATTAGATTTGATGTCAGGAAAAAATGTTTCAAGAATTAAAGGTGTCTAGAAGTGAAATAAACTTCTTCAGGAGATACAGCCTTTAATCTGTAGGGTCACAGATTTAGAGCTAGAGGGGCACCTCCAAAGCCTTCCTTTCCCTTGGAGATCTTCAGATAAAGACTGGCCCTCTACCCTTCAGATGTGCTCAGTAGTAGGGATTCCTTTTGTGTATTGGCTGGACTAGAAAGCTGCTGAGGTTGCTTCTGAGGCTCACGTTCAATGGGCTTTGAATTGAATGAGGAAACTGAGGCTGAGAGCTAAGTGCCCTGCCAAGGCCACCAAGGTTTGAGAAGCCAGGTCCTCTGCAGCAAAGCCCTGTCTTCTTTCAACTATAGGAAGCTCCTTCTGGCTCAGCTCTTTCTTCTCTCTTGGAGAGAGGACCTTAATGTGCCTTTCTTCTTCATTCTAGAGGCCCTCTGATGTGAAGATTCTTCATTTCTCTGGTTCTGAGGTTCTAGGAGCTTCTGATCCACAGCCTTCGATTTTTATAATAATAATCACAGGTAGCATTTACATAGCACTTTAGGTTTGCTAAGTGCTTCACAGAAGTATAACTTTTGGTCCTCACAACCACCTTGAGAGGTAGGTGCCATTTTGTAATCCCCATTTAATGAGTGAGGAAACAGGCAGAAGTAAAGTGATTTGCCCAGGGTCACATAGCTAGGCATTTCTGAGACAGTATTGGAACTCAGATCCTCCTGACTCCAAGTCCAGCATTCTACCCACCGTGCTTTCTACTAGTAACTGGCTCTTCTCATACCAAGGTTAAAGTTATTCTTTTTTTAAAAAAACCAAACCCCCAAAGCAGCATTTCCTTGGCCTGAAGGCTTTTGCAATGGCTCGCTTTTCCATTCCGTCTCTTTGCCTTCTCTTTTGATTATAACTTTGAACAGCAGTAGCATGTGGAAAATTCTTAAAAGTATAATTAGCCATGTTATCAACTGGTATCTGAGAGCACAAATGTCTTAAATATCTTCAGACATGGAAAATGTAACAGGGAGCTGCCAGAGACCTCAGCGTCACCAGTGGCATCTGATGACTGTCCGCGATACCCTGCCTGTCCTGTGCTCACTGGATGCTGGCCTCCAGATGCTCTCCACCTCCAGGTCCTCCAAGCTGATGTGATACCATTGAACCAGTGAGGAATGAGAGGGATTCCCCTATTGACTTAGCTTTCCTATAGGAATCATGCTAAATGACTATACTGCTCTGGTTCACATGGTCTCCTTGAGGAGAGGAGAGGGCTTTTTCATTTCAGAGCTGTTTGATGAATAATATCTAGTCATTCTTGATAAGAAATGCAATTTAAAATGATTCAGTCTTTCTTTATCTCTCAAAGATTTAGAGAAACTAGATAAGTGCCTAGGGGACTGCTTGTCTGCAGTTTGGCTGTTTGGCTCCCATGAAACCTTGTGTGTGGGTGGGTGGAAGTGTGGGAGCATTGGTCAGGATCAGCCCCTCCCCCAGGCCTGCCGCCACTCGGCAGCGTTTCTGCCTTCTCACTCTGCAGTGCTTCATTCCCTGAGGACCAAACGCAGCTCCCTGTACCTGGCCTGGCTCCAGCCCGCCTTGCTCAGGCAGTTCCTGGCCTTTTGGCTGCTTCCTTTCAGGAGCTACACAAGGAGCGGACTGAGAGTGCTTACCTCACCTCACGCATCGTTGTCATGTCTCTTACCATATAAATGCGCAGATTGTATTTACTATGTGTTTAAAAGAGGTTAGAGAGTCCCTGTGACTCAGGATTGAGCCCTGTGACTCTGCTGTCAGCCTTCAGTGTCACTGGAAATGTTCAGACAGAAGCGGGATGGCCACTTGTCAATAGGACCAGGCTTCCCAGCCATCCATCAGTCCGCAGTTGGCTGTCACAGATAGAAAGTCACCTGGGGTTGGCGGGAAGGAGGATTCAGTGTCAGGTCAGAATACATGCTCTCAGGCTCCTGCAGCGGGCCTGACTCTCCTCTCTTCTCTGGGCCTCGGTTTTCCATCATTGAAATGAGACTGGCCAAATGATCTCTATGGCTCTTCCAACACTTAAGTCCTGTGATTCTTTGGATAGGTGAACTTTCAAAAATATCCAACTGCTTTTCCTTTTCCTACATCCCACTGAATCCTGCCCTGGTGCCCTCCTTCTTGGCATTTCTGGCTCCTGAGCTGAACGCTTTGGTGAAAACTGTTATTATCTTTGAGGAGCAGTCTTATAAAGGGAATTTCTGCTGGGGGGCAGAGGTTAGAGGGGATGAACCCCCAACGGCTTCTTCCCTTCCAATATTCTCTTACCCTGCAGAGACCCCTGGGTTACCTAGCCCAGCCCCTTCCATGGGGCTGAGATTTCATTTGTGTGTTCTACCCTCCATTAGAGGCCAGTACCCCACCTCATCCCAGGCCGATTTTGCCTTTGTGTTCCCCTATATCTTCTCTAAAGAACTCATCCTGTGCAATGATTACATCCATGGTGATTTCTTCCTCCATGACTGGCTGTTCTCTTTTACTCTTCAGATCCCCCTGACTCCAAGTCCAGCATTGTATGCACTTACCGTCTACTAGTAACTGGTTTTTTGTCATATGAAGACATCTTTACTCCACCTTTTGTGTGCAGATTACTCTTTGGTAACATGATGAGGCAGCTGGTGGCACAGTGAATAGCCCAGCCTCAGACCCTTAGCAGCTGCATGACCCTGGGAAAATTGCTTTGCCTCTGTTTGCCTCAGTTTCTTCATCTGTAAAGTGGGGATAATAATAGCACCAGCCTCCTAACATTGCTGTAAGGCTCAGATGAGATGGTATTTGTAAAGCTCTTTTCAGACCATGAAGCTCTGTAGAAACGTTACTGCTGACAATGCATGCAAATGCACGCCTTGCATCGTTTCCCATTGCTCTTTGGGTCACCTACCATTCTGATATTTTTTTAGATTGGGATGTTCCATGATTTGCAGACATAGAACATCACTGGAAGAACATCCGTGTTTGACTTTTTTTAAATAGGATTTTGTGATAGCAAGCACCTGAGGCCATTGAAAGAAAGCACTGTATAGTTCCCCAAAGGTGAGGGACTCCAGTCTCTTCCCTCTGCACAGTTCTGGGCCTAGCTCCTTGTCTCTCCATTGTTGCACTGACTGCTTGCTGAAGTACTCATTGCAATCTAAACAATGTACAGTATTCACTATGTTTTTCCATTGCTTATGGTCAGCCTGATTTCCTTTAGATAAACATGAATATAATTGAGTCGACCTTAGAATTCCTGGGGCTCAGGGATGTCAGTACGATTCCATCTGTAAACAAGAACATTTGTACCATCTCACCATTGATGGAATTTCTTTGTAGTGCTCTTTGCTCCCCCTCAGTCACTCTGCATTTATTTTCTCTTTACCTTTCTGTATATAGTCTGTCGCCTTCCATTCCCGCAGCTCCTTGAGGGCAGAGACTGTTTGCCTTTCCGTCTTTGTATCCTCAGGGCCTGGCATGGTAGTCAGCACTTAATAAACGGTTGTTGAATAAACGGACGTGATGCCTTCTGCTTGCACTCTGCTCAGAAGATTCACCGCCAGAGCCCCCCCTCGAGTAAGCAAGAGACAAGAACTGGACAGGAATCTCCCCTAAGGAAAATTCAGGCCAGAAAGACTGTGACCCCTCACCTGTGCCAGGTCCTAAGGATCTCTTCTCTTCTCTCTTTTTTCCCAAGAGTATTTGTGTGAAGTCTCTGAGGTTCCCATGTTCAGCTCAGTTCAGCAAATACTTATTAAGCACCTACTATGAGCTGAGCTCTGTTGTGGGTTCTAATAAAAGTTATGTTAAGTCTTGTTCTGATGGGGTCTGTAGCCGCAGAGGGGAAAGAATACCGGGACTCTGCAAAGCAGCTACATTAGGATCCTGAGCCAGGGTCCTGGCTGAGAGTGAGGAGCTTTGGGGGCTGCTTGGTCCACAGCAGAGACTCAGAGAGATGAGGCACCTCTCCCCCCGGCCCAGCTAACCAAACATCCTGTAGCCCACACCCTCTGGCATTGACACCAGCATTTTCCTGCTATACTCCACTGTATGTTGGACATGAAAACACCAAGAGATCACACGTGCTTCACACAGCGCCTGGCGCCTAGCAGGTCCTCTATAAATGCTCGTTCTTTTCCTTTCTGAGACTAGTTGGAAATGACTGTGGGCTGAAATTGGACTTATTATTCACAGGCTAGTAAAGCTTGTTCCTCCTTGGAGACAGTTTCTTCTCTTGAATATCAGCTGTTCCTGGTAGGTGCATCTAGGTCAGATTCATATGACTAGAAACCACAATAATTGCTTTTTAGCAGCTTGCTTCAAAGTAGACAGTTTAGGGAGAAGTCTCTATCCTTTGCTTGAATTGGTTGGAATTGTATTTGACTTATACATTTGGCCACAGTTCTGCAGTGGTGTATGTGAATCTCAGGAGACAGTGCCGACTGAGCATTCTCTGCGGTTGGTCCTTCCTCAGGTCCCATGCAGCTGATTACGCAACATCCCTGGTGCCTTTCCCCCAGCTGTTTGCCGCTTGCTTCTTGTACTAGAATGTAGTATGCTGGGTCTGAGAGTAAACTTTGGGGAAGGTATTAAAAAGGACCCTGAATTTAAGCATCACCTTTTTTTGAGTTGCAAGGAAAGGGAGACTTGATACTTGGCTAGAACCAGTGCTGTATCCTCCGCTAGACAGACACTGATCAAAGACTTAAATGGAAAATGGAAGCATCTGATCCTGTCTTTCTGGTTACTGTGTTAATGGAAAGGGGCTGGGGCCAGATCATAACTCACTTGGCAGATGCCGCCATCGCCCTTACCTCCATCTTCACCCCCTGCAGGAGCCAACCCTCAGGGAGGCTTGCAAGAACGTTGGAACTTCCCCAAGCAGTCAGGATTGCCGGAGGCAGCTTTTTTTTAGTCTTTGCCAAATGCCATACCTGGAATGTGGCCTGTTTTCAGACATTTCAGGCCGTGAGTTTCTTTCCCTAGAGGTGATCTCAGTGGCTAAGAGCCATTCATCACTGAGGGGGATGTGTAGTAATTGCCCAGTAATCACCAGCTGTGGTGCGGGATCACTGCAGTCACTCACAGACCCTTCTGCACGTAGGGCATTCGAACGCTGATCATGGGCACAGCCGGCACAGCTGGGGCGCCTTCAGTTTCTCGGTGCTCCTTTCACTTAGGCTGATTCTTATCACTGGTTAGGGCTGTGAGCCGTTTGTATTTTCCTGCTACAACCCCTCGCTCCCCTCTTTTCCCCTCCTGTGGCTTTCCTAGGCTCAAATTGTGTACTCCCAAACTTGTGTTAAGAAGTAGTTTCTAAACTCTTATATTCATTCAACAGGCTCTGGGTGCCTACTGTAGGCTTAAGTCTCACTGGAGGTTGGGCCTAGGTTCTCAAATACATTGTGAGTGGATCATAAACTCTGGAAGCTCCCACCACACAGCTGTCTGTGTGTCCATCATTTAAGAACCAGGCTTGCTTACCGGGGAGAGCTCAGCTTGTGGGCCAGTAAAGGAGCATTGACTGTGGCCCGAGGTGTGGAGGGACCATTGTCTGTGTTGGTGGAAGGAGTACTGCCACCAAGAATATGATGGATCCTTGATGTGGGCGCGTGTGATCAACACTGTGCTTAGGGCCTGGAAGAGGGATGGAACAGAGGAGGGCGTAGCCCGTGACCTAGAACTGAGAGCCTGCTGGCAGAGAAGAGAAAGGGGCATGATAGAAGGTAAAAGTAGACTATGGTAGGAATAGAGGAATACAAGCTCTTAAGAGTGTAAAGAAGGGATGGGCTTCCCTTCCGTGAGCTTCCTTCGACCTACCTTCCGGCCTCGTCTCAGGGCTGATGGCAGCAACGCTGGAACAGGCAGTGGAGACCCAAGAAATGCCTGGTAATGAGGATTGATTTCAGAGTTTCCAGGTTCCTAGCTTTGCTCAGATGTTGAAAAAGAACTTTCCAGTTGAACGTTCTTCAATAACAATGAATCCTCCTCCTGGATATTCAGCATCAGAGGATTACAATGTGTTGAATTTAGTTTCTAAGATTACAGAGATCACAGAAGCACTGTCTTCCAAAATAGTCCTGCCTGATCGAAATACTGCCAATCGTCCAAAGAAGATTCCCAAGGAATTCATCATGAAGTACAAACATGTCAGCCCTCCATCAGTTTGCACAAAAACAGCGTGTGCAACTTCACCTCAAGGAAACTGTTACAACAGACGATGTTATGGGTCCTTATTTTGCCTTTTGTGCTGTGGTGGATGGTGTTCAATATAAAACTGGCCTGGGACAGAATAAAAAGCAGTCTCGATTCAATGCAACCAAGCTGGCCCTTGATGAGCTTTTGCAGTTGGAGGATGCTGAACCGAGGAATGTAGAAACCTCAGCTCTCTAGGCTTGGCCATTTTGGCCTCCAGTCCCTCAAGAAACCTAGACAGAGCTCCCAGAACAACTATGTTTTCTCTTTCCTGAATGATTCCCCATGATGACCCATATTAACCTGATTTTCCAAAATGATAACGTCGTGAGTTATGAAAAACAACGGTGGAGAGCCAGAAATTACAGAAAAACAACCAGAAAACTTTGGCTGTAAGATGCACCAAAAACCGTGGGAAAAAAGTTTTAGGTACCTACAAGCTGTTGTCCCACCAAAGGCTTGTTGCAATAAATGAAGATACACTTGTTTTACTGTTTTTTCATGTGTATTGTAGATGTTTTATCATTAATAAACTGCAAATACTAAAAAGAAAAAAGCTTTAAAAAAAAGAGTGTAAAGAAGGAAGGATGGTATTTGACTGAAAGAGTGATCGATCAGCAAAGGTCTCAAACATGCAGGTGGGCCTTGAAGAACAGTGAAAGGCTTCAAACATATGAGGTTTTTGCCTCTAACAAGTTGATGCCATGGTGGTTAGAGTATTGGACCTGAGTTCAAATATAGCTTCCGTCACTTCACCTCTGTCCTTCCAGGCTTGTTGTAAGGATTGAATGAGATGTTTGTAAAGTGCTTAGTAATGTATCTAGCACTTAGTAGGTACTTAATAAATGTTTGTTCCCTACCCCTTTTGATTTCAGAGGATTTTTCTCAGTCCCTGAGAAATACTCATTGTAGCTTCTGCCTAGCAAGGCCCAGTGAATGACCCTTCCTCTCTCAGTAATATTGTTGTGTTTGTCCTTTGTTTTTGAAGAAGACCTTGACATCAGGAAAATGATGACATGACTTGCAGTTGACTAATTTGAGTGAGGGAGGGCTGTGCAAGGTCACCAGCCTCACCTTCTCCTCCAGAGTATCTGGGTACAGTGGCTTGATATTCATCAGGATGGCTGGAGATGACTCAGGATGCAATGGGAGACCCTGGCCCTTGTAAGCTAAGGCCTTTTCAGGTTCTCACTTTGAGCGAGGCAACACCCATTCAGTGAATAGACCTCTTTAAGAAATGAGTCAAAGCATGGCCCCTTTAATTAGAAAAAAGGAAAAAAACCAAACTGGGAGGGGAAGAACCTCAGGGTTGCTGGTTCAAAGAGAAATAGTTACCATTGGCATTCACTCTACACCTGGAGGGCCCAACATACAGCCATTAAGTGGAGCTTGGACAGGGACCTACTCTGGTCCAATCTATGAGCTTCAGAGTGAAATGGGTAAGAAAAAAGAAAGAAAAAGAGAGAGGGAGGAAGGAAGGAAAGAAAGAATCTAGGCAGGAAACCCAAAGTTAACTGGAGGCTTCCAGCCATCAAGATTTACCTACCTTTGGAGAGGAAAAGGAGAGGTCTAGCTGAGTTACACAACTAGCTGGCCCCTATTTTGGTAGCTCAGACTACTCATGGGTTGTGTTTATCCTTCTTGAGGAGGACCATGGCATCAGGGAGATGATGACACAACTTGTAGTTGACTTTGACTTGAGTGAGGCAGGGCTGTGCAAGGTCACCAGCCTCACTTTCTCCTCCAGAGCATCTGGGTCCAGTGGCCAGATACTCATGAGGATGGCTGGAGATGACCCAGGATGCAATGGGAGACCCTGACCCTTGTAGGCTAAGGCCTTTTCAGGTTCTCACTTTGAGTGAGGTAACGCCCATTCAGTAAATAGGCCTCTTTGGCCTCTCAGTAATATAGCTATCAAAAGAAAAATGAGAACTATATAGACCAGGAGTAGGGAACCTGCAACCTCGAGGCCACATGTGGCCCTCTAGGCCCTCAAGTGTGGCCCTTTGACTGAATCCAAACTTCACAGAACAAATCCTCTTCAAAAAAGGATTTGTTCGGTAAACCTTGGACTCAGTCAAAGGACTGCACCCAAGGACCTAGAAAGCCACATGTAGCCTCAAGGCCACAGGTTCCCCACCCCGTTATAGACTTTATTAATAGAATGATGAGATCCTGGAAAAACATAATAGTACTGCTGTCCTCTGCCCCCTTCCCTAGTCAGAACCCATCTGGAGTACTGAGTTCGATTCGGAGTACCATGTTTTAGCTGAAGGGAATCAACAAGGGGGCATCCAGGACACTGGTGGTGGTGTTTGTCCTTCATTGTCAAAGAGAGGACCATGAATGACATCAGGAGAGTGATCCCATGACTTGCAAGTAAATTGGATTTGACTGAGGTGAGTCTGTGTATAGTCACCAGCCTCACTCTCTCCTCTGGAGCCATCTGGATCCAGTGACTAGATAGCGATCAGGACAAGAGGAGATGGCCATGGATTCAGTGGGAGACCCTGCCTTTTTTAAACTGAGGTCTTTTCCAGGTTTCATTTTGACTAAGGCAATGCCCATTCAGTGATTGAGGCTAGGTAAGAAATGAGACAAAGAATGGCCTCTTTTACCTAGTTTTTAAAAAATCATTTGGGAGAAGACCCTTAGGGTTTCTGGCCAAAACAGAAACAATTGCTATTTACACCCACCCTGAGCCCCTCAGAGGTTGACAAGATTCTGCATTCCACCTGGTCATCTGCCTCTCCATTTTCCAGTATGCACGTTACCAAGGCTTTGAGCTGTTCTCTCACCCTCCTGGACTGAGCTGCCTTAATTAAAGGCAACTGACATGTTCCATAAAAGCCACACTTTGGATTCCAAATTCCCTTCTACTTTTTGAGGCCTGTCTTCACCAGCTATTGAGATTTTCTGGTCTTTACAATCAGATGTTCAAAAAACAAAATGGTTGAACCCTTGGTAATTGAACGTTAGAAATAATTGTATCCTATGTGGATTTGTTGAAACCCAAAATATTTCAGGTAACTAATAAGATTAAGTACCTAATATGTCCCAGACATTGGGCTAATTCCTGGACACACAGAGAAAGGCAAAAATTAGTCCCTGCCTTTAAGGAGCTTACTTTCTAGTGGGGGAAGACAGGTATGTGCAGGATATATACAGAGTAGATGGAAAGGCAGTGTTAGCAGCAGGAGATTCGAAAAAGGACTCCTGAAGAAGATAGGGTTTGAGCTAAATCTTGAAGAAAGTCAGGGAAGTTAAGAGACAGAGACATTTCAAGCATGTCTTGTACTTCTGACCTTTGGCCAGTCTCTTTGCTTATCTGAACCTGAATATTTTCTTCTGAAAAATGAGACTGTTCAGCCAGATGGCCTTTACAGTACTTTCCACCTTTGTCATGGTATGAGAAGAGGACCCAAGGATAGAGTCTCAGGGGCCACCTATGGATTATAAACCAGCAAAGGAGACTGTGTGGCCAGGGGGGGAAGAGAGCTAGAGAAAGAGAACAGTGACATGAAGGCCCCAGAAAAGTGGAGAATGTTACAGAAGTGTCAGATGCTAGAAAGAAGTCAAGGATGGGAAGAATGCGGACAGAGGAAAGTCTGTGCAGTTTAGCAGTGAAGAGATTATAGAATGTCCATTATCATCTCTATTGTTTAATACTGTTCTAGAAATGCCGGCTATAGCAATAAGACAAGAAAAAGACATTGAAATAATGAGAGTGGGGTGGCTGGGTGGTGCAGTGAATAGAGCACCAGCCTGGGAGTCAAGAGGACCTGAGTTCAAATGCTGCCTCAGACGCTTAACACTTACTAGCTGTGTGACTTTGGGCAAGTCTCTTAACCCCAATTGCCTTGCCTTCCCCCTCCAAAAAAAAAAAAAACCAACAAAATAATGAGGGCAGGCAATGAGGAAACAAAACTATCACTTTGCAGATGATAGAACTTAGAGAATGAACTAAAAACTAGTGGAAACAATTTTTAACTTGAGCAGAGTTACAATATATATAATCAACCTACATAAAAATCATGAGCATTTCTGTATATTGTTAACAATGTCCAGCAGGAAAATATAGAAAGAGAAATTCTATTTTAAAAAACTGCAGACAGTATAAAATACTTGGAAGTCTCCCTGCCAAGACCAGCCCAGGAACTATGTGAACACAGTTGCAAAATGCTTTTCACATAAATGCAGATTTAAATGAGTGAAGTAATATTGAGCCAATATGATAAAAAATAACAGTGCTGCTTAAATTAATTTACGTATCAGTAATATACCAAGAAAGGTACCAAGAAATGATTTTATGGAGTTAGAAAAAAACAATACAATAATAAAATTTATCTGGAAGATCAAAAGATCAAGAATTTCAGGGGTATCAATGAAAAAAAAGTGCAGAGAGGCAGCCTGACAGCACCTCATCTCAGACTCCAAAGCGGCAGTCAGGAGAATAATCTGACACTGACTGAGAAGTGAAGCAGTAGATGAGGGGAATGGATTAGGCATACCTTATGCAATAGTAAATGACCATAGTGATCTAAACTTTTGAGACAAGAATTTACCACGTGACAAAAATTGCTGGGAAAACAAGAAAGCACCTTGGTAGAAACTAGGTATATACCAACATATTATACCTTATACCAAAATAAGGTCAAAATGGGTGCATGATTTACACATAAAGGGTGATATAAGCAAATTAGAGGAACATGGAAAATTTTACCCATAAGATCTATGGATAAGAGAAGAATTTATGATCAAACAAGAGATAGAATCACAGCAAATAAAATGGATAATTTTGAATATATAAAATTTAAAAGTTTCTGCACAAACAAAACCAGTGTGACCAAGATTTAGAATGAAAGCAGGAACCTAAGGGAGGGGGACTTTATAACAAGTCTCTCTGATAAAGGCCTTATTTCTCAAACATATAGAAAACTGAGTCAAATTTATAATATGAGTCATTCCCCAATTAATAAATGGTCAAAGAATGTGAACAAGCAGATTTCAGAAGTTATCAAAGCTGCCCATAGCCATGTGGAAAAGTGTTTTAAGTCACGGATGATTAGAGAAATGCAATTAAAACAACCCTGAGGTCGCACCTTATGCCCGTAAAACTAGATAAATATTGGAGGGGATGTGGAACAAGACCTCAAACACTAGCCGTGTGACCCTGGGCAAGTCACTTTAACCCTGTTTGCCTCTGTTTCCTCAGCTGTAAAATGAACTGGAGAAGGAAATGGCAAACCATTCCAGTAGTTGTGCCAAGAAAACCCCAAAAGGGGTCATAAAGAGTCAGATATAACCAAAAGCAACTACACAAAATGATAACTGTTGGTGGAGTTGTGAACTAATCCAACCATTCTGGAGACAATTTGGAACTATGCCCAAAAGACCATTAAACTGTACATAACTTTTGACAACAATATGACTACTAGACTTGTATCCCAGAAATCAAAGAAAAAGGAAAAGAACCTATAGTACACACACACACACACACACACACACACACACACACACACACAATCAGCTCTCTTGTGGTGGCAAAGAATTGGGAATTGAGGGGATGCCCATCAGTTGGCAAATGACTGAACAAGTTGTGGTATATGATTGTGATGGAATACAATTTTGTATCTTGTAAGAAATGATGAGCAGGATTCTTTCAGAAAAACCCAAGAAAACTTACTTGAACTGATGCATAGTGAAGTGAGTAGAACCAGAATAAATTGTGCACAATAACATCCACATCATGCGACTCATGATAAAAAATGCTGTCCCCTTCCAGAGAGATAACTGATGGAGTTTGAATGCAGATTGAAGCATAATTTTTTTTTCAACATAAGTAATATGGAAATACGTTTTGTATGATTTTACATGTATCATTGATATCACATTTTTTGCCTTCTTAATGAATGAGAGGGAGAGAATTCAGAACTCAAAAAAAATTTTTTTTTTGGATTTTGGAGGGGGAAGGCAGGGCAATTGGGGTTCAGTGACTTGCCCAAGGTTACATGGCTAGTTTTGTGTTAAGTGTCTGAAGTCACATTTGAACTCAGGTCTTCCTGACTTCACTGCGCCATCTAGCTGCCCCCTCAAAAAAAATTTTAAATGAATATTTCAAATAAATAATAAATTTTTAAGAAGAGAAAAATTGTAGGTAACCTTGGAGGGAACAGTTTTATTTGGATGTTAGGGTTGGAAGTCAGGATTTTAGATTTTTAGGGCTTGCAAACTGAGGAAGAGAGGGGAAAAAGCAGCAGTGTAAATCACAGTTACTAGCAGTTCAGTTATAAGAAAGAAGACGGGTCCAACAAGCACTTGTTAAGCATTGACTCTATGCCAGACACTGTGCGAAGCCCTGGGGAAACAAGAAAGGCACAAAACGTGGTTCCTGCCCTCAGAGAGCTTCCAGTCTAATGGAGAAGCCGACACGCAGACAGTTAAGTAGCAGTTAGCGTGTGCCAGACGCTGTGCTGAGCACTGTACAGCTCTCCTCTGATGCTCACAGCCGCGGGAGAGGGGTGCGGTCATTATTCTCATTTTACAGACGAGGAAATTGAGGCAAACCTCTCGGGTGACTTACCCTGTGGTCCCACTAAGGGACTGAGGCTGAATTTGAACTCGGGTCTTCCTGACTCCAGGCTCAGCACTCTATCCACTGAGCTACTGCTATATTATAAATGGAAAGTACTCTCAGAGGGAAGGCACTTGGAGGGAGGGTACCTGGAAGGTGAAGGTGGCATTTGAACTAAATCTCTTTTTTAAAAAGATTTAGTTTATATATATTTATAAATTTGTAACCTGTTCCTCCCATGCCCCTCCCAAAGTGAACGTCAACCACCAAAACCAAAACCCAGTCTCTTAAATGTACCTAGATCAACAAAACGCATTCCCATGTCGGCCTGACCCGAAAGCGTGTCTCTTTCTGTGCTTTAAGTTCCGTGCAGAAGGCGATTGGTGGGCTTCACCCTCCATCCTCTACACTTGGATCACTTCATCCTCTTATCCTTGCGTTAATCAGAGGCCCAGCATCTTTCCGAGCTGTACTTCTATGTGACGTCGTCCTTGAGGGCACCTGTCAAGGAAGAGCGCCATGAGAAAAGCGCTTCATGTGGGACAGTCAGGGCAGGCGTCTGCCGTGACGCAGGATGAAGAGAGTGACCGAGGAGGAGACGAGATCCTCAGAGCCTGGGGTAGGGAGGGAGGCTTGCAGAAGAGTGAAAATGCTTGGGAGAGCCTGTGCAACGAGCGGGAGAATGAGCCAGTCAGGAAGCTGTTTGTAGAGCTGCCATCTTACGCCCGTCGGTGTTCAGGGACGAGGGCGCGCGGGTTAGCACTTGTGGTTCGAACCCACAGACTCCTGCGGTTGCTTCTGTGCTTATTCTTCTACGTGTAGTTGGCCTGTAGATTGTGCCCTTCCATGCTCCGGTTCTTGGAGAGAGGGAGTGTTCCTGGAAATAGAGGCGGAATGTAGGAGTGTGAAGCAGCACATCACGACTTAGACATTGGGTAGACATCTGAGTGCACCATTTGAGCTTAACCTTAAGACGGGCAAAATCAGATCCAGAACTTGACAGCAGGGTCTGGGTTTCAGGCAGGAGCTCCATGCCAGGTTGCGGGCAGGAGGGCTGAGAGGTAGCTGATTAGGCAAGAACCAGGGTTCCATTGTGACACATGCACAGGTGCATTTTAAGTCCATCATCTTATCAGTTAGCCTGTGATCTCTCAGGTCATTCATACTGGGCTAGGGATTTCCTCATACTGTCACTGCTTGTTAGCTTTCGTGGAGCCGGTGAGTCAGCAGACACTCTCCCTGCTAGCTAGAAAATTCTCCACACCGTCTCAGCCTTCATTAGCTTCCAGGATAGACAGGACACAAAATACAATTACAAAAATTCAGAAATGACTAACGGGTGATAGAGTTGCCAGATGGCCCCCATTGCTGCTCCCAGAACTAGGCCAGGGGTCTCCTAGGATCTCTTTCTGCCCCGGTGTTCGGTCTCAGCTCCTTTTCCATCCCTGGGACACTGAAATGTTCCCCACCTGTACCATGCTCCTAACTAGGCCCCGCCCCAGTGTCTATACACCTCTCTTTCTGTCTTCTTAAGCTGCCCTGGGCTAGGTGAATGACTCATGATGACTTTTTCTTGGCTGTCATAATTGGAATTTAGTCTGGCATGTTTTCTTGGTTGTTGTGGGGAGGTGTGCTGGGCAAAATGCCGATTCTCACTTTACCATCATGGCTCTGTCCTTGGTTAGATAGCTTTTTAAAGGTCACAAGTAATAGATATCACAGGAGGGATTTAGACCCAGGTCCTCTGATAACCATGCTCTTTCTTCTCTGCTGAGGATGGGTGGTTCCAGCAAACAAACTTCACCTTAGGAGACCCTCCCCCAGAAGCCACTCCTTAGTCTTCCCCTGGCCTGGTAAAAGGCCAATTACAGGTGCCTTTGGCAGGAGCCTGGCAATTCCCCAGACCATAGTGGATCTGTCTGCCTTGTAAGGCCTCCTCCTGCCTTGAGACTCTCCAAAAAGGCCTTTGCGGCATCTGTTGATTATGGCTTGGTGAGTTGATTGGTGAGTGATGCCAGCAACAGCCCACATTATTATGAATAGGGCTCAGTCACAAGCATTTTGGTGGTAATATAAAAATCTGCTGTTTTTAACCACTAAGCTAAATGTAACCACTAACCACTAAAGTAAATTAAAAACACAGGAGCGATCCAAAGTCTGGTGCTCTTCGAGCTGTAGCAGAAAAGCAGCAAAGATTTTTTGAACATCTGCTAGACTCATAGAATCCCAGAGTTGGAGGAGATGGTAGAGGTCATCTAGTTCAGGAATCCTCTCTATCCTCTTCCCTACAGGCTCTCCTTGAAGACCTCTAATGATGGGGAGTTCAGTATCTTCAGAGGCAACCTATTCTATAGTTGAGTAGGTCTGAGCTAGTATCTGCTTTCCTCTAGTATCCACCAGTTGTCCCTACTGCTGTTCTCTGGAGTTGGGCAGAATAAATCGATTCCCTTTTCCACATGACATGTCACTTGGACGCTTAAAGTCAGCTATATTACTGCATGATGTACATCCCCCACTTTCTTCAAATAATCCTCTTGTGAAATTTTCAAGTTTCCTTCTTACATTAGTCTTCTTTCTCTTGACATGTTCCAGCTTCTCAAAGACTTGTGAACTTTAGAGCTGGAAGAAAACTCCAAAATCACCTAGTCCAACGTCTTGGTTTTGCAGATGGAAAAGCTGAGGACTGAGAAGATGCAAGGTCCCAGAGACAGGGTTCAAAGTCAGGCTTTCCTGTGTGTTTTCTGGTAGGCCATCCTGCTTCTTTCTTTGTGCCCTCCAGGATTTCTAAGAGTCCTGTCACTAAAATTTTGTAAGGAGTACACCCCTTAATTCTTCTCTTGTGTTATCAGCAACCTCCCTCTCCTTGTCTCTGGCTCCTCTTCTGCATAGACCCTTTGTTTCACTCCTACATGATTTGGCATTATTTCTATGGGAGGGCAAGATTATTGCTTCTGCTCTCCCCATGGGTGAACGTGACCTTCCTCCCCTTTCTGGCTGTCCAGATCCTACCAGACCTCCAGAAAATCTTTCTTGACAATAGTGATATTGCATACCTTGAAGCTCACAGTGTGTAGTACAGTTACTAATCTCTGAAAGCAGCTGCAGGTCTCTTTTTACTACCTCAAAGTACCTCTGTAGGGACACAAATATAGAAGACACTGTCTCCTTGCCCACCAAGGGGCTGATATTTCTAGTTGGGAAGACAAGACACACCAAGATGAAGGATAAGTGACTAATTTCATTGGTGTGGACACACTCCAACAGTGCCTGTCAGTGGCTCTCCTATAACTTAGAGTCAGAAAGCTGCCTGGATCACTGAGAAGTGAAGCAGCTTGCTCACAGTCACACAGTCAGCACATGCCAGAGGTTTGACTGGAACCCAAGGAATCGTAACTGTGAGACCTCCCTCATTCAAAGTAATCTGCGGTGTCAGGTGAACTCACAAGCCTCATGTTCCCCTTTACCTGCACAGTCTCCTTTGTTTACCCTTCATTCTAGTGATCATTCTGACAGAGCCCCGAAGGACTGCTTCTTCCAAGAAATTTGATTCATTTTACCCAGAAGCTTACAAACACCCCGGTTCTAAAAATATCCCTTCTAGCATATGACACAGGTAGCTGTTTCCATGACAACTTGTTCCTTTTAGGGATCCTACAAATGAAAGAACTGTGCCTTTATGAACAGGTCCTTTACTTATAGAATTCCAAGAGGGAATATGCTATTAGACAATTCTATCTGATTCATTTTAATAAATATTCGTTAAATCTTCTATTTGTGCAGTGTACTGTGTTTGCCACTGGGAGAGATATAAAGAAGAATAAGACATAGTCCCTGCTCTTATTGAAAATCATAGTTTAGTTGGGGGGAGGTGCTAGGGAAGATACAATACATATGTGTGTGTATGGTGCATGAGAGAACGATGAACAAAAGGCTGTGTGGGGATTGAGGAGAGAAAGATCCCTTCCTTTTTGTTTGGTATGGGAGGGGTTTTTTTTATCATCAGCACTACCTTTCTCCTATGCCCTTCCCCTTCCTTTCTTCCCCCAAAGAAACCGCTCACTTGTACCAAAAAGTTACAGTAAAAGAAAAGACATTGTAATGATAGAGACTGGAAGTTTCTCCTTCTGCTTCTGCAGTCTATCACCTTTCCACCAAAAAGACTTTCTTCATCATCAGTCTTGTGGAATCGTGATTTGGTTATTGCATTGGTCAAACTTCTTAAGTCTTTCCAAGTTGTGTTTCTTCATAGTGTTGTGATCATTGTATCAATAGTTTTCCTGGTTTGCTTACTTCGTTTTTCATTGGCACATACAAGTCTTCCCAGGATAAAGAGCTTCTGCTCTCAGGATAAAGAGCATTTCAAAGTGGGTGGATCTCATCCTGGAGCAGTTGGTATTTGATCAGGACTTCAAAGAAGGAATGGGATCTCAAGAGGCAAATGACGTGATTCCCAGCTTAGAAAATAAGCAAGCTGTATAAGTAGGAAAGCATGGGACACACACAGGAGATGATGTGTGGTTAGTTGGGCTTGCCTCAAATAGAGTATGTGAGGAAGAGCAGTGGAAGAGAAATCTCAAAAGGCAGGTTGGAAACTTGAGTGCCAGACTAAGGGAGCTCTCAGATTTGGCATAGTGTGTCGGGCAGCGTACTAAGCACCCAGGAAACAAGTGCAAGCAAAAAGACCAGGCTCTGCCCTCATGCAGCTTACATTCTAATGGGGGAAGACAGCTACAAAACCAAGGGAGTGTGGTGGGGAAGGTAGCCAGTGTGGGGTCATAAGGGTCAAAGTCCAGAAAGTGAGCAGCACAGAACAGAAGCTCCAGGAGAAGCCTCCCCCCTGGGAGAGGGGGCCTGGGATAGCAGATGTTCAGGGTAAGACTGTAGGTAAAGCGTGATGTTGAAGACCCAAGGGTGCAAAACACAACCAAGAAAGGAATAACCATTGTGCCCTCTGGAATTCCTGCTTCATTTGACTTCTTTGTGCCTCTCACATCTGATATTCACAGAAATCTGTCTCCCTCCAAATGACACACATCCTTAGCCATCCTTTCTGGTGTTGGTTATGCTATCTTTTATACCCCCAATACACAGATTATAGAATGGGGGTTGGAATGTTCCTTATTCCTCACTGCCATTTCCATACTCTATTCCTTTACCACTATGACTCAACAACTTTTCCTCCTTTGAAGTTAACTCATTGCAAATCTATCACCCAATTCACATTCTGGTAGCTAGGTAGCTATTATCTACTGACTCTCAGGTCATTCTCCTTCCTCTCCCAATCAGTTAAGGGCCTGGTTCACAGTTTCTCCTTCTACCCACCTCATTCAATGCAATTTCTTTTTTTTTTTTCTTAGAAGTCTCTGTTTTTTTTTTATATGAGATTCTTTATTAAAATTTTTTGAGTTACATCTTTTCTCCCCGTCTTTCCCCCGCCCACCACCCCAAAACAGCCATCCCAGTATTTCCCCCCTCCCCCAGTCTATTCTCTCCTATG
>CM053580.1:582999420-583037597 GCA_028627135.1 Pseudochirops cupreus
CACAGTTATAAGACAACTCCACAAGTCCCAGGATGGAAGGAGATGTCTACATTCAGAGAAAGATCCAGAAAGACCAGAGTTTAAATGGAGACTGAAGCAATCTACGTGCTCTCATTCTTTTCCATGTTTGGTTTTGTTTCTCTTTTTTTTATTCCCATTGTTCACTCATTGGTTACAACCCTTCGGTACAACCAGACTAATGAACAGTGTGAAAGTATCTGCAGATCCTGTACATGATTGCACGCCGCATTGGGGGGGAGGGGGGAGGGGAGAAAACTTGAAACTCAAGGGACTGTGGAACTGAATCTTGTAAACTAAAAGTAAATAAACAAGTCAAAAAAAAAAAAAAAAAAGAAGGGCCTTGCAGGAGGACAGTTTTAATTTTTCAAAGCTGATCATGTTACTTGTCAGGTGACAGGCAGGACTCCCGTCATTATCTCCACAGAAGAAAAACAAGCCGCCTACAGCCATACAGCAGATTTGTGACAGAGCCACAGCTGGGGTTTGTCTCCTGCCGAGGCAGATGAGAAGGCTCTCCCTCATCCAGCCCATGGACAGGGGCCTCTGACGTGGTCCAGCTTCCTGGGCCCCAACAGGCCTTGGGGGGGGCGGGGCTGAGTTTCAAGAAATTCATTGTACCCAAAGAGAGAACAGTGGAAAGGTGATGTTCACACACACTTGAATGCACATGCACACACACACACACACACTCACCCTTCCCAGACCCAGAAATCCCATGACATTGTACGTAATTTTTCTCTCAGTTATTGCCACATCCTCTTCCTAATCTGTGCTTTTCTAAGGAGATACCAAAAGCAAAGCAGCTGCCAAGCTGGAAGGCTGCTTGTTCAGTTCTCTCTGCAGACAACAGGCTCCTGACCCTTTCTGGAGCTGTGAGGGTCATGCAGTCATCAGGCTTCCCTGTTCCTAACTTCTTCTCCCCTACTCTAGAGAGACTGCTCCCTAGCCCAGTGCTTCTTGATTCTGAAATGGATTTGTCACTGAACATCACCTCAGGGCTACCCCAGGCCCAGAAAGCTGTTAAATTGGTGGCAACTCCAGCCTTGAGTCCCCTTCAAGCCTCCTCTTGGTACTCTGATGCTGCTCACTCCCACCTGACCCCCACCCCAAGCCTCCAGGTGGCTCTTGGAGTCTGACTGAGCCAGGGAGAGAGGATTCTTATGGGGTACTTCCCTGATGCTTCAGTTCCCTAGGCAGCAGCTCCTACTGATGGAGAAACTGAGGGCTCTGTGAAGCTTGGGAAACCTCACTAGGGTTGGCTTTTCTGAGGCACTGTCCCAGGCCCAGAAGTGGCAGGAGTGACATGAAATACCAGATTGTCTCTGCAGGAAATATCTCCTTTTCTTTGATGTTGATCATGTTTGGGAAGGGCTTGTTGGAAGTTTGTAATATTACTTTGGTCTCATGGTCACCTTCAGATATCTTTCAGTGGACCTAGGGTCTCCTGCTTCAGTCCTGGCTCTGGTTCTATTTGGGGGAGGGGGGCATCCTTCTCCTCTGAGGGGCCTTGGTTTCCCCACCTGCCTCTCAGGCATGTTCCCTGGCCTATGGGACTGACCTGGAGGAGAGTGGGGTGCAGAACCAGCACCTCTGCTGCCTCCTCATCCAAGCTTGTCTCTCTGTGATCCCAGAAGCCCTTCCTGGCCAAAAGTACTCAGAGAAACTTCTTGTGAAGTTGGCCTCCCCCTCGTCCAAAGCACATAGTTCATGCTGTACCTTGATTGTGGAAGAGCCTCACTGAGAGACGGAGTTAGCCATCAATCATTGTGCAAAGCAATTACCTCAGGGATTATATTAAGAGTCTTACTTGCCCTCCCAAGTCCCCTTCTTCCCTCCTTCTTCTTACAGAAACATTCATGGCAGAAGGATTCTGAGCTCAGAATCTCTCTCTGTCCTCTAGCAGGAAGATGTTACTTATCACAAGGCATTTACCAGGCCTAGGTTCTAACACATGGTGAGTGACCTTGGACAAGCAAATACTTCAATATGACGCAGCATCTGAGAGCTGGACTCGTGATTGTTAAGGCCACCTGTCATCCGCTGTCCGAAGACAAAGACTTAGAAGGGTTATGCACACAGACTCTCTTCTAGCTCCAGCCCAGAGTTCTGTGATGTACATAGGACAGTCTCCTCTCTTTCTCCCTCCATTTTTCTGCCTGCAGAATGATACCTTTCAGTGTGAAATACATTGGTGTTGGAGGGCAGAGGTGGTCAAATGTAGAGATTCCTGAGCTGTTTGCGCAAAGGCCTGAGCCCAGCTCCCCCTTTGCCTGCCCCTGGGCCAGAGTCATAATCCAGGGCTTATTCTGCTGGGGAAGAAGCGGCCACAGAAACCCAGAGTCAGCATTACAAACAGCAGGCTCAGGAAGGAGAGGGTGCGGGAGTGCTGTACCTCTGGCCTGGCTGCCCGGAGCCCTTCTGTTGGGCCAGAATGTGACAAGCAGAGTGATGGGAGGGAGGAAGTAAGCGAGGGGACCTGTTTGGATTGAAGGTAAGGCCTTAGTGAGAGTAGCCCGGCCCAGCAGGCTGAGCACCGAGCCCCTGAAGTCCTATTCGGCCCTGGCTCTGGGCTCCAGTGAAGCCGCTGCCTTCACAGAGCTCTCCTGAATCGGGCTCAGGTTTTCTCTTAGCACTTTAGGGCTCTTTTTAAGTACTTATTGTGCTCTAATTAATAGTATATTTATCTGTGGACTTCTGCCTTCTCTGCTGGCTGGTGAGTTCTCAGTCATCTATGCCCCTTAGCATTGCACGTTGTAGGCACTTAATGAATATTTGTTAGATAAATGTATAAACTTGGCAGCTTATTATAACCCCAAGTCTGCAGCTTTCATCCCTACCATGAATTCAGTTCAGAACCATTGATTACCTGCCTCTTTGCACCTGGGCTAGTTGATGGTGCAGCCACTGTCCTCAAGAAGCTCGTATTCTATTGGGAGGAGACAGGTTACCCAGATAAAGAGGAGACCAGGTAGGCTACAGAGAGGCAAAGAAGAGAGCCAGGCAAGGTGTCCCCCAGGTCGGCCCTCAAGGAAAGAATGACCTCAGCCTATTTAAGTGAGGTGGGGCAGCCATCCAAGTTCAGCCTGCCTTGATGAGGCCAGGTGGTGGAAAGAGGCTAGAGAAGCTGGGTGGGCTGCTTGGCCAGGTTGGGTCTGGGAATCATTTATTGTCTGTGAAAAGACAGTCCAGGACCAGCTCCACCTGGGGCTGACCTCTAGAACTTTCCCATGCCACCCATAGCGAGAGAAAGATGCCCAACAAACCAGGAACTCCTCAGGCTGGCAGAGAAGGTCAAAGCAGCAAGAACATGTGGGCGATTGTCATCTGATTCATTTGAAATAAAACATTTCCTCCTCCCTTTCCTAGCCCAAGAGCATTTGGCTGGTTCCACACCCTTACCTCAGTGGTAGAAAAAAACAAGGCAGTTAGGATGAGTTGGGACAGAAATGCACAGATTCCATCCACAATTCTAGCTTTGAGTTTGTATTGTAGGATTTGAATTTTTCAAAAATTAGATTATTTACCAGTTTGTAAATGCTCCCCCACTCCCACCAGAGTAGTTCAAATCTAGAGAAATATCTAGAGAATTAAACTCAGCTGAGAAGGGTGGTAGAACACAGTGTCAGAGGTGGGCCGGGGACCTTAGAGCCTAGAATCAATCAATCACTGAGCTATTTACTGTGTGCCAGGCACTACAAAATGTGAGAAAAACAAAGAAAAAGTAAAACCAGGCCCTGCCCTCACAGAGCTTACTGAGGGGGCAGCATATATGAATCAGGAAAAGGAAGAGAAGGTCCTCGATCTGAGTCTTAAAGGGAGTCAGGGATTCTGAGCATTGGAGTTTGGGTGGGAGAGCAGTGCAGGCAGAGGGAAGGTCTGAGCCAGGAGGACCCACCCCAGAATGCCCTCATTTTGCAAAGAAAGGAGCGGAGATTGAGGAAAGGGATGGCTTTGCCAGCATCAACCAATGGGTCTGACACCCAAGGATCTCAACCCCCTGGCCAAGATACCTCTGTCTGTCCTAGTGTGTAATGTTTTCTTCCAAATGCCTTGATTTGTTGTTCTTTTTCTTTTTAAAAGTTCTGTGAATTTTATTTATAGACTTTCCCATTCTCCAGCTCTAATTCAGCAGTCTCTAATTCTGTTAGTGTCCCCCTCCCCCACCAGCACTGGCTGTTTATTTTGTATAAATCTTGTGTCTGCCTGTCTGTAAGTCTGTTGTCTTCCCCCTACAGAAAGTAGCTAATGCCTAGTGACTGACGCCTTAGGCAGTTCTCTGGTGGGGTTCTTCTCCTGGCTAGGAAGTCTTGGGGCTCCTCTAGGGTTTTGCCTTTCTGCTTAATCCACACTGATTGGTCCTGTAGGTTACTCTGAAAACCCACATTTAGTTGGAGGCTTAATGTTGGGCAGAGAGGCAAAAGGCCAGGTTTCTGGTTCTATTCTTTCCACTTCTTCATTGTGTAACTTTGGATTCATCCCTTTAATTCTCTAAAATAGGAAAAACTACCATTGCACTGCCTTCCCTTACCGTGATCTTGTGAGGAAAACCTTTAACCTGTCCAGTGCCATAGAAAATAGAACTATTGTACATTAACCATAATGAAGCTGGTGACACCAACATTCTGCTGATGCTGCCCATGTAAAGCTGAGCTTTGAAGGAAATGAGGTGTTTGTAAAGGCCCAAGATAAATAGAGCCTTCCAAAGATGAAGTGTTGTGTGTGAGGAACAGCCAGTTGGCCAACTTAGCTGGACCTTGGAGATTGCCCCTGGGGGCTCAAGGATGGTGGTACCCTGGACATTCATAAAGGCATGGGCTTGGGGGAGCAGGGTTCATTGATTCCAATAAGCTGCTGCTAACTTTGGGGACAGAAACCAGATTTCAAGGGGTTGAGAATAAAATAGGGGTTGAGAATAAAATAGGCGTCAAGAAAATGGATGCAGTGAGTCTGTGTAGACTACTACATCCAGGAGCTGGAATGTGAAAGGGAAAAGAGTTATCAGAGGATAATGTGGGGAAGTGGAGAATAGTGAGAGAGTCAAAGTAAGGTTTGATAAGACTGAAGGAGATGTAGGCATGTCCATAGGCATCAGGGAAGGAGACAGCGGATGAATAAGAAAAGGCTAAAATTAGGAAGAAGGAGGGTACAGTGAAGGGCTGCCTCCTCCTTTAAGACTGGAATAAACAGGCAGTGGTGCTGAGGGCTTTGTAATGTGACCCTGGAGCAGAAAGAATGCTTGAGATGGGTGGCCTTGGGCCTGTTAACATCGGGTGAAGGCGGACGTGGTCCCAGAGGCATCTGGAGGGCAGAAAAGAGCAAGGTTAGAACAGCCATGTGCAATAGAACTGATCAAGAAGGAACAGAATTCTCAGTGAGTCTCAACTTCCTCCAGAATTCAGCAATTTGTATACATCCTTAGAGAGAACCTATGAGCTGGCAGAGTCACTCAAGCTGCCTGAGAGGGAGCCCAACAAAAGTGCTGGTCACAACCAGTCCTCCTCATTTCCTCAAGCACAGGGCTCCTTGCTGCCTTTCCATTGTTCTGGCACTTGACTCTCTCCCTCACGTGCTCTGGGATCCAGTGTCACCAGCCTGGACTCAGATCAGATACTCTGTCCACCCCCACTCAGGCCTAGAAGGCTCTCCCTCCTCACATCCAGCCTTCTCTGGCTTCAAGTCCCAATTCAAATCCTCCCTTTTTCAAGAAATCTTTCCTGGTCCCCCACAATACCAGTGCTTCCCTTCTGTGATTATTTCTGATTTATCCTGTGTGTTCATAGTCATTTATGCTTTGTCTCTTCTATTAGACTATGTGCTCCTTGAAAACAGGGATTGTTCCCAGAGTTTAGCACAGGACCTGGCAAATAGTGAGAGTTTAATACATGGTTGTTGACTTAATTTAACAATTTAACACCATGAGTAATTCACAAATCGAGTGGTAGAGGGTCGAAGAAACAGAAAGTTTTAAAAACCTGTCAAAAGCCCTACAGCATGTGAATTTCTGAGGGGGAATTTGAAGCCTTGGTTCTGAGTTCTTTATCTCTGCTAATCCTTAAAGCCTAAGGGGCACTGACCAGACAGACCTCAATAAGAGGCTGGTGACTGTCCTGGGGGTAGGTCAGACCACCTATCTGGGGTAATGTATTCAGGAAGGACTTTGACAAACCCAGAGCATGTTCAGAGGAAGATGGCCTGAATGGGAAAGGGCCTTTGAACCTCATTGTAGGAGAAGGGGCTGAGGAGCCTGGGGGCTATTTATCTTGGAAAAGAAAAGCCCACAGGGGAAAGGGATCATGGCCTTCAAGCCTCCTTGCCCTGTGATGGGGGAAAGGGCAAAGAAAGTGTGTGTATATATATATATGAAAGAATTTTTTTAACAGTGGGAGCTGCCGAAGAATAGACCAGACTTCCCAGGGAGATAAGCTCACTGTCCCTTTTAGCAGAGATTCAATGGAAGGCATTTATCCATCAGGCCGATGCTTGGACTAAGGTGACCTTTCTGGTTGCAGAGTTCTGTGATGGTGAGTTCCATTGTTAAAGAGATGGTGTCAGCTCAGAAAGGGAGGAGGCCTTTCATGAAGGGCTATTTGGGGTCTCCATGTCTCCATCTCCCCTGGTGTTTAGCATGGTTCTTGGCACATGGGGGTAATCAGTAACTACTCACTAGGTGGTTGACTCTCAGGAGAAACTCATTATCCTGAGAATAAAAGCAGATTCCTGGTTATACTTTTGTGCCAAGTCTGGACAAGTTCACTCAGGGCTGGTAAAGCTGAAACAAGGGCAGGATTCCCTTTGTGAGCCAGTATCACAGTCTCAGCTTGCAGCCCCCCCTCCCCACACACACACACAAAGCCTCCTGCTTCACAGACAGTGATAGGGACCACTAGGTGAATGAGACAGCCTGGACAGTTCCATGAAGACCCCAGCTGAAGCTCAGCCCAAGAGCAAATCTCAGCTCTTGAAGAATCACAGGAAGTCAGATGTCCTACACTACCCCCAAGGATCAGAATATTGGGAATTATAGGATGCTGGGATTTAGAGCTATAAGAGATAGCCCCCCTCTCCCATTGGTGAGTCTCCCCCTAGTGCCTCCATTCCTGCATTGGCCTCATCTCTGCCTTTCTGGACTTGGGCACTGGATCCCTGTGGAGGGCTCCTTCTTACAGGACCCCCCTTTCAGCTTTCTATTCTGTGTTGTCTTCCTCCATTAGAATATAAGGTCGGTCACATAGTAAGTACTTAATAAATAGAAGCCGTATGGTGCCGTAGTGCACAGAGCACCAGGCCTGGAGTCAGCAAGACCAGAGTTCAAATCCAGCCTCAGACCTTTACTAGCTGTGTGACTGTGGGCAAGTCACTTCACTTTACCTCTTCCAGACTCAGTTTCTTCATCTATTAAAAAAGGGGGATAATAACAGCACCTGCCTCCTAGAGTTGTTGTAAAGAAGATGAGGTGGCATTCATAAAACCCTCTGCACACTACGAAGGTCTGTGTAAGTGGGAGCCGTTATTATTCTGAAGTGTTTGTAGCCTGCCTGCTGACTGCTATGTAATCATGAATACTGACTGATAAATAAAATGCCTCAACTCTGGCGATTGACCCTGCTGGTGGGTCTCCCTGCCTCCCTCTACTCGGCTGCCACAGTGATCCTTCAAAAGCATAGGTCCAATAATGCCATCCCCCCCCTCCCCCCAATCAGTAAATTCCAGTATTAACTCCAGGATCAAGTATTCAGACCTTTGTTTGGCCTTCAGAACCCTCTGTAACTGGTCCCCTTTCTGCCTTTTCTGTCTCGTAGCTTGGCCAGTCGGTCAGCAAACATTTATTAGACATTCGCAGTACACCAGATGCTGAACTAGGCTCTGGGGCTCCAGAGAACAGCAGGAGACAAGCTTTCCCTTCCAGGAGCTACAGTCT
Organism: Pseudochirops cupreus; assembly: GCA_028627135.1. Taxonomy (NCBI): domain Eukaryota; kingdom Metazoa; phylum Chordata; class Mammalia; order Diprotodontia; family Pseudocheiridae; genus Pseudochirops; species Pseudochirops cupreus. The sequence goes on from CM053580.1 coordinate 583,007,360, forward strand.
AATGGATGCTGAGAGCTAGCCCTGTGTGTAGATCACTCCAAGGGAGACAGAGGGAGAGTCAGCATTTTTGCCCAGCTTGCCCAGCCCATCTCCTCCACAACAACCTAAAAAGTGCACTGGACCAAATTCTGAGTGGGAAAGCTAAGAAAAAGTCACAGTAAGGAATGTTTCCCCACCCAAGGCAGCTTAGGAAGACAGAGAGGTCTGTGATCCCTGGGGCGGGTGCTGATCAGGAGCACCGTGCTGCAGCAGTCACAGCAGCAGGGCCAGCTGTGGAGAGCCTTTTCATGGCCAGGGATTATAGGAGGCTAAGATTGAACAGCAGACTAGGAAGCACTGCACCACAAAGAGATCCCAAGAGGCCAGGGAACCAATGGTAGCAGCTGGAGTAGGTGCCATTGGGCAGCTCCAGGGCAGAGAGGAGAGGCTGTGGTTGAGAGAGAGCAGGAGCCCTGCCTGTATAAAAAGCAAAGAACAAGTTCTGGAGTCATAGGAGGAGGAGGACAGAGTTCTAACCTTTAGACCCAGACTTACCCTTGAAGTGTAATAAACCAGGGCCAGAGACCAAAGCCAAGGAGGAAGCAGCAGTTCAGTCACTCTGATCCTGCAGAACCTCCCGAAAGCTCACAGTGCCTGAACCTAAGCCAGCAAAACCAGATTGGGTCAAGAACTTGCAGAGCTCGGACCAAGAGGGCAGTGAGCGGACCTTCTCTCGATTACACCACTGTGGAAACACCAGAAACTCACAGTCTCTCAGACCAAGTGAGAAAAGCAGCAGAAAATGTAGGAGGACAGAAGCACAGGCCAGATCAGATATCTCGCCGCTCCCAGAGGTGAGCTGAGCCTACCACTAACATAGAGTCCAAAGTCAAGGAGCCAGCTGGAAAAACGAGCAAACAAAAAAGAGGCCAGCTATAAAAAGCTGTTGCATGACAGAGCAGCCCGAGACACACAAAAAAGAAGACAATAACTTGAAAACATCTACAGGCAAAGCCTCAAAGAAAAAAATGCATAAATTACACACAAGCCTGACAAGAATTCCTAAAAGAGTTAGAAAACATAAAAAAGCAAAAAAAAAATTGTTTTAAAAAACGAATAAGAGCAGTAGAGGAAAAATGGGGAAAGAAATGAGAAAGTTTTGAAGGGAGAATGAACAGCTCAGTAAAAGAGGACAAAACTTTACTGAAGAAACTAACTCCTTAAAAATTAGAATTGGCTAAATGATAAAAGAGGTGTTTTATTTTTTGAAACCTTACTGAAGTAAATAATTTTTTAAATTTGCAGTTAGCCAAATAGAAGCTACTGCCTCCATAAGACAACAAGAAATAATAAAATTAAGTTGAAAGACTGAAAAATAGAAGAAAATATGAAATATCTCATAGAAAAAAATTACTGACCTGGAAAATAGATTGACAAGAGATCATTTAAGAATAATTATTAGACTACCTGAAAGCTAGAAACAATAAAAAAGAGGCTAGAAAGCATATTTCAAGAAATTATAGAATAAAATTTCTTCTACACCTTAGAAACAGAAGGCTAAATAGAAATTTAAATTGAAAGTAAAAAAGTCATTGAACAAATAAAACTAGGAGCTGCTTTTTCTTTTTAAAAATTGAAATAGATGTCACTTCTAAAAAGAAAAAAAACATGGTATCAACATCAAAAGTTAAAAAGTTGAATTCACAACCTATGAAGAGGAAGTAAAACCAATTACAGTTTTCCCCAGTTATACGCCAGTAAAACTGACGATAAAATGGATGAATATTTCCAAAAATATTCATTGCCTAGATTAACAGAACAGGAAATAGAGTACTTAAATAACCCTATCAAAAAAAAAGAAATTGAACAAGCCATAAGTGAACTCCCTAAGGGGGGCGGGGGGGGAAACCTGGGACCAGAAGAATTTGTAAGTGAATTCTAACAAACATGTACAGAATAATGTATTCCTATACTTTATAAACTGTTTGAAAAAAATAGGTAGAAAGGGAGCCTTACCAAATTTCAGAATCAAGTCTAGTCTTGATACCTAAACCAAGGCAGGGTCAAAACAGAGAAAGAAAATTGTAGACCAATTTCCTTAATTAATATTGATGCAGAAATTTGAAATAAAATACTAGGAGATTACAAGAATATGTCACAAAAATGACTCATTATGACCAACCTGGATTTATAAAACAGGTATGCAAGGCTGATTCAGTATTAGGAGAATTATAATGACAGTTAACTGTATCAGTAACAAAAACAACAAAAATTATCATTGTTCCAATAGATGGCAGAAAAAGATTTTGACAAAATGTAATACCCATTTCCATTTTTTTAAAAAACATTAAAAAGTGCAGAAATAAATGGAACTTTCCTTAAAATGATAAGTAGTATCTATCTAAAACCAAGAGCAAGCATTATTATCTGTGATTAGGATAAGCTAAAAGCATTTCAGTATGATCAAGGGTGAAGCAAGGATGTCCATGATCCCCATTACTATTCAGTATTGTACTAGAAATGCTAGCTATAGCAATAAGACAAGAAAAAGACGTTGAAGTAATTAGCATAGGCGATGAGGAAATGGAACTCCTACTTTGTGTAGATGATGTGATGGTTTACTCAGACAACCCTAAAAGTCAACTGAAAAACTAATCAAAACACGAACAAACTCAACAGAGTTATAGGTTATAAAATAAATCCAAATCATCAACCATGTATTACCAACAAAGTCCAGCAGGAAGAGATAAAGAAATTCCATTTAAAGTAAATACAGACAATATAAAATACTTGGGAGTCTGCATGCCAGGACAAACACAGGAACTATATGAACAATTATAAAACACTTTATCACACAAATATAGAACTAAATGATTGCAGAAACATTCATTGCTCATGGGTAGGCCAAGCCAATATAATAAAAATTACAGTACTATCTAAATTAATTTACCTATTCAAGATCATACCAATCCAGTTACCAAAGAATCATTTTGTTGAGCTAGAAAGAATAATAACAAAATTCATCCAAAAGAACATAACTTTTAAGAATATTAAGGGAATTAATTAAAAAAAAAAAAAAACAGAAGGAAGGGGGCCTAACAGTACCAGATCCCAAACTCTGCCACAAGAAATAGGTTGTTCAGTGCACAGATTAGGTACATGATATACATGATCAAATGCACACAATAACTTAGTGTTTGATAAATACAGGGATCCCAACTATTGGGGCAAGAAATCACCTTTTACAAAAACTGTTGAGAAAACTGAAAAGTAATCTGGCAGAAATTAGGCATAGATGAACATCCCAAACCATATGCAGTCAATCCTCAACTTTTGTGGGGGAAACATTCTTAGAAAATGACACAAAAGTAGGAAAAAAAATGCAAATATTGATTCATTGAACCTATGGGAAATAGGTGATTAGATTCCTGTAACTACTAAAAAATGGAAACTTTTAGAGATTGCCAAAAATACACTTTCCACATACAATTCTTTATAACAAAATGTTAATTTTGATAATATGTAACCTAACATAGTTACCATGAAGTAACCCATGTAATGCAGTACACAAAGTAAAATTGGTAATATGCAAAACATTTTTTCTCCCTAGTAATTCCCTAGAATTCTTTGACCTTTCATGGTAGCATCTCAATTAAAAAAAAAATTGGTTTCAGACAATGTTAAATCTCTTTGCCTTAGCCACCCTCTGAAAACCAAGGGAGACATTGCTGGGACTCTCAGCTGCTGCTGTCAGAGAACACTGAGACTGTCACCTCTGACATTCCAAATGCACAGAGAGCTCTATACAACAGTAGGGTGAACAAGGTCAGTTGAAACCCAGTAGGATACCAGCTGCTTCACAACCTTGCATGCATCATGCCTCTCTTTTTTTTTTACCTACTGCACATAGCTGCCAATATGTGCCATTGCCAGTGTGAAAATGAAAATAAGATTACTAATAAAATCATGTAAATGCTTGAAGTCACCAAAATTAAGCATGCTAACATTGAGAGTTGACTATCAAGATAAGCTAAAAAAAAAGATGAGACATAAAGGGTGATATAAGCAAGTTAGCAGGGCAGAGAAGAAATTGCCTGTCAAACCTATGGATAGGGGAAGAGTTCATGACCAAACAAAATAAGAGGTTCACAGGAAGTAAGGTAAAATGGACAATTTTTTATTATAGAGAATTATTTAAAGTTTATGTACAAACAAAACCAATGCAGCTAAAATTACAAGAAAAATAAGAATTTGGAAGGAGAAAAGAACTTTGCTGCAGGTTTCTCTGATGAAAGTTATTTCTAAAACATACAGGGAACTGACTCAAATTTATAGGAATAAGAGCCATTCCCCCAACTGATGAATGCTCAGAGATAAAAATAGCCGTTTCAGAGGAAGAAATCAAAGCCGTTATTAGCCCACATAGAAGACTGCCCTGAATCACTAATAATTAGAGAAATGAAAATTAGAACAACTCTGAAGCACCATCTCACACCTTTTAGATTGACCAAGATGACCAAAAAGGAAAATGACAAATGCTAGAGGGGATGTGGGAAAACAGGTACACTATTGTTGGAGCTGTGAACAAATTCAGTCACTCTGGAAAGCGGTTTTGGAACTATGCCTAAAAAACTATTAAACTGTGCTTATCCTCTGACTTAGCAATACTGCTACTACATACATAACCAGAAGAAAGAGGAAAGAAGCTCATTTGTACAAAAACATAAAGCAGCTCTTTTTGTGGTAGCAAAGAATTGTATACTTGAGGGGATGCCCATCAGTTGGAGAATGACTGAACGAGATGTGGTTTATGAATGTGTTGGAATAATACTGTACTGTAAGAGTGTTGAAAGGAGATGGTTTCAGAAAACCTGAGAAGATTTGTATGAGCTGATGCAGAAGAAAGTGAACAGAACCAGAAGAACAATTCTTATAACAACAACAATATTGTAAAAGACTTAGTAACTCCAATCAACACAATGACCGACCACAGTTCCAAGGGAATCATGATGAAACATGCTGCCCATCTCCAGACAGAGAGCTGATGGCCTCATGATACAGACCAAACCATACTTTTCTGTATTTTTTCTTTCTTTTTTGAATATGTCTTAATGTGGAAATTTGTTTTTCACGGGCATATATATTTGAAGTGGATTTTGTCTGTCTTGCCTTCTCAGTGGGGTGGTGGAGAGTGTAGGGAGATGGAGAGAATTTGGAACTAAAAAAAGAAAAGAAAAAAACCTGTCCTTTAAAAAAAAAAAAAAAGAAAGGTCCCGTTCAAATCCTGCTCTGTTGATGAACCCTTTCCCAGACATACTTGATCTGAACCTCATCTTGCCCTGCCCTTTTCTGGCCCACTCCCTTTATGCCCCCTCCCGTTCTTCCATTCTTGTACAGAGCTCCTCTTTTATGGAGGGATTAGAAGTTCCCCAAGGGCAAGGTCTTCCTTCTGAAGGAAGGTATGTTCTTCCACTCTGAATATTCTGCAGCCCTTCACCCCAGCCCCCTTGTAAGAGCCAGGTAAAGGTTTCTGGAATGGTGAATGAATAAATGAATGAGGGGAAACTTCCTGTTTTAGACAGTTATGAGCAGCTCACACTTCTCTTTAAAATGTTGGCATGAATTAGGAATTGCTTCAGCTTGCCTCGACCTTCTTTAGAGATTTCTGAGTTTCTGATCTTGCTCTTTACAAAAATAATTTCTGACATTTGTATGACACATCATGTTTTTCAAAGTACTTTTGTGTGCATTTAATAATTGCAGAGTCCATGATTCCAATAGAGTGGAGCCTTCTCTGCTCCTGTACACCCTCAACCATTCATTGCTTTCATCACCAGCCTTCGTGAGCTGCTCTGGACAAAAACAAACCATTCTTTGGTGACCAGCTTTCTGGTCATGAGCCTATCTGAATTTAACTAGGATTAGCGTTGAGATACAACATCATAGCTCTTCCTCAGGCCTGTACTGGAGGCCTTTCCAGCTCTGTAGGCCTGTTAGGACTTGAGGGGAAGCTCAGCTAAGGGTCACCTGTGCACAATGTCTGAATTCAGAAATTTTACACCCAGAAGGGTCATGATAACATAGAATTCCTATGCCCAGGCCCCATGCAGAAAGTTGTCATTTCCTTAAGGCTGTCATACAGCTGTGAGGGATGGAGGCAGACAAGGGGCCCATAGCTGTAGGGATTGTCCAGGGATGAAGGGAAAGCTGTTGGGCCTTAGTGAGATGCGTGACTGTCTCAGTGGTCTCAGACAAGTGATTTCACCCCCACTGGGTCTCCTTCCTGTGAAATGAGAGCTGGATTTCACAAGAGGTTCCTGGTCCTCTCCCAGTTCCAGATCTCAGAATATGTAAACGACTTTTGTCTTAAGTGGGCTGAGAGAAGACAGGTCCGTGTAGCCCAGAGCAGTACAGCACATTCTAGCTTGCAGAGTGGTTCACACAATGCCGTGGGGTGCCAGGTGGCACTATGGAGGCAGGAGCGTCCTAGAAGAAGTGACTTCAAGGGAGAGGCTAGATCATGGTTCGCTACAGAAGGCAGCATCGCAGACCTTCATTCCCTCCTGCCCTGGGACTGAGGAAGAGAAGAGAGGAGGCGGTGGCAGAGGCATCGCCAGCGAGCTCATGTCCATAGGCCTACAGCATTAATTTAGCAGCTGCTTTGTGCAGAGCTTGTGCCTGGTGCTGAGGAAGCAGAGGCAGCTCCTGCCCTCAGAGCCTCATTTCCAGTCTACATTTGAACAAACATTTGTCAAGTCCCTGCTGTATGAGGACAAGTGATGTGGATGTACGTGGCAGATCCTTGCCTCAAATAACCCAGACAGACATATTTCCAGATAACTGTACTGAGACAAGTGCAGAGAAGAGGACCAGGGCATCAGAGGGAACAGTTTGAGGGGGGAGAAGAAATATGGAAGAGACAGCCCCTGGGCCTCAAAGGGGAGAAGAACAAAGGCCCAGAGGGAGCTGGCCACAGCCAGTCATCCCAGCCTCCCTCCCTCCACTCATGAGGTCCCTCCCCAACATCACAGCCCATCTCCAGGCTCCCTCCCCAGGCCCTGGTTGTCCCCTACAGGTTTAAGATATAGACCAAGCATCATCCCCCGAAGCCTTTCCTGATTCCCCCAACTCTAGGCCCCCTCTCCCATGCTGCCTTGTACTGATGCACTTTCTGTTTATGCCAGACATACATTTGCATGTACCTGCTTACCGCCCAGAGTAGGACATGAAATCATTTCAAGCACCTTCATGCCTGGCACCCGGCAGGCAGTTAATGAATGCTTGCTGATTGACCCATCAGTGAAAATGGGGGAGGGGTGCCAGTCTGGCATGGCTGGGTCATAGAACCCTGTCCAGGAGAGTAGAGTGAGTGGCAGAGAGCCGCTTTGGCCAGCAGGCCCTTCGCAGATCTCAGCTTTATGCAAGAGGTGTCGCACAGGTTTTTTTCTAAGGAGGGTGACGTGATCATAGCATTACATTAGAAGAAGTACTAAGGGGGCATCACCTTGCACCAGCCCTTTGAAGTTTACAGAAGACTTTTAAGTGCGTGACCGTGTTTGGTTCTCACAGGAGCCCTGAAAGGTAGGTGCTGGTAGTGCATGCATTTTACAGATGAGAAGCTGAGTGAAAAGTGGCTAAGTGGGTGTGTCTCCTAAGATTTAGAGCTAGAAAGTGCCCGTGGGTCATCTAATCCAACTCTCTTGTTTTCACAAGGAAACTGAAGATGGTAAGTAGTGAGCTAATGGGCAAGCTCATCCATCTCCATGCTGCCCATGCTCTGGGGGCCAGAGTTAGGAGACTGTGTGCCCCAGCTAACCTGGCTAACAGGGGGGATTCTTCTCTTAGGCTTGTCGGGACTTCTTGGAACTAGCAGAACTACATAGTCGGAAATGGCAAAGAGCCCTACAGTATGAGCAGGAGCAAAGGATCCACCTGGAAGAGACCATCGAGCAATTAGCCAAACAGCACAACAGCCTGGAACGAGCCTGCCGTGGGGCCCCGGCCAACCCCCAGTCTGATAGCCTCCAGCAGGGTGAGTGGGCCCCCTGCTGGGGCTGGAGGCAGGGGAGGGCTTCCTCTCCCTGCTCCCCTGGGGTCAAGTCAGCCCAGGATTATTGCTGCCCTCATCCACGTGTCACTTACAGATGACCTGTGTGGAGAATGGGGACAAAAAGCATGGGGGTAGGAAGAGGCCTGGATTAGGAATCAGGTGGGTTCAAGGCCTGCTTCTGGTCCTCCCTGCAGGGCCTTAAGAAGGCCCAAGTGTCTTCTCTAATCAGATGACAGGGTTGAACTCGGGATCTTTGATCCTAGAAGAGAAGCCTTAGAAGGACACAAGATGCTGGAGAAGGATTCCGCTTGCTCTCTTCAGTCTCATGGGGCAAGTGCAAGTCAGCAAACGTTTATTAGGCACTGCTTTAGACACTGAAGGTACAGAGACAAAATCAGAATAGTCCCTGCCCACAACACGCTTCTGCTCTTCTCGAGTGTGGAGGATACAGCAGAATCATTTCAAAAAGGGGACAGCTAACAGGTGCTGTCAGGAGTGGCTCCTGAGTGATGGAGATGAGGGGGAGGGGAAAGTGCTGTTAGTGCAAGAATCACTGCCTGTCCACAAAATGAACTGCCTTGGAAGACAGGGAGATTCCTCGTGTCCGAGTGCTCCGGTGGAGGTTGGATGACCACTTGTTGAGGGTATTGTAGATGACAGGGTTGTTTGAGACAAGGGGGACCTTCCATCCCCCCAAGGTCCCTTTTCAGAATTCTATGATTCTCTACTGCTACTGCCTTCAGTTTATGAAAGGCTGCCTCTGACGAGCTCAGCACCTGGCTGTAGCATCACAGTTGTGCAGGGAGACGACCACTGTTATGAGGGTATCCCAGGGCCTGCTGTGGCACTGATGACCTATTTGTCTTCACATGTGTCTCAGTCCTTGGTTTGCAGTGCCTTCTAATGCCAGATTCTGCTTTTACTACATAAATATTGATTGGAAAGTGTTTGCCATTTCATTTCTTCTGGGACCTTTGCCATGCCCATACCACAGTCTCTTATTTCTTTCCACATTTATAACTAACTTTGAAATGTAAAAATTGTACACTAATACACTCAGGACACTTAGAATAAGAAATTTATAGAATCACTTCTTCCATATTAGTCAAATTCATATCCAGAAATAGCATTTTCCCTGACTGCTCCTTCTACTTTTTAAAGGATGAATTCTCTAGAAATGTATCAACTGTTCCTCTTTTGGCAAGAAGAGAGTTCTAGGTAGCTGAAGTCCCCTGTTACTGCTCTGTCATGCCTCCACAGCAGATTTGTGAGCTTTTACCCAAACTCACCATTCTCTCCCTTCTGCCTGATGGTCTGTAGTATATGCTCATCACAAGATTACTTCTGTTGCTCTCTGTCAGTCTTCACCCACTTTATGCCATCTTCCCTTACCTCAGGTTCCTAGATTTCTTCATATACCTGCTATACTCAGCTGCTCTTTTAGCTGGGTGGCCATGGGGCAGTCACTTAAGCTTTCTGACATCAAGCTAATCTCCAAAATCTCTGACTAAATTGTCCATAGATTGTGACATACGTTGATGGAGGGAGTTCTCAAACCTACCAGATCACAGATCTATAACATATTCCCTCTAGCTTCCCAGAGTCACCTTCCAGTCATGAGGTAGCTGCCTCGGTGATCCTCTAAGGTCTGATTTACCTCTTGGCATCAGGATATGTAATTCACCTCATTTTTTTACCTATACTTTGTGCATTTGAGTGTAGACTTTGTCTGAGACCAGGTGTTTTATTGCTGAACTTTTCTTGGATTTTACCTTCTATAAATTAATAAACATCCCCTATGGTGTAGCTCCTCTCAGTAGGATCCAGCTTGGCAGTTTCTTCCCCCATCACCTTTCAGTTTAAAGCCTTTTTGGTTAGATTTGCAGTCTCCTTACAAATCTGTTTTTTACCAGCCTTTTTGAGGTAGACTCCATGCCTGGTCACAAGACCATCATTTCTAGACTGTAAACTGTGACCTCAAAAGCCAAATCCCAGTTGTAGAGTCTTCTTAACCACATTTACCTTCCAGCTTTACTTTCTTTTCAAAAGCCCTTCCCTTCAGTTGTCGACAGTGATGGAAGCTCTCCCTGTGCTCTGAGCTCTTCCCTTTCCTACCCAGGCTTTATCATCAGTCTCTAGCAGTGCCTTCAGAACAAGGGAAGTAATATTGCCATTGCTTTTCCTCTAAGCTTTTCAAGACCAGCTCTGGAAGCAGCCTATTAGGAAGGACCTTGACAGGTTACAGTAGGTACCAAGGAGGTTGGCCAGACTTGTGAGAGGATGGGCAGTCATGGGGGAGAAGGAACAATCTCAGAAAGTAGGGGTATTGCCCAGAGGAAAAACTACGGGATGGTCTAATGTCCTACAGGATGGATGTCTTTACAGGAGTGACTTCCTCAGCATGGCTCTAAACGGCAGAATTCACTTATAAAGGTGCAAGTGATAAAGACCTAGATTTTTTGTATGTCTTTGTGGGTTGCTAGGTGGTACAGTGGGTAGATTTTTGGCTCTGGAGTCAGGAAGACCCGAGTTCAAATTCCCCCTTAGACATTTACTAGCTGGGTAAGTAAGTTAATCTCGTTTGCCTGAGTTTCCACAGCGGTAAAATGTAAATAACAGCACCCACGCCCCAGCTTGTTGTGAGGATCAGAGAGGACAATAGTTCGGAAGCGCTTAGTGCCGTCCCTAGCACACCATGGACTCTATGTAAATGCTAGCTTTTTTTAAAGGTGTTACTAAACACCGTACCATGTCTCTTCAGTTATTTTAGCTGAACTTTATTTAAGGCAACCCTATCCCCACCAGCTTTCTTCCCCTCATTCTCAAGGTCTTGCTTGCCCCTCATTTGCTGCCCCTTTCCTTAGTTTTAAGAGGATTTTTTTTAACTCATTAGATCCTTTGTCTTTCTTACTTTTATCTAGTTATTTAATTTTTCCCTTTTTTCTCCCTTGTTAGTCAAGTAAAATCTCTCTTCCTCTCCTCTTCCTCAACTTGTTTTGTTCCTTAGGTTTTTTTAAATTTCATTTTCAGTCTCTTTTTCTTTTTTTAATTCAATGTTATTTTCTTTGTCAGTTATGATTTCTCTTCTTCCCATCCCCAAACCCTGTCCATTGAGAATACAAAGAAAACAAAACCAATTACAAATACAGCCAAGCAAGTATAGTTAATCAAAACAAATTTATTATCTGTGACCCCCCCACCCCACCCCTAAAAAAAGAAAAGAAGATATGCTTCAGTCTCCCCTCTGAGTCTACCAGCTGTCTGGAGATGGGCAGCGTGCTTCATCATGAGTCCTTTGGAACTGTGGTCAGTCATTGTGTTAGTCAGAATTGCTAAGTCTTTTAGCTGTTTGCCTTTACCACGTTACGATATGTTATTCTTCTGGTTCTATTCACGTCTCTCTGTATCAGTTCAAGCAAATCTCCCCAGATTTTTCTGAAACCATACCCTTAATAATTTCTTATAGCACAATAATATTCCATCATATTTATGTACCAAAATTTGTTTAGCCATTCCTCAATTGATGGACATCATTCATTCTTTGCCACCACAAAAAAAAGAGTGACTATAAATATTTTTGTCCATCATATATGGGTCCATTTCTTCTTTCTTTGATCTATTTGTAGTATAGACCTAGCAGGTGGTATCTGTGAATCAAACGGTATGCACAATTTAGTAGTTTTGGGGGCGTAGTTCCGCATTGTTTTGAGAATGACTGGGCCTATTTACAGCTCCATCAGTGGTGCATTAATAGTGCACCTGTTTTCTCACAGCCCCTCCAGCATTTGTCATTTTCTTTTTTTTCTTTCTCAACTCCATTGATCCTGTGGTTGTGAAGTAGTACCCCAATGCTGTTTTAATTTGCGTTTTGTAATTACTAATTAGAGCATATTTTTGTATGACTATTGATACTTGGGATATCTATCTTCTGAAAACTGCCTATTCATATCCTTTGGCCGTTTAGCAACTGGCAAATGACTCTTTTTTTGTTTGTTTGTTTGCTTTTTAGAGGGGAGAAGGCAGGGCAGTTGGGATTAAGTGACTTACCCAAGGTCACATGGCTAGTAAGTGCTAAGTGTCTGAGGCCGCATTTGAACTCAGGTCCTCCTGAGTCCCGGGCTGGTGCTCTATTCACTGCACCACCTAGCCGCCCGCAATGACTCTCATTCTTGTAAATTTGAATCAACTCCCTCTATATTTTCAAAATGAGAACTTTATCAGAGAAACATGCCACAAAGATTTTTTCCTCCAATTTCTCACTTCTGTCTGTTTATTTTGGCTGTATTGGTTTTGTTTTCTCCAAAAATGTTTCCAATTTTTACATGATCAGAGTTGTCCATTTTATTTCCTATGAAGCTTTCTTTTCTCTCGTTTGGTCAGGAACTCTCCCCTCGTCCACAGACGTGGCAGACAACGCCTTCCACGCTCTTCTAACTTGTCCTTTTACATTGAAACCACACACCTGTTGGTAGCTTACCTTGCCGTACAGTGTGAGGTGCTGAGCTTTACCTGGTTTTTGTCAGATCACTTTCCACTTTCCCCAACAACTTTTGTTGAATCAAGTAAGTTCCGGGATCTTTGGATTAGTCAAGCTCTAGGCTCCTGTTCTCACTTGCTTCTGTCTATCACGTGCCTAAGCCGTTATACTGATTAAAGTTTCTGTATCTCACCCAGTGCCAGATTGTTCTGACCGTTATGACTTTGTAGTGCGGCTGGAGATCTTGCCCATAGCCCCAGGTTTTTTTTTCCATTAATTCCCTTGATATTCTTGACCTTTTGTTTCTCCAAGTGAATCTTGTTGGCCAGAAAGACAGTAACCTTCCCCAAGAGCCCACCCAGTCAGTCAGTGAGCACTTATGAAGTGCCCAGATGTGCCAGATGCCGTGAAGCCAGGAGGGATGGAGACAGCCAGAGAAAATGCCCAGAGTCAGGAGGTGGATGGCAAGAAGTCCAGTGTCCAAGGGCATGGCTAAAGGGGCCACGTTTAGGAGGCCTGGTGAGGTAGGAGAGGGCTTTGAAGGCCAGTCAGAGTGCTCTGCATGTGATTCTGGAGGCAATGGGGGAAGTTTGCTGGGTGGAGGGACAGACTGGCACTTAGGGAGATCACTTTCCCCAGCTCTACAGACCATGGATCATAGTATGGAGAAAAACAAGTGTGGGTCATCAGGGCTCTGCCCACATCCCAGGCAGCTGTGAAGATGCTGCTCAAAGAGCCCTTCTGGTGGAGCCGCTCTGAGGTGCTGGAGCAGTCAGCCAAGTCAATCAGCAAACAGACTGATAGGAATCATCAGGATCCTGACAGCTACAAAAATGAAACAACTCTGTTCTCAAGGAGCTTACATTCTAGCCAGGAAGACAACACATGTAAAAATATTCACAAAATAATTATGTATACAAAGAATACATGCAAATCAGTGCTAAGTAGTTACACACAAGATAGGTGGGGGAAGGGCATGCCAACATTTAGTGGGGTCAGGAAAAGCTTCATAGAGAAGGTCATCCTTTAATTTTGTTTTGAAGGGAGAGGAGTTCTGTTAAGTGGAGATGAGGAGTAAGTGCATTCCCAGCAGAGGGGACATCTAGGGCCAATGCAAAGGTACCAAGGGTGAGGAACAGAGAGAAAGACAGTTTGCCCAAATTGCAGGGCATAAAAGGGGAAGTATTATAAAATGAGGCTGGAAAGATCTCTTGGGGTGTGGTAATAAAGGCCTTTAGAGTGCTCCATGGCAGCAGGGAGCTCCTAGAGCCTATTAAGTTAGGGGATGGTGTGTTGGTTTCTATGGGTAGATACTTGGCTCAAAGAGACCGATTAGGAGATTCTTGAACTCAACTAACTGAGAAGTGGTAAGGGCCTGAAAAAAAGAGGGGGGCTCAGATCAAGGGAGGCTATGAAGTTTGAAACAGTAAGATCTGGGGCAGGGAGTGTTGGGAAATTGAGCAGTCAGAGATAGTGCTGAGGTTACACATGTGGGAAATGTTTTTGACAAAAATAGGGAAGTTTGGAGGAGATCTGTGAATCACCTGCATAAAAATGATAATGGGCACTGGTGAAATCACAGAGAGAAGAGGGTCCAGAACAGAGCCTTGGGGAGCGCTCATATAGCTAGGGGCTACGCCAGGCAAGATGGTAAGCCCGCCATGGAGCCTGAGAAGGAACAGTTAGATAGGTAAGAGGAGGGCCCAGAGAAACCAGGGTCATGAAAAGCTGAGAAGGGCAGTCAGCGTGTCATATGCAACAGAGGGTGAGAACTAAGAAAAGACCATCCTGTTTGGCCATTAAGAAGAGGCCACTGGTCACTTTGGAGAAAGCCATTTCAGAGGAGTTTGGGAGCCAAACCATAGAGGGCTAAGAAGAAAATGGGAAGGAAGACATGGGGGAAATGGGTCTTAAGAGATTTTTCTAGGAGTTTAGGAAGAAAGAGAAGACAGCTTGAAGGAGTGATATGGTCTAGGGAGGGTTTTTTAAGGATAGTGAGACTTGGGCAAGTTTGAAGGCAGTAGGGAGGAGCCAGTAGCTGATGAGGGGTTAAAGATTCAGGAGGGGGGATAGTGGAGGATGCATTCTGCTGGAGAAGACAGTACGGCATGAGATCAAATGCACATGTAGAGGACGTGGGCCACCTCATTATCAGAGTCAGGGGAAGAGGAGGAAACAGGGGGAGGGATCATGGTCATTGCTGTGAAGAGAAATGGAGAAGTCATAGGGAGGTCCTCATCTGAGAGAGGGAGGAGGAAGAGGTGTGTAAGACCTGAGGAGTCGAATCAAGTGTTTAATTAGAACCTACTACGCTATGTGCCAAGTACTGTGCTCATTGTTGGGGTGCAAAGAAAGGAAAAATAGGTCCCTACCCTCAAGGAGCTCACAGTCTAATTAGGAAGAAAACATACAAACAGCTATGTACAAAGGGCAGCTAGGTGGCGCCATAGTGGATAGAGCACTGGGCTTGGTGTCAGGAAGACTTATGTTCATGTGTTCAAATGTGGCCTCAGACATCTACTAGTTGTGTGACTCTGGGCAAATCACTTCACCCTGTTTACTTCAGTTTCTCTAGCTGCAAAATAAGTTAGAAAAGGTAATGGCAAACCACTTTAGTATCTTTGCCAAGAAAACCCCAAGTGAGGTCACAGAGTCAGACACAACTGAAAACGGCTGAACAACCACAACGATGTACAAACGAGATGGAGAGAGCTGGACAAACAGGCAGGATGAGCTGGAAGTGATCTCAGAGGGAAGTCAGCCCGCAAACATTTATGTGACAGGTACTGGGGAGCCCCAAGAAAGGCAAGACCCTAGTGCCCATCCTCAGGAAGCTCCCAGGCTAACGAGGGAGACAACATGCAAGTTACTAGAGACACGCAAGAGAGAGAATGGATGGAAAGACCTCCTGCAGGAGGTTGAATTGTTGATGTCTTCAAGGAAGGCAGGAGAACTGAGAGGGTGTCGGTAAGGAGGAAGACCAGGAAGAGGAGAAAGCCTGTGTGAAGGCACGAAGATGAGAGCCAGAGAGTTGGGCTTGAGGAACAGCCAGGAGGCCTGTGTGTGTGTGCCTCATCGGTTGTGGGGAAGGGAGCAAAGTATAAGTCTGGAGAGGTCAAAGGGCTTTGAAAATGCCGCTGGACTCTGTGCTTGATCCTGGAGGTCACAGGGAGCTGCTGGAGACAGGTCTGCTTTAAAGTCACCTTAGCAGCTGAGGGGAGGACTGCTGAAATGCAGAGGGGGCTGTAGCATTCTAGGGAAGAGGCGATGAAGGCCCGAATTGGGAGAGTGGCTGGGAGCGTTTGTATAGGAGAGATGTTGTGCAGGGAGAAATGACAAGGTTTGGCAATGGAATGGATACATGGGGAGTATGAGGGAGGAGTCCATGCGGTAGGCCTGCATGAGTGGGAAGATGGCAGCATCTTTGGCAGCCCTAGAGAACTTGGGAAGGAAAGGTAATGTTCAGTTTTGGACTTGAGCTAGAGATGCCAATGGGAAATGGTACAGACAGAGAGACAGTGATCCAAGGGAAGAAGAAACATGTCTTGTTTCTCCAAGTCTACCCAAGTTGCTAAGAAAATTATCTACATGATCACTAATAGAGATTTTTGGAGAAATTGTCATCCACTAGATTCTAGTCACTGTCTCTGAAGTGGACAGTGGAAATGAGGCTCAGGATGAGAATTATGGGTCACTGTCCTTGGTTCCATCAAAGAGGACTGATCTCACAAGCTGTGGTCAAGTTTAGAAAAAGGCCTCTAGGGATAGGAATGAAAGAGATCAAACATTCCAAGAATAAGACAGCAATCTTTCAAATAACTTGCCTAGCAAAAGCCCTACCAGTGGCTCAGACAGAGAATGCCTCGGGCTCAGTACAGCTTTCTTACCTCGTTGCCTCTGGCTTTCTAGAGTCTGTTCAGGTTGGCAATTAGAGGAACAAGGAACAGCTAGTGAGAATTAGGCTTCTAGACTCTAGGGTCCTCCAGGGTCCACACAGGGAGAGTTATTAGGAAAATTCCCAGTCCCCAGAAATCTACCAGAATTTGAGCTGAAACCAGCCCCTTCAATCTCAGTAAATCCTCGACTCCCTAGAACTGGAAGGGGCCTCCAGCACCCAGACAGATTAGGGTGGCTTGCCTCAGCCCCCATGGCCGTGAAGGAACTGAAATTTAAACCCAGACCTAGCACTCTTGGTGTTCAGCAGAGCAGCCTAGGGCAGGAGAGCATATGTGTTGGATGCTGAGCAAACCAAGCAGGCAGCCTAGAATCAGGTGGGAACAGGTAACATGGGCACTGACAAAGCAAGCCACAGTGGGCCAGGGAGGATAGACCCTGGGATACAAAGGCCAGCTACTGAAAGCCAGGAGGAACATGTTAGACACATTGCTGGCTGAGACCACACCAGGAAGCTTGGTCTTGGAGAAAGGCACCTGCCTTCCATCCTGTGAGCTTCCTGCTGGCTTCAGGGCTCTCCAAATGCTCCTCCAGCCTTGGGTTCCTCAGTGGAGAATGTGGGGAAATGAGCTTTAAAAAAAAAAAAGGAAAGAAGCAGGAAATATTGAGCTGAATCTCACACTGTCAGAGGGATCAGGAGCTGTTCCAACCCCCTCCCTTCGTAGATGAAAAAACTGACACAGACCCCAAGAGGAGAGGAGACTCCCCTAGAATCACACAGCACTGGGCTGCCTTTCCCTAATCAGCAGAGTCCACTAATAGTCTGAGAATGGCAGGGCAGTTTGGGACCAGCGGCACCACAAAGAAACGAAGGTGAAGCAAGAGTGGGACGGGGAAGGGAGCCGTGAGAAGGAGAGCTGTAGGCCAGGATGGGATTGCTTTCATCATCATTATTATGAGAATGGAGGAGGTGCCATGGGCACAGCTCCCCTCCCCCTCCCAGGTTATCCTGGTGCGTTAGGAAGAAGCCTGGTGGAGCGCTGAGCTCATCTCAGCCTGTCCACGTGGCAGGGAGCTGTAGACTTGACTGGTGGCCATGGGGATAACCTGAAGCATTTTCCTAGGGGTCAAAGGGGACATCAGTGATGAAGATGAGGATACAGAGTATTTTGACGCCATGGAAGATTCATCTTTCATCACAGTAATCACAGACCCTAAAGACAACAGGTATGTCTTTGCCCTTGTTGCCCTGACCCACCCAGGCCACATTGCACTGATCTGCCCAGGGAACATGTATCAGGTGCCTCAGAGGCCCCAAAGGTTCTGGGTTCTTATGGGGATAATATTAAATGTGGACAAAGCATGATCGTGCCCCTTGTGGGGCAGCTGGGTCCTGGTCCTGGTCATGCCATTGACTGCCACCATAAAGTACCTTCTCGGCATGGAGTTTCTTGCTGTTTAAAATGGGGTTGAGATTGGGAGAGGGGCATCGCTAAACCATAAACACTCTGGCGGCCCAGGAGCTTCCTCTAGCCTGACTGTTCCAGACTCTTCATTCTAAGGCCGAGGTCTAGCTCAAGGAGAGGATGAAAGTCCAGAGGCCCCAGGACGTTAGAGAAGGACATCCTCGTGCCTCCATCTCCACCTGTGGAGATCTTTCCCATCCTTCAGCATGGAGATCCATGAAACCTGCCCGCCTGACCATTGCTGCCCCTGGGGGGGTCACAGCTGGAGCCCAAGAACATGGTGGCATGGGTGGGAAAAAGCTCTGAGTTTGAGTTCAGGAGGTCTAGCTATGATTATGTCCTTGGGCACATCCCTCCCCTTCACGGGGCTCCCCTGCTCTCCGTTGTATCCCAGATAGGTTAAGCTAGATGTCTGAGGTCTCTTCCAGCTTCAGATGCTGTGATCTGATGCCTGCTACCATAAAGTACCTTCTCGGCATGGAGTTTCTTGCTGTTTAAAATGGGGTTGAGATTGGGAGAGGGGCATCACTAAACCATAAACACTCTGGCGGCCCAGGAGCTTCCTCTAGCCTGACTGTTCCAGACAGTCCACTTCAGGGGCCCTCATCTAGGCCTCCTCTGGGCAGGGCTCTTGTGGCCACAAAGGGGCTTGTGTATTCTGTGTTTAAAATAGCCACTGTCAACCCCTGGGTGGATTATACCATGACAATGCTGATAGTCAGTGTCTGAGGCAGGATTAGAACTGGGATCTTCCTGAGTCCAGAAACAGGGCTCTCTCCATTCCACCTGGTTCTCTCTCCAGTAGAGCAGTAGCTTCTTAGAGACAGGCCCTGGGCCCTTTTCAACCTTGCCTCCCAGCACCTGTCATGTTATCAGCCCTTCCTGCTGTTTGCTGGGGCAGGTTGTAGGCCTGGAAAGGTTTGTCCTGGAGAAGGCCTTAAGAAGGAGGTGAGCTGATTTCAAAGCCCTGGAGGTCTGTCATGGGAAAGAGAGACTGAAGAAATTCTTGGATTCAGAGAAGACACATGGGACAGACAGGTCAGATTTCAGTTCTACATAAGGAAGAAATTTCTTTCACAAATTTCCCACAATGGAACAGGCTGCTCAGTTAGAGGTAGGCTGGAGCAGGCTGGCCTTCAGATGATTTTCAGGTGGGATCTGAGGGAATCCTCTCCTCACCTGGAGTGCTACTGGCAGCCCTCTGAGGCCTCCTCCACAGGACCATGTGACGCACTCTACCTTGGATCTCCCGTGTGACCTGGAAATAGAGGGTGGCCCAAATTGGGGGTGTGCTTTTGACGTCGTATTGCTAATGTCTCTACACCTTGTCCACACTTGCTGCTTTTCAACAGTACCTTGAAGTCACGTACATGACTAATTTGGGGCGTGAGTCTGCAGCATGATCGAATGACCCACCTCAATGCCGGGTGTACCTTTATCACTCACTTCTTAGGAGCCCTTGAAGGCCAAGAAAGCACTTTCTTTATGCTCAGTAAAAAAAAGACTCTTAAGTATTATTATCCCCATCTGCAGATGGGGAGCCTGAGGCTCAAAGGAAGTCCCAGAGCTGCTGACATCCAAATTGAGGTCTCCTGTCCCCCAGACCGCTAACCACTCTCATAACCACTTACTTGCAGCGCCCTCTCCACCTTCAGTCATGGTGTGCATTTTAATTTTCATACTGTGCCTCTTGAAGGAGGGGAGAGAGAAGGCCCAGCAGTCACTGTTTGTGGCTCACTCTTAGTCAGGTGAGAGATGTGACCTGAGCCTTGTCCCCAGGGCTGTTTCCGGCAGCAACAGGCAATGGAATCTTCTTTCCCAGCCCCATCACCATCACCAAAGTCTGGGAGACAAAATGACAAGAGTGCTTGGAATCTGAACGAGCTGGGTTTGAGTCCCAGCTCCTCCGTGAGCTGGTTGGCCCTGGGCATGTCTGTGCGCCTCAGTTTCCCCATTTTACAGATGAGAATGATGATCTCCGTACAGAGAATGGGCAGGAGAGTCACAGGCTTTAGATTTAGAGCTGGAAAGCACATTCTGACTCAGCGAGGGTTCATCTCCTCATTTAGTGGACGTCACTCTTTTGTTTTTCCATCCCTTTCCTTCCTCCTCTCAATGAGTCTCACTCATGACAAGAATAGAAAAAGAAAGGGGAAACCGTATCAGCAGAGCTAACATGTGGTCAAGGGGGCCAGCACTGCACGCAGAATCAGGCGCCTGTGGCCCTGTTTCCGTGGAGGAGAGAGAAGCACTTCTTCATCTCTTCCCACACTAGACAAGCTTCAGAAAGCATTGATTATGCTCCTACTGTGTGGGGATGCAGAAATAAAATGGCTTGGGTCCTGCCTCCAGGAGCCTGTGTTCCCAAAGGCCAAGGCTGGGAGTGGGATAGGACGTGAATGCCAGGCAGAGAGGGCTCGCTCTGGAGCTGGGGGCGAGGATGTGGTCATGCAGTGGCGGGGTGGCCCAACAGGTAGAGCCCTGGACCTCATATCGGGAGCCCCACCTCAGACACTCAGCACTCATTTCACTTCTGCCTGCCTTGGTTTCCTCATCTGTAAAATGTGGGGGATGATGATAGCACCCACCTCCCAGGGGTGAGGATCAAAGGGCTTTACCCGCCTTCAAGTACCACATTACTGTGGCCGTTACCATTAGGCCGGATTTACTGTATCAGGAAGTATATGATCAGAAGTGATGGGAAGGAGAGTGGGAAAATCAGCTTGGAGCCAGCCCCCAGGGAGGCTTTAGCGCAAGGCCAGCCTGGTGTTCTGGGGGCCCTGAGGAGGGGAAGGGGGAGGGCGAGGGCCTGGAGAGGGGAGAGAACAGGAGCACCAAAACAGGAGTGATGAAGGCCCAGACAAGGACCAGAGAGGAAGGGACCCGGGCAGCCAGAGGGACAGACTCAGCAAGATTCGGCAAAGTGATTGGATGTGGCGATTAAGGGAGACAGAAGAATTTGCTATGGTTTTGAGAAAATGGTGCCCCCCCCTCCCCCCCACCAAGAGAAATCAGGAAGTCTGGAGGAGAGGGAAGAGAAGCATGGCCGCAGCCCTGCGTTTGCTCTTGAGAAATCACCTTGTCCAGCCCGTCACCCATCCAGGAAGGAGCAGTCAGAAGGGGCTGTGTACGTTCTGGGGCAGGGAAGGCTTGCCTGCAAAATGGAGATAATTCTGCCTACACAGTTATTACTGCCCTCCAAAGGGTCCACCACTCCTTCACAGATCACGAGTTCTTGTGGTGGGGGGCACTCCCTCACCAAGATAGATTAGAGCTCCTCTGTCTCTTCATACAGGCGGGATTCAGGGGTCCTAGGACCATAAAATGAAAGGTGGAAAGGACCCTGGTAGTCACCTCCTTCCCACCCAGTGTGATGAGCCTTTGTGTTCATCATAGTAAGACTGGTCCCTGGACAACAGCCATAACTGGCCCCTCACGAGCCCAGGAAGACCTATAAGAGCTTGCTCTCTACGGGCCAGGGCTGTCTCCAGACCCTCAGGAGACATCAGGGAAGCCCTTTCCTGGAGGGGCTCAATGGGAAAATTATCTGGTTAAGCAGGGGTGCTTGAAGATAGCCCAGTTTGAGGGAGCAGGGGTAGGTCCTATAAATACTACATGACCTTTGTGTTTTCCACAGATCTGCTGAAGGTGGGAATGAGGCAAGCCCAGTGGATGACTGGAATGCAGAGGACCATGTGAGTAACCTGGACCAGAGAGGGTAGGCTTCCAGGGATGGGGAAGCAGATGAGGGAGGCCTCAGGAGGTCTGTGGGCTAGAAGCCAGGGCACATCTTGACCCAGAAAACAGAAATCAACACTTTACTCTCTTGAATTTTCACTGGGGTCTTTTCCAAATGATGATGCTTCCATCTGGGAAAGAGAAAGGAGGTGCCTCTGCCATGGGCCTAGAGCTCTCCCCCTACTCAGAAGACAGCTAGAGGCTGCAGGCTCCAGCCTAGTAGATGTCTGACGGAGGCAGGAGCCCTATGGTCCCAGCCCTGCCCAGGGCTTAGAACATCTGTTCACTGCCCAGGCTGCCTGAGCCATCATCACCAAAAAGGAGAACGTTTTCCTGGGATTTTCTTCCTGCCTTATTGACCAGGCTAAGGCCCTGGTCCCCAGCCCCTCCTTCTGATTCTTTGGCAGGTGTTTGGGAGCGCCACGCACATCCTGGGCATCCAGCCCAAAGTCAAGAGGAGGACGCGCATCCCTGACAAACCTAACTATAACATTAACCTCTGGAGCATAATGAAGAACTGTATCGGCAAAGAGCTGTCTAAGATCCCCATGCCTGTACGTGAGCGGGGCCCAGGCAGGGGCGGCTGGGGGATGCACCCACAGGGGCCTGACAACTTTAAAAGCTTTACATCTTAAAACTCCAAAGTGAAAAGTAACCCTAAGTCTGTCTGGTAACAAGGCTGTGAATTTGGAATATGGATGATAATAGTACTCCTGTTACCATAGGACCTGAAGGGCGGCCTTTTCCCACCCTAGTTCTGAGAGACCTGGGGTGCGACTATTAAGTCCATTTTATAGCTTAAGAGACAAGTAACTTGACAAGGTTATCCAGCTGACATGTATGGTGCTCTTCCACCCCAACCATACTGCTTCTCACTCAGTCGTGGCCCTGACTTGTTCTCCCAGCACTGCCTGAAATAGTTGGGAGCTCCCTGAGGCTGGGGTCATGAGACCTCTGAGTTCATCCAGACAGGGTCACACACAGAGCAAGGCTGGGTAGAGGGGAGAACATAGCCATATTATTTATGCAGATAACATACTTGCTTGTGCAAATCCAGAAAGCAGAGGAGAGAAGCATGTTACAAGCACTTGGGTGAACGGGAGGCAAAAATGCAGCACATTTGTCAGTGCGGCATGTACTGCGCAGGAAGGGCCTAGCAGTGCAGGAACAGACAAAAAACCACAGTTTTTAGCAGTAATGAGGGACTTTGAATGAGTCACACGGCCAAGCCAAGGAGCAAACGATTTGTTGACTTGTTTTGATAATCATTTCATCCTTCCAAAAGTGGAGGAGCAAACTGACAGACTTTCTACTCTGGACAGGATTTTCGCCACCAAAGGGAAGAGATTCACTGGGGTAGGAACGGTGGGACCTTTTGGAGGAAGTGACCCCTCCACCTTGACACCCGTGATACACAAGGGGAGGAAAGTTAGGAATGTTTTGGGAGAGCCAGTTCCAGAGAGAGGATAGGTAGGATCCCATGAACTAAAATTCTAAGGGAAGGTCAGCCCAGGAAGGATGGACAATTTTCCACAAAAAGAACTTCCAAAGACACAAAAAGAATCAATTCCAATGACCTAGGAAAGGAGTTACCCACAGAGACAGAAAAGAAGTGTACAGAGAATTCATTAAGCCACTTCGCTTTTTAAAAGATGTGGAAGCAGATGTACAGGTATTGAGTTATCCACAGAGAGAGAAAAGAAGTGTACAGGGAATTCATTTAGTTGCTTAGCCTTTTAAAAGATGTGGAAGCAAATGTACAGGTATTGAATAATCAACATAAAAGGATGGCCCACCCTTTCATGATGATGGCAGAAAGGCTGAATCATAGAGGAGCTACAGCAGGTAAGAACAGCCAAAGAGAAAAAAATCATGGTGGCAAGGAAGCCTGCTGGAAAGAAAGACAATGAATGAAAGAAGGGATGGAGGGAAGGCAAAGTTCTCAATTTAAATGGGCTTGTTTTCTCTCCAAAGAGAATGATCTTTTTGACTTGAAATGTTCAAGTAAAAATAATTCACATGAAGTTAATATGCCAAGATAAATAAGGAGCTGGTAAGAAAGCACCTGCCTGCCTTTGGTGAGTTCAAGTCACCTGGACCAGAATAACTATATATTTAGGTATTGAAAGAACTGGCAGATATGACAACTGAGCTATGGCTTTTAGTAAAGGGAGAAGAGGGAATTAGCCATCTATAGACCAGTGATCTGGCCCTGGATTCCTGCCAGAACTGTAAGATGTCATGTTAGTGGTGTTTATCCATCATTTTCAAAGAGAACCAATGGCATGATGTCTTGACGTATATGTGAATTGGGTTTAAGTGAAGCAGAGTTGCACAGTCATCAGTGGAAAGACCAAGTCAAGACCACTGGCAGCAGTCCAGGATGCAGAAGCAGCAATAGTTACAGAGGCTTTATCAAGCATAGGTCATGCAGACTCACCTTATTTCCCATTTTGACAGTTACCAAATTGGCAGTTGAGGGCAATGTTAGACAGTTTACCAAGATTTTAATAAAGCATTTGAGAAAGTCTGTCGGCATTGTGTATGGGAAAGCTGTAGGCATTTGGACAAGACAATGGCACATGTAAATGGATGGAATGGCCAGGCCCAGAAGATGTTGTGAATGGCGGTTTGATGTTAGCCTGGAAGACTGGGCTTGGCCCTGTGCTGCTTAATATATTTATCAGTGACCTATAGATGGCATCCTTATCAAGTCTGCAAATGAAGCAGGGGGGAGAATTGGCCAACACACCCGAAAAGAAGCAGGGTTCAAAAAGAGCTTGACCTGTTTGAACACTGAACCAAGTCCAACCCACTGAAACTGAATACAGATGAGCCTACACTTGAAGTCTTGCAGTTGGTTGAAGAAAATCAGCTTCACAAGTGCAAGGATGGATAGCCAGAGAGAAGATGTTCTGAAAAGAAGTTAGTGCCTTTAGTGGACTGCACACTCCATGTGAAGCCATAGTGTGGCAATCTGAGGTGACAGCACCCTTGTGCTGCTGCTGCTGCTGCTCAGTCATGAGCCACCCGGAGTCTTGGGCACAGGTCTCAAGGCCACCTTAGTAAGCAGAGGATATCCAGAGGAGGGCAAACCAGAGTGGTGCAGGGCTTGGTTAGGTTCATGCCATGTGAGAACTTGTGGAGGGACCTGAGAATATTCAGCTTCCAGAAGAGAACTCTTAAAGGGATGCTGGCCTACAGTGGTCTGTAATGTTGCTCAGGGCTGTCTCCTGGAGGAGGGATCTCCCTTATCCTGCTTGGCTGAGAGGCAGAAGTAGGAGCAGTGGGTAGACGTAACAAAGAGGCAAATGAAGGGAAAAGACCCTCACAGGTCAAGGTATTCAGGAGTGAAATGGACATGGCAGACTGCCCATCAGTAGAGGTCTTCAAGTTAAAGGTCACTTGCCAGGTACGTTGTAAGAAAAATTCTCTTTCACAGAATTGTTAGTGCTAGAAGAAAACTCAGTGTCTATCTGTCAAACATTTGGTCATTGGGTATTTATTAAGTACCTGCTATATATGCCAGACACTGGGCTATCCAGGAGGGTTATAAACACAAAAGGGAGACAGTCCCTGTCCTCAAGGAGATTATGTTCTACTAGAAGGCCATCTCATATCTCAAAAGGAACTTTTATTATACTCAAAAAAATTGCAGAGAAAAAAGGATGATAGACCAATATATAACCAATTTTGATGCAAAACTTTTGAATAAGGTCTATCAAAAAGACAATAGCAATATTTTTAGAAATATAGTCATTATGACCAAGTTCGATTTGTCCCACAAATAGGAGGGTGGGTCAACATTAGAAAAATAATAAACATTAATGATAAGAAAAACAGAAGCATCTAAAACCTCATGGTTAATTACTAGATAAAGAAAAAGCCTTTGGCAAAAAGTATAAAACTCATTTATGCTTTAAACCCTACAAAAACAGGCACAGAAGGGTGGTTTTTTTAATATACAATATATAGAGGGATAGACATAAACCTGAAAGCTAGCATTACTTGTGATGGAAACATGGAAGCTTTCTCAGTAAGTACATGGGAAGAAAAAATAACCCATTTTTCTACTGTTAATTCACATAATTCCTGAAATGCCATTTAGATCAGTGGTAAGACAAGAGAAAGAAATGGCAAAGAGGAAACAATACATGTTAGCAAATGACATGATCATTTACTTGGAGAACCCCAGAAATTTGGGGAAAGCCCTAGTTGAGGCCACAGCTTCAATTAAGGAGCTGAATACAAGTGAATCCCCAAAATATCCTCAGCATTTCTTTATAGCAATAATGACATTCAGGAGGAAATAATAGACAGGAAAATCCCATTGGAAATCACTACAAAATACATGATCTGTCTGGTGGCACTTAGTCTTTTAAAACACATTCAAGACTTGTAGAAATAAAATTAACAGAATACTCATTAAAGAATGAAAGAAAGACTTGAATAATTGAAAGAATATTTGTTACTCATAGTTGAGCCACAGCAGCATAAAAAATATGATTTTTACCTACATTAATTTGCAGATTTAGTATTACACCTAACAGTTGCAAGGGGGGAGGAGAAGGAGGCACATGCTTCATAGAGCGAGGCAAAATAATAACAATTAATTTGTGGGAACAAAAGATCTAGAATCTCAAGGAAAATAATGAGATTGGGGGAAGGACTAATGGGGGAATAGTATCAGTTGCATAGTTCAGATGATATTATGAAGGTGTTTATCATCAAAGCCCCAGAGACTAGCAAAGGTGACAAAGGATGGCTATCATCTTTTGAAGGGCTTGTGGTAAACCAAGCACAGCAATGAATACACTGTGAGTTGGTTGTGAGTTGGTTCAGCCATTCTGGGAGAAATTTGGCATTTGCTGAAAAAGTGACTAGCATATGGCTGTTGACCCACAGACACACTGTACTATGAAGCATACATCCCAAGGAGGACAGCAGTAAAAAGAAAGACTTCCTATGCCCTGAAATAGGTTCTGCTGTCAGATTTATCGAAGCAAAGAACTAGAAAGAAATCCCATGTCCTTCACTGGGGGAAGGATGAGGCAGGTTGTGGTACATATCTCTAATGGAATGTTACTGCACTGTCTGAAACAGTGAGGGTAAGGAATACAGAGAAGTCTGATGAACTGATGCAGTGTGAAGTCAGCAGAACCAAGAAGACAGCAGCTACAGTGACTGCAACAATGTAAATGAAAACTCAGCGGCAACAAAACAGTCTCTGTGAACACTATAAAAGTATGATGACCAAGCTTGGCCCCAAAGAGGAGATATAAAAAGGTCCTTTCTTCCTTTGCAGAGTGGGGGGGACTGTGGGTATAAAATATTAAATCTAATGTCAGGCTTGGTAAATGTCTTGGTTAATCTTGCTTAACTGAAAAAGTAGAAACAAATTGGGATATGCAGGTCACATAAAAATAAAAGCTACCAACTAAAACTTATTTTTACAAACGTATAAAAATTGTTTGGTACTGGCTAAAAATTTTTAAAGTCAAATCAGTGGAATAGACTAATAAGTAAGAATCAGAAACAGTGAATCTCAATAGACTAGTTTTCTGTAAATGGAAGAATACAATTTATTTGAGGAAGAACTACCTGTTTGGCAAGAACTGATAATGAAAATGGAAGGCAGTTGTTTCAAAATTAGATTTAAAGCAATTTTATGTCATATGCCATGGTACGCTCAAAATAGAAACATTATCGGAATATGCAAGGTCATGCTATAAAAAAATTAGATGAGGACTCGGGGGAGAATTCATAGTAAAGCAAGGAATAGAAGAGAGCTCAAAAGATAAAATGGGTTATTTCAGTTACGTGAAACAGGAATAAAATCAAAGCACATGCCACTAGAACAAGAAGTGAAACCATCCACTAGGAAAAGAAAATCTTTGCATCTCGGATAACAGTCTCATATCCCAGACACATAAGAAATTAAAACAAACATCCAAGACCAAGAGTCATTTGCTAATGGATAAGTAGTCAAGCTGCAGATAATTAATAGTGACTACTCCAAGTTGTTAATGATAAGATCAATAGAAATCGGAACACCTCTCAGTTTTTACCTCATGCCCAGCAAATTGGCAAAGATGACAATCACTACAAAAGACAGTTCCTGATGAAGCTGGGAAATGATACAACCATTCTAGAAAGCAATTAGGAATTATGCTAAGAAAGGGACTGAAATGTCCACATCCTGTGACCCTGAGACCCCATTGCTTGCTCTGTATAGCCAGATGTTCGTATCAGCACTTTTTATGGTAACCTAGAGCTGGAGACAGAGCCAGTGCCTATGCATTGGAGAATGGTGAAGTAAGTTGTGGTACGTGAATGAAATGGAGAATTACTGTCCCGTAAGAAACGCTGATTGAAGAATTCAGAGAAGCCTAGAAAAACTCCTGTGTGTTGATATAGAGTAAAGTCAGCAGAACCAGGACAACTAAAGACTGTAGTAACACAAATGGAAAAGGGCAAAAAAAGAAATGCTTTCTAATCATTTGGACCAAGTTTGGAAATGAGGGAGTGCTTCTTCCCCTTGACTGAAGATGGAGGACTATGGATACAGAATATCACATGGACTTTCAGTCAGTCAAGAAACATCTGTGGAGTGTGTGACATGAGCAGTGTAGGGACGAACTTGGTGCTCACTGTCATGACCAGTGCTCTAGGCAATTTTGCTGAATTGTTTTTTTCCTCATTCTTTTTTAGTCTGTGGGATTAAAGATTAATCTACTGGGATAAAAGATATAAATATTTCAGAAATGAATGTTTTATAAACATAAAGGAATTGGTAAATTAAATTTATTTTTTAAAAGAAAACAGAGGGAAAAGAGACAGTCTAGCAACTGCCTGTTTCCTCCTCTCTAAAGATGTAGGGCTTTTGGAGAAGAATACAGTGATGGAGAATCATAGCATTTCAGAAAAGCTAGGGGACTTGAGATATCATGGTCTTGAGCCCTAAGCATGAACCCCAGGTCCCTCTTCTGTAAAATATGGATAATTACACTTATAAAGAAATAAGCGAGGCAGCCTGCCACAGGGGAAGGGGCCCAAATTGGGAATCAGGGGGCCTGGATCCAAATCCCAGCTTTGCCAAAGAATAGGGCTTGCTGTCTTTGTGATTGGGTAAGTCCCTTAATCTCTTGTCTGTAGAGTGAGAGGCTTGGGATAGATGTTCTGTAAACTTCCTTACCGCTCCAAGTTTTCTGATCCTAACTGGTGGTCTCACCCCCATTGGAAACATCTCCAGGGGAGGCAGCTTACTCTTCAGTTCTCTATTCCATCGCTGGACAGCCCCGGGAGGCCAGTGCTGTGTGACTTTGAACAGGTCCCTCCATTTCTCTGAGCCTCAGTTTCCTCTTCTGTGCCCCCTCACAGGGATGGTGGGAGTTCTTGTGTAGAAAACACTTAAGTTATCAAGTTCCCATTTTCTTCATTGCTGTCACTGAGCAGATTCCCCATCCCAGTTATTACCATGAAAAATGGCAGCTGGGCTCCCTCTGGAATGTAGTGCCATATCTGAGGAAGCTGCTTCGCCATTTTAAAGAACAAGTCCTCAGGCCTACTCTCTCCCCCAGCTCTGTCAGAATCCCAAGTCAGAGTCTGTGATGGGGATAAAGATTGGTCCCCATCACCCTTCCCATAGGGAAGTTCCCTCACTCCTTGTTCCTGTTGAGGCTTCAGCCTCACTTCTGAGCTGTGGCTCTGAGGGAATTTTCCATGTGCTCCTGAGTGAGTTGGTTTATTCATCACATTGGTAAGAACACCACTTGAGTCTCTCAGTGGTCAGTCCCCTGTCCCCAGAGTGGCACTCTCCCAGGGGATGTTTGTTGGGAAGGTTGTGGGAGGGTCTTGAGGTTCAGTCAGGAGTGGGACAAGACATTTCAGACTAGGGACCAAGAGGCATGGAAGCAGCACCTGCAGACCCAAGTGAAGAGAAGGGGAGGCAATCCATAAAACAAGGTGTGCACCTTTAGGACAGCTCCAGTCATCAGAAAACTCCTTCTTGTGGAATCAGAGCCTGCATCTCCACCTTCCCTTGTTGATAACCTGGGGAGACACATGGGGTCAGCAGAACAAGGCTGAGCTCTTCCATCTGATAGTTCTTCTAATAAAGCCAGTGGTCCCTCAGCCAGCAAGCATGTATTGGGTGCCTCCTGTGGGCCAGGTAGTGTGCTAAGTCCTGGGGATACAAAGAAAGGGAGCTTGCAGTGTGATGGAGAAAGCATCATGCAAACAACCGTGTGCAGCCAGGCTGGACACAAGGTGAACTGAGGGCGGTCAGAGAGGGAAGATGCTGGCACTAAGAAGGGTAGAGAGAGCCGACTAGCAGATGGTGAGGCTCCAGCCCAGGCTTGAAGAAAGCCAAGGAGCTCGGGAGGCAGAGGTGAGGAGCAACCAGTGAAGATACCTGGAGGCAAGAGCTGGAGGCCAGTGCACAGGCAGGAAGTGCTAGCTCACAAAGAGCTTTAAAAGCCAGACAGCAGGGGGGGCGGAGCCAAGATGGTGGCATAGCAGCAGCAACATATCGCAGCTCTCACATAGCTACCCCAAAATACCCATAAGATAGGACTCTAAACCAATCCTAGAACTCCAAAACGCACACAAAGATACTTCCCACTAAAGTCAGCT
>CM053580.1:583038097-583179207 GCA_028627135.1 Pseudochirops cupreus
AATTTTTTCTCATTTGAAAAAAAAAAACCAGACAGCAGATTATGTACTTGATTCTGGAGGTGATGTGTTGCACACAGGGGTAAGATGATCAGAGCAGCACTCCAAGAAAACCCTTTGGCAGCTAAGAGGAGGAGGGACTTGTGACAGGAAGAGCCCACAGCAGGCTACAGCAGTAGTCCAGGAATGAGGTGATGAGCTAAACTCTGTGTGAGAAGAAAAAACGGGATGTATATGAGAGGTATCATGAAGGTGAGAACAAGATTTAACAATAGAGTGGGTGTAGGAGTGAGAGAGAATGAGGAATCCAGGATAAGTCTGGGTGGCAGGGAAGATGGTGGTGCCCTCAACAGTAATGGGGAAGCTAGAAAGAAGGGAAGGGCTTAGGGGAAAGACACTTCGGGATTAAGATGTTCACAGGACATCCAATTTGAGAGGAAGCTGGAGTTGTGATCCTGGAGGTTAGGGCTGGATATGTTGATCTGGGCATCATCTGCATAGCAATGATAACTGGAATATCCAGGAGACATTTGGAAATGTGATACTGGAGGTCAGAAGTAATGCTAGGACTAGATATAACAGATGCAATGGTAATAGAATTTGGAGATGCCCCTGTATTGGCTTGGTTTTTGGGTTGAGTGTTAAAACCCAGAGCTTGTGAATCTCACTTGTAGGATGGACTTGTTGATGGGAAGAGAGAGGGCTGAACTGAGCCATGAATTGGGAGAGAGGCCCAAGCTGAGAGAAGGCTAGAAGGACTTTTGGAGAGCAGCATCCAGTATTGTGGAGCCTGAGTTGCTGAGAGAAAAACTGCTGAGAGCCCGTTGGAGCTGCCCAGGACTTTTTAGAACTGCCAAGGACTGAGGAGGCATGGCTGTGATGCTGGTATTTTGTCTGTCTGTTTTGATGTTGTTTTGCCAGAGTCACCTGATGGTGAAGGACAGTGCTGCTGTTGTAGAGGTCCTGGAACCTGGATGTTGGTTCAAAAGCCCTGAAGGAGGATTTTCTTGTGGTATCTTCACAGGAATCATGGAAGAGGGTCTTGCTGATGTTTTCAGGGGTTCTGGGACTGTTCTACATGCAGAGAGTGACTTGATGAGGACACTGGCTATGGCTTTGTTAAGCCTTGTCTCCCCAGGAACTGAGATTGCTCAGAGCTTACCTCGGGTCAGGATGAAAGAAGGGCCTTTCCTTGGGTTTTCAATGCTGAGATGATATAGCTTGTATACCTTGTTATAGCTTAAGGGTGGATGGCCTTTTGTGCTCTCCTGCTCCCTTTTGAGAAAGTGCATGGTGTTAATGGATGGTATTATAATTACTTTGTGTCCAGGGGTGGGGAACCTTTGGCCTTTTTGTGCTCTGTGATTGACCAAATGAATGTACTTTGTTTATGACTGGAAACTGATCTATATTTGAGAAGAGACTTTGACTAAATGACTGTACTGTCTAGGGGTAGAGTAGTACCTGGATTGAATTGAGAACTTACTTGCTAAATGAATGAGTTATACTGTATTTTGACTTTCTCTGTTCTGTGAATGTTTACTGAATAAATGGGTTTTACTATGCTGGTAATCCAAACCTTGGAAGTTGCCTTTACTTGGCATTATATTAACAAGGCTCAACAAAGCCATAGCCAGTGTCCTCATCAAGTCACTCTCTGCGTGTAGAACAGTCCCAAAACCCCTGAAAACATCAGTAAGACCCTCTTCCATGATTCCTGTGAAGATACCACAAGAAAATCCTCCTTCATGGCTTCTGAACCAACAGCGAAGTTCCAGGACCTCTACAACAGAAGCACTGTCCTTCACCATCAGGTGACTCTGGCAAAACAACATCAGAACAGACAGACAAAATACCAGCATCACGGCCATGCCTCCTCAGTCCTTGGCAGTTCTAAAAAGTCCTGGGCAGCTCCAATGGGCTCTCAGCAGTTTTTCTCTCAGCAACTCAGGCTCCACAATACTGGATGCTGCTCTCCAAAAGTCCTTCTGGCCTTCTCTGGGCTTGGGCCTCTCTCCCAAATCATGGCTCCTCCCAGTTCAGCCCTCTCTCTTCCCATCAACAAGTCCATCCTACAAGTGAGATTCACAAGCTCTGGGTTTTAACACTCAACCCAAAAATCAAGCCAATACAGGGGCATCTCCAAATTCCATTACCATTACAATAGAGCAGATGACATGGGAGCAAATGAGAAGGTGGCCCAAGGCAGAGCCTTGGGGAATACCTGCAGTCAGCAGATGTGACATGGTTGGAGATCCAGCCAGGAAAACTGAGGAGTAGTCAGGTAAGAGAAAAACCAAGAGGGCAGTGTCATGAAAACCTGGAGAGAAGATAGTATCCAGGAGAAAAGGGGGCTTAGCAGTGCTAAAGGTTGCAGAGAGGCCAGAAAGGGTGAAGACTGAGAACAGGCCACTGGATTGGGGTAGTTTCTGTTGAATGATGAGGTTTGAAGCCAGACTGCAGAAGTGAGAAGGAAGGGAGAAGAAATGAAGAGGAGACATAGACTGTTGAGAGCCCTCTCTGGGAGCTTAGCCAGAGAATGGAGAAGAGACACAAGATGAACTTCGTGGATCGAGTGAGGACAAGAAGTTGTCCAGAAGCAACCAGGAGATGCGGAGAGAATAAGGGTGATAGAAAGGCAATGTGCCCAATAAAATGGATTGGGATGGAATAACTTCTCTATATGTAGAGGGCTTTGCCTTGGCAAGGAGAGGAGCCATCTCCTAATGAGAGAGTGGCAGAAGTCATATGGGCAATATGAGACAAGGAGGAGAGGGAGCTCTTGGTGAAATACCTCAGGGGGCAAGGGAGCCACAGGAAGTTTAATGAGGGATAAGGAGGTCTGAAAGAGCGGCAGTGGAGGTTGGGATGGTGAGGTGATAAAGGATGGAGAGTAGGATTGCCTAGCAGCAGCAGAAGCCCAGTTGAAGTTATGTGACAGATTTGTTGTGGACCCATTGAGAATGGTTGTGAATTTTCTCGAGCTTCATTCATCAACACATATACAGGAGCAAAGGCAGCAGATAGTGGGAGTGATCCAAGGCAGAGGTTTAGAAGGGCACGGTAAGATAAGGGTCAAGGAACTCGAGAAGAAGAGGACAGCACAGAATTGAGCTGGTTGGCCAAGAGGTCAAGATGGGGAAGGGAAGGGAGATAACCTCGGAAAGAACTGAGAGGCTGAGGGACTGGCGGTCACAGTGTGGTTGAAGAACGGGATTCGGGGTAGCACAGTAGAATGGCAGCAAACTGTGATCAGATAAGGGAATCTGAGTTTGTGAATGTGGAGGTGATGGTGAGATCTGAGACCCCCAGTGATTTTGTCTTATAATCTCCTGAGATTTGGGGCTATATCAGGGATCTAGGAATTCTAAGGGTCTACCAATCTGTGGTCCTGATGGCATCTGAATGTAAAGGCAAAGTAAACCGCATCTCTGCCTCCCAGATTCCTTATCCTCGCTGCTACCGGAAGCCTTTCCTGATCCCCTTAATTCTAGTGCCTTTTCTCTGCTCAATTTTTTTTTTTAGTAAATATTCTTTTTTTCTTTCTTTTTTTTTTTGAAGCAGTTGGGGTGAAGTCACTTGCCCAGGGTCACACAGCTAGTAAGTGTCTGAGGCCCGATTTGAACTCAGGTCCTCCTGATCTCAGGGCCAGTGCTCTATTCACTGCATCACCCAGCTGCCCCTTCTGCTGATTGTTTTTGTTTATCCTGTATATAGCTTATTTGTACTTGGTTGTTTGTATCGTCCCTCCCCCTCTGGATTATGCGCTCCTTGAGGGCAGGGACTGTCACACAGTAGGCATTTGGTCAGTGTTTGGTGACTGATACAGATGTATGTGTGTATAGACATAGTCATTTAGGCTTCAAAATAGCCCTGTAATAAGTACATGCCGCTATTGTCTCCATTTTGCAGATGAGGAAGCTAAGTGTTAAAGAAGTTAAGTGACTTTCCCAGGGTCTCCTTGCAGTTAGGGCAGCTATGAACAAAGCCTGAAAGCCCTGTCCACAACTGAGCTACTTCGGCCCTTGTGTTGTGTCTCTGCAGGTGAATTTTAATGAGCCCCTCTCCATGCTGCAGCGGCTCACGGAGGACCTGGAGTACCACGAGCTGCTAGACAAGGCTGTCAAGTGCGAGAATTCCACGGAGCAGATGTGCTTTGTGGCCGCCTTCTCTATGTCTTCCTACTCCACCACCGTCAACCGAATAGCAAAGCCATTCAATCCCATGCTGGGAGAAACCTTTGAGCTGGACCGGATGGAAGAAATGGGCATTCGTTCCCTCTGTGAGCAGGTAGAGAGCACACAGAGTCTTAGCCCATAGGGGATTGGGTTGTTGGGGGAGGATTAGGGGACCCCTGTAAGCATCTGGTAAACTTCCAGGCACAAAGAGATGTGATTTGGGGGTGTCATTGCCAGTAGCCATAATGGCAATGATCTTGTGAGGCTGCCTGGCCTGCTTCTAGACAAAGCCCCTGAACCTCACTCAGGACTCCTGCCTTTTTTGTACAGAGAAATCAGTGAGTGACACCATTAATCATTTTAAGTGGAGTTTAACAGCCGGCGACTGCAGGGGGTGAGCACCACCCAAATCAAGCATCCCTGAGAAGTATATGCTCGGGGTTTATAAAGGCAAAAACCACAACTTAACAGTTACTATGCAAGCAGGAAAATACAGAAGCCAAAGATAGTGATTAGTTCATTGCCCATCAATCATTGCCCAGTGATTGATTTGTTGCCCAACTGAAAAGTTCCCAAGTCAATTTTGAGAACCATACAATAAGGGGAAGGGGAGCTATGAGTTCCAGGTGGCAGGTTTGGGCAGGTTTACTAGGAATGTTTTGTTGGGGGCTCAGGCAAATCTCCTAAGCAGGTCTCCTAGGCAAACTTACCTAAAACAGGAGAGATGGGGGAAGTTCACAAAATGGTGCTTACAACACCTTCAAGGCAGAGGCCACTCCCTCTGTGCTGAGGTGTTGGAGGCAATTTTGGAAAGAACTTTAATGAGGCCCCCACTGGCATTGGCTCTGAGTGAGAATTGGATTTTATTAAACCACTCAGTAAGTGAAAGGAAGCAGGAACACTAATAAGTAGAGAGTGTGGCTGAGTGCAGGACTCGGGGCTGGGATGAAGGACCAGAGACACCGTGCCCAGGGGAGCTAGAAGAAAGGAGAAAGATATCCGGATCTGAGACAAGGGACTGCAGTCAGAGGCAATGCCACATCAAGGCATCAGAAGTCATTGACATCTCCAGGGAACGTGAATCATGGCAGTAAATAAAGATCGCTTATTCAGTGCTTGTCTGTGTGCCAGGCCTTGTGCCCTTGGGCACCGTACAGTCTAATGGGGAGACATGTCAGTACAGAATAGAGCACATGGCAGGTCATCTCAGCAGAGGGACTAGAAGCCAGCACTTGGGGGACAGGGCGGACCAGGAAGACCAAGAGGCAGAGAAGTGAGAGAAGGGGGGAGCATGCCACTTATGGGGACAGGGGACAGCCAGGGCAATAGTCCAGAGATGGGAGGCAGTGTTCTCGGCAAGGGCCAGCAATGAGACCAGCAGCCCTGGGTCACAGAGGATATGGAGGGGAGGAAAGAACAAGAACACTAGAGAGGTAGCAAAAGAGCAGGTCATGAAGAAGGCTTTCTGTTTTACCCTGGAAGTCCCATCGAGTAGGGAGGTGCATGGTCAGCGCTCTGACATCGGAGTGGAGCATGGATTTTGGGACAGACTCAAGGCAGGGAGAGGAACTAGAAGCTATTGCATGGAAATATATCAAATGGGCAGCATATTTCTTGCCTTCTCAAGAAGGGGAGGAGTGCAGGGAGGGAGACAGTCTGGAACTGAAAATAAAGTTTTAAAAAGAAGGCAAGAGTTGATGAAGGCTGTGAGATCAGAGAGGAGATGTGTATGAGAAATGTTAAATATGGTAGCATACTGGATATAGAGGATGAATAAAAGTGAAGGGCTGAGGATGGCATCCTTGATGGTGTTACAGAGGCTGAGAAAGGAGGAAGGCATACACTAAAGAACTCTGTTTTGAACATGCTGAGTTGAAGCATCAGTGGGGCGTCCTAGTTTTAGGTAAACAAAAGATTCCAGTCTCTGGCTCAGTAGAAAGATCAGGGCTGAATCCACAGATTCAGCACAATCATCAGCAAAGAGATGTTAATTGACCCTATGGGAGCCGATGAGATCAGCCAAGGAGCTGATGTAAAGAGTAAAGAGCCCAGTACAGAGCATGGGGGATGCCCAAAGTTAGCAAGCACAGCCTGGAGATCCAGCAAAGGAAGCTGACAGGGAGAACCAGGAGAGATCAGTGCCATGGAAGCCTAGAGAAGAGAGCATGACTGACAGTGTCAGGGGCCATAGACAGGCCCAGACGATGAGGACTGAGAAGAGGCCACTGGGTTTGGTGACTTGAGAGGGAGCAGGGTCAGAGAAATGATGAGGCAAAAGTCTGGCTAGACCACGGGTGAGGAACCTGCAGCCTCAAGGCCATATGTGGCCCTCTAGGACCTCAAGTGCAACCCTTTGATTCCAAACTTCACAGAACAAATTTCCATAATAAAAGTATTTGTTCTGTAAAACTTGGGTTCAGTCAAAGGACCTTGAGGCTGCAGGTTCCCTAGCCATGGTCTAGGCTACAACAGATATAGAGGAGAGTGAGAGAGGAGGTGAGGTGGAGGCTGAGTGTAGATGGCCTCCTCCAGGAGTTTGACCACAAAAAGCAAGAGAGAGATGGTTGTATCGAGGATGGGGGAGACATGAGCATGTTTGTAAACACGATGCGATTAGAGAGGGGAGAAAATAGAGAATAGGAATGAGAGCAGGGGCAGAAGAGGACAACCAGAGTGGCAAGAGGTGTAAAGATCACTGGGAAGGACTTAGAAAAAAGAAAAGTGAGCAGGAATGGCTCTAGGTGTTCAAAGAACTGGTCATGGAGAAAGAAGAATTCAGCTCTAGAGAATAGAGCTGGGGACAGTAGAATTTCTAAAGAAGCAGATGTTTGCTATATATTAAGACAAAATAATTTTCAAGAAAACCTGTCCAAAAATGGTAGAGTTCCTCAAGAGAGAGTGATTTTTCCATCCCAGCAGTTTCCCCAGTGGAGTCTAGAGGAATATTTGTTGGGATTCTTGTTCAGATATGACTTGGTAACTTCTGAGGTCCCTTCCAAATCTGAGATTCTGTAATTATAAGTGCCTGCCTATGGCTTCCTCTAGATATCAACCACCTCTGTCTTTGCACATCAGCTTCAAAGAGATGCCACTTCAGAATCTGGGAACCACACATCCTAGAGCCCCAACCAGGATCCACTGGGAAGGGGACTCAGAGCAGTCATCATTTTTACCTCCATTTCCAAAGAGAAACCCAGGACTGAAAACTCTGAGTAATTCAGAGACATAACTAGGGGGTCATGCCCAGTGGAAAGCAAGCACTTTAATTGGATCCAAAGATTCAGGGTTGACATCCTGGCTTACTGCCAGAGGGATCTTGGGAAAGTTTCTTCCCCTCTCTGGGCCTTGTTGTCCTTGACACCCAGGGAAATACAAAGTTTGGACCAGGTGGTCTCTGAGGGCCCTAACACTTCAAAGTCACATGGTATATGAGCCTCTCTTGCCCTTCTCCCATTCCCTCAATAATTAGCAAAGTGATCCCTCAGATGACTTCTCCTTTCTTCCAGAACCAGGGCCTGAGATGTGGCCTCTTCCAGTCACCAGTTAAGGATTGAGCCCAACAATGTGTTTGTCTCTGTGTGTTGTAATAGGAGGAGACCTTGAATCAGAAACCCCAGAAAAAATCAGGGTTTGATCCTGGCTCAGTACCTCCCTCTCCCTCACATATATAGCTGCCCTCCTACCTACCTTCTAGCAGCTGATGAAGTCTTTTACCCATCCTTGGTTTTCCCAGGGCTCTGGAGTACCCTCCTAGAGTTCAGTCTGATTCAGTCTGCCTTGTCTGTGGCCCTGTCCTAAGTACACAAGACAAAGCAGGCAAACAAGCCCTGTCTCTCGGGAGCACTCCTTCTCCTCAACAAACTCTGTACAAAGTCAATGCTTCAAACCTTGGAGGAAGGGGGCAGAGCACAAAGAGTTTGGGGCATCAGGAAGGCCTCTTAGGAAGTTGCAGCTACACCGAGGTCCAAAGGAGCTCTCCCCCTGTTGTTATTAGACCCACCCTCAGGTCCTCAGCCTTCCTCCCCGGTAGAAATTGTCCTGTGTCCTCAGATCTCCCATTTCTAGCTCTCCTGTGCACTGAATTCTATCCTCTTTTGTATTCTGGTCATGTACATCCCTGTCGTGGCCATCCCATGAGATTCTAGGAGGGCAAGGACCTTACTTTATTCTTCAACAACTTTATATTGTCCCTTTGCCTAACACCACTGAATGCCTTCTCTGTCTCCTGTTCTGAGTGCCCAGGGATGAGGAGATGAAAAAACTGCCTTTCAGGCAATCCATTTCTTAAGCACGTGCCATACGCCGTCACTTGAGATTCATCTGAGACTGTAGCTTTTGAAAATCCCTGAGCATCATTAGAAGAGTATCAGTGTTGAGAAGCAAGGCTTTCTCAGAAGCCCACAGTTTGAGATCATTGAAAAGGCTGCCTGGCAAGATGTCCACCTGCTCACTTCTGGCCCAAGTGACGTCCAGCCATGTGCCAGAGAGGGAAGGGGGGGATGGAAAGAGCAGGAGATCTGATAACAGAGATCCTGGGTTTGGATCCCAGTTCTGCTGTACAATACTGTGTGACTTTAGGTAAGTCACCTAATCTCTCTGAGCCTCAGTTCTCTCACTTGTAAATAAGGGGTTGCAATAAGGGGACCCATTAAGCTCTAAATCTGTAAGCTGATGGTGATCCCACAATCCTTCCCACAAGTTCTGTGATGATGGAGAAACTCACTGGGCCACCCATCCACTTGAGTGTCATAATCTAGGCAATCTGCTTAACATTACTGTCTGGGACAGAAGAGCACAAATAACTTATAACTTGCTGGTCCTTTATAAGAAAGATTGAATGAAATACTATTACAACCTTTGGAAGGACTTGGACTTAGAGGACTAAGCAGCAAATATTGCCCATATGTGGGCTCCATCGGAGGGAGCCTAGAATTGGTGAAGAAGGTTGTTAGTGTCAGCAGTAAAGTGGGCACCTTGGTTCTGTAATGTTCAGACTCAGAGAAGATCTCTCCTGTGTCAGCACTGCAGATAGCAAGCTAGACCCAGTTCCTGTACATTTGGACCATCCCTACATCCTGGGCAGAGTTTTACAGGCCAATAGAAGCAAGGGTGTCAGGGAACATCCCGCTGTTCTCCAGTCTCAGAAGTGGAGCCTTAGATACCAAACTTTGGTGATTTTCCAATATGAAAAGAATAGAAGCGTTGGCTGAGGCAGAAGCTCGAGTACACAAGAGAACAGGTATTTTCCCATGACATGAGTTGAACGGGGGATGTGCAAAGGAGTGGCCCACAGAATCAAGCTCCCTAACTCCTGACCATTTGGGGGATGGTGTTGGAAGATCCCTTTTTCTGTGGTGGATGACCTCAGAGACTATCTCAGAGCCCTGATGGACAGTGGCATCATTTTAAAAGCCCATCCAGCAGATTCCATGCATCACCCATAGAGGTGGTGCCAAAGAAGAACGGAAAGGTAAGTATATGTGTAAACTTTGAACAAAAGAACCAGAGTGGATCATGCACTAGATCAGGCAGCCAGGGGTTCTTGGTACTGGTCCTACCAGCACTGCCACCTGAAGGGCTTTTCACTACTCAGCCAGAGAATACTGCCACCGTCCACTAACTGTTGGAGAAAGTAATTGGCAAGATGAACCACATGTGCCTGCAAGTGTCGGTCTTCCTTAATGACCTA
The DNA here is from genome assembly GCA_028627135.1 of Pseudochirops cupreus. NCBI lineage: Eukaryota > Metazoa > Chordata > Mammalia > Diprotodontia > Pseudocheiridae > Pseudochirops > Pseudochirops cupreus. The sequence goes on from CM053580.1 coordinate 583,047,962, forward strand.
ATTGTCTTTGAGAAGACTGGAGAAGAATGTTGGGGGAGACTGAAGAAAGCTTAAAGACAATGGCCCAACACTTCATTTGGAAAGTGCTGCTTGTGCAGTGCCCCCATCAAGACTGGTGGCCACCTTGCATCTCAGCTCCTTTTCTATCGGGAGGGCCAGGGTGGGACATTTTCACATCTCTCCAGACTGAATCATGATAATTTCATGGAGTTCAGTTGAGATTATGGTGGTGGTGGTTTTTCTTTTTAAATTGTTGCCATTAGTATAATGTATCTTATTCTCCTGATTCTGCTTCTTTCACTTTGCATCAGTTATAACAAATCTTTCTGTCACTTGTTTCTGACAGCTCAGTAATATTCAATTACATTCATATACCACTTATTTAGACATTCCTCAATTGATAGCTATCTACTTTGTTTCTAGTTTCTACTTTTCTTTTGAGCTGCCACAATTCTGTGTTGCAAAGCCCTTTCTTTGATATGGGCATGCCACGCTGGGTGGTCCTGTGCCAGGGTCTCCAGTATCTTGTAACCAATTCCAGAGTTCTTCAGAGAGACCTTGAGAGTGTCCTTGTATCACTTCTTCTGACCTCTGTGTGAACACTCTCCTTGTGTGAGTTCACTGTGAAATAGCCTTTTAGGCAAATGTTTGTCATTTGAACAATGTGGCCAGCCCATTGGAGTGGCGTTCTCTGCAGTAGAGTTTGAATGCTTAGCAGTTCAGCTCCAAAAAGGACTTCATTGTCTAGTATTTTATCCTGCCAGGTGATCTTCAGAATCCTCCTAAGACAATTCAAATGGAAGTGATTCGGTTTCTTGGCATGGCGCTGGTAGATTGTCCAGGTTTCACAGGCACACACAATGACGTCAGCACAGCCCTTCAGTATGGTAAATAGTCTAATACACTTTCCTTTGGAGCCTCCCAAACACTGAGCCAGCTCTGGCAATGTGTGCATCCACCTCATCATTGATGTGGACATCCCTGGAAAGTACACTGCCAAGATAAGGAAACTTAGGCATAAGCATGCAGAGTTTCTCCATTCACTGTGACCAAATGGATGGTGTGTTGCTGGCTGGAAGAGAACCTCTGTTTTCTTGGTGTTAATTATCAGGCCAAAATTAGCACAAGTGGCAGAGAATCCGTACTCTGTTACATCTCAGCCTCAGTCATCTGTGATCAAAAAGCTGGGCACTGACTCTCCCTCCACTTTAGTCTTGGCTTGTAGTCTTTCAAGTTAAATAATTTACCATCAGTTCAATAGCTGACCTTGATGCCATTTCTGTCCTCATTGAAAGCGTCCAGCAACATTGCTGAGAATATCATTCGAAAAAGCATGGAAGCCAGCACACAGTCCTGCTTCACTCCATTGGTGACTGGGAAAGCGTGACAGCATGGTCCGTTATCCAGAACCCATGCAAGCACGCCATTGTGGAACTGATGTGCAATACTGACGAACTTCTCAGGCAGCCACATTTTGCCATAGTCTTCCACAAGCCCTCACAGCTAACAGTATCAGAGGCCCTGGTCAGATCAACAGACTGTGTACAGACATGTACTCTGCTCCTGGAATTTCTCCTGGAGAAACGCCATATTGACCATTCCTCAGCCCTTTCTGAACCAGCCACACTGGCTCTCAGGTAGATGACTTTTCCAGGTGAGGAATGAGCCTATTAAGGAGGTCTCTGGCAAGAATCTTACCAGCAATGACTGAGAGAGAGAGAGACCTTGCTGTGATTGGCACAGGACAGCTTTTTTCCCTTTCTTTTATAGAAATGGCCAGTGGAGGCATCCTTGAACCCCTGAAGGATAACCTCCTCTTGCTATATTACCCAGAACATTTCTGTCAGCTTTTGTTTGAGTAGTGGGTGCCCTGTCCTGTAAATCTCAGCTGGAACAGGATCAGCACCAGGCGCTTTGGCACACAAGAGGAGCCTGATGGCATCCCAAACCTCCTCTTCAGTTAGAAGTTCTGTTAGGCAAAGACCGACGTCAGCCTGAGGTGCACAGTCACTGTCTTCGGCATTGGTGGATGGATGATCTGTTGGCCTCCTTGGGGTGAATGGCCAGCAGCGGCGGTTGTTTAACCTTCATTCTGGAGGAGGCACCTGATGTCAGGAAGGTGATGCCGTGACTTGCCAGTAGGTTGGATTTAAGTGAGGCAGGGCTGTGCAAGGTCACCGTCCCCACTCTCACCTCCAGAGCATCTGGTTCCAGTAACAAGACATAGATTAGGATGACTGGAGATGGCCCCAGGTAGGTCTTTAACAGGTAGGTCTTAGTTTGACTGAGGCAGCAGTGGAGTCTTTGGGTCAGAGAGGTTGGACACTTGACTCACTTCGACAGCATGATTCCACATTGCTTTCTAGAATGGTTGGGCCAGTTCACAACTCTACCAAGAGTGGGTGGTTGTCAGCACTTCCACAATTGAGTTGACTTTGCCCATTTTGGTCAGTCTTTGCCAGTTTTCTGGTGATGAGGTAAAACCTCAGAAGGTGATTTGAATTTTTCTTGTTATCCTCCTCTTGTTTTTAGGTGAGTCACCACCCTCCTGCAGCTGCCCACCATGTGTTCTCCAAAAATGGCTGGACCCTGTGGCAGGAAATCACCATCTCCAGCAAGTTCCGGGGCAAATACCTCTCCATTATGCCACTAGGTAAGACCGTGTATTACTGTGAAAGAAACCAAGACAATGATTTATTTAGCAAAGCATGCAGCTGCAGAAACAAACTTGAGTTCAAGGTTGTCAGTAGTCAAGGACCTTGACCACTGGTTTCTACACCGTTAATATTGATCTGGAGGGAGTGAAAAGCAGGAAAAGCTTAATGTAGGGATAAAAGTTTCTTATTGGTGGAGGGGATCAGGAGATACTGAGATGAGAGGGGGGGAGGACAGTTTGGGGACAGGATGGGAGGGGGAGTAACCCTGTGACTTCTCCAAAATCAGGTGACTTACATGAAGTTGAGACTTAACTTCACAAGACAATGGATAAAAGGCAAAGTGTAGTTACTTATGCTGTTTTTTTTTTTAATGTAACTCATGTCCTGCCAAGGTGACCTGATGGACTGCCAGGTCTCAGGGATATCAGATTCCTTTCAAGGTTCTCTCCAGATCATGTTATGGACTACGCCAGAGATGGATCTGAGGGAATTCGTTTCAACTTGTCTCTAATAAGCCCCTGCTTATGTGGTAGGCACTGTACTAGATGCTAGAGGCACAGAAGCAAAATCCAAAGACTGTTCCTGCCCTCGGGGAGCTTGTGTTCTACTGACAGAAACAATTTCTCAACAGAGAAGTAAATGCAGTGCAGTTTGAGGAAGGAGAAAGTGGTGATCCCTGTGGAGATCCGGAAAGGCTTCATGGGCAGGGAACTGCCTGAGTTGCAAAAAATTGTAGGACATCAAATGAGAAAGAGTGTGTTTTGGGGCTGGAGGTGGGGGTGGGGGAGAGCCTAAGCAAAGACATGGGCAGAAAACAGAACCTGGCCTTGGGTGAACGGTGATGAGGTCCATTTAGCTTCAAGGTGAAATGGATGAAGGGGAGTCGTGTAGGGATGAACAGGGGGCAGGAGGCTCCAGCCCTGCACGAAACAATTGGCATTGTAGTCTAGAAGCAGTCTAGGGTAGTTACTAAAGAAGGGGGGGTATCAACTTTGCACCAGTTCCTCTGTGGAGGATGAGCTGGAGACAGGGAATGAGGGGTGCTCAGAGGAGACGGGGCATCTTCCAGGAGCCTAGGCTTAGGGGAATAACTAGGGTGGTCGTAGCCATTCTGGAAGTGAGATGGCATGTGGGGGTAGAGTAGACAAGGCTCGTCTAGGCCAGAGGTAGAGGGAAGGGAAGGGGAAGGAATGGAGGGGAAGAGAATGACTTTGTTTTAGTTATGTTGAGTCTCTGGTGTCTGGGATTCTTGGGTGGAACAGACAGTTTATTATGGGGTCCCAAAGAAAGTTAGAATATTATATCAGTTTGAGAGTCATCGGCTTAGAAATGATTTTTGAGCCTGGGAAGGCACAAGGAACTAAGAGAAGACCTAGGGCAGGACTTTGTGGGCCAGCCCCATAGCTCCAAGGAGGGGATAGGGGATGGGGGAGAATGGGGGACGTTAAAACATAGAACAGAAAAGCCTGTGAGTGCTAACGCCAAAGCCACCCCAGCCTTCAAGGACACAAAGTCACCAGAATGTCTGAGCTAGATCGCCCAGCTCTAATGTCTTGTGTCTGTCCCCTCCCCTCCACCCCCAGCTGCCTCTCTGCGAGGGCCCTCAGAGACATCTAGTCTGAGGCTGTCTCCATTTACCTAGAGAGGCCTAGAGACAGGCTGAGCCAGTGACAGAGTGGGGCCTGGGCTTGGGCCAGCTCCCTATGTCCTCCACCTGGGCCCATTTCCAAGACCTCCTTGTTGGGAGCACTGTTCTCCACTTCTCCCCAGAGTCACAAATGGCTTTCTCAGGTGAATGGTTTTAAATGTGTTTCTCTCAAGAAGCCAGAGAAGGAATTTTTCCTTGGAACCAAGTATGTCTTTTAAACTCTTATAGAGTCCCCCTGGGAATGGTGCCTCTGTACCTTCCTCCCCCTCTCCCGAGGCTCTCAAGGTCTCATTGCAGGTCAGCATATCACTTCTCTCTCCATCGTCACCCAGCATCGAGACACAGGGTCACTGGGTTTAGAGCTTTAGAGAGTGTCTGCTCCAATCTTTCCTCCAATTGTGCCATTTTCAGAGGACACTGAGACCTGTAGAGTGAAAAGTCAGTAAGCACTGAAGGGTCTCCTGTGTACCAGGGGCTGTGCTAAGTGCTAAGATACAAAGAAGGAAGAAGAGAGACCTGGCCTCCAGGCGCTGCCTGTCTAATGGGAGAGACCCCAAGCAGACCCATACATACAAACAAGCTGAGGGCAGGAGGGAACTGCCTCTAGGAGGAGAATTTTAGTTGGGACTTAAGGAAAGCCAGGGAGGTCAGAAGGCAGAGAGGAGGAGGGAGAACGTTCCCAACCTGGGGCACAGCCAGGGAAAATGCCCACATGCCCAGCCTTGCGGGGGGTGAGCTGGCCCCCAACTGAGGAGACTTTTGCAAGCCCCCAGCCCTGTGTAAGTAGTCCTATTCCAACCTAATGAGATTGTAGACTGCAATCCCCCCCTTAGCATCCATGAGAGGTCAAGAGAAGGAGCATAATGAGAATTAGATTTCTGTTCTCATTAGAAGGGATCCTTGGGCATTAGGCTTCAGTCTACACCTTTCCTTCTAAATCCAAGATTCTTTGATTCTGACAGACAGAACATTGGAATTGGCAGTTACAAGAAATGAGTTTGAATCCTGACTGACTATAGTGAACTCTATGACTCTGTACAAGTCACTTCACATCTCTGAGTCTCAGTTTTCTCAACAGTGAAATGGGGGTGGTAATACTAACTCTCCATTCCCTCTCAGGGCTTTCATGAGGGAGGAGTTCTGCAGACCTTAAAGATAGGATCTAGAAATGGGAATAGTGATGGCAGTGATTTTCTTTCTTTCTTTTACGTTTATTTTAGCATTCTTTTCTTTTTAAATTTTGAACTCCAGATTCTCTCTCTCCCTCTCACACATCCCCCACCCACTGAGAAGGCAAACACTGTGATATCAGTTACACGTAGCAAACCATGCAAAACACGTTTCCATATTAGCTATATTGAGGGAAGAAGGAAAGGAAGGGAGAAAGAAAAGAGGAAAAAAAGAGAAAGGGAGAGAGAAAAAACTGTTCTTGGATTTGCACTCAGTTCTCTCTCTGGAAGCAGAGAGCATTTTTTCATCATGATTTTCATCATTCATCTCATGATGAAACTGTCTCGATTCATTGCATTGATCAGAGTAGCCAAGTCTTCCCCTGTTGATCATCATTGCGACGTTGCTTTTATTGCGCACAAGGATCTCTGGGTTCTTCTCACTTCGCTCTGTATCAGTTCACATAGTTCTCGCCATATTTTTGTGAAATCATCCTTCTCACTCTTTCTTAGAGCACCATAAATACCACCACAATCACAGGCCACAGCTTGCTCAGCCATTCCCCAATATGTGGGCCTCCCCTCATTTTCCGTTTCTTTGCCACCACTGAAAGAGCCGCTATAATTGTTTTTGTACAAATCAGTCCCTTTCCTTGTCCTTTGCTCTCTTTGGGATACAGACCTAATGGTGGGATTGCTGGGTCAGAGGGTGTGCACGGGCTGATGGCCCCTTGGACATAGTTTCAAGTTGTTCTCCAGAATGGTTGGACCAGTTCACGCTCCACCTGCAGTTCATAAGTATCCCTATTTTTCCCTCGTCCCCTCCAGTATTTGTCATTTCTGATAGGTGAAATGTGGCACCTCAGAGTTGTTTTAATTTGCGTTTCTGTAATCAATAGTGATTTAAGCATTTTTTCATCTGACTATAGATAGGTTTGATTTCTTCTTCTGAAAGCTGCCAGTTTATATCCTTTGACCATTTATTTATCAATTGGGTAATGGCTGATATTTTTATAAATTAGACTCAGAGAGTCTAAATTAGACTTAGAGTCTAAATTTGAGAAATGAGGCCTTTATCGGAGAAACTTGCTGTAAAATTTTCTGATATTTATTATCTATGGTAATGCAAAGTATCGTCTCCCTGAATATCTCTCTCCATCAGGTCTAATTTTGCTTTTGCATTGTTTAAGATCACAGATCTAAGATCTCCTCCCTCTCCCCTGCCCTCCCCTGCCCAACCTCGCACACAATACCGGGATCGGATCCCCTCTCAGACCATTTCTGGCCTCTCCAGCCTCGACTCCAACGCCTTTGATCTGTAGCAGACCCCAGCCCAGCCACTCCGTAAGGGCGGACGTTGGGAGACACAGCTGGACCGTCTGAGCTCAGAGAGAGCCTGGGGGTGATCTGACGTGACTTTCTGCTCCCCTTGGGTCTATGTCACTCTGTATACTTTTCAAAGCATTTTTGAGAATTGTATTGTTATCTTTTGGGTTTTTTTTTTACATCACCTTGACTCTTCACACACATACTCCCCCACCCCCAACACACAGTAAGTCTTCCCTCATAACAAATAAGAAGAAGAAAGAAGAAAAATGACAGTACGGCAGAATGCACTGAGACGTCCACGCAATCTGACGAGCGTGCTTGCAGTGTCCTCTGCAGGGCGGGGGCGGAAGGGGCGGCTGAACTTACTGGGCCAGCCATGGCCCTGAGAGTGACACAGCCATCCTCTTCAGTGTTCCTCTTGTTGTTCTCCATTTACGTTGTTGAAGTCACTGTGGATCTTGTCAAAGAATTTTCAGTGTAATACCTTATTTGACACTAATATTAAAGACAGAGGAAAAGGTGCATGTGTACAAAGATACTTATAGCAGGAATTTTTGTGGTGGTAAAGAATTGGAAACTGAGGGGATGCCCATCCACTAGGGAATGGCTGAACAAGTAATGAAGTATATGAGTGAAATGGAGTGCCATTGTACTTTAAGAAATGGTGAAGGGGATGGTTTCAGAGAAGCCTAGGAAGACTTGAATGAACTGATACAGAGTGAAGTGAGCAGAACCATAAGGACAATTTATACAATGATAACGTTTTAGAGAAAAACAATTTGAAAAGACTTTAGAATTTTGACATTGAAGGTGAGCCATGGCCCTCCCCTCCTGCCATAGAGACATAGACTGGATATAAAGTAGGACCTAGCCATTGGAGGAATTTGTTTTGGATAATTATGCACATTTGTTATGAGAATTTCATTTGTTTTCCAGTGGGGGATGAAGTGGGAGAGAAAGAAAATCTCTTTTCGTTGGAAAAAAAAATCTTAGTTTGGCTGTGCCAATGGCATGAGGTAGTTAGAGGGGGAAGGTGAGAAGGAGAACCAGGACTGGCAGTGAGGGCTCTCTTCTCACTGGCTGGGTAAGCTGTGACTCCTCACCTTTTTCTCTCCTCCAGGTGCCATTCACCTAGAATTCCAGGCCAGCGGGAATCACTACATCTGGCGGAAAAGCACCTCTACTGTACACAATATCATTGTGGGCAAGCTCTGGATCGACCAGGTCAGAGCGGTCCTCCCCATCTCCTGCCCTCCTCCCTAGGCCCACACTCCAGAGGCAGCACCAAGCACCCTGGGGAAAGAAGGCCCTGACAGTGTTGTAGAAACCAAATGTCAGAACACAAAAGACCCTTAGAAGAGCCCCAAGTCTGGAGTCCAAGTACCCGGATGCAGACCTCCTCCGGCCACTGACTCCCTCAGTGACCTTGGAGAAGTCATTTGACTCTGGAGCCTCCAAGGTGCCTTCCGACTCTGGCTCTGGAATCCTGGGGTCCTCTGAGCATGAGAAGGGCTTGGGTATGTGGGAACTCATCCCATGGCAGAGGAAGTATGAGTCCTGGAAAAGGACTTTAGAACTAAGAGAAGGGCCTTTGGAGATGATCGGGGAGGAGATGAGGCCTAAGGTCATCCCAGGACTAGTAGCCAAACCACAATCCAGGCTTCCACTTATGACCCCCAGCTATGCAGAGCATTGTTTCCTAACATCCCTTTCCTGAGAGGTGGCCCACTGGGTCTCACACCTGCATCACCTGCCTGTCCAGTCCTTCCCCAGGAAGTGGGCAATCCCATGGCCTCACCTGACTGGACTAGGGCCAGGGCTTTGCCAGGCCAATGGTCCAGAGACCACGTGCCCAGATGGCCACCTATGTCAGGAACGTGCAAGTAGAACCACTGGGAGCACCAGTATAGACCTCCCTTTTCTTCTCTGTGGGCCACACTCGGGGTCACTAGAGCTGAGGCAAGGGTTGGGGGAAACTATGGCCCAGAAAGAGGAAGGGACTTGTCCAAGGCCACACAATTGGACCATGGTGGAACAGCCCTGTTCCTGTGGACTTGCCCAGGCTGGGAGGAACCAAGAAGGAAGGGGGATAGATGGAGCGGGGAGCTCCTGTGGGCCAGGAAAGCCCACCCTCCTCCCATCATGTCACCCCCTTCCTACCTGGCAGTCGAGGATGTGCTGTGGTGGACGTGTCTGTGTGACCTGGCAGGGTCATACACGAGTTGATACAGAGTAATTGGTGGCGTGGGAGAGGGAGCCCCCCTCCCTGTTGCCCACAGAGCTGCTCTGAGATGTCTGCACGGACGAGCAGAGGATGATGGCCTCGGCCAGGAGAGGGCCAGGTGCCGGGGGACAGAGGCTCTGGTGTCTGTGACATGCAGCACAGACTGTCAGTGCCAAGCGCTAGGAGGACAGGAGAGGCTCCCCCATCTCACGTCCCCTGCTGTCACTTGTCTGTGCTCGGGGTCCTTTGTCTCCCCCGTCAGGACAAGGCTGTAGTTTTGCCTCGATTTACGCCCCTCGCCCTTTGCACAGTGCCCAGCCCACACTAATCACTTGGTCTATGCTCACTGACTGACTGCTCATGGCCTTCTCAGCCACAGCAGGGATCTTGGTGAGAGGACCAGCCGGGGAAGGTCACCCTGAGCCACAGGACCTTGGGTGGACACGGGGCAGGTGCCATTGAGGGGTAGCTGGGAATGAGCGCCGTCCTGGGGACCAAGGCCCTGACCTCTCTCTCTCTCTCCTGTGTTCTCTAGACAGGAGATATAGAGATAATTAACCATAAGACAAAGGATAAGTGTCTACTGAAGTTTACACCCTACAGCTACTTCTCAAAAGACTACACCCGAAAGGTAGGATGGTCAGCCAGGACTGGGGAGCTGCTGGACAGGATTGGAGGGAAAGGACAGATGTACAGCAAGCTCTGAGTAACAAGGAGGACTGTCTGATTGTCATTTCTGAAGTCTCCAGAGGGTCCAGAGTAGTGCACATAAAATGTCAGGGCTGGGAGGGGCCTTAGAACAGGGGATGTCAGGGCTGGGAGGGGCTATGGAACATCCAATTCTAAGCTCACCTCTGTAGTAAAAAGGAGGAAGTTGAGAATCAAAGTAAATTGACTCTCCCTGGGCTCTAGGATGAGCAGGGACAGGACCAGAACTAAAACTGAGTCAGGAAGTGACTAGTTGAGGTCTTTTCAGTAACAACCACCAAGAACTCGGGGCTCCCCAGTGGGGGATGTAGGGATCCCCTCTTGGCTGAAGCCTTGATGGGAGCTGCCCCAGGGCTCTGCAGGCTGGACCCCTGGAGTGCCATAGGTAAAGGCCCCTCCCTGCTCTAGGTGACTGGGGTCGTGACAGATAGCAAAGAAAAAGCCCATTATGTGCTGTCGGGTTCCTGGGATGAGAAGATGGAGTGCGCCAAGGTCGTTCACAGCAGCCACAGCAGCCCCAGCACGGAGGGCAAGCAGAAGACGGTCTACCAGACCCTGCCAGCCAAGCTTCTGTGGAAGAAGTACCCCCTGCCGTGAGTGAGCCCCCTGGCCAGCCCTTGGGAGGGAGGCTGGGCTGGGCCGTTTCATTGGGACCTGATCCTGGCTCCCCAGGAGAACCCTGGGGCCATAAGGTTCTGGGGGGCAGCACAGAGCAGGCCCCACTCATAGCGAGGGCTTTGGTTGATTATACAGCTTGGTAAATAGAAAGGGAAGTCACTTGGGGGTCAGAGGACTTGGCTTCACTCTTGGCTCTTCTGTTGGTCATTGGGTGAGCCGGGATCAATGATTTCCGGACTCAGTTGGCTTCTTTCTGCATTGAGAACCTTGGGTTAGAGCAGCAGTTCTCAACCTGTGGGTCACAACCCCTTTGGGGTCACAGGGATCACAGTGGTCGCTTAAGACCATCGGAAAACACTTATTTCCCGTGGTCTTATGAACCAAGACCCCACTCCTCGATCCGTCTCCAGGCGGGTCCACCCACATGCGAGTATTAAAGGGTCACAGCATTAGGAAGGTTGAGAACCACTGGGTTAGAGGATCTTTAACTCCAAAGGCCTTGGTCCTTCTACCAAAGAGTGGTCCCAGCTAGAAAGAGTGCCTCTCCAGGCTGGCCCCTCCCCAAGCCCACCTTTCAGTAGGGAGAGTACTGGCCTGCCTCTTGTGCTCCTCTGAGAGCTGGGCAGAGCGCTCAGCTATTTCAGACACAAACAAGTGTTTGTGCAAGGCCACTTTCTGCCCTCGAAGGCCTCATTGTATGAGGGTGGGGGGTAAAATGTGCAAATTTGCACATAGAAATATACAAATTATGTCAGTTAAAGTCTGCGCAATGCATAGGATGGAGACGGTTCTGTAAGATGGACGGCTCCTGACTCCAGGTGAGCCCCGAACAAGCCAGTGCCAGGGACCCCAGAGAGGAGAGTGTCAGAGATAAGAAAATCCCTAAGTGGAGATCTGGTCCCCTGGGGGCATGGGCCCAGGAGCTTCAAAGGCAGCATTGGCAGATACCTTCTCATGCCCCCAGGCTGCTGAGTCAGGCTGGGGTTGTCAGGGGGTCTTGGGGGCTGGGGGACCTCCTCCAGCTATCTGCCCACTCTCTGGCCTTGTTGCAGGGAAAATGCCGAGAACATGTATTACTTTTCTGAACTGGCCTTGATCCTGAACGAACCTGAAGAAGGTGTGGCCCCCACAGACAGCCGCTGGAGGCCTGACCAGCGTCTTATGGAGAATGGTCAGTGGGATGAGGCCAATTCTGAGAAACAGCGGCTAGAAGAGAAGCAGAGGATGATCCGCCGTAAGCGCCTGGAGTCGAGTAGCCGTGAGCGCCTGGAAGAAGGTGAGCCTGGCACCCTGCATACCTGGTCACCACCTGCCCCAAAGGAGTCAGAGGGAGGAGAGCAGAGCCCTGGGGCTGGGAGGAGCTGGGGGCGGGACAGGTGGGCCAGCTGCTGTTGCACACCCATCTTAGACCCCCACTGCACCTGCCGCAGCAGGCCCAGTCTTGATGAGGGTGCTGCCGGCACCCAGCTGAAGGTGAGCTTCTGGGAAGCTGGGCTTGGAAGCTAGGACCCCTCCCCAGGTCCCCTGAAGAGCCCAGACTCCTGGACCCAGTTCAGGAGCCCTCCTTTTGATTGACATGGGATGCCCCTAGCTGGGAAGCAGTGACCGAGAGTAGAGAGGGGCCAAAAAGGGCCCGGAGCTGGGGGAGATGGCGAGGCTCCTGCCCACAGGCACCCCTTCTCCCCGGCCCCCACAGGGAAAGAAGCAGACCTGTACAGACCCTTGTGGTTCGAGAAGAAGACGGACCCCTTCACTGGGGAGGAGGCCTACGTCTACAGGGGGGGCTACTGGGAAGCCAAGCAGGAGCAGAACTGGTCGGTGTGTCCAGACATCTTCTGAGCCTCCCCCCGGCCGGCCCCGCTGCGCCCCCAGCCCTACAGCAAAGCGCAAATACAACCCACGAGCAGACCCGGGGTTCAAACGTATTTTTTTATGCACTAATGAAATCGCATATTGGATCCCCCTTCCTTTTTTCCCCTCTTCCTATTTTTTGCTGATAGTGACTTTTTTCTTTTAGGGGAGTAGTTAGTTACTAAGTAAGTCTGGGAGGACAGGCTGAGTCCTTTGCTTTTAACTGGTGTGTGTGCTCTGTCCTCCCAGCTGAAGGAAGCACAGCCTATCAGAGATGCTCGGTGGGGGGCCGGGGGCACGGGGCTCCCAGGAGGACCGGTGTCCCAGGGTGTGACTAGCCACCTCTCTAGCTCCGGCCTGAGGTTCCCCCCAGAAAGACCCCCATTGGAAACCAAGCTTGTCCCCAGGGCTGTGGTGCCTGGGGCTCTGGAGAAGGAGAAGCCACGGGAGCCACCTCGGTCCCCGCCAGCCTGAGACACTCTCACTCAGGACTCCCTAGGAAACCCCTTTTTGGACTTTATTTGTTTGAGTTTTAAACTGTTGATCTCACTTTCTTTCCAGCCGTGATGTTTAGTAAATATTTTTAGTACAGCACTTACCAGACAGTTTTTCCAAGTGTCCTTTCTTGCCCCAGAAGTGTCTAGGCAAAGACATTACTTCTAAGAAATGAGGAAACGCAAAGCCTTTAGCAGAGCCAGGAGTCAGTGGGCCTCAGTTCCTGAGGGCAGCCCCCGTCCTCCTCTGAGAGGTCTCCACCCAGCAGCTCTGAGGCTGTCCATCTTGGTGCTCCCCCAGCCCCTCCTGGCAGACAGAGACATCGCTAATCCCTCTCCTCCCTTCCCTAGCACTTCCTCGCCCTAGACTGAGCCAGAGCCCTGAGGGGCCAGGGTCTCTCTCCCTCAGGTGGTGCTTTGGACTGCTTGCTCAGTGTCCAGCTGTGGAAACCCCCAAATTGCCAGGAGCCATACCTTGTTCCCAGAACTGATCGGGCATCACCATGTTGGGCAGCAAGTGAGGAGATGGGCCCCCACTCAAGAAAGAGGAAGCCCCTGAGCTCCAGGGATTTGAGCCAGTGCAGGAGTGAGCTGGGAGCCAGTCTCTTTGTGGGCCCCAGTGGCAGTAGCGTTGAGCTTGCCCAGGATCCCCAGGGGCCTCCCAACAGTCTGAGTGCTTCCACCCCGAAAGAGAAGTGCCCCTCAGTAGTCCCAGCAGCACAGAGGCAGGAGGCCCTGGCAAGGGTCTCCAGTGCAATATCCCATCCTCCCTTCTGAATCTGAGCCAACCGGAGGGTCTGCCCCCTCTTCCACCTTCTGACCAGCCGTGTGGGTGGCTCTCAGCTGCAGAAGATGCAGATGGATGGGGTTTGCTGCCCTCCCCCTCCCCTCACCTGTATGGGCTGAGGGGTTCGTTGGCATCTGGTCCAGTCCCTTTCCTTGTGGAGGGCAGCGTCCTGTCGCACACCCCACACCCAGGCCCCCCAGGCTCTCTCCCCGTCAGTCACGTGTCCAGAGTCCAGCCAGGGAGAGACTCAGAAGGCAGATGTGACGAGGTGTCCTCGGCCCCCCTGGAGAGGGGGGTCCGTCACGCCCACCATGACCACAGGGAGCCTGGAATAGACATCTCTCTGCCTCAGTCACTCCATCTGTAAAACGGAGGCAGCATGTGGTACTAGACAGAGAGGTGCCTTCAAAGCCATAAGGCTCTGGGTTCAAGTCCTACGCCCATCTCCTGGCTGCATGACTCTGGCCAAGTCATTTCATTTCTCAGGGCTCTAGACCACTCCCTAGGACTAGACTGTAGAGAAGGCACTGAGCTGAGTTTCCTCACCCAGAAATTGTCTCTGCTGATGACATCCCAGGGCCAGCCCCTCTTTAACTCTCCAACACCCACATTCCCTAGAATAAGGACCCTTGAATGAGCACTCTGGCCACTGTCGGGCATAGATTGGAGAAGGTTTGGGGAAAGGGTACGGGAAGTTGAGGTATTTGGGCAGCCACCCTGAAGTCCGAGGGAGCCTTCTCAAGTGGCCAGCCCATGGCCAGGAATGCTCAGACCTGTAAGCTAGTCTCTGCAAGACTCAGCCCTGGGCAGGCTCAGAACAGCCTCCTTGTGAGCAGCCAGGAAAATACAGCCACACATCCGTTCCCAGTGTCTTCCCTCCTCTGTCTGCTCTTCTGCCCTCCATCGAATCCAGACTGGGCCGCAGACATCAGCAATAAAGAGCTAGCTGCGTGCGTCCTAGGGAACCAGCAAAGGCAGATGCCGTCAGGTACAGCCCCCCAAAGGACTCTTGTCTGCTTGGGAGCAGATACGCCTCGTCCTTCTGGTTGCTGACATGTCTGGAGCAGACACCTCAGGCCGGGAGTGACTGGGCATTGCGGATGTGTTCATGGGTGCCAGGATGCCCTCTTCTCTGTATCTGTTTGCTTCTGATTTATACATATATGATATATATGTACAGATACATATATATTTGACCTACATAGTTATATAGGTAACTATTTTGCTTAGATTTCTATAGTAACGTAAAAATGATGACGACAGATGTCCCTGTCTGAGTTTGGTTATACAATAAATGTACCGCTGAGTTTCTTTCTGGTGTTCATGTACGTTCTGTCTCATCATCCAGGAAGGTAGGAGACCACTTGGATTGGGTAAATGGTGCTGTTTGCTTTGATAAGGAGCAAGGGTTCCCCCCAAGATCCATCAAAGATTAGACATGGAACTGTGTTTATCCCCACACATATGCACCTTTAAGAGGCAGGTCCATTCCAGGTGCCCTGGCCCAAATACAACCTGATACCCAACGAGATCCTGGGCCACTTCCTAGTCCCCAGCCCCCCAAAAGGTATCATTATACTTTGGTTACCACAGACAGGTCCTGTGGCACAGCCGCTGACACCCTTAGGATTTAGTTCCAGAGAAGGCATCAGCCCTGCCAACAGACTTCCCCACCCTTGGACAAAAAGGAATTTCCAGGGTACATTCCTACCTTCTTTTTTTCATTTTTTAAAATGTTATTCTTGGTTCATTTTTTTTACTTTAAAAACAGAGTTTCTTCCACTTTTAAGATTCTTTGGTTTTGTAAAAAGCAGCCTAAAACCCAAGCCTCATTTCTCCCTGTTTTTCTCCCTCCTGTTTGCTGGGCTGAGGACAGGGCACCCATCTGCTGCCTCAGACTGTGCCCACATCCCTAGGATAGCAGGGCCAGGCCCTTCTGTGCCTTCTCTCCAGGACACAGCCCTCCCAGCTTCCATTGCGGGCTGGATCCCAGAAGCCAGGGACAGGGGCAAAGGCTATGCCTGTTCTCCTCAGGGTAAAGGCGATTTTTCTCAATTGAGAAAGCCCTAAAACTAAAGGCTCCTTTATGGCAGATGGTGAGCCAGAGCCCTGGCCTCTGCCTGGTCTGTCACTGCTCTCAGCACGTGGTTAGACATGACCTTGTGCATGGCCACTCCCCAGGGTGTTCAGGCCAGGAAGCGGGCCTGCACCAGCCACGTGCCAGGCACTGTGCTCAGCACCGGGGATGCCCCCTAGAAGGCCAGAGCAGAGCCCCTGCCCACAGAGAGCTCATGTTCTGATGGGGCACAACCTGTAACATCTAGGCATGGACTGTGGGCTGGTGCAGGGGTGAGGAGGAGCATTCCTGGCACAGCATAGGGACCCCTTGTGACCAACACCAGCCTGCAGAGGTCATTTTGGGGGTGGCCATGGCAGTCAAGGGCAGCTGAGTGACTCCACAGTGCACAGAGCACTGCGCCCGGAGTCAGGAAGACTCCTCTCCCTAAGTTCAAGTCTGGCCTCAAGACACCTCCTAGCTGTGCGACCCTGGGCAAGTCACTTCACCCTGTGTGCTTCAGTTTCCTCAGCTGTCACATGAGCTGGAGAAGGAAGTGACCAAACCAGTGCAAAAACACGACCACCACAAAATGGGGCAGTTATTCAGACACGACTGAAAATGACTCACAGCATTTTGCCTTGAGTGAAATAGAGAAGGCAGGAGGTATGGTCACTTCACACAGGCTCTGATCCGCTGGCATTGCAGGGTAGGGGGAAAGCCCTGGGCTAGGACCTGAGTTCTAATCTTGCTTCTGCCTTTCATTAGCTGTGATTCATTGGCTTTGAAATTCTGCTCATTATGCAAGCAGTCAGTCACAATTTCGCTCCTCACAGAGGCTGGGAGGCCTCCGAGTCCAGCCTCACCCCGAGCAGAGTCCAGGCCCCAACCTCCTCTCTGCAGTTAACACCCACTGCCCCCAAGGACTGCCCTGTGGAGCCTCACAGAGCCAGGCGTCTGCTCAGCCTCATGAGCAGCCACTGGCCTTCACCCAAGGGCTGGGCCCTTCCTCACGTGGACATGCTACACTCGGGCGGACCAGGTGATTTTTCTGCATTATGGTTCACGTACAAAATCCTCTCATGTTCAGAGCCCTTCCAGGCTCTCTTCCTCCCGGCGCCGCTGGCCTCCTTGCTCTCGGCTCTTGACAGGGCATCTCTGGCCCTTCCTTTACCGGGCCTGGGATGCTCAGGCCCGTCTCCTCCTGGCTTCCCGTCCACTTTCCTGTGAGTCCCCCCTGAAATCCTGCCTCCTCCACTGAATTCTGCTGTCTGCCCTCTGTCGGTGATTTCGCATTCATCCCCTATGCGACTTGTTGGCACACAGTTGTTTGCACGCTGCCTCCCTCCTTAGACTGGGAGCCCCTTGAGGGCAGGGGCTACTTTCATTTTTCCTTGTAACCCCAGGGTATCCTGGCACATAGGTGCTTAATAGATGTTTTAATGACTGACTCATGCTACAGTGCCACCCCACACATCCTTTCTTTGGAACAGCCATCCTACCCAGGGCCGGTTTTCAGATTTCCCTCCTTGAATTCTTCTTCACTGCCATTCCCTCCCTATGATACCTAGCCCGGGAGGTAAAACCTAGACATTCTCTCTCCCACACCCTTTTTAGTTTAAAGCCCTTTTTACTAGGCTTGCAAGATGTCAGGAAAATCTTTTTTTTTTTCTGTTAGTGATCTGTGGATCCTTTCAGTTGGGGCTGTTTTCTGCGTTCAGAAGTTCTGGGCAGTTGTATTGTTACTTGAATTACATTGTTCAGGTTTTTTGATCTGTCATGTTCTTCTGGGAGCTCTGTAATCTTTAAGCTGTCTATGTGTCCTGTCATCTAGATCAATGTTTTACTTAAATGAAGATCACACCTTTTTTAATGGCATTGAGTTTTGCTTGTCTTTTTCCAGACTGTCCTTTATTTCCACATATTTACAGTCTCTGGTTTCTTCAGTGAGACCATAAATTCTGCTCTCACAATTCTACATCCTGCTTATGGATCCACGCTCTCTTGGGAATCTATAGGTTGTTCTGTGTCCTCTCTCTGTCTTCCTCTCTCTGTGTCACCGTCTTCTCTCTCTCCATCTGTCTCTGTCTCTCCTCTCTCTCTGTCTCTGTCTCTCCATCTCTCTCTGTCTCTCCTCTGTCTGTCTCTCTGTCTCTCCATCTCTCTCTCTCTCTTTCCCCCTCTCTCCCCCCCACCCCATTCCTTTGCCTCATGATATGTATTCATAGATGCCTGAACTCTTTTACCTGATCTGGAGGCCAAATTCCCTTCTGCTATTAATACCTTCCCTGTTGGTTTATCTCCGTATGCTCAAGGTCTTTAATTGAATTTTCTTCCTTCTAAGATATTGGGTAATTTCAGTGTCTTATTTTCCCCTATTGCTTCTTCATTACCTCCTTCCATGGCAGGCAGCTCACAGTTCACCAGCCTCAGTCTCTGCCACAAGTGAATTATGGGGGAACAAAACTGGTCCTAGCTGGCTGCTGAGTTCTTTTCCTCCGGCTCAGTGGGGCACTGCACAGCCCCCTATTCCACCTGTTCATTCTCTAGCCAAGCTCTCTTGCAACAAAGAAGACCACTATGAAATCCAGATTTCTGAGGCACTGGGAGAAAAGAGGGTGTTGGGGGACAGAGTTCTATCAAGTGGGGGGAGGTGTTGACAGAGGGAGTTAAGAGGTGGGAATTATCCTTCTCTGCTGGTTGGGCTCTTAATGTCCTAGAGCAGTGGTCAGACTGCAGTAGAAACAGGGCCAGTAAAATGGAAGGGCTGCATATCAACTTAGAAAACCCCCTATTAACATTATCTGTGTTTTACTGTATTTTTATTTTGTTAAAGATTTCCCACTTACATTTAAGCTGGCTCCAGCAGTGTGATTGACACCTCTGTCCTAGACCATGGAGACAACGGATATTAGTCTGTCTCTTTGGAGAGATTTGAAAAGTCGTAGGGGTCGCAGAAAATATCCAGGCCACCAAGGACCTGGGGAAATGCATTCTTAAAGACGTTGTTAGCCACCCATCATCCTTGGCCAGAAATCCGTTGTTGCTCTGTCTTATGCCATGGTCCAAAAGTCCACAGCACATTCTCAAGGCATCATTGCCTCAGTCATCTATTCATTTCCCAAATTAATTTTTCTCTTGTGTACCGCTCGCCTTCTATTGTCACAGTGAGGAAATGCCCCCCGGGACCCTGTGGTCTACAGGGTCCTCATCGGTTTTTGCGGGACTTTCAGTCCCCTCCAGCAGCAGCTTCTGTGCCCAGGTGAACCCCGAGAAATAGAGTTATCTCCTGCTTTGATGAGCCTTAGTTTCTCTATTGTGCCTTGCACACACACACACCCCTCAGAAGAAAAACAGACTCCTCTCTCCGGACCAAGTCAACAGATAGCTGCCCCAGGACCCCAGAAACAGGCATGGCTGACCACCTCCTGCTGCTTTTCACTTAAGCTGTAATAATTCTGCAAGCACAGCTCCAAACCGCCAGAGCCAATGGCCTTTGTTCCGTTCTCACCCTCTCTTCTCTTTCCGATGCTCTCAACAAAACATCTCTTGGCTTCTGTAAAACTTCTGTGTCTAGGTTCTCCTACTTCTTCTCTAACCATTTCCTGAAAGAGCCTGTCTCTTTGTCTCTCTGTCTCTGTTTGTCTCTCTCCCCCCCCCTCCACTTTGTCCCCTGCTCCCTGTGTCTCTGTCCCTCGGTCTGCCTCTGTCCCACCCCACCCTTCTCTCTCTCTTTCCATCTCGCTCCCCCTGCCCCGTTCCTCTCTCTGTCTCTCGGTCTGTCTCTGTCTCACCCCACCCCTCTCTCTCTTTCCAGCAGCTCCCGCAAGTTTGCATAGCATCTCTGCGGTTTGACTCCCAAATCTCTATGTTCGCTCCTGATCAGTATTCTCAGGCTAGTTCAGCATTACTCCCTGACGGACGTCTCCACTTGGATGCCCCGTTAGCGTCCCAACACCACAGCGGTCTTCCTCTCCCTATCCTGCTCGGCTCCCTTCTTTCTCTTCCAGGCATTCGGGTTATCCTTGGCTGTTTCTTCTCTGGCAACCGCCAGCTCCCATATCCAATCTATTGCCGCGTCAGCGTCGCTGGGGTAGCTGCTCTTCACTTCGGTGGCCGGCATCTTGCGGCTTATCGTGCTGCCCCCCTGAGTGAGGCAGCCTCCGCACCCAACTCCCTGCGTCCGGCCCTGCCCCACCCCGTGCTCCACAAAGCTGCCAGAATCCTCTTCCACACCTCATCCCTGGGTCAGAACTCAAAAGTGGCAGCTGTTGTTTCCCTGATCCTGGTTTTCTTTCTTTCTTTGTTACGAGGGATGGCTCAAGGGGAGACGTCAGAAATGAAGAGGATGTGAAAGCAAAGAGTGAGGAGATGATTCATTAGAAAACCACCCATCTTCCCACGTCGGCGCCCTGCTCCGAAGTGAGCACCGCTCGTTTCCTTCATCCAGCCCTTTCCTGGCCTTCTTCGGTCCAGCCTCAGGGGGACTGCCAGCTGTTCCCCAAACTCCATAACCTACCCTGTGCCAGTCTCAAGCATGCCTGCTGTGCCCGGAGTGTCCTCAGCCAATAATTATTAAATTTCTATATCTAATATCAGTCTGTCTTTATTAAATGTCTGCCGTGTGCCAGACACACTACTAGGCACAGGAGATACAGTACAAAACATGAAACAATCCTTACAGTGAATTTATATTCTAAAGAAAGAGGCAACAAGAGCTTCCAAAATACAGCATAAATATGTGCTTAGCGTGTGTATACATATGTATAATATGTGTATCATATGTACATGTGTGTATGTTTTATATATACATACATACACACATACATATATACATGCAGATTTGTGTCTGTACACACAGTTAAATACAAGGTGGCTTGGGCTGGGCGGGCGGGTGGGGGAGGGGGAGGGATCAGGAGAAGCTTCCCGAAGAAGATGGCACGACCTGGGCGGCATAGTCAAGGAATTAAGGGGTGGGCTCCTTTCCAGTTACAGGTGAAGAGCCTGAGGTCTCCAGAGAGGCTGAGTGATGTCCCCAAGGTCACATAGTATATAGAGCCAGAGTCCACACCTTCCATAATGCCCCCACGCCCCATCTAGATGTACATTTCATTCCCCAGTAGATGGGAACCTTCTGGAGAACTGGGACTCTTCTTAGACCCCTAGCACCTGGAACAGCACAATGTTTAATTAATCGAATGAATTGGATTGAGGATTGAGGAGCTGGCTGGCGTTTCTCAGGGATGCTCCCTGGAGAAAAATGAGAAGGCATGCCAGGATAATAATAGATACCATTCCCCTAGCATTTTCCAGGTATTATCTCAAGGCAAGAGCCAGGAAGAGCTGGGATGTCCTTCCTGTAACACAGACTGTCTGAGTGACCCTGGATGGCCTCCAGTGCTTGAGGTGACTCTCCAAGGAGGGGATGGTTCCCCAACCTTTCTGGGGTCACAGACCCCTTTGGTAGTCTGGTGACGCCCTTGGACCCCTTTGGTGCTCTGGAGATGCCCCTTCTCAGCAGCATGTCTGAGGAACTGAAGGATTTCAGAGGTTAGTGAAAATAAAGGTGGAGTTGTTTTGTTTTTTTTTACCTATTCTAGTTCATGGGCCCAGGTTAAGAACCTCTGCTCTAAGGTTGTACTGGCAGAAAAGGTGCCTGCCTACCTCTGGTGAGGGGTCCTCCCCCTGGTTTTCCCTGTCCACTGGAAATCCCAGGTCCCTCCTCTCGACACAGATCCTCACAACAAGCCTTCTGGGCAGGGGAGGAAGCCACTTAAGAGCCCTCTCCAAAGACTATGGCAAGACAGGGTGGGGCTAATTGAGCGCGTGACTGATGGTAGCCTTTGAGTGAGGAAAGTCACAAAGTGTTTTGTTAAGGGCTGAGGTAAAAGGAAAAAGGAGCGTGGGCTCGTCCTGAGTCAGAGCCTGACGAAGCTCAGACCAGCCCCGGAGGGCCCCTCCAGGAGGCGGGCCAGGCCCCCGAGAGACAGACGAGATTCCGACCCAGCACAGGAAGGCCCCGGGCAGGCAACAGCTCTAAACCTGCTGAAGACAAATTCAACTCGTGAATAATTCCCACACCCAAAATCAAAAGCTTCTCGTAAAAACTGAGGCTGTCTGTCACTGACCAGATTGGAGGAATGGACTTTGGGGCAGAGTAGGGAGGAGACTATAGACTTCGCTAGACTAAGCCGAGTGTGAAGAAAGAAGCCTGCATAGACTGGAGAGTCACCTGAGAACAGGGAATGTCAGAGTCTGGAGAATGTCAGGTCTGGGAGGGGCCCGAGAACAGAGAATGGCAGAGTTGGGGGGTGCCTCAGAACAAGGAATGGCAGGGCTGGGAGGGGTCTTAGAACAGGGAATGTCAGGGCTGGAAAGACCCTAGGTGTATTTAATGTCTGAGCTAGAGCATAGAATGACAGGATTCCCAGAACGTTTAGCAGGATTCTGTGCTCGGCATAGGGAACGCAGAGATTAAAGCAGTCCCTTCCCCCAGGAAGCTTGACCTCTAACTAGGAAAGGCTGGAAGACATAGACTGTTGGAACCACAGAGATGCTCACGTTTCTTTCCTCCCTGCCGGGTTAGTCCCGCACGCTGGGTACCCCTCTCTTCCCCGGTTCTCACTCCCCCGACTCCCAAGAGGTAGCTAAAGCCGCCTCTTCAATTCAATTCCACAAACGCTTCGTAAACGCCTACTATGTGCCCGGCACTATGCTAAACTCTGGGGATGCAGAGAGAAGTCAAGAAGACAGTCCCGGCCCTCAAGGAGCTTACAATGCAATGGGGGAAGACAGCACACAACACAAGAGACTGGAAAGAGCGGGGGAGGAGGAACATCATGTGGGGGACCCTTGTTCGACGGAGACGAAACCGGGGAGGCAGCGGAGGGGTTTGGGACTCTGCCCTCCGGCCCTCAGAGACCGAGTCAGCAACCCGGCAACGAGATGAGCTGGGCCCAGTGGACTGTGGGAGGATCCGGCTGCAGGTGCCCCAAAGTCGCCTTCCCACATCGCCCGCCAGTGACAGTCTCGAAGTTTTTACAACGCAAACAAAAGCCTCGCCTTTTCCCGGGGGGGGGAGGGTAACCCTTTCAGGGGGAGAAGAAACTGCCCCGAGATAAGGGTGGGGTGTTGATCGAGTCCATGAATTGTCTCTCCATCCAGTTGAAAAGGGACGTAAGTCCCGATCAATCAATCGTAGGCTTTAGACTAAGCGCGGAAAAACAATCCCTAGCTCGTCAGCTGCTTCCTTAGATGGGTTGAAGAAACCTGATCGCTCCCCAGGGATTATCTATAAAATCGGAATGGATTATTGAAGAGATGGGAGCCAGCGGGCCTTCCGGTGAAACCCCAGAGGGAAAATGGGGAGGGAGGGGCAAGAGGAGGAGAGAGGACACTCCTCCCTGCAGTTCCCTCCCCGACCTAGTCTCGGTGGCCAAACTGCCCAGCCCTCCCCGAGCTTGGGTCCCAGGTTGCCGAGAAACCCTCCCTGGGCTTCCTCCGCGTTCTGAGGTTGCTAGGAGACGAGACGACGCCTGCCCCAGACAGACAGTATGCGCAGCCCGGGCTCGGAGGTCAGGCAGCGAAGCGGAGGGGTGCCGGTAAGCTCAGACTGCAGGGTCAGGGTGGGGCCTGGGCGTGATCCCTAAAAGTCTCTGGGTCCAGGCCCTCCTTGGGCCGGCAGATACAAGGCGGGATGGCCCAGAGCCCTGGCCTCAGCTCTCATCCCTGCAGCTATGGAACCGTGGACAAGTCCCTCCCTGCTCTGAGACTTAGTTTCCCCTTCGGTAAAATGGAAATAGGGGGGACTATATGGACCCTAAGGCCCTCCCAGCTCTGACCTTATGTGTGTGAATGTCTTTGACTGGTAATGGCGAGTGTGACCAACTGTGAATGAAACCTTTCACCAAGGTCTGTGAGGACTGATCCTGGTCCTGGCTATGTCTTCATCCTCAGGGGGGAGGAAGCCCGGGACAGGCATCCCATCCCAATGGAGTTCCCTGACCGGGCCAGTGCTGGGGAGTGCTGAGGAAAGTCAGCCCTCCCCTGCTATCAGACCCCTACCCTGAGGACCTACTTCCTAAGGCAGCCCCTTCTTTACACCACTGACCCAACCTACTGGCTTGGGAAAGGACTCAAAGAAACCCTTTGGGTTTAACCCTAAGATCTTAACCCCTCTGGTTGTCGGGTGAAGTCGCTGGGCACCTTCTCGGAGTTATGTCTTCAAATGTATAAAATAAAATACAAGATTAGTGAAAATAAAATGTCCTTTTCAGACCTGCCCCTGAAATCTATCCACTGAGTAAGGGAAAGGTTGTGAGCTCCCCCCTAGGACATCCCAGGGACAGGCCTCTGATACTGGGACACATAACACCCCAGACTCAGTGCCAGATACTGTCACTCATACACATGGCCATTGTTACTGTTTACCCATCTAAGAGGACTGTGACATCAGGGAGGGGATGCCATGACACAAAAGGGAAATGGATTTAAGTGAGACAGGGATGAGCAGTCACCAGCCTCACTGTCTCCTCCAGAGCCATCTGGGTCCAGTAGTCATCAGGACTACTGGAGATGGCCCAGGATGCACTGGGAGACCTTGGCCTTTTCAAGCTAAGGTCTTTAAAAGGTCCTAGTTTGACTGAAGCATTGCCCATTCAGTGATTAAGGCTTAATAAAAAATGGATCAAAGAATGGCTTCTTTAAAAAAAAAATAGATCTGGGAGGGGAAAATCCTCAGGTTCCAGGCAAATGCTATCAGGGAGGTGATGCTGTGCCGTATGGGCTGCCTCAGTCAAACTGACACCTGTTGAATACCTTCACTTGAAAAGGCCAAGGTCCCCACTGCATCCGGGGCCATCTCCAGTCATCCTGATGACATCTGGCCACTGAAACTAGATGGCCCTGGAGGAGACAGTGAGGCTGGTGACCTTGCACAGCTCTGCCTCACTTAAATCCTATTCACACGATCATAGAACCATAGGGAAGTTGAGCTGGGAGGGGCCTGAGCTCAGGGAATGTCAGAGTTGGGAGGGGCCTGAACATCAGGAAACATCAGGGATGGGAAGGGCCTCATCTGTGCAGTGGGGATAATAATAGTGCCTACTTGCCAGGGTTGTTATGGGGACCAATGAGATATCTGTAAAGTACCAGCACATGATAGGAGTTTAATAAAGAAATACTATATTAATAATATATTATATATGATTATATATAATTATATAATATAAATATATAATAATTATATAAATATGTAATTATATACATAATTATATATTATAATAATAAATACTTCTCTTCCCCCTTTACTCTTTGGCCCTAGAAAGGGCTTAGATCTCTGTCCTCGGGGCTGTTGGATCCACAGATGGGCATCTCTGGGGATCTGGGACCCCTGCCTGGGTCCTAGTCTCCACCCTCTGCCCGGGTACTCTTTCTACAGGTTTCCCAGTTGAGGATTCAAGGGAGTTGGGAGACTCGGGTAAGCTCTGTCCTGGGCCCTCCTGACTCCCCCAGCCAGAAGCCAGGTGAGAGGCCCAGGTCCCATTAAGCCCCTTCCACGTTCCAACAGGCCCGTCGGAGTCCTCCTGGGCTCCATCCCACCCGTCCCAGGTGGCATCCCACCTGTCCAAGTATGGGCCAGAGGCTGAGTGATGGCTCAACACGCTGGGAAGGCTGGGGAAGTTTCCTCCAGGGGATGGGGAATAGGACGCTCCATTCTATGAGGCTAAAATGGCATGCTTGAACTCCAAGAGTCTGTGACCTTGTCCCCTTACTAGACCTTCAGTGCCTTGGGGGCAAACACCCCATCCCATCAGAACTAGAGCCCGGCGCAGTGCCCACAACAGGCGATTCACAGATGGTCGTTTCTGTTGTTTTGTGACTCTGAAAGTCTCTGATCTAAGATTCTGTCACTCTAAGGTTCTAGCATATGGCACTGACCATAAGGGTCAGGGATGGCTATGGACCTTGGGAACTCAGAACAGGGGATGTCAGGGCTGGGAGGGGCCTTAGAACAGGGGATGTCAGAACTAGAACAGGGGGACATCAGAGGGGGGAGGGGCCTTAGAACAAGGGATGTCAGGGCTGGGAGAGGCCTTAGAACAGGGGATGTCAGAGCTGGGAGGGGCCTTAGAAGATGGGGACCCTGAGGTCTGGACCTGGCCTGCAGAAATGTGAACCCAGGAGTCCTGGTGCTTTGTTGACTGGGAGGCTGCAGTGACTGCCTGGCACAGTCATTCCAGCATAGGCCTCTGCTCTGTTCCAGGCACCCTGCTGTCGTGGAGCTTACAATCTAATGGGGAGACAGCCCACAAAGGAAGCTGGGAGCAGGGGTGGGGAGGGGGGAAGACGGGGCGCTCCAAAGTCCATAAACATGCAGCAGGTGGAGGCGGGAGGAAGCCTATGCTGAGCCCCTTTTTGGTCAGAGGCCTGCTGCTCCTGCCAGAGGGTCCTCCTCCCAAAGCTGAGAAATCACCTCCCAGGAGCTGGGTCAATCTGAAGGAGGGAACACCCCACAAACACTGCATATGCGCCTGTCCCATGCCTTGGACACCATGACCCTGACCCTCCCCCCCACCTCTCTCCCCCAGCCACCCTGCCTGGCTGTACCAATGATGCCCCACCGGGGAGTCCTGGGCCGTCCTGCCCCCAAGACCAATATGTCTGGAGGCTGACCCAGCTCCTGGGCTCGGTGACCCCTGGTCGAGGAGAGCTCAGCCCCTGTAGCTCCGACTCCATTTGTACAGAAGACTTTGCTGCCCACTTCCGAGAGGCCATGGTGGAAGCCGGGCTGCCTGCCGAGGAGCAGGAGGAGGGGGCCCGTGCCAGGAGCCCTGAGTCCTTGGGGGGCCACATCTGCCAGGTGAGCCAGGGCTTTCCTCCCCAGCCCCTCAGCTCCTGGAGCCCCCAGCAGCCCCCCAAGAAGAACAGAGCTGCCAAGTGTTCATCACCCCCAGAGGACCCCAGCCCCAAGCTGGGCCCACCAGCACTAGGCACTGCAGGGGGTAGATCTCTGCCCCACTTGGGAGACCCCTTCCCTGAGAAGCTGCGACCCAAAAGAGATTCTGGAGCTGGGCTGGCGCGAAGCCAGGGTGGGGGCCCTGGAGGACCCAGCCTCCATATTGGAAGCAGAAATCCTCGGCTCCCTCTTCCACCTTCTCCCCACTGGGACCAGGAGCTGTCCCTGAACCTCCTGCCCCAGGGTCCAGCCTGGGAGGCCACAGCCCTGAGGCAGACCCCTAGGCTTTTGGCAGGTAAGTGCGTCAATCTGGCCCCCAGGCCTGGGAGGGAAGGGGGGGGCACCTGGTCCTGTTCCCTCTCCCCTGTTCCTTTCTCTTCAGGACCCCAGGATCCCAGGCTGCCTCTGGGTAGGCTCTCAGCATCTCCCTGGGACCCTGAATCTCTCCTCACTTCCTGCCCACTGGGATACAGATCTCCCAGCTCCCAGAAAGAGGAGCCCAGGTGAGGCAGGAGAAGGGTGGAGAAGGGGCCTGGGAAGGGAATGGAGACTTCTGAGCAGCCCCCTACAGCCCTGTGCTTTTCCAGCCTTAGCCACAGAAAAGGGCTTAAAAAAGAGCAGGAAACCCCAGGGGACCCCAAGCCCTGGAAAAAGAAATCAGAAAGGATGAAGGTGAGACCCTTCCTCTCAACTCAAGGGCCCAAGTGGTGACAGTCACTCTGAGATAGTTTTAGGCCTTGACCCGAAAGGCAGACCTGGGGCTCAGAGCTCTGGAGGAGCCTCCTTCTTACTCTCCCATTCACTCCCAAAGCCCTCATATCTCCCCTGGGACAAGGGATGGGGTCCTTCCCTTTCCTTCAGGATATGCCACATTTAAACTACCCACCCCGGGACTCCAGGGACTGGGAAGGAAGAATCCCCCAGACTCAGGAACTGAGTGGGCAGTGAGGACAAAGGAGAGACCCGGGGGTGGACCTTCCAATCATGAGACCAATGGGTGGTACAGTGGGAGAGCTTTGGACATGGAGTCAGGAAGACCTGAGTTCAAATCTGGCCTCAGACACTTTCTGGCTACATCACTTAACCTTGGTCGGCTGCGGTTTACCCATCTGTAAAACGGAGACAACCATGGTAGACAACCTCACTGTTGTCACTTTATCCCCTTCCCTCTGGGACGCCAGGCTGCCGAGCTTGTGAAGAGTAGCAGTCGTGGAACCTGGGGGGAGGGGTATCTTGGGGCTCACCCGGAGTAGGAAAGGAGACGCCCAGGTCTCTCCTCAGGATGGAGGCCCTGGTCGGCTCAGGGGTATGGGGGCTACAAATGCCAGGTGCGAGGTAGCCCATCCAGACTCTGGCAGAAGTGGGAGACGGCAGCAGCTGATGCCTGAGACTCCAGCCTGTGGGGAAGCCCCCGGGTCCAGGTAAGGCCCGGCACACTGCTGTCTGGGGCTTAGGCAGCCCTGAGCATTCCACTGGGCCAGAACCCCAGTGCAGGCTGGAGAGGTTAGCCCTGCCTTGCTCAGATCCGCAGGGCCACAGGGTTACTTCAGAGGGAGGAACCCCAACCCAAAGACAGGAAAGGACCTGTCCAAGGTCACACAGCAAGCTCACACCAATGTGCCCCACCCCCCCACTCCTGACTGTCATCCAGGAGGTGGGAAAGTGACCATCTTTTCTCTCCCAGGAATCCTGGACCTGGGCTGGCACTCCTCGGGGCCCTGATCGAGGCAGCCTGCCGCCGCCTCTGGGATGTGCATCGGCAAACTGAGACCCTAGGAGAGGCCGTGCGGGAGCTGCAAAGGGACAGGGTGGGTGTGGATCCCTGGTGGGGGCCATGCTGTCCTGGGGCTGAACCACAGCAAGCCTGAGCTGTGGAGGGACAAAGCCTTTCCTTCTAGACTCAGTTTCCCCATCTGTGAGATGAGTGGGCTGGACCTAGGTTCTACAATGCCCTCCCTGGACTTCCAGACCATGATGGGATTCCCACAAACCTCCTGTGAACTGAGTGGTCCTATTTCTCTGACAGATGCTGAGGTTCAGGGAGGCCTGGAGGTTTCCCTGCAGTCACACAGCTTAATCCCTCTGAAACCCAGGACTAGAATCCAGGGTGAACTCTGCTCCCTGCTCAACTAAGTGGGCAGGGTGGGCAAGGTTCCTGGAAGGGGTCCTAAAGCTCCCACTGCTCTCTCCCCACCCCACCCGTACCACAGATGGCATCCATGCCCGGTGGCTGCCGGGGCCCAGAGCCTTCTGCAGTGGACCAGGGATGTGATGCAGACAGAGCAGCAGGTGAGATGCTACAGGGATGGGGGCTCCTCTATCCCTTGAGAGAGAGAGAGAGGAACTCTCAGGTCAGAACGGCTCCTGGAGAGGGTTCAGGTCCCAAACTACTTCACATCTGGGACCCTCAGTTTGCTTCTCTATAAAATGGGACTGAGGCTTCTTCAGGATAGTTTGGAAAGAAAACATACATTGGTAAACTCTAAGGGGATTTGGAACATGACATATCATTTCCAGATGGGGGGACGGAGGCCCAGAGAAGGAGAGTCACTGGACAGAGGCCTGGGTCACTTCCAGACTGGCTCCTGGGCCCCAGAGTTTTGGGAAGAAGGACTGAGAATCCACAGCCCTGGCTCTGCCCCCAGCATCGCCCAGCCTGGCCTGGTCAGGCCCACTCCCAGAGGCATGACGGGGGCAGAGCTGAGGAAGGGCCCATGTGTCCAGCAAAGCAGGCTTCCAGAGCGCCCAGGCCTCAGCCTGGGATTCACAGGAGGGCAGGCCTTAGTCCTGTCCTTAACCTGAGTGGCCCAAGAAAGCCAGGCAGAGAGCCCTCTGACAAAGACTGTAATGAGCAGAGGGGCAGGCCCTCGGAACATCAAAGCGGGAAGAGGCTTCAGCGTCCATCAAGTCCAGTCCTCACCTAACTACACATCCTGTCAACAAGTGGGCACCCCACCTCTGTTTGAAGACCCCTGATAACGGGGAGCTCACCAGCTCCCCAAGCAACCCTTTCTGCTTTGGGATGGTGCTAATGGGAAATTTTTCCAGACCTCAAGCCAAAATCTGCACCTTTGCAACTCTCCCTCCCCCTGGCCCTCCCACCCACCCATTGGCCCTGCTTCTGCC
Source organism: Pseudochirops cupreus (assembly GCA_028627135.1). Taxonomy (NCBI): domain Eukaryota; kingdom Metazoa; phylum Chordata; class Mammalia; order Diprotodontia; family Pseudocheiridae; genus Pseudochirops; species Pseudochirops cupreus. The sequence continues at coordinate 583,077,586 of CM053580.1, forward strand.
TTCAGGGGCCTAGCAGGACAAAGCTAACCCTCTTTTCCTGTGATTAGACCTTCAAGTTCTGGAAGATGTCTCTCCTGGCTCCCTGAGCCTTCTTTAGATTCCACATCCCTGGTTCCTTCAAGCCTCCCTTTTCAGGTCCTTCCTTCTAGTTAGAATTAGAGCCCCCCCCCCCCCCAGCTGATTGATGTCCTCCTTAAACCGTGCTGATGAGATCTGAGCTCAGCCTTCCATGCGTGGTCAGACCAGGAGAGAGGCCCCTGGGATTCCCATTCCCTTCATGTGGAGCCCGAGTCCTCTTCTAACTCAACCAAGGGCCTCTTTAGATTCTGTGGCTGCCGTACCAGCAGGTTGAGCTTGCAGTCCACTAAGACCCTCAGATCTTTTTCTCACGCAACGCTCTCTAGCCATACATCCTACATCTTGTGACGTTGTCTTGTGAACTCATGACTAAGGAAGACCGCACCAGAGATGGAGCTCGATTCACATTCTGGCCCCCTTCCACACCTTGGATGAGTCATTTCTTTCGGCCTTAATTTCCTTATCTATAAAATGAAGGGTTTGGACTTTGCTGGCCCTTCCAGCACTAAATCTATGGTCCTATAAACATTTGTCAGTATTTAACTTTTCCATTAACAAGCACGTATTTTCTCTCGTTCCCACCCCTATGTCCCCTCCGTCATTGAGAAAGACAGGAAAACCAAACCCTTGGGTCAGACGTCCCTAGCCCCACCTTCCCTGTGGCCTAAATGCCCCCTGAGCCTCCTGAGCCCACCACCTCTCAGACAGGAGGTGGGGAGCGGCCTCATTACTCGCTCTGGGATCAGAGTCTCCAGCCTTGGCCACACTGTTGTCGTGGTGACATCCCTCTCCTGGCTCTGCTCGCCGCCTCCTGCATTAGGGCACATCCTCGGTCAGTCTGACCTCATGAGGTTCAGTCCTTCTACCCTCTTTAGTTCCCTTTGTGCTGCCTGAAAATCTGATAAAGAATGGCTTTATCTGAGTCACGAGGAAAAGTTGAAAGGGACAGAGCCCAGCTGATCCCTGGGCACCCCCCTAGAGACCCCACGTTGCCATTATGACCCTTCTTTCAATCTGAGGATTCAAACTATGGATCCATGTGTGATGTGGTCTGGACCCTCATCCTCCCTTTCCCACTAGGAGAACATGAGAGGCCAAAAAGAGGGCTAGACCATCAGGACCCCTCAGAGGACCTGGGATCCTCAGGGTCTGGGGGAATCTGTGAAAGTTTCCCTGTGGAGGTGGGTCCAAAGCTAAGACTTAACCATGTGAAGAGCTGAGAGGGGACTGGAGGGGCTGAGAAGCAGGGAGGCCTCACTAGCACCCTGAAACAGGGCAGGGACCTCTGTTCTAAGACCCCTCCCAGCTCTGACATTCATTCCACATTCCATCACCAGTAATCCTCTCCTCCCCACCCCTTTCTCCAAATCTGGATCCAAGAGCTGTTGCAGAAAAAATAAGCTCCTGATGGCTCAGACTTCCTGACTCACAATTACACATGCCTACCTGGCGGTGGCCGGGCTGGGGAAACAGGACAGGACCAGCAGACTGTGGTTTCAGAGTGGCCACATGAGGGCGACAGAGGAGGCTGCAGACTGGTCAGGTCTGCCTCCTCCCTGTCCCCCAAACCAGGCAATGGACCTGGGTCACTCCTGTGCAAAGCCCTGCTTAGCCACCAAAGTCCCCCCAAAAATCAGTCTGCACCCTAGACTGTCAGAACTGGAAGGGGGCCTCATTCTGGAATCTCTCCGCAGGCAACTTGTCTTTAGAGAGACCTCTGGTTTGGGGGGAAGGAGACAGGCTGTCGGGACCCCAGAGGGCTTCTCTGTACCCTCAGAACTCTGACATCCCCTGTTCTGAGGCCCCTCCCAGTCCTGACATCCCACATTCCGAGGGCCCTCCTGACTCTGACATTCCACATTCTAAGACCTTCCAACTCTGGAAGTTTTCAGGTTCTTCCAATAGAAATTGGACCATAGAATGTCAAAATTGACCCAGGGCTGGAAGGAAAGTCCAAGAAGAGACATGTGGCCCAGCCCAGACCTGACCAAACATTCCTGAGTGTTCCTCCAGTCTTTGCTTGAAGCCCTCCAGGGAAGGAAAGCCCATCACGCTTTGGGACTGATCTCCTCAGCACATTTTCCCTGGGATCAAGCCTCAATCTGTCCCCTTGTCCCTCCCCCCACTACTCCTGGATCTGCCCCTGGAGCCAAGCACAACAAAGCTAAGCCCTCTTCCAGGACCAGGTGACGGTGTTCCCTCCAGTCCTCTGGTCTCCAGGCTCCTTGTCCTCAGCTTCTCCTTCCCTCCCAGTCCTTTCTTCCTGGACCTGAGCAGCCTCTGGTTATAGATTTCAGCTCATTCTGGTCCTTCCTCAGTTATGGCCCCACATCTGGGGCTGCTCTGGCCTCCCGGCAAGGCCCTTCTCCTGACTCCCTCTGCCTTGGCTTGGTTGTGCTGATGGGGTCCAGGGAGGGAATGACCTCCTCATTCAGGGTCTCTCCATGGTGTTGTCCCCTGGAGGCCCCATGTTTCTGTCCCCTCAAAAGCTCCCTGGTGAGGGGCCAAGGAAGGGCTAGCTCCGTACTACTGTTCCCTCAGTCTCAAGGGCAGATCTCTGCCTCTCACAGGGTATCTCCAGCCCCTCCAAGGCTTTGCTGGGGTGGGGGGGAAGGGGCTGTGTTCCTGGAGCCCCATGGAGACCCTCAGAGCAGAGGACCAAAGGCACTTATTTGCCCTGAACCCCAAATTGATCTCTGTCCTGATTCTGCCTTCATCTAGTCAATGACTTGAGGATCCCTGAACCCAGGGGAAATCTGCCTGGGCTGACCCTTTCTGTAGCTCCCTGGCCCAGGCAGCATTCCCCACCTGCCTCTGTCTCCCCCAGCCCAGGGGCTCTGGAGGAGGGGGGTGGGCAGACCCACAGGCCGTCCTAGGGGCCCAGCCCAGGTTAATGAGGGCTGACCTTTCCCATAAACAATGTGTCCCAGGCCCCTAATTAGCCCATTGTCCTCAGCCCCTGCTGGGAGGGACTGGGGAGGGAAGGAGGGGCAGGACGGGGCCTTTTGCTGAAGAAGCACAAATTCTCTGCCCAGGCCATGACTTCACCCCACACCCACCCACTCCCTTGGCTGTGAACTGACCCAGGCCTCACCCACTTCCTATCACAGCAAACAGGGACCCCGAAGGCATCACCAAGGACTGGGTCACTATGGCAGTGGGGGTGGGGGAGGGCCACTTTCAGGGGTTAGAGAAGAGACCTTGGAACAGGGATTGTCAGCTGGGAGGGAGCTTAGAACAGGGGCTGTCAGAGCATGGAGGGGCCTTAGAACAGGGGATGTCAGAGCTGGGAGGTCCATCATTCTGGACTTTGGTGTCTCAGCAGGAAGCTGAGACCGAGGCCTGTGGGAGCCTGTCAACTCGTCCAGCTCAGCAACCTCAGGCTGGAGGAGGGACAGGAGCCCAGCTGGGCCCTGTGCCCATCACCTATCCCTCCTCACAGTTACCAGGCTCACTGAGTCTCAGAATGAGGTGGTGACTGAGGCAGCCCATTCATTTCCCATTTATTTGTCTTGGGAAAATAAACATGCTCTTCCAGGAATTGTATCCTGAGAGACTCAGGCCTGAACTAAATGCTGGGGTTAAATCACTGGTCTCAAGGCCCCCTCCCTCCAGCAGCTCTTGCCTCTCTCACAGGGAGCAGCGTGAGGCCAAAGCCTAGACAGGTGCACGGGTCCTCCCAGCCCCCACAACTGGGCCTCCCTTGAAGTAAGAGCCGCCAAGTCCCAGACTGGGGGACATGGCCAAGGAAGGGGCATTTCCCCCATTTTTGCAGATGGGGAAACTGAGTCAGTGACCTGCCCATTGCATGTCCCTGAAGACACAGCCTGGACTGGCAGAGAATGCAGATGGCCGGGCTCTTCTCGGCCCTTGATCTGCCTGACACTTCCTGGGCTCTATCAGACACTAGGTGCCAGCATTCAGGTCCTAACATAGGAGTCACTGGATTCACAGAGATGGGACTATCCCAGGATTCAGGGTACCTGAGCTGGGCACCCCAGAGAAATGCTGGCTGGTGCCTGAGAGAGTGTGTGGAGAGATGGAGCCAGCACTCAAGGTTCCGGTCCTTGTCTAGGGCATGGGCAGAGAAGTGATTCTTCCCCCCTCCCCCCCCAGCCCTCCCAATCCTGAGCCACAGGACCACTGACTGCCAGAGCTAGGAAGGACCTAGAACACGGAATATTAGATAAGGGAAGGACCTTAGAACTTTAAATGTCAGAGCCCTGACATTTTTTAGAACCCTGAAAACTGAAACTGGAAGGAACCTTGGAACCTGGAATGTCAGAGCAGAAGGACCCTTAGAATATGGTTTTGTTTCCTCAGTTTCCCCATCTGTAAAAATGAGGAAAATGTCCCTTTCTCTGTCAGGGGAGAAGAGATGCTTGGTGACCTTGGAAGGAGAAGCTGTGCTCATTCATGACCAGTCCAGATGCTGCAGCTCTCACCTCAAAGGATCCTACTTTCTCTCATGCTTAAAAAATCATTGGACATTCCCTCTGACTCAGGCACAAGGGCTGGGGCCAAACGGTCCCTGAGGGCCTGGGATGCTGGGAGACGTGCTGTCCCCACCTTCCTTTAGATCTCAGAGGCTCCCCACATCCCCGATTGTCTCCTCCAGAAGGTCCTTCCTAAACTTCCAGAACCGAGTGCATCCCTCAGTGGTAGATGGGGCAGGATGGGATGGGAGAGTCAAATGACGTTTTTGGTTGAGGTTGGTTTTTAATTTCTGTTAAGAATGAGGGTCAGTCGCTAGTCCCAAATCCAGCAGGTGGACGGTTAGGCGTGCCCAGCCCTCCTCAGAGAGGTGGGGGACACCAGGCACTGAGCCACACGTTCCTTTTGAGATACATCGGAATCAACTGGTTTTGTTTGATTTGAAAGGAGAGTCAGGTCCAGATCAGCGAGCCCTTAGGAAACAGAGATGGTGTTTTATACAGCAAAGAACAGCAGGGTCCCAGACTGAAGGGCCTGTCTTATTCTGCAGAAGAAGAAACACCCAGAACTTTCCTCCAAATTAGAATTAGAACCCAGACTCTCTGTTCAGCAACAGTGATCTTTCCCATGCTTACCCATCGATAAACATTGTTTAAAAATCAGGAGGAATGAGGAAGCCTGGGCCTTCCTGCATACAAGGGAAGAAAGCAGGGGATGAAGGGGACTAAGTCTCGGGTCAAATGGCTGGCCTCCGGTAAAGGACAGATGATTCCTGGGGTCCCCAGACCCTCTCACTGCTGACCAGCAGCTCTCAGGAGAGGGAATCAGGGTCTGCTCAGGATGGAGGCCCCCAACAGGTGTGAAGAGCCTTTGAAATGAACCCTCCCGGTGCCACCCACTGCTGCTGTGGGGGCTCCAACCTGCTGGGCCCGGGGGCAGGAGTTAATTAAAGGGGAAGCTGAGGCCTGAGCCCTGCCCCTTCCTCTGCTGGGCCTCCTGCCTTCCCCGAAGGCAGGGTCCAAGACTGCGGCCAGATGTTGTTGTGAGGAGAGAAGGGAGAGGCCCTGGAGCTGAGAGGAGGAAGGAAGCAAGGCTGAGGGGGCCCTTGAACTCTCTCCAGAATCCATTTCACTTTGCTGAGGCCCCCACACCATGATCTTTGCCTTTTTTTTTTATTCCCATTCCTTAGCATAGGACTTTACACTTAGCAGGTAATTAATAAGTGTTTGTAGACTGAGGGGGCCTCAGTGTCTGCATCTGTTCAATGAGAGCATCACAGCCGCTGACTCCAGCATTGATAGGATCCTGAGAAAGACCCCAGCCCCAGTCCTGGCTAAGCTGCTGGGCACAGGAGGCCTGAGCCAGCAGGAAAGAGGACGCTGAGCCTGATCAACAAGGAGGGAGAGACTTCTCTAAATCATCCACACAAGGCACTCCATCTCCAGACTCCAGACATTTTCTCCGGCTGTACCCCCCCCCCAGGAATGCTTTCCCTCCCTCCTCATCTCCCTCCTGGCTCCCTTCACATCCAGCTAAAGTCCCACCTTCTCCAGGACCCCTTCTTCACCCCCCAACGTCGGAGCCCCTCTGGACTCTCTCTGACTGGTCTCGTGTATGTCTCCTTTGCATTAGACAGTGAGCTCACTCGAGAGGGGGAGTCCTATTTTACCCTTTTTCTATATTCCCTAGAGTGTGCAGCAGGCATTTAATAAATGTCTCACCGACATGCTCAGGGTCACTTGGGCAGGAAGGGCCACAAGCAGGGGCCTCTCCCACAATGCCCCCAGCCCAGACCCAGGAGTCAGCTAGGACAAGGTCCCTCCTGGGGCCTGGAGCCCAGAGTCTTCTACCTTGAGAAATGGTGGCCAGAGCAATTTAAAAATAGAAAAAAATTATATATAAATGTATAGAAACACATACATACGTATACAAAATATAAAAACATTTTTAAAAATAAACTCAATACATTTCCTCTTTAAAAAACAGGCAGGGGAGGGGGGAGGGGGAGGGGGAGGGGGAGGGTTCGGTCAGAAGGTTGAGACCCCGGCTCTCGGCCCCCCTCGGGCCCTGGCCGGACATTCCATCGGGCCTCCACCCTCCGAGAGCAGCCGAGGGGCTTCATCCACACCGCCAGACGCGCCATCGAACTCTGACTATGTCGGTATGTACGGCATGAGCCCAGCTGGGTGTGGAGGAGCCCCAGAACGGGTTAAGGAATGGGGCCAAATCAGTAATCCCCAGAGATGGTTTAAACAGGAAACCGAGGCACCCTGGCTCCGGAGGGCTCCTCGAGGCCTTCCCCCAGGGCGCCAGGTTGGCCCTGGCCTTCCTGGACGTAGAATGTCAGATCTGACCCCACAGGTCTGGAGCCGGGAGGGGCCTTAGAACAGGGGATGTCAGAGCTGGAAGATCCTGTAGAAATTATCCAAAACCTACAGCTTTTACAAATGAAGAGACAAAGGCCCACAGAGGTTGACTTGCCCAAGGCCACACAGCCAGGAACCAGAGTTCTGGGTACCTGGAGGTCTTCAAACAAAGCCTGAACTGGTCAGGTGGCCAAGATGCCCACTGGGTTCCTTCCAGCTCTGAGATTCCCAAGCTCTCCCACCTGTGTGTCCTCTGTCTCTCTTTCTCTGTCTGTCTGTGTCTCTCTGCCTCTCTGTCTCCTTCCCTCCCTCCCTCCCTCCCTCTCTCTCTGTCTTTCTCTCTCTCTCTCTCTCTCTCTCTCTCTCTCTCTCTCTCTCTCACACACACACACACACACACACACACACAGAGGTGGTGCAGGCAGGAATTTCCCCACTTTACAGGATAGGAAACTGAGTCTCAGAGAAGGGAAGGGCTTTACCTAGTGGTGCACAGGTGCTGAGTGTCAGCGTCCCAGTCCCCTCCTCAGTTTTTCTGTAGCTGGGGCCCGGAGGAGGGAAGCTGGGAGAAGGGGGGGGGTTCCCCACAGGCAGGGCCAGCCCAGACGGCCACAGCTTCCCCCCCCCCCAGCCCCCACCTGGCTCTGGCTCCCATTGGCCTCGGGCCAGCAGGTCAGTTTCCCGTTATCTCATTTGATCCTCATCACAATCCTGGGAGGGGGGTGCTGTTCTCATCCTCATTTAGCAGATAAGAAAACTTTACCCAGAGGAGGGCAGTGATTGAGCCAAGGCTGCTGGTGAGCACCAACCTGAGGACACAGCCAGGTTTTCTCTGCCTCCTTTCCCCCTGGCGCCTGCCCCCCACACCTGTCCTGGGGCTAGAATGGAGCCCCTCCTGCCCCACTCTTCACCCACCTCCCTCCCCAGTCCCTCTGGAGTGGCCCGGATGAGGGCAGGGCAGAGACCACAGAGCCACCTCCCCCACGGCCCCTCTCCAGGCCTGGGGATCCCCCTTCTCAGCCCTGGGGCTGCTGTGACAAAGCAGAAGTCCTGGAGTCTGGGAGGGCTCAGGGCCCCAGAGGGGGAGGGGGAAACAGAGCTGCCCTGGATATTGGGGGGGTAGGGATAGCAACGGGGAGTAGACAAGGCTTCTATCCAGCCTCTTCATTGACAAAGGGGGAAACTGAGGCCGCTTCTCAGGCAGTGACTCTGGGGTCCCTAGGCCTGCCCATCCCGCCCCTTCCCCATAGCTTTTCTCCCCTCCTGCAGACACCAGACCTTGGCCGAGTCACTTCAGGTTCAGGGAAGAGGCCAGTCTGGTGTGTCCTCCTTAAACAGCAGGGAACCGACCCCTAGCTGGGTCACTGGGTGCTCAGAGAGGTCCTGGAATCCCCGGGTTTTCCCCGTCTTCCCAGGCTGCCCTTGCTTCTCCCAGGACCCTGCATGCTCAAGGCCTCCGCTTTTCTCGGGGCAGCGTGTTGTGATGCCACAGCCCTGGCAGAGGTGGGGGAGAGGCCTGGTGGCTGGCCAGTCCAGTCCCTTCCAGACAGGCCGTCATCAGGATGAAGGCACGTTTTCTTTCCTGCCATCCAGGACTCTGAGAGTCCCCCGCCGCTGCTTTCAGGGCCTGGCCACTTTGGGGATGCAGATATCCCTCCCTCCCTCCCTCCCTCTGCCCCTCCTGGGGCCCTTCCAGGTGACCTTCCACCTACTCCCCACCCCCCACTCATCCAGGGAGAAGCCAGATGTTCACAGGCAGCAGGGAAATCCACTCCTGGCTCCAAAGAGGGGCAAAAACAACACCTGGCCCAGGTGTGGGGCTATGGAACAGAGACACAGACCCCTAAACCCCGGCCTGGAGACCGGAAGACCTGGGTTCTGAGCTCAGCTCTGGAGCTCTGTGACCTTAGGACAATGACCCTGGGCCTCAGTTTCCCCATCTGTAAAAGTAGGAGTTTGAACCAGATGAGCTCCGGGTCCCCTTCTAGGCCAAAATCTATAATCTCTTGACTAGCTGTGTGACCTTGGACCAGTCCCTTCCTTCCTTCCTTTGAGTCACAGAGTTTGGAGCTGGAGGCCAGCTCAGCAATCATGCCCTCACATGCGGCTTGGAGAGTTACCCAAGGTCAGAGATTTTGGGTGCCAGAGCAGGATTCAAACCCGGGGCCCCAGAGCTCTGCGCCAGGCCTAGGAGGGGGTGAGGGTGGGGCCCACAGACCACCTGATGATTGTTCCATCTGGACAACAGCATCGGCCAAAAGGGAACTTAGTAAACCCCAGAGATGGAGAGACTCAGACAAAGGCTCTGAAAGCAACTTGTGCTTGGGAAAAACATCCTGGCGGCAGCTGAGGGCTTCCACCCATTGTCCCCCTGAGTGGGGTCAGAGGAGGATAGTGAGCCTCTGGCCTCCACCCTCGGAGGCCCCTAGACTCCTCTCCTGCACAGGGCTGGGATCCTGCTCTGCCCTCCCGCCCCTCTGGTCTGGGGACTGGAGTCCTCAGGAGGAAGGGTTAAAAGAACCGGGATACTAGCTGTGAGACCCTGGGCAAGTCACTTGACCCTGATTGCCTCCCCCCACCTCCCCAAAAAGAACTGGGGATGGAAGACTTGGGGGCGGGGATGAGAGGGGCAGGCGGACAACTGCATTCCAGTGTTTGGAAGGTCCCGCCTGGCCCCAGGCTGCAGAACCAGGACCAGGAGGAAGGTTAGAAGGAAGAAAATGAAGACTTGGTATCAGGACAAGACTTGCTAACAATGAGAGCTGTCCCAGAGTCACTTAGACCCATTTTACAGATGGGTAAACTGAGTCCCAGAGAGTTGAAGTTTTTTGCCTTGTAGGTCACACTAAAATGTCAGACTTGGGATTTGAACCTGGGTCTTTATGACTGAGTCCAGTGTCCATTATGTCATGCTGCCTGTAGTGGGCTGCCCTTCGAGGGAGGTTGTAGAGGGGATTAGTCAATCAAGGAACAATTATTAAACACCTACTGTGTGCCGGGCATTGGGTCAGAAATGGAGGCTACAAAAACAAAGGTTAATCAGTCCCTGCCCTCGGGGAGCTTGTGCTCTAATTGGGGAAGGGGCAGCCTGGAGGCCTGGGCCTCAGCCACATAAGCAAAATGCTCCCTTACCAGAGCTGGGGGGCTGAGGGGTGCAAGGCAAGTGTCCAATGGGTCAGACATGGAAGGAGAGGAGGGCCGTGGTGAGGCAATGGCCAATGTGCATTTATTTATTAAGCATCGATTGTGTGCCTGGCACCAGGATAGGTGCTGCCAACACAGAGACAATGAAACAGCTCCTCTCTCTCTCTCTCTCTCTCTCTCTCTCCCCCTCTTTCTCTTTTTCTCTCTCTCTCCCTCTTTCTCTCTCTCTCCCTCTCCCCCTCCCTTCTCTATCTCTTTCTCCTTCTGCTCCTCTCTGCCTCTCTCCCCCCTTCCCCATCTCTGGGGTCTCAAAGGGAAGAACCTGGAGCAAAGTGTGCTGGGCCTGGAGTCAGGGGAGCTGTTGAACTCTCTTCCAGCTCTAACACTGCATGATCATGAGGGACACATTTCCCCTCTCTCAGCTAAGAATTCCTCATCTGTGAAATGGGGCTAATATCAAGCTTAAGCAGCACTTTGGGTGCCCAGGTCCAGGCCCAGTTAAAGGTGGCCAGAGACCTTAGGACCTAGAGACATCCTCACCCTGGGCACCAGGAAGAGTCCTCTGGGAAGGAAGCAGGACTGGGCTGGGCCTGGACTGTGGCCTTCAAGGACGAGGTAGTTCTTCCTGCTAAGTCAGTATCCTTGAAATTTCCATGCCTTGGACAAGACTCCAGTGACCCTGCCCTAGTTCTGCCTCTGATGAATAATTGTACTTCCTACCTGACAACTGGGCTGTCACATCTTTGTAAACCACAAAGGGCTTGAGAAACAGAAACCCTCTGTCAATAGGGGAAAACCCCCTTGTATTAAGTATGTCTGATAAGGGCATGATAGCTAAGATCTATACGGAGCTAACAAGATGTATAAGATCAAGAGTCATTCCCCAATGGTCAAAAGATACGGACAGACCATAACTGTGTGGAAGAGGAGTGGGCAGAGGGCTAGCCTCAAACCTGGGCTTGAGCCCATGACCCCGGGCTAGCCCACTCCCTCTCAGCCCCCAGGCGTCCTGCCCTCTGTGTTGGTGGAGGGAGCTTCCTCACCAGTAAGCCCAGTCAAAAGGAAGAGAAAGATGGTACTGGGTCACGAATAATGTTCTCTGACTGCTTGGGCTTCTCCACGGGCTTGGCCTCTCTGGTGCCTCCCAGTGCCCAGCCAGAGCCTGGTCAGGTTGCTCTTTACATGCTTTTCAGTCCCATCTGGCTCTCCGTGACCCTTCTGGGCTTTTCTTGGCAAAGACTCTGGAGGGGTTTGCCGTGTCCTTCTCCAGCCCATTTGACAGAGGACGAAACTGAGGCAGGCTGGCCCCTCCCCCACTGAGGACAGGTGAGGGTCCATCCTGGGAAAGCCCATGGCCTGCGTCCAGATGAAAGGGAGCTAAGGATATCCCCTTCCCAGGGCACAAGGAAGATGAGTGAAATCATGTCCAGCCAGCCTTCGAAGCCCCTCCAGGGGCTTCGGGGACAGGGAAAGGAAAAGGGAAAGGCTAGGTGGGCCAAGGGGAGTGATAGTGCCCTGCCTGGAGCCTGCCCCAACTACCATGGAGGCCCCACAGCTTCAGAGCTGGGGGTGTCCTGGCCGCAAGGGTTCCCCACGCAGGGAGGTGCCGTACTACTGTTGTGTCTATTCTTCTCTCCACTCCCCATCTGGTGCTGTGGATTAAGTTCTGGGCCTGGAGTCAGGGAGACCTGAGTTCACATCCAGCCTCAGACACTTCCTGGCTGTGTGACCCTGGGCAAGTCACTTCACCCTGCTTGCCTCAGTTTCCTCATCTGTCAAATGAGCTGGAGAAGGAAACGGCCAAGAAAACCCCAAGTGGGGCCACAGAGAGTCAGACAGGACTGAAAAGTGATTGAACAACAAAAGTGTCCCTGGTAAGGGGGGGACCGTTGTACTTTCATGCCATTGGGGTCAACGCCTTTGTTAAAGGCCTGACTCTACTAGAGGTTAATGATGCTGGCTAGCATTTGCTTACAAAGCACTTGACAGATATGATCTCATTAGATCCTCACAACAACTTGGAAAGCGGGCGCTAATACTATCTCCATTTTACAGATGAGGAAACTGAAACAGACAAAGCTCAAGTGACTTGCCCAGGGTCACTCAGCTAGTAAGTGTCTGAGGCCAGATTTGAACTCAGGTCTTCCTGGCCCCAAATCTAACATTCCATCTTCTCTACCATCTACAAAGGGAAACACACTGGTGGGGGCTTGTGAGCTGCTGTTAGGAGGACAGCTGCTCACAGGGTTACTCCTAGAACCTTGAGAGTAGTAGCATCTACCCCCTTGGGGTCCCCACCTGCCAGTGCCAGTGTGGGCTGGAAATCTAATGAGTGAGGGGACAACTGGAGCTAAGAATGGATGTCACTGGAAGGACTTAGGGAAGGAATGAGTGAAATGAACACAAGAGAAGGCTCCTGTTGGGAGGTGGGTACCATTAGACAGGGAGCTCCCTGAGGGCAGAGACTGTCTTTTGCCTCTTTCTGTACCCCCAGCGCTTAGCACAGTGTCTGGCCCATAATGACCACCTTTAGTTTCCTGATTAATTGCTAGAGCCTGGCTCCAACCATTAAATTTTTAGTGTAAGCATTTATGCCTCAAAAATTGGCAAATACTACAAAGTCAGAGTTCGATTTATTTATTGTTTTGTTGGTTGTCCACACTTAAGGAGGTGTTGGAGAAAATGTCAGTAATGCAGGTTAAGCAAGTGGGTTGTGTGTGCATTTTTCTTTTTCAGAGAGCTGATTGTTAAACATTTACCAGGTTGTTAAATATTTATATCCCTGGGGCAGGCCACCATAGCTGGAGATCTTTGCCTCTTCTTCCTTCACTGAATCCAGCCATGCAGCCTCTCAGCATATGACTTCACACACCCAGCGTCCTTTTCACGGAGTAAAAGCCAAGTTCAGGTAACCAGGGAAACCAAGGCAGAGAACCAGGCCTTGAAGCCCAGAACCAGACACTGGCTGACCTGGGCTCAGGACTCAAGACAGCACAGGAGGAGAGGAGGGGAAATCATGGAGGTCGGGGGTGCTGGGGATGGGGTAGGAACAGAGGAGCAGGGGCCCCCAGGGGAGAAAGGGCCCAAGATTTGGAATCAGAAAACATGGGTTCAAATCCCAGTCCTGCCACATGATAAGAGTCAAGCGTGAGACCTTGGACATGTGCTTTTCTCTCTTGGAGTCTCAGGTTCTCACCTGTAAAATGAAGGGGTTGGTCCCTAAGGGCCTTTTTAGATTTAAGCTTCTCGAAATCTGGAGGCAGTCCGTGACCAGCCCAGCCCACTGACCGTGAATAAGAATCACCTCCCACACTTAGCCCAGACTGCACTGGCCACTCCTTCCCATGCCGTCCCTGGAAATTAATACCAAATAAGGACGGGGATTTCTTGGCATTGGGAGGAGGGGGGTCCTTGATGACCTGCTGAATGAAATCCAAATTCATTCCTTTGGCATTCGAGGCCTCCCATTCTGTTTCAAAAAGAACCCCTTTTTTGTCTTATCATCACCTTTGAAGGGAATTCCCTCAAATACACCCTGAACTCCTGACTATTAGCCAATCATCAATCTCTGCATCCACCCCATGTTTCCAGCCTCCAGGCCTTTGTTCATGTCCATCCCCTCCTCCTCTGTGCCTTCTCTTCACATCTCTGCCTGTTGAAATCTCCCCATCCTTCAAGGCTCAGCTCTGATGACAGTACATCCAGGAAGCCACCTTCCTACCTACCCTAACCCTCCCCTCCAAGCAGGAATGACTGATCTCTCCTGCTCGCAATGACCACTGGGTGTCCAAGGACATTTTGTTATACATCTATGGCGTGACAGGTCCTGGAGATACAGGTAAAGGGATGAACAAAACCAAGATAATTTGAGCACCAATAATTAAGGGGAGCTGGAAAGGTTTCCTGGAGGAGGCTGAGCTAGGGAATTATAAGCAGGGGGGTGGTGAAAGCATTCCTGGCAGGAGGGACAGCCAGTGCAAAGGCATGGTGATGGGAAATGATAAGTCAGGTTAGGGAAACCAGCTTACTTTGATAGAATGTGAACTGTGTGAGGGAAAGTAATTTGAAAATAATCTGTAAGGGGGCATAGTAAATAGAGTACCAGCCCTGGAGTCTGGAGGACCGGAGTTCAAATTTGACCTCAGACACTTAACACTTACTAGCTGGGTGACTTTGGGCAAGTCACTTAACCCCAACTGCCCTGCCCTCCCCACCTCCAAAAAGCAAAAAAAAAAAAGTCTGGAAAGACAGCCATTAAAAGGCTTGAAATGCCCCAAAGTAGAGGCTGTGGTTTATTCCCAAAGCAAGGGGAAGGTACTGAGTCTTCTCCAGGAGGAAGGAGAGGAGTGGGCTGGACCTGGGCTTTAAGATCTTAGCATGTTTCCAGCTCTGTTTTGTTGCTGGGGGCTCTGTGGTGGGGAGGCCAGGGCACTGTTTAAACTCTGTTCCCTTCCCAAAGCCAAGGCAAGGCAGCAAGGGAGGGGGGTCCTTAACTGAAGGGGAGGAGGTCATTTGAAAGTCTTAGTTGAATGGATTCCAATCACCATTTAACACGTGAGGAAACTGAGGCCCAGAAAAGGAAGAGCTTGGGCCCAGGGCACATAGCAAGCTTGGTCTTGAAGCTTGTCTCCTACTCCCCGCCTGGGCCCTTCCCAGGATAAGGTGGGGACATCCCATCCCTGAGAGGATGAGCAGGGGGCCCCAAGCCCAGAGCCCCGTGATTGGCCTAGGTCTGATCTGAGTGTGGTGCAGATGGTGACTGAGGAAGAGGCTCCCCCTGGGGAAGGGCTGGGCCTTGGTTGATCTCGAGCCCTGGTTTCCTCTCCAGGCCCAGATGCCCCCATCAAGAGTTGCTTGGCAGCTGTAGGGGCTGATCCTCAGAGGGCAAGGACAGGTCAGCATGGGCCACCAGCCTCAGGCATCCTTTCAGGAGCCCTTCCTTTGCCTGGCCCCTGCTTCCTGCTCCTTGGAGCCCAGCTGGGGTCAGGCAGAAGGGTCACCTGAAGGGAAGCATCTTCCAAGGGGCTTCCTCCCAGCTGGGCTGTTTGTGCCTCATTGGCAGCTGAGGGGGAAGGGCCCTGATGGGGGAGACTGCTGGAGCCCACAGCTGGTTAGATTCTGCCCCCCTTTCCCCCCTCATGGCGGCCCCTCTGCCTGGTCACTGGCTCAGAGCCATGGACAGAGCGTGAGTCCAACCTGGGGAGTCCGCACAAAGGAGGGACCACGACCCGCTGGCCCAGCAGGATGGAGAAGGGAGGCATTCTGGGAACGTCTGACTGTTTGCTAGGCTCAGCCTTGGGGGAGGTGGGAGGGCAGCGGGGAGCCAATTTGAGCTTGGCTCCAGGAATAACAACTCACATTTATGTACATGGCTTATCTCAGTGGAGCCTGGCAGCCACCCCCGAGGAAGGGGCCATTCTTATTTCCTTTTAACAAATGAAGAGACTGGGGCCGAGGTTTGCCTTGGGTAGCACAGCTAGCAAAAATCCCGGGGGATCTCTGTGGGATTTCTCCATCAAAGCTGAGTTCTTGGGCCAGGGAGGGCATCAGGAGAGCTAGGGCTGAGAGCCAGCCACTCAGGGATTGTGCAGGAGCCCCTCAGGAGCAGATTACTCTACAGATGAGGAAATGCCCAGAGAAGAGAGGGAAGTGCCCAAGGGCACACAGCATCTGAGCTGGGATCTAGAACCTGGGATGTTGCCTGGAACATCTGCTAATATTGTTCAGTTGTATCCAGCTGTTCATGTCCCCCTTTGAGCTTTTCTTGGCAGAGACACTGGAATCCTTTGCTATTTCCCTCTCCAGTTCATTTTACAGATGAGGAAACTGAGGCAAACAGGTTGAAGTGACTTACCCAGGATCACACAGCTAGTGTCTGGGGCTGGACTTGAACTCAGATCTTCCTGCCTCCAGGGCAGGTGCTCTATCCACTGAGCCTTCTAGCTGTCCATTATGTTAAGTTTGGTCAACAACAAATTAGCCATTTGGACCAGAATGTAGCCTGAGAGACTAGAATGTCTTTCTCTCTCAGCCCTTCTGGACGCTTCCAAGATTTCACAGCTACGTGACTTGGCCGTACTGTGTAGAACCTGGAGTTCGGAAGACTCATCTCCTTGAGTTCAAGTCAAGCCTCAGACACTTACTAGCTGTGTGATCCTGGGCAAGTCACTTCACCCTGTTTGTCTCAGTTTCCTCATCTGTAAAAATAAGCTGGAGAAGGAAATGGCAAACTGCTCCAGTATCTCTGCCCAGAAAACCCCAAACAGGGTCACACATAGTCAAACAAGACTGGAGAGCAGACATTAGGCATGAGCCCAGGAAATCCAGGGTCAGTTCCAGGCACCCTTGGTGATACAACCTGCCCGAGACAAGGCGTCACTGGAGCCTTGGTGGGTGATAGACATCTCTGCTGGCTGGGGGGCCCGCAGCTGTGACAGTCAGGAAGGAACTAGGCTGAGATGCCAATCTCTGATTTCCAGGTCCTGTGGGGGTTTGCTGCTGCTTGTCTCCTACCTGTCTGACCCCTCCTCTGTCTCACTGCTGGTCAGGCTCACTAACTGAGGGTGTCCCCTCAGGCTCTGGCCTGGGTCCTCATCATTTGGGGGCTCATCAGCTCTCATGGTTTCAATGGTTATCTCCAAATTGATAATTCTCCGATTGACTTATCTGACCCTAACCTCAATGTTGATCTCCAGTCAATGTGTTACCTCCAGAATCAAATAGAAAATCCTCATTTTGGCCTCATAACCTGGTCCCTTACCTTCCTTCCCAGTCTCTGGATGTCTTTCTCCTCCCATCCCCCCACCCCCACTGCTACAGGCATCTGATAACTCCGGCCTCCTTGATGTCCCTCAAGCAAGACACTCACTTTGGGCATTTTCACTGGCTCTCCCCGACTAGAACTTGATCCATCCCCCCTCCCTGATTTTCCTGGATTCCTGAAAGTCTGGATAAAATCCCACCTTCATCGAGAAACTTTCCTTGTCCCTCCAGCTACTCATGTTTTTCCTCAGAGATAGAGACAGACAGACAGAGATGGATAGGTAGATAGAAAGATAGATAGATAGATAGATAGACAGACAGACATAGATAGATAGAGGATAGATGACTAGATAGATAGATGGACAGATAGAAGGATGGATAGATAGATAGATGGATGGATGGAAGGAAGGATGGATGGAGAAGGAGGGAGGGAGAGAGAGAGAGAGAAAGAGAGAGAGAGAGAGAGAGAGAGAGAGAGAGAGATAGCAGAGATATTTTGTGCGTACATTTTTCCCAAGTTGTCTCCCCCGTTAGAAGGTGAGTTCTCGCCTTTCTCTGTAGCCTCTGTACTTAGCACGTGCCTGATTCATAGGAGATGCTCTCTAAAAGCTTGCTGACTGACTGTCCCCCTCTCGGTGTCTCACATCTTTCCAAGACCCTAAGTTTAAGAGATGTTTAGGAGGAATAGGAGCTCCCTCACCCAGGGCTATTCCTGTACCAGTGAAATCACAGGCCCTGTTCCTGTCCTGCTGATGTTGGGGAGGGCACTTCTCTGAAGCTCAGTATGATCATGGTTTCTACATCTCTCTGGGCCTCAGTTTCCCCAGTTGTTAAGCATGAGTGTAAGAAGGGCAGCTCTAGGGAAGGTAAGTGTTTACTCGGCTCCTGTGATACGATGTGCTTTTTACAAACAGTCTCTCATTTAGCCCTCACAACCCTGTTGAAGGTGCTATGCTCATGCCCATTTTACAGGTAAGGACACTGGCAAACCAAGGTTCAGTGATTCCCACCTCTAGGCAGGGTGTGAGGCCGATTTGAACTCTGCTCCTCCCGTCTGCAGGCTCAGCACTCTCTCCGCTGCAGAGCCTGGTCCCAGAGCTAAGAGCCGGGGTTTAGAGCTCTTTCTCCTACATTAAGAGCTGCCAACGCCAAGTTTGGGTTCCACTCGGCCGCTGGCTGCCCCTGGGATTTCTCAGAGTGGCCAGACCAGCCCCTTACCCAGCCCCTTTTGCAGCCTCTCCCATAGCGAGGGACTGGGAAGGGGGCTGGACTGGAGCCCCTGTGGAACAAACACCCCTCATTCCCTCGATGAGGGGAAGCTTTGCTTTGGATCTGGATCTACCTCTTATCATAAGAATCCCCAGCTCCCAGAGGGGGGTGGGGGACAGTCTGCAGCCCTCCCAGTGAATGCCCCAGCAAAACACACCCCGAGAAGGAAAACATTTCTCTGGGCTCTGGGAAAACACTAACAAGCTCTCACAACCCCCTGGGTGGGGGTGGGGATGGGGGGAGGGCTTCTCTTCTGCTCTGACGGACTTCAGAGACAAATGGCTCAGGAAAGGAAGGGGGAGGTGTGTGAAAGCGCGTGAGAAAGAAGGGTAGGTGGGTGTGCAGAGAGGGAGAATGAATATTAGGGCCCGGAGCACCCACAGGATCAGAGATCCAGACCTCAGAAGTCATGGTGTCCAGCCTCTTCATTTTACCGAAGAAATGAGGCTCAAAGAGTAAGTGACTTCTCTAGGGTCGCATGGGGGGTGATTGGCAGAGCTCGGGTTTAGAGACGAAAGAGCTCGGTGCCAAGTAGGTGTGTGGATGCCGGGGAGGAGGGAGGAGATAGTGTAGCCGGGGAGGGTTAGAGTGTTTGGGGAGAGCGAGAAACGGATGGGAGGCTGTGTGAGCCAGGGAAGAATGGCTGGAGGAAAGGGGAGCTTCGTGTGGAGGAGGAGGAGGAGACGCGAGAAAGGTGTGGGGGCATCGGGGAGAGGAAGAGCAAGGATGAGGGCTCTGGGAGAGAAGGGAGGCCAGGGGGAGTGCGTGTGAGGGAAGGGAGAGAGCCGAGAAGTCCAGGATGGGCTAGGGAGGCGGCCCGAGAGCTGAGGGGACAGCTGAAGGACCTGGGGGGACTTCTTGGGAGCAGGAAGCTGGAGGGGACGCGGCTGTGCAAGCCAGGGCCCCGACTGCCCCGGACTCCAAGAGAATGAAGTAGCTGCGCTGGGCCGAAGAGGCCGAAAGGCGCCAGGGGAAGGCGAGGAAGCGGGCTCGGAGCGGCGGCTGGGGATAGCCGGGAGCCAGCACCCCAGCCCATCCTGCTCCTGCTCCCAGGCTGGCCGGCTGGACCCAGGCGGGGCTCCCTGAGGCAGTTTCCCAGTCCGGGCAGGGAAATCGGGGAGGGGAGGTCTCAGGGAGGTAGTAGGGAGGGTGGCGGAGAGGAAGGGGCTCCCGGAGAGGGGGCGGAGTCCGAAGGCTGCAGGAGGGGGAGGTAAAGGGTCTAGGGGAAGCCGGAGCCGGGGCCGGCCACCGGGGGTGGTCGCTGGCTTCGGCCCTTCCCCCGAAGGGGTGGGGAGAGTGGCAGCGGGGCCGCCTCTCCTTATAGCGCTCGGAGGGGCCCGCCGCCCGCAGACTCCCGCTTCGCCTCCGCTGACCCGCAGCCGGGCGGGTGGGCCGGGCCGGGCCGGGCCGGCCTCGCAGCCATGGAGCCCTGGACGGTGGAGCCCCGCGGCCCTTCGGCCGACTACTATTACGATTACTACAACGGCAGCGGCGGGGCGCCGTGCAGTGGCGGCGGGGGTGGGGAGGACGAGGAGCCCGAGGACTGGGAGCTGTCCTACTCGCTGCTGCCCGTGCTCTACATGCTCGTCTTCGTGCTCGGCCTGGCCGGCAACGGCGTGGTGCTGGCCACGGTGTGGCGCGCCCCCGGGGGCGCGGGCGCCAAGCGGCGCGCCTCGGACGCCTACATCGGCCACCTGGCGCTGGCCGACCTGGCCTTCGTGGTGACGCTGCCGCTGTGGGCCGCGTACACGGCGCTGCGCTTCCACTGGCCCTTCGGCGCCGCGCTGTGCAAGCTCAGCAGCTACTTGGTGCTGCTCAACATGTTCGCCAGCGCCTTCTGCCTGACCGGCCTGAGCTTCGAGCGCTACCTGGCCGTGGGTCGCTCGCTGGGCCGCCGGGGAGGCCCGGCCCCGGCCCGCGCCCGGCCCGGCGCGCCCGCGGCCCTGGCCGCACTCTGGCTGCTGGCCGCCCTGCTGGCGCTGCCTGCGCTGCTGCTGCGGGACACCCGCGCGCGGCCACCCGCCAACCTCACGGTGTGTGACATGGACTTCAGCGGCGTGGCGGCCGCGCCCGAGCACGAGGCCTACTGGCTGGGCGGCCTGAGCCTGGCCACCACGTTGCTGGGCTTCGCGCTGCCCGCCGGGCTCATGGGCATCTTCTACTGCTGCATCGGCTGCGCCGTGAGCCGCCATTTCGGGGTCGGGGGCGGCACGCGGGGGGCCGCGGGCGCTGAGCGGGCCGTGCCCCGGGGCCGGGGCCAGCGGCGCCGCCTGCTGCGCCTCCTGGCCGCGCTGGTGGCCGTGTTCGCGCTCTGCTGGCTGCCCTTCCACGTCCTCAAGAGCCTCTACGTGCTCAGCTGGCTGGGGCTGCTGGCGCTGCCGTGCGCTGCGCAGGCTTTGATCGTGCGGCTGCATCCCTATGCCACCTGCCTGGCCTACGTGAACAGCTGCCTCAACCCGCTGCTCTACGCCTTTCTGGACCGCCGCTTCCGCGCGCAGTGCCGCCGCCACCTGCCGCTCGGCCGCTGCTGCCCCGTGCGGCCGCTGCTGCCCGGGCGTCCGGGACGCCGCGCCTGCCCGACCGCGTCCGGGCCGCAGCTCGGGGAGCCCGCGGCGCCCGCCTCCTCCAGCGCCAGCGGGGCCAGCAGCCCCACGCAGCGCTCCGAGCTGGCCTCGCTGGCCACCAAGGTGTGACAAGATGGGCGGCAGACGGACAGAGACTTCTTACCTGGCTGGCCCGCGCTGCGCTGGCACCCGGGGATCTGGACAGAGGGAGGCTGGACACTGGGGATCAGACCGAGGTGTTTGTGTGTTTGAGTGCGGCTGCCCGGAGTTCAATAAAACCCTCGGCAGGAAAGCCAACCTTTCGTGTGCGCTTATTTCTAGCGGCAGGGCGATCTAGTGGTGTGATCTCGGACGTAGGAGGGGAAGGAATTTGCCTCCAAGGTCACACCCGTAGTAAGTGAATGAGGTGGTGGTATTGGAACTCAGATCTTCAGGACTACAAGTCCAGCATTTAACCAAAACGTACTTATTACGCGTTAGGCAGTGAGGATTCAGGGAGAAACATGAAACAGTTTTTGATCTCACGGAGCTTACATTCTAACGGAGGGGAGGGGGCACATCGTGAGCAGTTAAGTTCTTGGTTATTAATTCCAGTAGTGGGTATTTACATGTGCCTTTAAAAATGGTCGCCACGTATCCAAAATACGGAGGCAGCGTGACTTAGTGTGGCCCCTGGGTCAGAAGGCCTGGATGCAATTACCAGCTCAGACACATACTGTCAGAGTAGGGCCCCGTGTCCCCTGTTCACCCCAGTTCTCCCCAGAAACTGCACTACTAAATTCTTGAGCAAGGGATTTTCTTCACCAGGAGTTTCTAATGAAATCAAGATCTAGTCCCTTAGTAGAAATACAGTGAGGGGGGCGGGGTGAGACCCCAGCCCTACAGGGCTTCCCCGTTGTCGGGTTAAGGATCCCTTGACAGTCTGGGGGAGCCCACGGACCCCTTCTCAGAATCGTGTTTTTATATCACTGAAGGAAATGCTCAGTTAGAGCCTCGTAAAAATAAAGTTGTTTTTCTCCGCCCTCCCACCCTAACCCCAGCCCAGTCTGGGGACCCCCTGTGATCTACCCCAGGAATCCTGGAGATGCTCGGACCTCCGAACTCTCAGACTAGAGGAAACCAGGTAGGGGTCCTGTAGGGTGTGAGGCTTAAGCTGACCCTTCTAAGAGGCGGAGGGAAGGGAGGGATAGCCTTCCGGACCCGGGGACAGGCAAAGGCACGGAGATGGAGCGGGTAATACAATATTGCGAGTGAGAAACAGTAAATTGATTGACCAGTTTGACGTAGAATGCAGAAAAGAGAGTGTGTTATTGATCCCCCGGAAAAGAAACTCTTCAAAAAACAAACAAACTTTTATTTCCAGAGCTAACGGAGGCTGGGGCCGATTTCTGGACGAACAATTTGACTGAGATCTGGGTGGAGGGAGGAAGAGACACACCCAGACCGGGAGGAGGGAAACCATTTGAGGGGGAGAGGAGGTGGAGGCTGTCCCGGACTCTCAAGAGTGGGGCGGAAGGGCGAAGCAAGAACAAGAGGCTTTTGACTGTAAGGACACTCGGTTAGTCGGAGCCGAACCTCCTCCAGCGTAGAAACCTGGAGTTCCGAATTCCCAAACTCCCCGCCCCTGCCCCCTCCACTCCCGTTCCGTTCTGATTGTGCGTTCCTGAGGCCTCTTCGACACTCATCTTGCCCCACCACCAGGTTTCTTTCTTCCTTCTTCCTCTCCCTCTCTCCCTCTCCCTCCCCCCCCCCCTCGCTGTGGATGGCTGGACTATGACTCTATTACGCAGATGCTCCTTTCACCATCACCACAGCCACCTCTTAAATAATAGCATCCAAGAATGGCAGAGCCTTGAGGCTGCTTGGAGATCTCTAGCCAGAGAATCAGAGAATCAGGGCAGCAAGGGACCTTAGATGAAAACCATTTCCAATCAACACCCTCAGGACAGAGGGTCCCCAAGACCAGATCCCACAGACAGTAATAGTAGATATTTAGGTCGGGCTGAAAGCCTCACAGCTCATCCCCGCCCACTCTCCAGGGCTGGGACTCATCAGGGATGTCATTACTGCAGGTGAGGAAGAAGAGACTCTGAGCCCTTAGGCGGCTTGCCCAGGCACGTAGCCATCGCTATGCTTAGTCACAGAGCTCTCGAGGTTTTAGAACTATTTTCTATCGCTTCTTTGAAGCTCACAGCACAAACCAAGGGCCTAGCCTGTATTGCATTGTAAGGTGTTGTAAGGCCCATCACACAGATGAGCAAAGAGACCCAAACCTGGCAGGTCCCTTGGAGCCCACCCAGTCCAACCCTTTACTTTATAGATGCTGCAGGCAGGCAATAGTGGCCGAGACAGGACTCGGACACGGTTCCCCTGACTCCATATTTATTATCCTTGATATGGGCCTCAGACACAAGAACAAAAATCTTACTATAGGTCCCATCCCTTCCCTAATGGAAGGTTCAAATCTTTCCTCTGGTGTTTATTAGCTGTGTGACCCTGGGTGAGTCACTTCACTCCCCCACTTTATGGGCTCAGTTTCCCAGATATAAAGAGAAGAGATTTATCAGATGATCTCTGAGGTTTTTTCAGCTCCAGATCTATGACCCCACCCAGTGATGAGGAACTCATTACCTTATCAGGTTGTCCAATCCTGGGTTTTCTCCTCTTCTTCACCTGCAACTGGATTAATTTAGGCAAGATACATACCTCCATCCACCTTCAATGAAAAGCATGCCCAGCCAACTTCAGGATTGTTCTTAGAATTTAAAAAAGGGGTGGGGGGTGCATAACAATCCCCTATCAATCCAGCTCCATGTTCATGCTAGCCCCTTGGCTAGGAGGTTTCCATATTCCATACCAGACTATGTCACTGCTAGGGCACTCTGATCATAAAGTTGTTGGCTCCTTTAAGAGAGTCATATCAAGACCCTCCTCCTGTCCCTTTCCCCCCATAACAAGCCACCCAGAAACAGAAAAATAGTTCAGGACTGGACATCAGGCCCTTTCCTATCATGGTCACCCTAACAGTTTGTATCAGATGCCCTTCAGTTTGGACTCTTTCTAAAATGTGTGTCCGGAGAAGACTTGTATGGTCGAACAGGCAGACCCGAGAGAATGATTTGGAAAGCTCCAACAACACTGTAAAAATGAACTGCTCTGAGAGGGTCCTTTGCTGAACCATGGGATGGCCCCTAAGTTCGGGGCTGGAGGAAGCTGTCGCCCGCCTCCCAACAGGGGAGTCGTGTCTCATGTGCAGATTAAGGCACTTTAAACGTGGCCAATACGAGAATTCCTGCCACTTCATTATGCATATTTATTAGGAGGGGTTTTTTTAATCAAGGCAAGGTGGGAGGAGAAAAAAGAAACGAGTGATAACTGAATAGAGGATCAAACCAAATATTTTTAAAATAAAGACAGGTGATTCTGGTGCCCAAATACAAAAAAATAATCGTTTCCAGAGCTGAATGCAATCATCCATGAAAATTAGCTTTAGGAGAGTTGCAATAGATCCAAGACAGGGCAGCACAGTGGAAAGTGTATTGGATTTGGAATGAGAAAAATTGGGTTTATGCCCTGCCTTGGTCCCTTTCTTCTGCCTGTGTGACCCTGGGAAAGTCACTTAAGTTCTCCAGGTCTCAGATTCCCCATTTATAACATAAAGGGCTTGGACGTTCCTTCCAGCTAGAACACCTAGGATACTATGATCTTTGACTCTCAAATCCCCTGTTTAGCAGTGGCAGAGGTAGTGAGGAAACACTAGGGATGATGAGAATAAATAATCCCTGTGACAGGTGGCCCCAGCCTGTCCCAGTGGGTGCTCCCCTGTCTCCTCACTTGCAGAGAGCACCAGTATTGGGGGACAGATGCAGCTGATATGCTGCCTCTCCCTGGATGGCTGCTAGATCCTTCCCTGCTCTTCTCCCATTCCCACCCCATGGGTTCAAGGCTTCAGGGGCATGTCATTCCTCTTCACCTGGATCACATTTCCATCATCCCTTGAAGGGTTACACATGCTTTATAGACTCATTTGATCTTCCCTACTACCCTGTGGGGTCAGTGCTGTTATTAATCTCATTATGCAGTTGAAGAAATTGAGGCCCCAGGGTCACACAGCAAGTCAGTGACTTTGGAGTGGTATGGAGGTGCAGGACTCTGTCCATGAGGCCACACTGTATAGACAGCCCAGCTCAGTTTCCTCCCCCTGCTCCCTCCCTTCCTCCCCCCTCCGGCCCCCAGCTGCCTGGGGAAGATGGAAGGCAGAGGGATTCAGCTACTTCCTATGTTGGACAGCTCCAGTCATTAGAAGCCTTTGGCTTCATTGAGCAGCGCTCTGCCAGGACCTCAGCCATGAGTGCCCCCCCACCTGTGATGCTCCAGCGCCAAGCAGTCCTGGAGTAAGACAGGACAAGGCCCCAGTGTGTGCCCAGCAGGAAGCCTTGGCACTAGCCACAGGCCTCTTGGCTCTGGGGGCCACAGGAATCCTACCGCTTATTCCTTTCACCATCAACTTCCCGACACCTGCATGCTGAGGCAAGAGGGCTCTGTGGGGAGAAAAAATGGTGCTAACCCCCCTCTCTGACCCTCTAGAGAAGGAGAGGAGCAGCAGGCCCCTGGCTAAAGATGCTTCTTACTGCAAGGGGGGTTTCCTTGGAGACAGGAGCCTGGCCGCTGGTGGAGGACAGAAAGGGGCACACACTTCTCCTCTGTGCCTGGACTCAGACCCAGACAATGGGCTGCTTCACTCATGGGCACCTCTGCCTGGACCCCCACCGGCTGCATAGCTACTCTGGCTCCCACCTGCCTCAGGAGGGGGAGGTAACAGTGAAGTCAGTGTCAAGAGCTGAAGAGAGCTGAAGAGGACCAGAGATAGCTGAGGAACACTGGGCTGGAGGTCTAACAGTCAGGTCCCATTAGAGGAGATCTTAGAATATAGTTTGGGGAATTTCAGAGACGGCAGGGACCTTAGAACACAGAAATAGCTTTAGAATGTGAAATTCCAGCTCTAATATTCTCTGTTCAGTGAACAGAGC
Source organism: Pseudochirops cupreus (assembly GCA_028627135.1). NCBI lineage: Eukaryota > Metazoa > Chordata > Mammalia > Diprotodontia > Pseudocheiridae > Pseudochirops > Pseudochirops cupreus. Next base: position 583,103,233 of record CM053580.1, read on the forward strand.
TCATTGAATGAAAGTTCCCTTCTACCTCCCAACATGTTCTAAGGTTCCTTCTACCCCTGACCTCTGTTCTAAAGTCCCTCCAGCCTCTGATATTCCATATTCTAATAATGTCCCTGCCTCCTCTGACAAGAGCAGTACAGGTGATCAACAAGGCCAATATTATCAGAAACTTAATCAGTCCCTCAGAGTTTGAGGCTCCAGGTGGGGGGGTCTCAACCCAGGGCCCATAGACAACTTCACCGCAAGATCCATGAAGGCTGTGAACTAGGATGGGAAAAAATGGCACGTTCATTTTTGTCAACCTTTGGTTTCCTTTGTGATCCTATGTATTTTATGCATTTAAAGTCTATAGACTTTGCCAGACTGCTGCTTAAAGGGTCTATGACACCAAAAAGATTAAGAACTCCTAGGGGAACCCATCCTTGGGGGTTCTTTGAACCACAGTCTGGCTTTCATCATCCCAAAGGAGGAATAACAAAAATACCCCCACTCCCATCTCCTCACTGGACCTTTTTTATTTCCATCCAGAGACCTTCTTTAATTTCAACATTCTAGAATAATGGCAACATTTCTGGGAGGCCTTCTGGGCTTCAGAATTTGGGAAAGGGGTGGAATATGGTGGGGTCTGCATAGACTTAAATGATACATTGGCTGGGGAAGGCATCCATGCCCACTAGGAAGACAAAAAGCCCCATCTGGCTCTTGACCAAGATCCAAAGAATAATAGAGACAGGTGGTTTGAGGTCAGCTCGATGACAGGTTCTTATCCTTTCTTTTATTTCTTCTCTTTCCTTCCTCTCTTTCGTTTGACCCTCTCATCTCAAACTACCCACCTGGTTAGAGTTCATTTATCTTAGGAGAGATCCCTAATCTACCCCTCCTCTTTTTTTCTCATCTCTCTTTCCCTCCTGTTTTTTTTTTTGATGAGTGAAAAGCATGTATGTACCCAGATCTGTGTGTATATATCCTTCCTTCTTCTGATGAGTTCAGATGAGATTGAGGTTCAAGTATCACCTGTTTCCTCATTTGTATAGTCTAGTTCTTCACTCTAATTATGAGATGTTTCCCATCCTTCATCTCCCTTCCCCACTCCCAGTGCATTCCTCTTCCTTTCTTTTCATTTTCTTTTAAGATCATCAAACATAAAGACATTCCCAAGACCTCTCTCTTTTATCAAACTCACTCTTCGACCCTTCATGATGACGAGGTGTTGAAGGGACATGTGTATCATCTCACCACATTAGAATGTAAATAGTTTATCCTTGTTTAATCCATTACAATTGCTTTCTCATGTTTGCTTTTTTATGCTTCTCTCCTGTGTTTGTATTTCAAAGTTTCTATGAAGCTCTGGGCTTTTCATCAGAAGTGCTTGGAAGCTCTTTGTTTTATTAAAGGTCTATTCCCCCCCCCCCCCCTCCCCAGGAATATACTCAATTTTGCTGGTTAAGTTTGCAGCTAGGTGGCATAGTGAGTAGAGTGCTGGGCCTGGAGTCAGGAAGACTCACCAAATCCAGTCTAAGGCACTTATTAGCTCTGTGACCCTAGGCAAGTCACTTAACCCTGCTTGCCTCAGTTTCCTTATCTGTCAAATGAGCTGGAGAAGGAAATGGCAAACCACTCTAATATCTTTGTCAAGAAAACTCCGAATGGGGCCACGAAGAGTCAGCTATAACAACAATAAACAACTTGTCAGTAAGCCTTCTGGAATATTCTATTCCAAACTCTTCACCTCTTTATAGCGATGGTTCTAAGTGTGGCTTTTTGGTACTTAAAAGTATTTCTTTTTGGCTGTTTACAATATTTTTCTTTTGACTTGGAAACTCTAAAATCTAGAGTCCAGATTTTGACTTTAACTGGGAGTTTTCATTTGGAGATTTCTTTCACTTTTTTCACATTTCTTTCATTTCTTTCTAGGTGGTTGGGGGATTCCTTCTGTTTCCACTTTACCTTCTGGTTCTAAGAAATATGGACTGGTTTTTAAAAATGATTTATTAAAACAAGATGAGCATATCACCATGCTTCAGCTGCCTCTTGACTACTCTTCCTACAAGCTCTTTTCCCCATTGATGAGTTTTTCCTGAAACCTCCATTTTTCCTGGGTTTTTTTGGGGGGAGGGGGAAAGGCAGGGCAATTGGGGTTAAGTGACTTGCCCAAGGTCACATAGCTAGTAAGTATGTCAAGTGTCTGAGGCCAGATTTGAACTCAGGTCCTCCTGACTCCAGGGCTGGTGCTCTATTCACTGTGCCACCTAGCCACCCCATGGAAGCTCCATTTTGGAAAAGGGCCCCAGACTAGCCATCCCTCATTGTCTGGACTACACCACCATGCCCCTGCTTGGCTACCTCTTCCCCTTCTCCCTTATGCTTTCTCTGCTCCCCTTTTATACATTTTCTTCTTCCATTAGAATATAAGTTTCTTGAAGTCAAGGACTGTCTTTCTTGCTTGTAATTTTACATCCATCAATTAACACAGTGCCTGATACATACCAAACACTTAATAAATTCTCATTGGCTGACTCACTAGCTAGACTCTCTGTCATTCATGGCTTTGAAGTACTCCTCAATTAGTTTTCCAGGTCAGTTGTTTTTTTGCTATGACACACCTTACATTTTTTCTATTTTGTTTTCAGTCTTTTGCAGTTAAAAAAACTAAAAATAAAACCCCTATTTCTGGGGCAGCTTGGTGGTGCAGTGAATAGAGAGCTCCAGCCCTGGAGTCAGGAGGACCTGAGTTCAAATTCAGCCTTAGACACTCGACATACTTACTAGCTATGTGACCTTGGGCAAGTCACTTAACCCCAATTGCCTTGCCTTTCCCCCTACAAAAATTTTAAAAATTATTTCTTATGAATTTTTATTTTCTATTTGGCTCATTCTAATTTTCATAGTTTGTAACTTCAGTGCTTTTTAAAATTTTTTCCTCTTAATTCTCCTTCCAATTCTTTCTTCCAAAGCCCTCAATTCTTTTCCATTTTTTCCCTTCTACACTTCCATTTTAGCAAAATTTTTAAAAAACTATTTTAAAAACTCTTGCTTCATCTCTTCCATGAATTCTAATTGAACTTGTGCCCAAGCTATACTTTTCTCTGAGGCCTTCCACGTGGATATTTTGGGATCATTCTCTTCTTCAGGGTATAATAATAGCTACCACTAACATTTATACAGGGCTTTCTATGTGCCAGGAACTGTTAAGCTCTTTACAACTGTTATCTTATTTGATCCTCCAGGTGAGTTATCATCCACATTTTACAACCAAGTAAACTGAGGCAAACAGCGGTTAAGTGATTTGCCTAAGTTTACAAAGCCAGAAGGTATCTGAGACTGGATTTGAATTTTCATCTTACTGACTCCCATCCCAGCATTCTATCCTTGCCGCTACTGTGTGTGTGTCTGCGTCCCTGTCACCATATGCTCGTTATGGTGGGATTCTTTTTTTATCTGCTCTTCCAGCCTGTTTCCTGACTTCAGACCTTACGTTAGGGTCAAGCTGTGCTCCCTTCTGATGGAAATATCTGGCCTCAGCTTATGCCCTCTTGGGGCCTTCTGGTGCTTTCTTGGGGGTGAGTGTTGTCCTATTTTAGGATCTCAGGGACAGCTCAGACTGGGAACCTCCGAGTTTTCAATGCTCCCAAAGTGATCTGATCCAGGACAAAGTCTGATGGCCATGCTCCTGACCTGGGTTCAGTGTTTATAGGCTTGCCCTTGGCTGAGCTTCCATTTCTGGTTTCCAGCTCGCTCCACTTTTCATCTGCTGCCTGGTGTCCTTCCCCTCTCCTCCTTCCTTTTGTGAGTTGTTTTGCCCTATAGACTGGAAGCTCCTTGAGGGCAGGGGTTATCTTTTTATTGATTGTATCTCCAGTGCCCAGCATATAGATGCTTAATACATGTTTATCAGATTGGATTGGATTGATTTCAATCACTGCCGGCCAGCTCTCTGGGAGACTGCTGTTCCAGAGTGACAGAATTGTGAGACTTCCCTTTGCTCTGCGATTCTTGCCCTGGTTGTTCCTCTGCAGAATCCAGACCAGTCTGAAATCTGGATCTGCATTCCCAGGATTTAACACAGAGAAATACTTACAGATACAGGCAGCTAGGTGATGCAGTGGATATATAGAGTGCTGGGTCTGGAGTTGGCAAGATTCATCTTCCCATATTCAAATCCAACACTAGCTGTGTGACCCTGGGCAAGTCACTTAATCTTGTTTGCCTCAGTTTCCTCATCTGTAAAACGAGCTGGAGAAGTAAAGCAAAGCACTCCAGCCCGGTCACAAAGTCAGACACGGCCAAAGAACAGCTCAACAACGATGCTCACAAGATGTCATTTGACACTTAAAATACTCCTCCTTTTTCCAATTATTTATCTCCATGAGGCTAGATTTTTTTTTCACATATCTCAACCAAAGCAGCAAATTCCAATAGACTGGATTGAAGAAGCAGAGGAGAATCCAATTGTTTTCTACTGAGCCAGACATGAAAGAGATTTGTAAAAACAGGAAAAACAAGGCCACACTTCTCACTAATTTTGTTTTGGAAAACATCAATACTATTATAAAAATATTTTATGTTAACATGTAATGTGTTTATTAATTTTAAATTAGTTAATAAATATGTTTTAAATGTATCAGTTTAATTCTCTAATACAGTAAATATTGAGAGACATAACCACACAAACAAAAGCCCTTTGGGGAATGCTCAGTAACTTTTTTTAAGAGTGCAAGAGGCTCCTGAAATCAGAAGTTTGAGAACTGCATCCCCTGATGCATGGAGCAGAGATTGTGCCCTGTGGGACTTAACCTTCTTAGTCCTGAGGCTCCCACTGTCCTCATCGGTGAACACCAGCCAGCTACATGGGCAGCACTCTACTTACTGGCTAGCTCCTCGACATTTGCCCTGGGACTTGGCTATGACCTTCCCCCTCTCTCCTTTCTAGTTCTGGAACTCTAATCAAACCCACTGGAAAGTGAATCTTTTATTGGCTCCACTTACCATCCCTACAACTTCTCAGATCAAAACATCCACCCAGGAGGCATCCCCTCGGATCTCCCCATTAGAGAGCGAGGGCAGTTTTTGCTTTTGTATTTGGATCACCAGAGCTAAGCATAGTGCTCAGCACATAGTTGAGGATTTAATGAATTATTTCTATCCATCCATCTATCCATCTGTCCGTCCATCTATCCAATTATAACTGCTCCCAAAGTGGAATAGGTCATGGGCTCCTAAACACTTGTTAGGTAACTTTATAGAGGGAATTCTTTTTAGGTACAGAGCGGACTAGATGGCTGCTGGGGTCTTCTTCAGCTCTGATGCCTCTGAAAGACCAAAGGTCAGACTTTTCTACTGAAATCATGACTTAGGTCTGGGGCTGAGATGGGTTCTGGGGGGGACTGAGAGGGTGATGTCTTCTGCAGTAATAGGGAAGGTACACAGTGAGGAAGGCTTAGAGTGAACATAATGAGTCCAATTTTGGACACATTGAGTTTAAGATGACTACTCAATATTCAGTAAGAGATGCCTAAGAGGCAGTTGGAGATGCAAGAGTGGAGGTCAGCAGAAAGAGCAGGAAAGGCAGATAGGAGACTCATCAGCACAGATGGTAATTAAATGCATGGGAGCTGATTAGATCACCAGGCAGAGGGAGAAGATGAGGATCCCCTCTGGTGAGAGAGGGTGATCTGGAGCCATCAGAGAGGAAGGAGACCAGGAGAGAGGGGAGTGTCCAAAAACCTAGAGAGGTGAGGGCCATGGAAGAGTGATCAACACCATTAAAGGCTGCAGAGAGACCAAGGAGGAGGAAGACTGAGAAAAGGCTACGGGGTCTGGTTCTAAGAGATCACTTGGTAACTTTGGAGAGAGCAGCGTTGGTGGCATGATAAGCTTGAAAGCCAGATTGTAAGAGTGAGAGGAAATGTTACCAAGATTAAAAGGGAAGTGGAAAATACGGAAAGAATTTTTACAACCAGTGTCTCTGATAAAGGCCCTATTTCTAAAATACACAAAGAACTGAGTCAAATCTATAAGAATACAAGCCACTCCCCAATTGATAGATGGTCAAAATACGAACAGGCAGTTCAGAAGATGAAATTAAGGTTATCTATAAGCATATGAAAAAATTCTCTAAATCACTATTGATTAGAGAAATGCAAATCAAAACAACTCTGAGGTACCACATCTCACCGGCCAGATTGGCTAAGATGGCAAAACAGGAAAATGATAAATGCTGGAAAGGATGTGGAAAAATTGGAACACTAATACATTGTTGGTGGAACTGTGAACTGATCCAGCTATTCTGCAAAGCAATCTGGAACTATGCCCAAAGGGCTATAAATAAGTGCATACCCTTTGACCCAGCAATACCACTTCTAGGGTTATATCCCAAAGAGATCAGGGAAGTGGGAGGAAGACCCATATGTACAAAAATATTTATAGCAGCTCTTTTTGTGGTGGCAAAAAATTGGAAAACAAGGGGATGTCCATCAATTGGGGAACAGGTGAACAAGTTGTGGTATATGAATGTAATGGAATATTATTGTGCTATAATGAGGAGCAGACAGACTTCATAATAACCTGGAGAGACTTATATAAACTAATGCTGAGCTAGAAGAGCAGAACCAGGAGAAATTTGTACACAAACACAGACACAATGTATGTATGACGACTAACTTCAATAGACTGGGCTCATCTCAGCAACGTAAGGTCATAAGACTCAGGACTGAAGGATATCCACATACCGAGGAGGAGATTCGGAGTCTGAGCGTAGATTGAATCAAACTACTTGCTGTGGTTTTTTTTCTTGTTTTGTTTCCTCTTTCCCACTGATTATTCCATCAGTTACAATCCTTCTTTACAACCTAATAATGTGAAGATATTTGTAGATCTTGTATCTGAGTGCACGCCGCCATGATGGGAGGTGGGGAAAGAGATGGGGAAAATTTGAAACTCAAGGGACTGTGGAACTGAATGTTGTAAACTAAAAGTAAATAAACCAATTAATTTTTTTTTAAAAAGTTCGAGGAAGTAGAGGCCCCGATGAAGACACCTTTTTGAGTTTAGTTCAAGAGACACATAGGACGATAATGGGGATGGAAGGCGTGAGGATTTTTCAGAACAGGGAGACATAAGCATATCTGTGGGCCTCATCATGTGAGAGGCAAAGCAGAGAGGGGCAGACGGTGTGTGAATAACAGGAGATGAAGAAGGGGAGGAGAGAGCTCATGGGTCTGAGGAGATGAAAAAGGTTCCCAACTGCTGGGGAGGGGTAAAAAGCCCTTCTACCCACCTGCCCCGTCCTCCTGGATCCAGTGATACCATGCTCCTTGCAGGACATCACAGGACACTATCATCTCCCCACCACAAGGCCAAGCATTCTTGCCTTTCCCATTTCCACCCCTTGACTTCTCATGGCTTCCTTTTTTAAAGTCCTACCTCCTGCAAAACCCTTCCTGATCCCCTTCTCTGAGATCACCTCCAATTCAGCTCCCATCAATCCTGACTGCAGTTGCCAGCCACACTGGCCCCCCATCAGGCAGTGTAGACAGTGAGCTCCTGAGGGTGGGGATGGAGCTTTGGGTTGGTTTTGTATCCTCGGTGCCAGGCACACAGTAGGCACTTAATAAATGCTTACTGACTTCCCTCAGCTTGTTGTCTTAAGAAAGGACCTTGGAATTGGCTGAGCTGGATTCTGGGAATCAGACTTAACAGCCACCTCTCTCCACCTTCACAAGAATAGTATGAGATCATTTACAGGAAGTTCCACTAAAAATACCGTATGTAAACCCTGCCTACCTGGTACCCCCATAGCCAAACCCCACTGGGTACTGGATGCATGCAAACAGCCTTGGCCTTTATCTGTGCAAGTAGTAAAGATTCAGGAACACCACCTAGCGGTAACATCAGGCTACAACAGGGGTGGGTGAGTGAGAGTGTGTGAGAGTGTGTGTGTGTGAGAGTGTGTGTGTGTGTGAGAGAGAGAGAGAGAGAGAGAGAGAGAGAGAGAGAGAGAGAGAGAGAGAGAGAGAGAGAGAGAGAGAGTCTGTCTCTCTATCCAGTCCAACCTCCTGCTCCCAGACTGAGCTTCCATCACAGAGCCTCAGGGATGGCGGGCTCACAATCACGGGAGTGTCCACACCGGAAAGGACCCCCGCTGGCCGTCTGGCCCAACAGCACCCTTCCAACATCTGCAACATTTCGCAGCTGCTAGAGGGAGGGAGCCCTTCACCCTGACTCTGCCACTTAGTCCACATGTAACCTTGAGCAAGCCTCTTCCCCTTTCTGGCCCTGCATTTCTTGGAGCAGATGCTACTTGAAGTCCTTCCTCCAGACCCACGCCATCTTCCACTTGGGGACTGCTTTTTCGGGGTGTAGGTCCAAGTTAACATCCTCTCACCTTTGAGACTTGACAATAATGTGGTATCTGGTTAAAAAATCCTAGTTATAGCTTAAGGGTCAGGAAATGCTCCAGGTCCATGGACAGAACTGGAGATTGGTCACAGCGATGAAGATGATATTAAGAGAGTATAAGGTCTTGAAAGCACACCACATCAGAGGACTGTAGGTCTAGAGCCAGAAGGAACCTTACAGGGCACTGAGTGGAACTCCTTCATCTTACAGAGGAGAAAACAGGCCCAGAAATGGAAGGGGTTTGGCTAAGGCCACAAAAATTAATTGCAGAAAAATTCCACACTCTCACGGAATTTGAGATTTGGAAGAGACCCCAGGGGCTGAGTCCAGCCCAAGAGCCCTCCCTAAAATCAAGTGGTCACCCAGCCTCTATGGGAAGACCACCAATGAGGGGCAGCCCATCACTTCCTGAGCAGCCCACCCCACTTTGGGACAGGTGTCAGGTAGGGTTTCCTAACACAGGACCCAAGCCTACCTCTTTCCTCATGGCTGCCCTCTAGGTTAAGCAGGTCAGTGATCATGACTCTCCCTTCAAAACTCCTCCCAGATAAACATGCTCAGTTATGCACCGATTCTCCTAAGATGTGGGCAACCCTTCGCTATCCTAGTTGCCTTCCACCTAGTCAATACCCTTAGATCAGTGCCCAGAACCAAACTCTTCAAAAGGAGTCAGAAACTATGTATGGCCTTCAGTTCATCACCCTGCTGACTCATACTGAATCCACTCAAGGCCCACTTAAACCCCTAGATCTTCAGAATAACAACCGTCCCTCCATGCTTCCATCACCTTGTGCTCACAGAGCTGCTTTTTCTGGACCTAAACGTAAGCTTTTTTCATTTATCCCCACTGAGTTTCATTCCAGTGGCAGCCTGCTGAAGTCACATCATTACATATAATTAGGGTTAGCATTTACACAGTCCTTTACAAGTAACTCATTTGATCTTTACAACAACCCAACAAGGAGGGTGCTGCCGTTCCCAATTTAAGGATGAGGAGACAGGTCGAGGGAGCAAGCGGCCTGCACAGGGCATGGGGCAGTTAAGAGTCTGGGGTGGATCTGAGCCCTTCTTTGGGATCCCCCATGTTAGCTGCGCCTTCCCGCTCGGGGTCCCCTGCAGACCTGACCAGCACAGCACCCCTGTGACCGTCGCAGGGCTGGGCACGAGCCCGGGGGGGGGGGGGCTCCATGGAAACGACAAAGCGTCTGGTCCCTGGGCTCCCGCCAAGCCCACCCAACTTCGTTCTTGCTTAGTCCATCTCTCTGCATGCTCTCCATAAGGCTCCTTTATCAAAGGCTTTGCTCCATGGCAGCTCACAAGTTGGTGAAGGGAGTCCGAAGAGGAAGCAGAGGCAGGCTGTGCCTCCAGACCAGGGATCTTCTCCTCGGGCCCACCTCCCCCCACAGGGCAGGGAGCGGAAGAGGGGGGCTCACGAGAACATCCCAGGGCCGCTTTAAAGGGGGTTTCCCTGGTAGTTTAACCCTGCGACCACCTCCACAAGCAGCCCACAGGGACGTGGGAGGGCGGGGGCAGGGTCTCAGATGGGGAATCTTGGCGGTGGCAAAGCCTCGCTGTAGGCGTTGGGGGTGGGGGCCAGATCCATGCAAGTTGAGTCCATTTCCTGGCCAGTGTTGTTGTTTAGTCACAGCTGACTCTTGGTGACCCCATTTGGGGTTTTCTTGGCAGAGATACTGAAGCAGTTTGCCATTTCCTTCTCCAGTCCACTTTACAGATGAGGATATTGAAGCAAACAGGGTGAAGTGACTTGCCCAGGGTCACACAGCCAATGTCTTAAGACCTGCTTTGAACTCACGTCTTCTGGACTCCAGCCCTCCATCCACGACGTCGCCTAGCCGCTCATGGCCAGTGGGGGATGGGGCAGCTGCAGGGTTGGTGACACCCGCAGCCCTCGGGCTTCCGGCCATCTGTGCGCACCGGGGACACGGTCCCCTTCCAGTTTTATTACTGTTTTTACTAAGATCTTCTTCCTCCTTCCAATGAAATGCTTAGTTTCAAATCGAGTGTAATCTGTTGCTAGGTGGACATTGGGACATGAGTCCTTCTGGGTCTGACACGATCAACATCTACCCAGGTGTGGGGAAATCTACCCTCTAGCCTCTGGTCTTGAGGGGGAGGAGCCGACACAGTGACCACACCGTGATCCTTCCACAATCTGAGCCCTGTCTTGGGCCCCAGGAGGCTGGCACAGATCCTAAGACTTCCTGGGCTCCCTCGGTGAGCTGGAAGACAGAAGGAGGGATGCCAAATTGGGCCATGGCTGGACTTTGCTGGGTTCTGGAAGGTTCTGGGCAGTCTTGAGGACTGGAGGCTGGAGAAGCTGCCAAGCCCCAGCTGAAGGCCACGGGCAGAGGCCCGCTGTGTTTGTCTTTGGCACGTGGGCTCCCTCGACCTCAACATGAAGGCCCAGACCCCAGAACGGACTGGGGGGGGTGGGGTAGGAGAAAAAGGAGAAAAGGAGAGAAAGCCAAAAGAAACACTTGGAGACGCCTATACCGGCTGTAATGGATGAGGGAAGATCAGAGAGGCTGGTCCACGACACGCAGGAACCAGATCAAAATGTAATTGGGAAATATTTAACATAACAGATAAAAATACAATCAAACAGAGAGTACATTTTAAAATAAAGCCAACATATGGCCCAGAGGGATCCACACATACTTTAGTGGTCCCTGTTTCCATGAGTTGGACACCACTGGTGTAGAGGACAGAGCACCAGACTTGGGAGTGCAGAGAGCCAGGTTCAAATCCTGCCTCTGACACTGTCAGGATGAACAAGTCCCTAGGCCTCTCGGCGCTTCTGCGTCTTCAACAAGAGTCGTAACAACAACACTAATAGCAGCTAGCACACAGAGCGCACCTTAAGGCTTCCAAAGCACTCTACAGAGGGGATCTCACTGGATCCTCACAACCACCCCACTTCACAGAAGAGAGAAACTGAGGCAGGCAGCAGTGAAATGGATGGCCAAGGCCTCAAACCAGTGTCTGTGGCCAGACTCGGGAACTCTGTGGAGCGTGAGGGCGATGGCAGTGCCCTCCCCAGAGGCCCGCCTCCTCCTGGCCACGCCCTCTACCATCAGTGCACACGTGGTTACACACATCTGAGGATACAGCGTAGCAACAGGCTACACATTCCTAGTGGGAGCGCGTGCTCACCAACGAGCATCGCCCTGGATGACTCGTTCGCGCCCACAGTCAGCACCCGGTCTGCTCTGGAGAGGTCAGCCCCACGCCAGAGGGTCCTGAGAAGCCATCAAGTAAACCGAGGCCCAGGGAGGAAGGGACTGGCCCAAGGGCGCGCTGTGCTGGAGCCTAGGCTACAGCCCAGTGTACCACTGAAGGGAGCATCCTCAAGCCAGCAAAGGAAGGAACAAAGATGGTGGGCAGAGTTTTAGCAGGTCAGGACACAGTGTCCTTCTGAGGGCGGAGGACCCGCCAGGAGGCCCAGCTTCTTCCTCATCTGGCCTCCACCGGTTCTGTGAGTCTCTCTTCCAGCTCCAACCCTCTCCTCTGGTGCCTTCATGCCAGAACAGAGCGCCCTCTGCTGCCACCCCCTGGGGGCAGAGGGCAGCGGAAGGGAGGGGGCTTCTGGGAAGACCAATGCCCAGCCAGAAGGACCTCCTGCTGCTGCAAACGAAAAAGCATCACTGCGGGGGCTCTGGTTTCATTTAAAAATAAATATTTATAAACAAAGGGAGGGGAGTCCGAAGAACTACAAGCTGTCAAAGGTGCGCGGGGAGATCAGGGCACCTCCGTGCCAGGCCAGGCATTGCCCTTTGCAGCTGCCCAGGACCACCCTGGCCACAGCGCCCACCTCCAGGCTGCCTCGCTGGCACCTGTCTCAGTCTCCCTTGGTGATCAGGTCCTCGATGTAGGCATCCAGTTCGTCGTCAGTGTTGATGTCGATGTCCTAAAATGAGGCGTGAGAGCCAGGCTGAGCTAGGTGGATAGCCCCGCCCCGCAGCGAATGGCCTGCCCATCAGGGATGACAGGGATCCTGGCTGAGGGTCTGGCTGCCTGGGGGGTGGGGTGTGGGGTGGTTAAAGCCCTGTCACACTGGCCTGGCAGCTCCTCAGGTGTCTCACCTCCAGCCTCTACACCTTTACCTAAGCTGTCTCCCATGCCTAGAATCCTCTCCCCCCGACTCTTGGAATCAATCCCTGGCTTGTGGACCCCAAGGCCTTCCCACCAACAACTCAGGAGACATTTTGTATATATTTTGCATTGACTTATATTTGCCTGTTGCCTCTCCCAGCCAGGCTGTAAGGCTGCAGAGACCAATGCAGGGCTTGGCACACAGTAGGTGCCTTGTCAATGATCACCGAATGCTGACTGAGCCTCACTGCTGCCCCTGGAGATGATCAGCATCAGCATCCACCCTCACATCTGGGATTACGCCCAGGACAGGGACTCTGTGTCTCTGAGTAAGGGCTTCAGACAAGGTCACCCAGAGGCTACTCTGGGCAAGACTTGAACCAAGAGCTGGCAGACGCCCCACAAATGAGGCCCTGCTCACCTCCTGCACTTTCTGGAGCAGGGCCACAATGTTCGTCCTCAGCTTCTGCAGCTTCTCCTCGGTCTCACGCAGCTTCCTCTCCGAGGCACGGAGGTTCTCCTCGGAGGCCTTGGCGCGGGCGTCGGCACGTGTCTGGTATGAGTTGCACAGATTCTGCAGACCCACCTCATACTGTCTGAAATATTCCTTCTGGAGAGGAGGAGGAGGAAGAGGAAGGCAGTCAGGGTGGGTACAGCCTGGGGCCCGGGGCCAGTCTGAGTCTGAAGGCTTGGCCGTTCTGAGCACAGGACAGGGACGAAGGGAAGAGACCTCCCGCCCTGCTCAGCCTGATTTGTCCTAAACTCAGGCAGGTTTTTAAAGCGCTTCAGTGACCCAAAAGAGGGCCACCAGGGGCAGCGTGACACAGAGGACCTGGGCTCGAGGTGGGGGGACTATGCTTGGAGTCAAGAAGACCTGAATTCAAATCCAGCCTTATACCCCTATGTGACCCTGGGTGAGTCACTTGAACTTTGTTTACCTCAGTTCCCTCATCTGTAAAATGGGTTTAAAACTTCTCTCTCCCAAAGCTACTGTGAGGATTAGATGCAATCAGATTTACAGAGTGTTCTGCAAAGCTTAAAGTGTCACCTAAGTGCTGGAGCACCACCGCATGGCCTGTGACAAGCACCTTCACTGCTCTGGGTCTCAGGGCGCACCCCCACTCCCTTCTATCACTGAATCCCAGAGCCCCTAACTTGGCCAGCTCCTGGGGGCCGGCACACATGCTATCCTCCTCCTCTGCAGTGCTCCAGGGCTCTGTGCTCCCAGCCCTGGGGGTCATCCACCAAGAGCAGCCTCCACCACCTGGCTCTAGGCCGTCTCTAGCCCGCTGCAGTGGTGATGGCCTCTGGCGAGCCCCCAGCTGGGCCATGTCCCTTGTCCATAGGTCAAGGAAGCCTGAGGGATCGGGGTCTGCAGACAGGAGGCCCCCTGCAGTGAAGGGCCTCTAAGGCAGCAGCTTGTTCTATGGAGCCAAAATGCCAACATCATTAACAGCCTGGGGTCTTGGGTATCTTTTTGGTGGCTGTGGTGCACAGACCACCACCATCATGTGCAAAAGCTCGCCTGCTCCTTCACAAAGGATCACTTTCATCCTTGACAGATGGGCATGGGTGGGCAGACAGGTTGGTGGCTGATGGTGTTCCTTCAGGCACCTCTCTTCACTTCTAAGTGGGCCAGAAGGCCCTTAGTGTCTCCTGAATTTGTGATGCCCTCAGCATCACTGCCTCTGGCTGATGCGCTGGCCTTCTGTGTGAGGGGCTAGGTGACAGCAGGTGCCCCCAGCTCTGCTCCTTAGTGCCCACGTGGCCCTGAACTAGCCCCTCCCTCCCTTCTGGGGCCCCTGCAGCTCTTGCTCTATGCCCCAGTCTTAAGCTTCACCATCACAGAACTCTGGGGTGTCTTAAATTCGCCTTGGGACAAGAAAGGCAGCCGGCTGGGCCTCAGCCTGAGTGCCACCTCAGGGGCCTTCCAAGGCCCAAGTGTCACTCTGGCTTTTCTCACCCCTGACACAAACAACCTCACTGACAATGGGTGGGAGGCTGCAGGAAGGGACCTGAGGGAAGGGCCGGTGGAAGTGGTCACCTGGCGGCTGGTGGGCTAGGGGACAGAAAACAAACTGCCAACATCCTCGACTCACCAGAGGGAAGGCCATCAGCTCATCCGGGCTCATGGAACTCAGCTCCTTCTTTGAGATGGGGAAGTTGGGAGGCAGGAAATAGCGGAGACAATTCCTACAGACCAGAGATGAGAGATCAGAGCTGCTGCTGTGGCTGGGCTGTGGGCCCCTGGGTGCAGATCTGCACTTACCGAAGGGTCTGCACCAGCAGATCCATGCTCTCATGGCTGCTGCTGGGGGCCGTGGTGTCGGGTTCGATGCGGATGCAGTCAGAGGTCGAAGGCTCGATGGGGATTACATCCTCGTCCTCCTGCTGCTGGGTGTCAGGGCTCTGATACTCGGGTGAGGGGGGCTTCATCAACCTCACGTCGTCGCTGCCTTTCTCAACCCTGCACCGGGGGAAGCCTGGCTGAGCTGAGGAGGCCCAGTCCTGGTACCTCCCAGGCCTCCTCCCCTCCCCACCCAGGCAGGGCCTCACCAGCGGTCTCTGGGTGTGGTGTCTGTGGGCACGTAATCAAACTTCACTTTCCAGCGCACCACGTGCTTGCTCAACTCCACGGCGGTCACACGGCCCGTGTACCACTCCTTGTTCACTCGCACCTCTACATGCAGCCCTTTGTCTGAGAGACACGAGGCTTGTGGGGCTTTCCATCCCAGCCCCGCCCAATGGCCTGGCTGGAGCCCGTGCCCTCCACAGTCCCAGAGGCTGCTGGGAGCTGAGGCGCCTATCCAGGCGAGCTGCTGAAAACAACTCTCTGGTCAGGCTGCCCCAGAGCCGTGGCAGCCATAGGCTGTGGGCCTTGGCCCAGGTGGGAAGGCCGAGTTCCTACACCATCCGCTCTGTGTTCCCGCCCCTGCCCTGCCTGGCCTCTCACCTTTCTGGGCTCTTTTTAGCTCTGCCAGGTCTTCTTCACTGGCGCTGTCTGAGAGCTGCAAACAGACAAAAGCGGACGCATGGTCCCAAGGTGCTCTGGGACCCAGCCGCCCTCCTCCACTCCCTCAGTCCATCCTTCCCCAGCTCCTCCCCCGACACATCAATTCCACAGGAGCCTAAGACAGGATGTAAACCACAGGCCTAAGCAACACATGGGCTCTGGGGGCGTGAGAGTGACCAGGAGGATGATGGGAGCCTTGGCAGAAGAGGGAGGGTCTGGGGGGAAAAGAGCATGTTTATGAACATTCAGTTTGAGATGTCCAGCAGGTGTCTGGAGAAGGAAGGCCAAGTCAGGAGAGAGTTCAGGGCTGCATAAGTGAATTCAGGACATAATGGAACTCACAGGAGCCCAGGAGCTTGCCAAGCTAAAGAGTACAGACGAAAAAGAGCATGGAGCCTTAGGGGCCCCAGGGGCAAAGGAGTGGTCAGGCCGGTAGGAGAAGCAGGACAAGGCAGAGTCATGAGTCCTGGGAGAGGGGAGGAGGATCTGCAGCATCCGAGGCTGCCTGGGGGTCGAGGAGGATTCGGTGGCTAGGAGACCTTGGTCACTCTGGTGCACTGATGAGGAAGGGCTCTGGAGGGCTCACAGGAGAAGGGAGACATCCCCACCCTCTCAAGGAGCCTGGTCACTGAAGGCGGGAGAGTTGTGGGATGACAGGGGAGGAGACAGAGCACGGTTGGGTTTGGGGGACTGGGAGACAAGGCATGAGTGGTGGCAGGAGGGAAGCAGCTGGGAGATAAGGAGAGGCTGAAGAAAAGTCAAGGTGTGCTGACGCTGGAGAGATAGCCCTAACCTCCCCCTTCCCTCCCTTTTGTGTGCTGCCGAGGCCGAGGGCAGGAGCTGGGGAGAAGAGAAAGTGTGGGAGCCTGAACTCATGGAGGAAAGAAGGGGAGTGTCCTGGAGGTTGGCAGGTGACAGCCCCTGGAGGCCTGACTGGGCAGCAGAGGTGACTTCAGGTTATCTCAGAGAAGGGGAGGGAGGGCCTGAAGGGGTCACAAGGGCCACTGCAATGGTGCTAGACACGGTGACCAGGGACAGTTGTCGGGAGGGAACCAGGCCTCAGTGAGGGCAAGAGGGAAGGACTGGGAAAGGGAAAGGAAAGGGTCTGGGACGGATTCAAGTTTGCTGCCTTGAGAGCAGGTCCTCCCAGGGGCACCACTGGAAGAACGGGAGATCTGCAGTGGGAAGCTGGAGGAGTGGGCCACGGGGCAGAGAACAGGTCTGAATGGTGAGAAAGGATGGGAAGAGGCTGGGACTGACAGCATCAAAGTCTGTTGAGTTCCCAAGGTAGGGTGCTCTGGGAGCACCAGGAAGCTGCATCACTTAGAGCATCTCAGACCCTACGTGCCCCAAAGAGCCCAGCACCACTCTCTTTTTGCCGAAGTCCTTGGGGTGTGGGGTCACATACTCCTTGAGGCCTCACACTGCCACCCTCATTCCCTCAGGCCATTCAAGCGGCCAAGTCTCACTGGGCCTACTGCCCACACTGCACATGTGTCCCCTTCTCTCCAACCACATCCCCACTGGCCTTCACCTCCTAGACCACTGCTCAGGAGCCTCCCCAGCTGGCACCTTGCACTCCTCACCACCTGGCTCCACCTAACGGCCCTGCTTCTCCTCTCCAAACTGAGCTTTCCCCATCCTCTTAAAGGATCCATTAGGGCTCTCCCCTACCTCAAATGGAATCTTTCTTGCCCTACATGGTGCATCCCATGTGCCTGGCACACAGGAAGAGATGCTGGACACACTGGACTGTCCACTATGTCCAGTGTGCCTCCACTCACATAGCATGGAGGTGAGCTCAGGCAGGCACTGGACCAGCGGCATGTGGCTGTCCCTTGGGTAAATGTGCCACAGGCCTTGACAAGGTGAGCGCCATCCGCATCCTGGCCCCAGGATCCCGGCTCTGGAGCTCCAGGACCTGTGAGAGCACCAATTCTTCAAAGCCACAGAGCCTCCCTTATCAGGGGCTGGAAATTCCCTTCAAGGTCTGAGTCCAAGCCCTTCATTTTACAAAGGAGGAAACTGAGGCTCAGAGAAGGGTGTGTTTGTGTGTGCGTGTGTGCAAGGAATTGCCAGTGCTCACCCAGTTATTAAGTGCCTAAGGAAGGATCTGAACCCAGAGTGTTTCCAGGCTACTTTTTAGCCATGACCTTCTCCCCTCCCAAACTACTCTGCCCATACAATGTAAAGGCTCAATGGAGACCAGGGGCTGTCTTTCTTGGTATAGTGCCCAGCATACATCAGGTGCTTAACTGCTGCTTGCTGGATCGCAATCTGTGCCTCTGGAGGGGACACCTACACACCTGGAATACCAGAGCCTGCCTGGGCCAGTGGCTGTCCACAGGTACAAGGACACGCCCTCCAGGGGGCTGAACTTGGTCTCCTGCTCAGAGTTGGCGGGGAGGAACCTCACCTCTACGACAACTTCACCGGAATCCTTCTTCTCATCTTTCACCACAAGCATTTTGCCACGCTTGGGCTTCTCCTTCCTCCTGTCCACGTCATCCTCGGCCTCATCCTCCATCAGAGGAAAGCTCCTCTTCCGGGCACTGACGATCTGGAGAAAGAAGGAGCAGCAGTCACAATAGGGCTAGGAGAGAGGGGGAACTCATGCTCGAGGGGGCTCTTCAGAAGGACCCCGTGCCTGCCAAACTGATGGGGACTGCCTTGGCTCCTGAGTTGGGACTTGCAAGATGCTTTGCCCCAAATCCCTGCCCCTGAAAAGAGGGAACAAGGGGACCCCAGGAAGCCTCAGGTCAGAGGTCCCTTCTGACTGGCATCCTCCAGGGGAGTGCTCAGAGATAGCTCCACAAGCTGGGCCTCAGCTGGAAGTCACAGGAGAGACAGGGGGTGGAGCACAGGGGCTGCCATCAGCAGCTCTAGAGAGAATGCTGAGGGGGCATGAGGTGGGAGCCCAAGGACGAGGGGGCCTTCCAAATGATGAGGAGCCAAGGGTCTAAGCAGACCTCTGTCCCCATTTGGGCTGAGCCATGCTTTCACTCCTAGATCTCTCCCTGCGCCCAGCGGCACTTGGTCCTTTTCCTCCTCTGGGCTTCCACTGCATATGATCGGACAGAAAGAAGGGAGCCCCGGCCTGGCCCAGCCCTGTTCCTGCTCTGCCCACGTGTCCCAGGAGGGGGCCTCTTTCTTCCACATGTACATGAATGGCTCCTTCTTTTTGCCTGAAAGTGGGCAGAGCAGGACAGTCCTGGGCCCATTCTCTGCTGACCTGCCTTCCCCTTCTCTGACACGGGTGAAGTTCAAAGACCCCTGGGCAGGTCTTGGTGTCTGTGTGCCTGCGGGGATGACACTACTCTACTAAGTATAGCTCCTTGACAGACAGACTCAAGTGGCATGGTGCTGGCCTGAGTCAGAAGTGATGGGTTTGAAACCTGGGCCATCCCTGGGTGATACACACACCCTTCTACCTTACCCGGAAGGTGGCCCAGAGTCTGGAGTGAGCAGGCTCCAGAGCTCTGCAGATGCTGAGGAAAACAAGGCTGCTGTGGGTGGGCTGTGAGCATCACCTGAGGTTTACTGGGCAGGTCTGGCTTCTTGAGCACTGGGGTCTTCACCGGTTTGGGGATGGGCACGTCACGGGGGGGCCTGGAATTCAGCACAAGCGATGTGGGGGACCTCACCACGGAGACCACTCTGTGAGCCGGTTTGACAATGGTGCTGCTGGACTTCCGGGGAGCCAGAGCTGGGTGGGACATCCTGGATGTGCTGGCTTCCTCCTGGGCTGGCAAGTGGGCTGGTCTCGGGGAGATGGACAGAGGGCCTCTTCTGGCCTGGAAGACTGGTCTAGGACTTGGTGGGGGTGGGGGAGGTGGGGGCGGGGGTCGGCTTGGAGCATTCTTAATCACAGCTGGCAGTGGTGGGGACCTAGGGCGTGGAAGCCGACGGATGGTGTGGGGTTCCTGGAAGAGATGGGAGAGGGTGAGAACAGTTACCTCCAAAGGTCTGGGAAGCAAAGGCTATCAGCCCTGTCAATCTGGCCTCCTCTCCATGAGAGTACAGGGAGAAGACCCCGAGCTTGGGGGGCTCTGGCCACATTTACCTCCATGGCAGGCCTGCCACTCACTTCCAGGGGTAACTTCTTCAGGTCAGCTTGGGATCGGATTGGGATCGTTTTCTGCAGGGAGGACAATTAGACAAGTTTGTCTATGTCTCTTGAGCCAATTAAACAGCTGCTCATCCCTGTTCCCCCAAGTTGCCAGAGATCCCTGTGCTTGAGGAGCCCAGAAGGCCTGAGAACCAGGAGGTTTACCTGATCTCGGAGGACAAGTTTAGAAAGGAGGAAAGGGCACCTCAGGGCAGGGAGGCCTCGAGTTAAGAGATGGAAGGCGAGGGGGGATAAAAGAGGGCTGACGACCTATTCAAATCCCAACAAGTCAGGGTACTGTACCCCAGGTCACAGGTGGGTAATGTGAGGGGCTGGATTCAGATCCAGATCAGGATCATTCACTGTACAGCCCCGTTTCCCACCACCTGTTCAGTCATTCAGCCTGTAGCAGCAAGACTGGTGCCAGGACCCCTGCTGGGCAGCTCCCGCCCTTGGGAGGGAGGGAGAGAACACCTGGGGGGTGGGGGCCAGGGAGGACTTCTACCTCCTAGAACTCTCTAAGGCAGAAGGAAGGGGTACATTCCAGGCAGAAGGTGACCTTCAGGCTGACCGTGGAATGGCAAGGTGGGCAGTGTGCCCAGAACAAGGCACGTGGGAAAGGGAGTTCCAAGAAGAGAGAGAGACAGAGCTGAGAGAGACCCCGGCCCAGCCAGGAACACTCAGGGGCTGAGCCTGGTCACATCAGGGAATCCAGCACAGGGCCCAAGGGTAACATGCTGGCTCCTGGCAGCCGTCCCCTGTGCTCTGTGGGGCTCAAAGCCTGGACCCACCCACCTGCAGGGCTTCCAGTCTCTCCTGCTGCTGTCGGATCTTCTCCGTCAGCTGCTTCTGCTTCTCCTCTTGGCTCTTCAAGTCCTTCTTCAGGGTGCCCAGGGGGACCTTCTGCTTCTGTTCAGAGGCACTGCAGCTGTGTTCCCCAGACAAACAGGTGGTTCTGAAGATGACCCTCAGAAGGCCCCAGACCCCTTGGGCTTCCGTGTCCCTTCCTCTCTCCCACCGGAAACAGGCCAAAGTCTCCTTT
The DNA here is from genome assembly GCA_028627135.1 of Pseudochirops cupreus. NCBI lineage: Eukaryota > Metazoa > Chordata > Mammalia > Diprotodontia > Pseudocheiridae > Pseudochirops > Pseudochirops cupreus. The sequence goes on from CM053580.1 coordinate 583,123,906, forward strand.
GTGAACCTGCAGGTCTGTGGGGGGGGCCCTGTCCTGCAGGAGCTTCTTCCCTAGCCCTGGTGCCCCGCTGGCCCCTCACCTATCCTGCTCAGCATCAGGGTTCATCGTGCACACCCATGTGTCCGGATAATCCCTTTCCACAGAGCTCAGCTGGAAGGGCAATGTCCGCCACTTCAGACACAAATCTGCCAAACAGCACACAAGAACACTCATTTAGCAAGCCCCGTGCTCCTACATGTGCCAAGCGCTGGGAACACAAGGGAAACAACCATTCCCTGTCCTCTTGGGGAGATTGTTCTCCTAGGTCTGACCTCTTCCTAGTAGCCCCAGTTCTGGTCTCTGTTCTCAGCATCTGTCTGAAGCAGGAATTCCACATGTAACAACCCCTCTCCCCTCACATCCACACTAGACATTTCAAACCTCTCTGAGGGTTCTCCAAAGTACTTTCCTGATAACTCTTCAATGAACAAACGTTATCCCCATTTTACAGAAGAGGACATTGAGGCCCTGGCAAGAAAAGTGACTTGTTCAGTTTCTAAACGGGACTCAAAACAAGTCACCTGATGCCCAAACCAAGGTTCCTCTTCCTAGAATGGCTGCCTAAAGATCTCCAGGAAGGAGAGCCCCTTCCCCAGGGGTGCAGCCTGCTCCACCCTAGGACAGCTCCAACCGCCCCTAGCTCTACATTCTGGTGAGCTTGGCTCTGCTCTGCTTGTCTCCCAGGCCTCACAGGCTCTGAGGGTAGGTCTGCCAGAGGGGGAGGGAGGAGGCAGGAAGTCACACCCACCCTGGTCTAGCCCTGAATGATCTCCAGGTTTAGCCCTCATTGACATTTATATCCCAAGGATCTCACAGGGAGAAGCCCAGGACGCTGGGAGAGTTCAGCCAATCTCGGCCCTAGGGAAGGGAGAGGGGCAGGAGGCGACGTGTCCTGCCAGACAGGTGCTTTGTTAGCTGGTTTTGTCCAACTGTTAAAGGGAGAGGGCTCAAGGAGAGTTCATGAGGGGTGGGACATATCTGGAAAGGACTGATATAAAAATAATTCTTAAATCTGAACTGACACCAAAGCCTCAGCTCCCTCCACTGACCTCCAGCTGAGAGCATGGGAACATACTCACCGCACTGGATTGTGGTGGGAATTTCCATGGCCCTCCTCCGTCTGTAGCGCAGCTCAGTGGACGGGGGCTGGCTCCAGTTGGCCGAGAGGTAGCCAAACTCATCCCAGAACTTGATGATTCCTCGCTGGGCTGCAGAGCAAACCATTCAGAGCGCCGCTGTTAGCAGCAGGGAAGGGGCCTGCCAGCAGCCCCTGCGCCACTCCTCCCTGTCGCTTCCTTACCGATGGCCACGTCCTTCCAGTACTGGGCCAGGTGCTCGCCCATAGCTTTCAGCAGATGCCGGTACTCCTTGGCATCAGCAAAGTCCTGCTTGTTGTGGGTGGGTTCTAGGACCAGATAGGGCACGTCCACCACTCCAACGACTCCCCCACAGGCCCTGGGAGAGAGGAAGATGTCCATCATTCACAGACCCTCCAGTCCCCAGGAGAGACTGTGTCCCGTGGGCTCTTGGAAGATACTCACATGCCTCCCTCAAGTTGCGGGCCCACCTTCTCATACATCTTAATCAGGCGGCTACAATTGTATATGAACATGCCATCCAAATCCCGCTGCTCGATGTTCACCCCAAAGACAAAGTTAAGCTCCTTAGGTTCCCTGAGGGCCCTGGAGGGAGGGAATCAATGAAATCAGGCTGATGGCCTTATCCTGGGGCTGTTTCAGAAAACCAGAAGACCCATTCCTGAGGGACAGAGAAGGCTCAGGGATCCCAGGCACATGTTCTAGAGCAGCAGTTCTCAACCTGTGGGTTATGTTCAATTTGTAACAATGAAAATACATCCTGCATATCAGATATTTACGTTACGATTCATAACAGTAGCAAAATTACAGTCATGAAGTAGCAACGAAAATAATTTTAGGGTTGGGGGTCATCACAACATGAGGAACTGTATTAAAGGGTCACGGCATTAGGAAGGTTGAGAATCACTAGTGGTTCTAGAGCTTTCGGCAATGCTCAGGACCATTCAGACCATCGGACCCAAGTGGCCCGGACAATGTGTGGACATACACAGTCAAGCCAGCAGCACTCCGTGCTGGAGATACAAGCTCAGGAACAAAAACCACTCCCTGGCCCTTAGAGAGCTCACAGTCTACAAGATGGCTCAGAAACACATGGCCAAGCTGAACGTGAAGACACAGCAGGACTGCCACAAGTCTCTGCCAATTCTCACAAACTCAGCTTTGACGCAGCGTGATTTTTAAAGCAGGAAAGAAAGGCCAGGCTGCCTGCATCTGGGGTTCTTTCAGCTGAAGCCCCTCATCCTCTCTTGTACTCCCAGGCTTCAGGGAGCCATGATTTTGGCAGCACAGCCATGCCTTGCATGGAGTGAGGCCCTGGCAGAGTCTCATCAGCAGCCAGGGTGAGAACGCCCATGTCACCAGGGGCCAACTGCCAAGGCTCAAAGCCTTCGAGATCTGGGCAGGCTGGATGACCACATTCACACAGGATGTGACCAGTCCTGTGGTAGCAGAAGGAATCCTGCTGAGGTTCCTGGCAGAAAGGATGGAGGGATGGGTCCTACCTCAGGTGCTTTCTTGCTCTGTGACCTTTCTCTGAGACCTAACCGTTCTGCCTCAGTTTCTCAATCAGTAAAAAGGGGATGCTAAGATCCCTGTCTCACCAGGACTATTTAGAATCTGCTGAGTACATTTGTGAAGCACTCTGTAACAAAACCTTAAAGGGACACAGAAATGTGAGCTAACATGCCAGTGCCCCCTTCAAACAACTAAGTGCCAAGGCAAGTCACCCTCTTCCCTAGCACTGTCCTCCCACCTCTCCAGGCACAGGGGACCAGGGACCGGGGGCGGGCCCAAGCCCTCTCAGTCACAGGCTGAAAGCATCTTCTCACCTAACCCACAGAGTGATGCCCAGGTGAGCTCTGCTGACAAGTCATGCAGCAGTGCCCAGGAGAGGCTGGCAACAGAGGGATGGCCTCACCCCTGGCCCAGCCCACCCACTTACCGCTGTTTGGCTTCTTTGATGCGCTTCTTGATGTCGGCTTCCCGGCGCAGGTTAATGGCTGTGCCCTGGACCTGCCGCAGGGCCACCTGGAGAGATGGGAAGGAGGGAGTGGCCCATTGATGTGGAGATCACACCTACCCAAAGCCCTCTCACCATCGAGAGCCGCTGGCCACCAGCAGGGAAGAAATGATGAAGCCATGAGCTTTAGCTCAGCTGGGGGCACCCCATTCTAGGGGCTCAAACCACCCCTGCTACCTCCCCTTCCTGCCCCACCCCAGACATCAGTGGAGAAGAAGAGGATGTGGAGCCTGGGAGCTCCCTATGGCAAGAGCTTTTTTGTGGCCCCAACACTAGGCCTGGTGCAGGAGATCAAAAAGTCACTGAGAAAACTGCGGGGGGGGGGGGGAACCCTTTGAGGTTATTCAGACCACTGCCTTCAACATCTGAATGGCTTTCAAAGGGAAGGGAGAGCAATTCTGCTTGACCCCAGAGCTACAGTTTCAAGGAGTCAGATCTGTCCCCAGGGGGCCACCCTCAGCACCAGACACATTCAAAATACAGGCCAGATGATGGAGGCCACTCCCTTCACTCCATTCTGCACACACGTTCCTCAGCACCAGTCACCCCCAACGTGCTGTTGTATGTGACGAGGACGGATGGTGGGCCATCCCGTGCCTATGTGTGACAAGAACGGATGGCAGGCCATCCTGGCACAGAGGCCACCAGCAGCCCCAGCGGCTTACTCTAGACTCCCGGGTGAGGTCTCCTCCGAGTCTTAGCTCCAATGCTCGGGCTTTGTTCTCAGCCTCTCGAGCCTTTTCTTCCGCTGAAATCCAAACAAGGTCACACTGAGGGATGTGGGAAGGAACAGGGAGGGCAGCCCTTAGTGAGTGGGCAGTGGGACGGGGTGTCTGTAAATTCCAGCCCCTCAATCCAAGAGTCAGGATATCTGGGACAAGGGGTCAGTCCCAGGTTCTCAAGAAATTTGAGGAGGAAGCTGGAGGAGCTGCCTTGTACTCCCCTTCTGACCTGGGGCCCCTATTCCCTCCTCCATACAGTGTGTGTATGGGGGGGGGCAGGGAATGACAAAGCTATAGCAAATCTCTTCTCAACAGAAGGGGAAGACTGCTCAGCCTGCAAGGCAGGGATGGAGAGGCTCTGGGACCAAGAGATCTCAAAGCCCCAATCATGTGGGACAGAATGCAGGGCAAGAGGGGCAATGTCCTCCCCCAGGACAAGTTCCCTTCTTTAGAAACATATAGCAAGGCTGGCCTTGTTCCCTACAGCAGAGTCTAAAGGGGAAGGGGGTACCTTGCCTATTAAGGGCAAAGTTAGACCTGCAAGTCAGATGGGGAGGGCCAAGGGGCATAGAGAGGATGCATGGAGAAGGGAAGGCCATATTACCTATTCGAGCCACATGCTCTGCCTTCTTCACCTCCTGTTCAGCTCTTGTCTTGAAGCGGTTGGAGGTATACTTGTACATCCTGCGGCAAGAGGGCAACTTGAGACTTCCAGGAAACAGGGTCATCCCAAAGGTACAACTCCTGCACAAAGGTGCAACTCCCTCCCAACTCCTGCAGATCCAAGACCTGCCCTGCACCCTCCTTAGGGTCAAGGCTCTGGTTCCCACCTTCCTTCTGTTCACTTTGCCCCTCTGGGCAATCATGAGGCCAGTGATCCCAGGACACAAAGACGTCCCACAAACAGAGCTGGCGACCTCCTGAATTTCTGCAATGACACCCCAACTAGCTCCATCCTCATGGGTCCAGTTTAAAAGCTCCCCAGAGTGCTGGGGCACAGCCTCCCTGACAGGCAGGCCCACCTGTCCAGCTGCAGGAGCTCCTGGCAGTGCCCAGGTTCTGGCCTCCTCTTCCCTTTCACATGATAGGGGCAGAGCAGAGAAAGCCCAGCCTGGGACAGGAGCTAGGGGATTGAGCCTGGCACTGTTATCTGTAACCTGGAGAGCTGGGGTGAGGCAGGGCTTCCTCCTCTAAAATCATGGCATTGGGCTAGCTCCCACGTCAGCAGTCAGTGGCAGGACACCTTGGCTGTGGGGGTTCCACCACTCCAGTGTCCTTGACAATGGGCCTCACAAACCTCCTGCCCCATGCCTCTGGTTAGGACCTACCCATCACTGAGGCCTGTGCCTACCTGGGCTTATACAAGCAGCAGGAAAGCCGCTTAGTCTGCACTTTGTGGCCGTGGATGAATATCCTCATTCTGGGGTCGATGTAGAGGACGGCAGCGTAAGCACGGAAGGAGCGGCGCTCGGGCTTCCTGCAGGGAGGATGGCCCCCTCCTTACTCTCTCCTTCTCAAGTTCATTGGTGCCCCTCCCTCACTGAGCCCCTTGGGTCCTAATGCTGAGCCAGAGGTGGGCTGTGGGTTTGAATCCTGGCTCTCCCTCTGCGCAAATCACCACCCCCATGTCTTCCTGTCAAATGAAAGGCTTGGCCTAGAGCCCTAATGGAGAGTCTGTAGCTCTAGAAGGGGCCATGAGTGCAAGCGTAAAGGGCCTGCATCTACACTCAGAAGATGCCAGGTGGGCTGTGTGAGCTTCATGGCCGTGAACGTGGCCTAGAACAACTGTGCCGAGAACCCAAGGAGAACATACTCAAGTCCTACAGATATGAGAGGGGGAAGAGGCCTCTCTTCAAGGCTGTGCCAGCAGGGTGTTTGGGCATGCTGCCAGGCCCGAGCGCAGCCTGCAATGCCCACTGTGGCACCTGCCCCACTCCAAACCCTCTCTACTCACGTGCCCTCAGGGGATGTTTCAGCCATCTGGATGTCGCGGGGGTCCGACACAATGTCTAGCTCAGGTTCACCGTTGTCTGTGAGTTTGAGATTAAAGATGATAACCAGCGTTCCTAGGAGTAGATGGTGGACATTGTTCATGCTGCCAGGGACCTGGGGGCCTGCACCCTCATGATTTGTGATCCACAAGTGGTCAATCCTTCATCTCTTCCCAGCATGAAACAGGGACAGAGCATGTGGACCACTGCTCCCCTTGCCTTCCCTGGTGACACAGGGACAGTCACATCCACCTTGGGGCTGACGGGCACTTACCTGTCTCCCCAGAGATCTTCTTGAATTGATCCATGACTTGCTGCTCCGATTTGAAGGGCGAATATTTATAGATGAGCTCAATCTCAGTGGAAAACTTGTCCATGTTTTCTGTAATGGGCTGGTGAGTACGGGCATTCCATGTGGGCAGTGGTACAATAACCTAGAAACCAGAGGGAAGTGACACGGCCCTTCAACACTTACAGGAGCTGGGCTGAGGGTAGAGCAGGGGACGGAGGAGGATTGTGGCCCCAAAATGGGGCTTGGGCGTGGTGCACGCTGACAAGGTACCCTCACCCCTATGAAGTGTGAAGATTGGGAAGGCCGGCCTGGATGGCGACCTCGGCACTCCTCTCCCACAGTGTTTGAAAGCCCATGCCCTTCTACAGGTGCACGTTCCCCCATGACCCGCTCAGGAGGCGGCATCCCACACCAGCACAAGCATCCCCACTTCAGAGCAGGTCTCAGGACACTGTCTGGGCTGGCCCACCTGGGCTGAATGCCACTTTACTATGAATTATTTTCCATTTGTTACATATAAACACTCAAACCACTATGTATTGGTCAGCTCCTCATTTGGTGAATGCAAGCTCCCTTGACCCTGTGGCTTTACTTGCCTACTGTGAAATTTGAAAATTGATTATTCCATAATTACGGAGAATTACGGCCAATCAGAACCAATATTTGTGGATCAAATTCACACTTGACTGTACAGGCCCTATTAGTAAAATTTCTAAGGGTTTGATCCCCCTGTTCCTATGGACCCCAAAAATTCCAATCCATAAGCCCCTCTAGTAATGGGACGTTCACCCACTGGGGGAATTTCCAAAGGACATTGTTGGTCCACTGGGTGAGGGACTGACGTGAGCGGCACCAACCAATCAGGAATGAAACGCGCCTGTAAAGTCACCGTGTCAAAGCTAGAGAAGAGTGGCTCTGCCTGTCAGATGGACCTTCAGTGACTGACGGGTGTGGGATCCCATGCCTGCTATTTGCCAGCCACACTAATGAGCTGATCCTTGTCAGAACTTGGTGCCTGGGTTTCTCCTTATCGCACATTTTTATCACAACATTCTCCTGTGGAATGTGCTCCTCCCACTCCCAGCTGTTTGGCAGAAAAGGGAAGGGCCCAATCTCCTGCCTCCAAGCCCTGGGCTCTACTGACATCAGGCACGAAGGCACAAGGCCATAATAATGCTCCTGACTACAACTGTCAGATGCCACACTGGGAAGGGGGAATTGGTCAAGGGATCCATCACCCAGCTCCCTTCTTCTGGCCCTTGGTCTGGGAGGCAACAAACCAAGACAAAGCTGGAGACCCTCCAGGCTGACCCCGGCTCTGCCACATCCCTGCCTCCAGAGGTATTCTGGCTTTAATTTGAAGCCCTTCAGTGACAAGGAGCTCACCATCTCCCCTGATGCAGCTACAGAAGCCAAGAATCCATGGTACAAAACTGTGGCCAGGCTGTTACATCCATGTGATTCAGCGGACTGGCCACAGGGACAGGAAAGCTGAATACCATGTGTTCTGAAAACTTCAGAAACACCACCAGGCCCCCGTTCCGGGCCTCCTGCTGCGGGCTGGCCCCCTGTCCTGTCAACACCACAAGAGGAGTCGCTTGCCCTGGAGGCAGGTCCCGGGGTTCCCTTGGGGGCACATGTGAAAGCTATCTCAACATGGGCTCTCTGCAATGCCCGAGGACAACTCTCCTGGCCATAAACAGGTAACCCTCTCCCTCCACCAGAGCCCATCCCACTCCTCCTGGTGACTGCTACGCACCAGGCGGAGTCCTTTCTCTGAAGTCCTGGTTCTTCCAACCACTCCACCCAGGCAGAGCTCCCTGGAGGGGCCATGTGCTCCCCCTCTCACAGGCAGGGCCAACTTAGGGTCAGTGTGTCAGAGAACCCAGGCAGGGCAGGCAGACCAAGCCAGTTGTGTCTGAAGGAACTCCCCAAAGCTGAACACAAGTGTGCCTACCTCGTCAATACCTTCTTCCTCATGAAATGTGCGAGACAGGAAGAGGCATGTCATGGTGTCGTCCTTCTTGGTAAAGAGAATAAAATCCTTCCCAATACGCATGGACCCTCTGGAGAAAAGGAAACAAAACAACTCTCTTTAGAAAAAAGAAGAATGGCTCATTCTCTCTCCTGGGAATCATGGAGCACTTGGGGTAAAAAATGGGGGTGGAACAGGGGGGACTCCTCACTTCCTGGAGTCCTGAGGCTGAGCTCTCTGGTCACTGAAGCCATCTGGTGCAGGGAAAAGGTAAGAGATTTTGAACCCAGGTTCCCTTTCAGCACCCAGGTTTGTGTCTCAGCTACTGACTGAGCCCTCAAAGTCCCAGGCTTCTCAGAAGCAGCCAGAGCCTGATGCAGGTGAGCAGGGGGAGGCATCCCGCGCTGGCCCCCCCCACCTCCCAAGGCCAAGGCCAGGGTGAGAAAGAGTGGGAAACACTCATCTCTTGTTGGTTTGAGAATTACTACCGTCCACTCTCATGCCTGCCAGAGCACAAATTCTTCCTGATGCAACTCGGGTATGAAGGAATATTCAGAGTGTCATGGGAACTGCTTCTGTGTGATTTCTTCCTGGAGAAACAGTGAGAATGCAGAAAAGAGCGCCACTTCCACACTGCGTGCCCGAGCAGATGCGGCCCTCCGGCACTCGCCTGGTCGGGCCTGGCTCCTGAGGCCTGAGTGCAGCCAGCCTTTATGGAGGTATTGATCTATGCTCGACTACGGAACGCCATGCAGCCACTGTCAGTAGGCTTCCATCTTTTTTTTAACACATCACGCCATTTTCCCCAAATGCTCGGTGGCTCTTCTGCATTCTTCTGCGTGGAACTTTCTGGGAGCATGGGTTGCATGGCAGACCGAGGTGCTGAAAAAGCCCTTCCACATGCCCCCAGGAGCAACATCACCAGGGCAGGAAATCCGGGGAGAGAGACAAGCATTCTGTCAGCTAGCTCTTATCCTCTGTTCTCAAAGAGAACCAGGATGGCATCGCTGCGCTGGGCTCAAGGCACCATGCATCCGCCTGTGAGGTCAGACCTGCACAGGCTAGGGCAGCTCCAGCACACGGTGGGCACAAACAGTCCGGGTAAACATCTGGAGGGCAGATGGCTCTACGGGCATGACTATTAGGCAATCGGACAACAGAGCTGTCGCACACCTCTCTGCTGGGGGCCTCGAGAGGCTTCCCGGACACCATCTCAGGGCAGCAATCAAGGACCAGGTTATCTGCACATGCCAGGCACGACCGCCAACAGCCCTTCCCGGGTGGGCTGCAGAGCACCTGCCGCCACTGCTCCCTCCTTGTCCACAGTGCTGGCAACACACAGGCTCTTCATTGATGCTGAATAGCTCCTTCTTAGGGTTTCTCTTGAGATTTATCTTTCTTTTGCCCTAATTTGACAAGAATTCTTCCAGAGCCTGGATCACAGTGGGAGGAGACCTTACTGCTGACCTAGTCTGGTATGTCTCCCCTTACTCTGCAAAGGGGAAGATGGAGGTGGGGAAGGCTCCAGAGGCCGAGTCTTTGGCTGCCTCCATCACTTACTCAATTTAACCATCACCCTGAAGGGCTAGTCCCAGGACGCAGGTGTGAGACCTGGCACCTCCCAGAGTCTAGGCAGATTCTCCACGCTCTTCCCCATTTGGATAACTCCAATAGCTGATGTTTTAGAAGTGGGGGAGTTAGAACATGAGGTGATGGCTGAGGTCTGTGAGAAGGGAAATGACGGACGGGGCATTTCCAGAGGAGGTGCCACAGGGGGAAACTTAGTTTTTTTATTTTTTACTTTTTTTTGCTTTTCTGGAGAGGCAGTTGGGGTTAAGTGACTTGCCCAATGTCACATGACTAGTAAGTGTTAAGTGTTTCAGGCTGGATTTGAACTCAGGTCCTCCTGAGTCCAGGGCCAGTGCTCTATTCACTGCACCACCTAGCCACCCCCTAAATTTCATTTTTTGTTGCTATTTTGGAGGGGAAAGGCAGGGCAATTGGGGTTAAGTGACTTGCCCGAGGCACAGGTGGAAATTTAATGGTAAAGAAGGAGCGAGGATGCTGTCAGCAGAGGGAGGAGCAGCCACCAAGACCTAAAAGGCTGACCACCAGCCTGAAGTTCTGGTCAAGACAAAAGTCCTGGGTCCCAACCCCTAGAGCCTCAGGGGGCAAGAACTGGACAGAATGCTCTGCACAGATGCCAAATGACAGGAGGTGCCCCTGGTTATCCATGGGCAGCCCATCCCTGCACTTGAGGCCACAGCCACTCAGCTTCTGGGCGGACACCCCCAGCCGCGGAAGCATCTCGCCCAACTCAGCAGCCCTGCTTTCCGGCCTCTTCCTGGACCCCCAGGGAGGGCAGCCAGTCCACCCACCCCAGAATCTGGAGCCTTCTTCACCTTTCCCACCTTGTTCTCCTTCCTTCTCCTTCCAGGCCTCTGATGGTCAGCCAGTGGCCCTCCATTTCCTGTCTCCACACCTTTGCACTGACTGTCCCCCATACTTGGAATTCCCTCTCTCCTGACTTCCCTTGGAGAATCCCTTGCCGCCTCCAAAATTCTGGGCTAACAACATTTTCTCCAGGAAGTTTGCCTTGCCCCACCCTCGATTCATTTTAGACAGTTATTTGTCAGAGCCTGGATCTGAGGTCCAGCAGACTTTACAGGGCACTCAGTCCAACCTCTCTCATTTTGTAGATGAGGAAGCTGAGGCCCAGAGCAAGGGGTGCCTTGCCCAGGGCTGTACAGCTTCTAAGTCCTGGAGGCAGGCCTTGAACCCTGTCTTCCTACCTCCCAGCCAAGTGCCCCAATCACTCCCCACAAAGCCATTCCCATCATTTCTGAGGGCACAGGGACAGACTTTGCTTGGTAAGTGCTCCCCAGCTTGCCCTCAAGGCCCAGCCCTGCCAATCATTCTTGTGCCCTTGCCTCCAGAACGTCTCTCCTCCAGGTTTCTGAATAAACTGTAGAACAGTACCATCTTTACCGTCCAGCTTGAGCCCCTTTCTAAGATGTGGTGTCCAAAAGGGAACACCACCAGCTTACCAATGCACACCAATCCCATCGCCCCAATCACTCGCCACATGTGCAGAAGGGGCTCTTCCCAACCCACAGCAATCCAAGTATTTCATGACATGTCTTTCAACCACTGCAGGAGGGGTAGAAAGACAGAAAGGACATTGAGAGAACTGCTCATTCTAGACCGTTACCCTGTGCTCCTTCAAAGAGCACCTCAATGAGCTGGGAAGATGGTGAGCTCCAGTGGGTGGGGCTGTCACAGCTGCCACAGCTTCTATTTCTCTGGGTCCACTCCCTATGTCCAGCCTTGCCAGGCACGTAGCCCACCCAGCGCCATCAAGCACAGCTCCTCCTCCAAAACAAAAATGCCCCATCCCTATTCCATGGCAATCTGACTCAGGTTTCCATCAGCATCAACTCTGCCTCCCCTAAATCATCTGACGCCACCCAAAGGTATGTGCACTTCAGAAACAGAAATCACCCTGCAGAGGCTGCACCAAGCCAGAACACCACGTCCCAAACCCCTGACAAACTGGCCTGCAGCCGAGAAGGGAAGCCAGGCAGCAGGGATGAGGGCACGCTTCCCTTGGGGTCAGCCAGCAGCCACTCTGCCTGTCTATAGAGTAACAGCATTCTACTGTGATGATCCCCACACCAGCACATCAAGACTCACTCTGTTACCGCCTGTCCCTGTGGGCCTTTCTTCCCCCAATTCAGCAGATTGTGGGCCCGCCATGCCTTGCAAACTGCTGTGGGCAGACCCCTCATCCCCCTGCACTAGCCTTGAGGGAGCCTCTCTGCATGCAGCATTGGGTGAGACTGGTCCTCTGAGCAGGGCACCGCCAGCACCAGACTCAGCCCTTTCAAGGCTGGCAGGATTGTCCTGCCTGAAGCCTATAATCCCTCAGCAGAGCCACCCAGGACCCCACCGGCCCCAGGCCACAAGAAATGCCTGTTCAGGGGGGTGACTCTCCCCCAGTGCTATCAACGAGGAATTCTTCAAGGGTAAAAGGACAATTACCCATTTAGTGCCACGATCCACCTGGGGAACAAACACAGCCCCTGAACCACTGTTTTTTGGTTTTTTGTTTTTGCTTTTTGGAGGGGGTAAAGCAGGGTTAAGCAACTTGCCCAAGGTCACACGGCTAGTAAGTGTTAAGGGTCTGAGGCTGGATTTGAACTCAGGTCCTCCTGACTCCAGGGCTGGTGCTCTATTCACTGCACCACCTAGCCACCCCCCAATCACTGGTTTTAGACAAACACACCTTTGACAACTTTCTATCTCTCAAGAACGTTATAAGAGCCCTAACTTGTCTCCAAACAAAGACATCTGGGCCTGTCTGAATTATCTCCCACTCCAAAGACGGTCAAAAGATAGCAATACTAAAGTATGGAAACGAGTAACTTACTGGAGGACGAGTGGGGAGGAGAAGGGGAGGGACACCGAGAGTCTCTCACATGGAAGTCAGCAGGCACTGCAGCTAAGAGCTAGTGTTCTGAGCTAAGCCGAGCCTTAGGGTACTGCCCCAGGACTTACGATTTCAAGCCGTTGCCATACTGCCCAATCTGCGTGGATTCAGGGGTCCGCTTGGCCGACTTCCCAAACTGTATGACACTGGCAGCATCACCTGAAATATGAGACATCAAAGGAGTGGGAAAGAAGACCACCACAATCAGGCTTCCAGGACAGGCTCAAGCACTGGGCTGAATCAAAGATGAGAAAATCCAATACGGACAAATGTCAAGTCTTACACTGGACTTCCAAAGACCAACTTCTGAGCTCAAGGTATGGGGAGCAGCCACAGTTGGGGAGACGAAGGAAAACGATCTGGGGATGTTCATGGGTGACACATGTGCCCTGAGAGAGCGAATGTTACCTTTGGATCAATCTGGGAGCTCAGGCTCCTTTCTGGGCCCAAGGTTAGCTGAAGCGTTCACTGATAAGCTGCAAAGTATCCGAAGATGGGCAATCGGAACAGACAAGGCCTTGGGACTCATGACCTCAGCAAGACTTTGGAAGGAGAACAACCATCTGTGCCCGGCTTCTCCCCAACAGGCAGGATTAGGGGTCAGGTAGGGTTGAGGAGAGCCATGAAGAAGCAAATAGGAGGAAAGGGGAATGGGTTGCCTTCGACTCCCCTGGGAGTTGCACTTTGTGTGCATGGGGGTGTCAGCCCCATTCCTGCCCCCCTGCCTTCCCCCAGTCACTTACTCGGATCCATTCCTGCGCCATCATCCAGAAAGCAGAGCATGAAGCCTCCCTGGAGGTTCTCCCGGTGCTCTGTGAAGAAGCATCAGAGAGTGGTCAATGGGCAGTGGGCAGCAGTGTGCTGGTCCCAAGAGTCCAGACGCTCACAAGAGCCCTGGAAGTAAAGTCCCCACTAGGGCTCTCCCAACCCTTTTCAATCTGGGTAATGTGTCAGTGGCATTTAATGGTGCCACTGACATCTCAACACAGACCCTATCAAGACCTGGTCACATGGCACAGGAGAATGACCCTGACCCTGGTGACAGACACCACCCATAGCAGCCCCTCTCTCATCTCCCCACCGGGCCTCCAGTAGTTGGACCATGACGCCACCTCCCCCATCTCCCCACAGAGCCAAGGAGGCGAGAGGCAGCTCAGGAGATTGCACTGAGCCAGTATCCCCACCAGAGGACACAGGGGAATCTGACCATGGTCAAAGTAGCCCTTCTCAATGTTGTACTGAGACGGGGAACAAGAGGAGCCCAGGATGGGATCCAGGTCTCCAGGGACAAACAGCTGGCCCCAACTTCTGCAGCAAACTGACTGAAAGCAACTCCACCATGATGAAGTCCAAGAGACGGATCACCAAGAAACTGGGCACCAACCACCAGGATAGGCCTGAATACAACACTGGCCAGCCAGGAATGGAGATATGTGACACACTGGCTGGCCATCACTGGAGCAGGCCTCACAGCCTGTAGAAGCCAGTCAACTCAGGAGCACATGAGCACCAATGTGGCAGAAAGCAGTTGTTGGGTGGGCCCTAATGGGTAGAATTGGGCACCCTCTGAATGCCAGTGTCAGCCTGCCCGCTGCTATGCCCAGAACTGCTGCTGACAAATGGAATGACCACGCATGTCTGCAGGCCTTTCCACCTACCATTTGTCTGTCCAGGCAGCCCTTCATCTCCTTGTAATTAATTCCTACGTCAGGTTTTGATTTCTCCTGCTCTGAGCTTTTACTGTATGATTTTGTTTTGCCCATTTTTTAAAAAATTTTGTTTTTTGGGGAAAAAGAAGAACCTCAGAAGGTATCTGGTCCAGGGCATACTCCCTACCCACAACAGGAACCTCAACCAGCCGAGCTTCTGCAAGGGCTCCAGTGATGGAGAGCCCCTTCAGCACCACTCCAGACTAACTTAACTCATCAGAACCTTCTTCCCGACATCAGAAAGAAAACCTGCCCCTAGAAGCTTCTATACAGAGGCCCCCATTTCTATACATGTCCTCCCACTTCCACTGGACGAGCCTTTCTATCCCTAGGCAACCATCTTCTGCCCTTTTCCCAACTAAACACCTTGTGTTTTTCCCAGCTCTTCCTGGTATGACAGGATTTCTACTTCCCTACGATCTGGCCAGTTCCAATGTCGGCTCTGCTCCCTCCCAGCCGGCTGTGCCTGCAACAAGGGGCACTACCTCAATTGTCCATCAGGGGGTACCAGAACCCGATATGCATGCAGACCTCCACCTAAAACTCTGCACCTTAACTCCCGGCCCTCCACAGCCCTTGCAGGGAGCACCCAGAGCCCAGTCCATGCCCTTCCCTCAGGCTTCCATTCAAGACAGCCAGGGTGGTGAGCGAACCCTCAGTGAGCATCGGAGAGTCGTTCATCCATGACACTCTATAGCCACACCTCAAGAACGTCTCCTTGGCCTACTGTAGGTCTTCAGTTAAATGGTTTAGTTAAAATTATTTGCAACCTAGTCCATGACAGACTAGAAACCATATCCATGCTCCCAAATGATGCCATCAGTACAGTCCAGGAGCCCAAGAACAGCTTTGGGAAGGCTGGGGTGAGGAATGACAAGAACCCTTGAGAAATCCAAATCCGATGCAATAAGTGGAAGCAGGGCAGAAAAAGCCCCAAATTTCCTTCCAGAAACAACATTATTGAGAAAACTACTTCAAGGTCCAAAGTGGGTCCCAGGGACCATCGATTTAGAGGTTACCAGCTTTATTCTATCTCTATAAAAGCGATGGCTGGGGAGAGCTAGGGCTGCCTGCAATCCTGTTGAGATAGGGGCAGGGCACAGCTTTGGCAATGGCCATAGCAGTGAGGCCAGGGGTCTGAAGGGAGATGGGGCACTGTCCCCCCAGTCTAGGGTCAGTGTGGTCCTGGGGGCAGCCCCTCTACAAGAGAGAAGCACTTGGGGGAATGGGGCTGATCCCAAATGGTCATCACATGAATATTACTCCAGAGGGCTTGTTAATGGACTTCCTAGCAAGTGTGCAGCATTTAGAGAAAGTGGAAACTCCCTGTGGCCAAGAGATGTCTCGATTCAGTATTTGCCCCCCCCAGAGGCCCCTGGGCTCTGCAGCAGAGAAGGATGTCAGACCTGGGGACAGGAAGAGCTGACTGCCAGTCCAGCCTCAGTCGCTTCCCAGCTGCGTGACTTTAGGCATGCCATCTAAACGTTGTCTGCCTCAGTCTCCTCAATGGTAAAAGATGTGGATGCTCATAGCACCTACCTGGCCGGGTGAGGATCAAACAAGATCCACTTCTGTAAAGCGTCTAGCTCACAGGAGGTGCTTAATAAAGGTTTCTTCTCTCCCCTTCTCTGGCATACATTGAGCACTGATAAATACTTTTTTATTCATTCATTCACTGTACTACATAAGGATGGTCTCTGGGCCTCAGTTTCTTCCTCTACATGAGGGTGCTGAACTAGAACGGAGCTTAACCTGAAGACTGAGAATGTTTCTAAAATCATTGTTGATTACTCTTATTTCAATATGATTGATTTACTTTGTAATTCTGTTTTTTATTTCAATCCTTCTCAAACATTCTGAGGAGTCCCCAGGCCAAAGGGGCACAGGACAACTCACACCAGACTTTCTCTGAGGCCCAGACGTTAGTTTGTGCCAACAGCTTCCTTGACGTTGGCAACCACCACTACCCCTGCCTTGGGCCAAAGTGGGCCAGAACTGGGTGGGGCCCTGCCTGCTTCAGGCCCTTTCCCAAGGCAGCAAGCTCCCTGAGGACAGGTCTTGTTCATGTTCCATTCCCTTCCCTCATCTGGCTGGGCAGGCACTCAATCCCAGTTGCAGTACCTCTGGGATCGAACTGCTCTGGCATCTGGAGCTCTGCACAGCCAGCTATGGCCTCTTTCCAGTTTTTTACACAGTCTTGCCCTCCATGCAGTTGACAGTCTGGCCATGTGATCCTATCTGCCATTCCTTACTCACAAAGCTCATCTCTAGATGTCTCCATGCCTTTGCCTTGGCTGTGTCCCATGCTTCCTCATCTCCACCTCTTGTAATCAATCCTTGGCTTCCTTTGAGAATCAGCTTAGACTGCCTCAGTGTGATACCTAGTTATGTGTGTGGTCCCTAGTGCTCAGCACAGTGTTAGGCACATAATAAAGCACTTAATAAATGCTTGATGATTGTATTATAGGTTTCCATTGTGGGTAGGGCTGGGATACCAATGTGGTTCCCAATCAGAGGGAGCCCCTAGAGCCTGCAATTTGGGCTGGACCTATTCACCTATAAATGGGTCTCCTTGCTTTCCATGAAAATCTCTGTGGCTTCTCTGGGTCCAGGTGATTCCCACAAGGGAGACAAAAGAGTAGAAAGGAAGCTAGCCCAAGGAGATAACTCCTAGGCAGACAGACAGGGACAAGGGCAGTGGGGCTGAAGGCCTAGCCTAGGAAAATAGACTAGGAAAGTGGGCATATAAAATGAGCACAACAGAATCCATACTTTAGCTCCGCATGCTTCAGCATACAGGTCCCAAGCACGACCACATCAACAAAGCACTTGGATCCTAAGAGAATCCTGTGCCATTCTCCTCTCCACCCAACATGCCGTGCAGGCCTTCCTCTGGGCCTCTATGGAACAGGAGAGTCTCCATCTGTAATTTTCCACCTTTGTCACATGACCAGCCTGCCTCCTCTTCTGGACATTATTTCCTTAATGACATCTTTCATGTTTCAAGTGCTGGTCACGGATGGAAAGGTGGTGCTGCCCACCATTATCCACCATAAGCCTCCCTAGCACCAGCCCACTCATTCATCAAGGAATCACACCCCAACATATGTACACCAAAGACTCCTTGATGGAGCCTTTTAAGGCTCTATCATGGCAAACACCTTTTAATTTTGGTCATCAACAATCATGTACAGTCTGGTTGTTGCATTTTCTGCACATTTTGGTCAATTGTAAAAATAAAACTTCCCAGTTGTAGAGAATTGTTAGCAAAAGCCCACCCGTTCTCTTACATTTCCATCAAGGATATCCTTAAAATGCTGCTGAGATCATCATCACCCTGATTTCATAAAAGAAAAGCACAGGGGTTATAGTTAATGATACGCTCTCATTGGCCTTTCGGGTTTTACTCTCTGATTTCTTCCAATCTTTTGTCTCCTTCCCCAACTAAGCTACCCTGTGAAGCAATTCCTCCATGCCTCCGTGACAGTCTCCGAGCATCCTTGGGTGGTTCCGCTGCAATCCTCAATTTCTCCTCTCTGGTGTTATTTCATCAAGGCCTGAGATGGTCCATCCCCCTATCAACATCAATACATCTGTTCCATTTTCTGTCCTTATGTTGTCTTCTTGTCAGCTTCACCTGTGAAAGATTCTGATCTTGGAGAGATGGGACTCATCACCCTTGTTTCTGCTTCCACAGCTTTTGGCTGCTTATAAAAGCAATGCTTCTTGGAATCTCCCCAAGTGTCTTACAATGAGTTTGGATTAAACCAGCATTACCTTCATGGGCACTCTATTTCAGCCTGGTAAACGGCAGCCATCAGCTTCTGGGCTCTTCTGTCCTTTTAACTATCATTAATAAGGTCAATATCTCTGCCCTTTTCTATTTCCCAATTTTCAGCATCAACAGCACATCTGATTGGAAATTTCAATGAGGTTCTCCACTGTGCCTTTTCATCTGGAGCTTTTTTTGTAAACTGACATTATGACCTTTATTTTAACTAGTCCATGCTCTGACTGCACACAGATAGCCAATTCTAACGTCACTTTTGCATTGGCAACTTGGTCATGCTCCTTCCATTAAAATAAAGTCAATTTCTTTCTCTTTTTTGGGGGTGTGTGTGGTGGGGAAGGCAAGGCAATTAGGCTTAAGTGACTTGCCCAAGGTCACACAGCTAAGTGTCAAGTGTCTGAGGCCGGATTTGAACTTAGGTCCTCCTGACTCCAGGGCTGGTGCTCTATTCACTGTGCCACTTAGCTGCCCCTTTCCTTATTCCTCCCTTCCCCCCCAGTGTTATTCACTGTTTTCCATGTCTTAGCACTAAAAGAAGGAATTCTGTGTAACAGGAAGAACCAACGATCTCCTACAAGTCACATGATGGTGCCTGCCTCAATCTCAATGCTCTGAGCAGGCAGAGCTGTGGCAGTGGTTTCCTCTGCAGTCAGCTAGTGCTATCACCATCGCTGCATCCGCCAGCTCAGTTCCGAGTCCTCTCAGCATTCTTCTTCTTTATGTTATCCTGGTATAAACAAATCTACCTCTGTGGTTTGCCTCCATGTGTGCAACTCCCCATTTCCCATCAGTAGCTCTTGTTTTTTGATGCCATGAACATCATGAATGTTGTGCCCCAGCACTATGCACTCCTGTCCCTTTCCTACCATCTTCCCCATTAGATTGGGAGCTGCTCAAGGGCAGGAAGTGTCTTTTGACTCTTGGTATCTCCAGCTCTTACACGATAACTTATTTGGCATATAGTAGGTGCTTCCTAAGTGTTTACTGAATTGAATTACTGAACTCCACATCTCTATTCAGACCCTATCAAAATCTGGTAACACAGCACAGGTGAAAGGCCCTGACTGTGGTGTCCCAGACTCAGAGCTAGAAGGAACTTGACAGGCATGTGGTCCAGCCCGTGAACAGGAAGCTGGACAAGCTCCCCAATGGAGGTTCTGCAGGAAGACCTCTGCTCTAGCCTGAAGTCTCACTGCAATTCTCTGATTCTCTCACATCTGTTCTTCATTATGGCATGATAATCTTCCATCACATTCATATCAATCAATAAGCATTTATCAAGCACTTTGTGTGCCAGGCACAGTGCTATGCCCTGGGATACAAAGGCACAATCATGGCCCCTGTCCTCAAGCAGCTTACATTTCAATGGGAGGGAAGATGTACAGAGAACCATGTACATACAAGCCACAGGCAGTGCGATGGGAGGTGATCTCAGGGTATGGGGCTGTACTGGGCTCCACCTAGGTCACAGGTGCTGTGGTAAGGGCTGGGAGACAAATAAAAGCAGAAAGTACAAAGAGCCCCCATTTCATATAAAAAGGAGCTGGGGCAGGGGAAGCAGAAACATGGGGGGGGGGGGGGGGGAAAGAAGTCTGGGCTGGCTTGAGAATTGTTCTTGGGTGGAGATTCTGGGAGGAGCCGTCCAATCCAAGGCGAGGCTGGAGAGGCGTGACTGCAGGGAGCTTCCATAGAGAAAACCAAGTCTGGAGAGAAAATGCCAGTGGCCCAGGACTCCTCCGGAGGTGGGACTGGAGCTGCATCTTGAAGGAAGCCCAGAAGGTAAAGAGAGAGAACACTCTGGGTATGGGGGCATTCAGAGACCTCAGCTGGTTTGTCCATTTCCCGATGGATGGGCACCAATTATAAACAGTCTTGAACATATGGAGCTCTCTTTGCTCTTTATTTCCCTGGGATACATGCCTAGTAGTAGTCTCATGGGGTCAAAGGGTATGCACATTTGAGTGACTTTTGTATATGATTCCATATCGCTTTCCAGAAGTAGACCTGTTCTTCCACTACCTTTCCAAAAACCAACATTTCCTTCAGATAATCTTTACCAGTCCAATTATTAAAGTAGAATTCCAGAGGAGATACCAGGCAGAACAATATTTTTTACCCCTTCATTATATGTGTTCATGTGTATATACATATGTGTAGGTATCTATTTGCATTTAAAAAACAAAACTGTTATATAAACTCTTATCCAAGACTGGTTCTTTTTTGAGTATAGAAAAGTTTGTGTCTGTTGATGATGGTTAGATTTTTAATAAAATGGCAATACTAACATGGTCTTCAGGATCATTAGCCAGGAGGGTTCTGAGCAACAGGCAAGCCTCAGGTCTCTTCCCAATTCTCTGACAGTTTCTGCCAACTCTTCCTCTTCACCTGCCTTCATACTAAAGGCACCAAGTATCTGCTGCCCTGATTTGGAGGATTCTGTCAAGTTCTTTAAAAACATCCCCCTCTTTCGTCTCTGGGATGGCTTTGTTGCATCTGTCTGCCTGGAGCATGCTGACATGAAATGATAATCAGGGCTCCCTCAAGTGATGCTTCTCCCTTTTGGGCACAGGATTAAGCCAACTCTGCCATTTCTTCTGCCTCTCAATGACAGGAATCATCCTCCACTTAGCTGGAGCTTTTTTGGTGGGGAAGGGGAGTAGTCTTCTAGGTTTATGCAAGAAAGCATCAGGATTGTACTGCTCATCTACTTGGTGGATGGGGGACAGAATTTTTATCTCAATTTTTAAAAAATGTTAAATAATTTTTAAAAAGAGAATAAGGTTACACAGTCTGTTCCTTTTAACACTAAATTGATGGATGAAGATCACAGGATCATGGATTTGGAGCTGGGACCTGTAATGGGAATGGGAATTTGAAGATCTTCCCTGCCCCTTAACAGATATACAGGGGAATCTGAAAACCTCCCCTGCCATAAACTCTGCTCCCTAATAGGCTAAATGTAATCACATGGAACCTGTAGTGGGAGGAATTTGCTGAAGGGAAGCGGAGCCCCCATAAACTCTGCTCCCTAATAGGCTAAATGTAATCACATGGAACCTGTAGTGGGAGGAATTTGCTGAAGGGAAGCGGAGCCCACAGGAAGCTAGGAGTCAGAGCTAGTAAGATGGTAGGAGAGAGAGATTCTCAGGCAAGGAGAAAGAGAGGTTTGTGAGTAAATATTGATCTTGTATTGGTTTGTGGGAAGGCTAAAGGATGCTGTGGCTCTCAGTGTTATTATGGCTTCTTAGTATTTTTAGTACTATGATGGAATCAGCTTACTGGTTTTGGGATCGGGTTTTCTGGCATCTAAATAAATGCTTTAGTTCTGTCCTCTATATGGAGTTTTTAGATTTTGGTATACTATATTTTGGTATAGTTTGTGATACAGTCACAGTCTTGATCGTGATCATTGTTGCTATAAATATTGCATTGGTGCTACAGGACCTTAGAGGCCATCTACCTCAACTTTCTTCATTCTGCAGATACAAAAATGCCTCAAGGCAAAGGGATTCTGTAAAGTGACTTGCCCAAGATGGGACATTAAGTATGGGGGAGTGGGAGGGGACTGGTCTAACCGTCATTTCTCCCATGTCCTTCCCAATGAACATTCCAGGGGTCTATGGCTCCTTCCTTCATGATGAACATGGTCACATGTTGTTCATCAGTAGCTTTGACAGCCTACCTTTCAAGTGGCAATGTGCCCAACAACCTCCTTTCTCGTGGTTTTTCCTTCTGGAACTAAAACTGGGCTCTTTTTACCACATGGCCAGAGCTACTTTAGGTTTTTTGGAGTTAGACCCTGGGCAGTACAAGTTTCCTTCACTGCAGGGGGACAAAGGGGAAACTGTTCCATCTGGGGAGGCTCATCACCATGAAAGAAAGACAATGAGACATACAAGGGACTGTGTTCCTGACTCTTGTCATGAAGACATTTCTCTTTGCAGAATGAGCCAAATTCCCAAAAGATAAAGGATTATCGGGGCAGATCACTATGTAAGTCAACATACAATCTTTAGTTCTTGAAATCTCATTAGTTCTGTTCAAAATCACTTCAAATCTCTCAGAATAGCTGCCATTTATATCCTGTTACATAGAGTATTTTGAATGTAGAGTCTTACTTGATTCTGACAAGGACCCTACTGGATAGATGTTATTATCCTCATTTCACAGATGAGGAAACTGAGGCCCAAAGAAGGGACTTGGCCAGGATCACAAGCCAGTATCAGGGTCAGCATCTGAGTCTCACAGACTCCAAGACGAGCACCTTCCATTACACCACACTGCCTCTCCCACAGGAACAGCTCTTTAGGAAAAAACAAGTGACACAGGTCACACAAAATCTCAAAACCACATTTCTCTGCTCCCTTTCCAACTTCTCATTGCTCAAAGATGCCCATACAAATATTTGATCAACAAACAGCATGCAAAGTAATGAATAAGGACACCAAGATCCTTCATCTCTACATCCAATAGGGGGGAAGGAGGGGAGAAATGTCACTGCAAAAGGAGACAGAGTCAATCAAGTCCAGGGATGAGCTGAGACATCATGGAGCTGGAAACTGCATGCCAAGTGAGCTGTTTCTCGTCCCTGCCAGAGGCAAGTTCTTGCCAGTCAACTCTGTTTCCCCACACTGGCAAATGCTAAGGAGCCAGGTAGCCCAACATCTGGCCATTATCCTTTGAAAGCCTCTAGAGTGCCAGAGCAGAGGAGCACAAAGACAAGTGGGGTCTGGAGGGGCTGTCCTCTTAATGGCCTTCCTTGGCTATGCTACTGGTTCTCCCCACATCCCTGCTCAGTCAAAGCCTGGGCACTTCACTTCCTTCCTCACGGCCTGGCTGGCTCTTCTGGTGGACCTTCTGCCTCAATCTCTCAAATTTCTCTTGACTTCCTGTGACTATCTGTTGGATCTGTGGCACTTAATGTATTGTTTAATCTCTGAGGCTGACTTACTGTCATTGAGACTTTACCTTTGTGAGGGTACTTTTCCATAAAGGTTATCTGGTTCAACACTCATTTGACAGATGGAACAACAGGGGGCTGGGCTGGGGATGTTAAGTGACCTGGCCACAATCACACACAGAGGAGCTAGTAGTGCTCAACTGGAACCCAGGCATCTGTACTCCAAATCCAGTGTTTTTTCCAAAACAATGTGAATTCAAGCTAATTATTCCTTTTCCCATTCTCCTTTTTGAGGCCCAGCAATGACTGTATAAGAAGAAATGGGTCCTGGAAAACTGAACATCTGGCTTACCTGCATAAATATCTATTCTGGTGGCATCAGCATCTCTAAAAACGAGAAAGAGAGAAAGAGAGAGAGAGAGAGAGAGAGAGAAAGAGAGAGAATCAGTACATAAACAGGACTATGAAGCAAACCTTTCCCCTCAGCCCAGCTTTCGGTCTGCTCCATCATTTCCCAGTAGCTGACCCCCTAGACTTCATGATTTCCTAGACTAGGCATTTGGCAACTCACACCTCCTCAGAGCATTTCCATAGCAGGTAATTAATAAATGTTTGCTGACCCCAACTGTGATAGGAGACAGTTAACAAGGACTGCCAACTCATATGGTGCCAAGATCTTGCCCTGACTGCTCCAGTCGGCAAAAGGTCTCCCCTTCATACCTCTGGGACCCGGGCCTCCAGTTGTAGAATGAGACAATAGGACACAATGTGGCCTTGGCACATCTTACAAATGGCTTCATGAACATTTGCAAGGAATAAGAGAAGCTTTATATATTACACAAGGATTCATCTATGAGCCTTTTAGATTTTCAACTATTTCTGTAAGTTAGAAAGTACAGTGTATGATCAGTCCCATTTGCTTTTGTCTTCAAGACCCTGTCCAGAAGAACCAGAAGAACAGGTCAGATGGGGAAGGGCCCTTTAGGGGAGGTCCTAGAGCTCAGGAAGAAGTGACCAGCTTCCAGGTGGGCAGCAGCAGAGATGGGAATCAAACCCATGTCCTCTGCGTTTTTCTTCCCCAGTCCATCATGCCTTCCCCTGGAGAACTCTGTTGCCAAGGTTTAATGGAAAAGCAGGTCACAGGGAGAGTGCATGGCAATAAGCCCTCCACAAGAGCTCATCTCATTTTTCCCTGATCCTGAAAAGCACACATCTCTCCAAGGATGTTGATCCATTTAACCTCCTTTCAAGTGTGAGCTCAGTTCAGTCACCAGGGTAACCACTCAAAGAGGGCCTGGGTCCAACCAGCTCTCACTCTATAAGATAACATCCCATTTTAGAGCTCAGAAGACTGGACAGGTTGGTTGTTAACCTCCAACATCTTCATTACACAGATGTCCAGAGTAGCAAATGGCTCATTAAGTTATCTGGGTTAAAATAAAAAAAAAATCAACTTCAGGAATCCAAGATGGAGAAAACCTGAACTAAACTGCAATTGTGTGTGTGGGAGGGGGCACCACTCAGGTTTGGTTCAGTTTTTTAGACAGACTATGGCGTGACACAGCTTCCATCCCAGGGAATATTAACAGGAACACGTGGAGCAAGGTAAGCTTTAGGGCTGCCGCCTCTGCAAGGCTCAGACCCCACTATCTTCAGCTTGGGGCAGAGTCAGAAGACTGCCAGGATGCAGAAGGACCTGAAAGCCACATCCTGGGAGGGAAAGCTGAAAGAAGGAGGAATGTATCCCTTAAGAAAAGCCTTCAGAGTGACCTGATCACTACATTCAAATACCTGGAGAGCTATTCTGAGGTACCCCTCTTGTGGGGGGCACCAAAAGTTAGCCCAATGGCAGAAATCACACAGAGGCAGAGGCTGACAGGTTCCTGCTGTGGACAAGTCAGCTTAAGTCCTGCCTAAAGAAGCAGAATCATCCCCACTGACAATGAGCTTTGTAAGGGCCACATTCCTTCTCTCTGGAGCTGTTGAGGCCCAGGCTGGATAACAGCATGCTGGGAATGGAATGGGAGATTGGGCTAATTCTCCAAGGTCCTTTTCAACTCTTATCATTATAGGATCATGGCTGAGAGAGATCTTAGATAAAATCTAGTCCAGTCGATAAACATTACTGAGCACCTACTATGTGCCAGACATCGCTAATTAAGCATTGGGAACAAAGAATGGTAAAAGCCAATCTCTGCCCCTGGAGGAGACAACATGCTGGCTGCTGACCTCCATACCTGAAGAAGATCCAAATGACCTCTCTATGGCACAGCCAAGGGCCAGTGTGTCCAACTGTGGCCAATCAGACCAATACAAGTCCAGGAGGCTCTACCTGGTCACAGATCGAGCACAAATATTTAGCATGAGATAACATGCAAACAACTATGAACCAACCAGCTACAAAGAGCATATCCAGGAACTAACTACTCAACAGCAGGCAGACACTAGAATCAGGAGGGGCTGGGCTTCCTGGACAAGGTTGGATGTCAGCTGGGACTTGAAGAAAGCCAGGAAAGACAAGTAGTAATGAGGAGGGAGAGTATTTCAGGCACAGGCAGTGAAAATCCCTAGAGATGAGATAAGTGTCTTTTCTCAGGCATAACCAGGAGGCCAGTGTCACTGGACAAAGAATACATGGAGGGGAACTGGGGGCTATAAAGTGTAAGAAGACTGGAAGGGGGGAGTGCTAGATTATGAAGGACTTTGAATGTCAACAGGATTTTATGTCCAATCCTGGAAGGATAAGGAGTCGCTGGAGTTGACTAAGTAGGGGTAGTGGGGTGATGTAGTCAGATCTTAGCTTCAGGAAAATCACTTGAGTGGTTGAATGGGGAAGACCTGAGGCAGGCAGAATAATCGCTAGCCAGCAACTGCAACAGTCCAGGCGAGAGGAAATGACGGGTTTGCACCAGGGTAAGGGCAGTATCAGAAGAGAGGAAGGGGTGTATGTTACAAAGGCAGAACCAATAGGTTTGGACAACAGACTGGGTATGGGAGTGTGAGATAGTGAGGACAGTTGGGTCAATAACCACTTAACAAGCTCCTACTGTGCGCCAGGCAGCATGCTGAGTGCTGGGGACACCATACGAAACAAGGAAGTCTGGACTGTCCCTGTGAAACACTGGCCACATCCTCCTGTCAATTTTCCATTCTTGCCAGCCTTTTGGACTTCTTTTTCATTGGTATGGGTCCCAATGGACAAGGGTTGCCTTTCACGGATTCTTCATGTCCCTGCCAAGTCAGCCAACCTCCTTTTCTTGGTCATCTCTTTCTTGGAATGCTTTAGGGTACTTCCACTGAGTGACTCTTCATTGGCTACCACCTTCTCATGCCCATTGGGCAACTATCCATCACTCTTCAACTCTAACTCTTTGAAGACTGTGGGTAGACAATGGCCTAGCCATATGGCACCAATGCTGGAATATTGCTGCTTGGGGTCAGTAAAAGCACTGAACCATTGTTCTAACTTTCTCTTCTCTTTGTGGTTCAGTCATGCCTGTCTCTTCATGACTCTATTTGGGGTTTTTCTTGGCAAAGGTACTGGTCTTGCTGTTTTCTTCTCCAGCTCATTTTACGGATGAGGAAACTAAGGCAAACAGGGTTAAGTGACTTGCTCAGGGTCACACAGCTAGTAAGTGTCTGAAGTCATATTTGAATTCAGGTCTTTCTGACTCCAGGCCCAGCACTCTATCCAGTACACCACCTCACTGCCTCCTGCTCATATCTAAACCTCATGAGCAGTGTCTATCCAAGAAACCTGTACGGCCCAATGGCAGCCTGGACCATGAACATTCTTTATCTACTTGGTTTTTCCCATGTAGATATTCAGGTGAAATTCTTCTGAATTACTTGTGCATCTCAATGAGAAGATTCTGTAATATTCTAAGGCCTTATCACTACCCAGATGCACTATTTTTGATACTTATCAGTTCTCAACTCCCCTCTGACTGAAGGGTTGGAGGGTGGAGCAGCAAATACCACCCCAAAACCTTCCTTTATAGAGGGAACTCTCCGTTTTCCATCAGCTGTTCTGCATGGTTTCCACTCCAAAGACCGTGTTGTGGGCATCTTCAATGTCTCTTCCCCCCCTACTTGTCAGCTTCCTTTTGTGTGCTGTCTTCTGCCTTTAGACTATAAGCTCCTCCGGGGCAGGAACTGTCTTTTTTTTCTTATTGGTGTTAACCAGTGCCTGGCACATAGTAGGTGCTTAATAACATTTACTGAACTGAAAACGAATTGGTGCAACCAATATGTTTACCTAAATGGGGCCACCAGGAATCTCTCATTTGGGCTATGACCTGAGCATCCCTCACAACAGTGGCCAACACCTCTGCTTTTATCACTCATTTGATGAAAGCAATACAAAGTCACTTCTTCTACACCTTTTGGAGAATCTTCTATGGCTAATATATACATGGAAGACCATCTTGATGGAGGAAAGCTTCATAGTATAGATTCTGTTTCACTGTATAAGTTATGCACCTGGAGCCTATGAAGCTTTTTTCTGTCTTTTGATAAGAATATTTCGATATAAATGATTTATTTTTAATTCTGTGTTTTAAGCACTTTCAGACACGATTCTGACATGTCCATGGGCATGGTCAGGCTGCCAATGGAGTGTGTGTCCCAAAAGTTTAAGGTCCTCCGCTCTATGGAATTTTTTTTTTGGCAGTAAAAACAATGAGCTCAGTGGAATCATAGAATCATTTCATGTTTGATCAACCACATGACTGAAGATGAGGCTTGCCACAGAATATGACTTGTGCGAGCCTCCCGCTCCCTTCTCATAACTTCACGAAGATGGATTTTGATGATGAGACTGACTGAGCTTGGACAGATGAGACCAACGTCCCTCTCTTGTCAGCGGCCATTGGCTGGGGCGATTAGTGTAATTTAGTTGGCTTTATTTTCCCTTAGGGGGATGAGACGGCTGAGAAATGACTGAAGCACAGAAACAAAAAATCGCCACCCAAAAGTGGTTGCATCCTCAGGACAATCCAAGGTTATCCTCAAGAATTCTTCAGTCAAGGCCTAGGGGTTGATTGATGCTGGTTTTTAATTGTCTTACTGCAGCAATCCACAAACCCACAAGTTTTCACCCCTTCCGTTATCTTGAGAGCTGTCACCCAAGCATCCTCAATTCTTGTCATGTCCTCTGTGTCCACTGTTTCAGGCTGGCTACTCTCTCATCTTTGTTCAGGATTCCTCACTGAAGACACCACAATACTGAGATCAAAGATATTGGCTCCACTGTCCCTGATGATGGTCTCTCATAGAAAGCTTTGATTTTTTTTCAGACATTCACTTCCTTCCAATTTCACCCTTAAAAACCCTAGAAAGGATGAAGTGTGGTTGGCATGAAGCAGCTTTATGTTAGTCATGTTAAGTTGTGAGACCAACTTGTACATAAAGGACATCCAGATGGAGACGCAGACATCCAGGCAGGCAGACAGAGTGGGAGGCTCAGAGAAACATCAGGGCTGAATCTATAGATATAGGAAACTTCTGAAGAGAAGTGATAATTGAATGTGTGAGTGATGAGATCACCAAGGTGGAGAGAAAGACAGAGCATTATGGGAGAATCACAATCAGGGGAAAGAATATGGAAGAGAACCCAGGAAGGGAGACTGAGGAGTATTTAGGCAGATACACTGGCAGAGAACCAACATAGAAGAGTGATATAAAAATCTAAAGAAAAGAAAATAACCAGAAGGAGGGAGTGGTCAACAAGGTCAAAAGCACTGAAAGACGAGAGCTCAGAAAACCACAGGACTGAATAACTAGGAGGATACAGGAAATGTGGAAAAAGCAGTATTATTTGTGTGCTGGGGCGGGAAGCCAGATAATAGGGGGTTAAGAACTGAGGGAAGAGAGTTAACAATAAATCCAAGTTGGTTTGATTTTCTTCAATAAAGAGTAGGGGGGGAAATATCTTCTAAGGAATGCCCCAGTTTAGCATGAATCAACATAAACTATAATTCCTCAAGTCAGGATCAAGGCTAATGTAAAAAGCAAGACACCAAATTGTATCTTGATGGGGGTTTTATTGTCTTTTTGGAGGGGGGAAGGCATGGCAATTGGGATTAAGTGACTTGCTCAAGGTCACATGGCTAATAAGTGGTAAGTGTCTGTGGCTGGATTTGAACTCAGGTCCTCCTGATTCCAGGGCTGGTGCTCTATTCACTGCACCACCTAGCTACCCCTCCTTTCTTCATGTTTTACAAGATGGTAGGGAAGGAGGAAGGAGAATGGTCAATCTCCCCAGGGAATGTCCACCTGCTCAACAACACCTCCATCCATTATGAATTTCAAAAATGGAATAAGAGGTGTGGTAGAGAGACAGGGGATATAAGGAAGGAGAAGAAGTAATACCCCTGGAGCTGACAATTTGGATAAGAGCCTGACAACAGATATTCTTCTGGCAGATACTTGTTAGACGCTCACATAATCTTCTGGAAATTGAAGAGAACAGTCCCAGAAAACTCAGAATGTGATTCCCCCAGGGTATTATCAGGAGAGGCATTTGATTTAAGTACCACAGAGCTCGTGATCCACTGAGGCTTGCAAGTGTTTTCCACAAGAACTGCTGTTAAGTCAGGTCTTTCCTATTGTGTACTCCAAACCAATGTCGGGAAACAGGACAACTAGAGGGCAGAATGAGCAAACAGGATAATGAGGGATGGGAAGAGAGGTCTGCAGTAGTTAGCTATAAGGCCTAGAAAAGCAGAGTCAGGGAGATGTTCCACACCAAATGTGACACTTTGTCTGTGGCTTAACCCTCAAGTGCCCATGCAAACTGAACACCTAAAAATGAGATCCTAAAAGAAAAATCCATGTATTTAGCCTACTCTGCTCACTAGGGCAGGAAAAGGACTCATACGTTGTGAACACATTTTCAATAATAATGAAAAGGAAAAATGTTTCTGGTCAAAGCCTCATTAGCTAGAGCTCTCACATCCCTCTGAAGATTTTGGCTGATGAAAATTTTTCTGTTATAGCTACAAGGGGAAAACCATTAGCAAACATGAACAAAGGCTGTTTACAAGCATTTCCACTGTCAACTCTAACTGGATCCCTTGGCCTAAGATCTTCTGCCTCCCTTAGAGTCATTAGTGCTGGTGGACAAGTGTCTGACTTGTAACCAAGATCTATGTATGTGGTCTTACTCCAATAAGTGAACAACTAACCTTCATAGAATAACAAAGAATAGAACTCCCACTTACCTTGCTTCGGAGGGCAAAGATCAGTGAGTTAACAAAGACATAACCACAACACGAAAACCTCCCATCCAAACAGGACAGATAAGTCCAAAGGATACAAACCTGGCATTGTCTACAAGCTCAGCCAGGGCTCCAAACAGGAACTCGTGGGTGGTTCTGAAAGGCCAAAGGCAGAGTCAGTTAGACATCAAAATGAGCAGCACTGGAAAACTGAAAGAAGCTAAGTTACTGTGGACAGCTGTGGTCCATCCACTTATGATGGAAATACCCATCATATGACTGCCATAAGGCTTTCTGCTCTCTCCCCCAATTTAGACATCTCTTGCACTTCTGATTTACCAAGTTCCCTCCATCTGAGCTGACTGGTGCTTTTCATCATCATGGAACTTCAGCCTCTTGAATACAGGCAACAAGGGGAGGCTGTCCACTTTTACTTATATTTCTGCCTGTTTGGTGGTAGGAAGAGCCTCAGATATGGACGGAGAGGCCCTGGGAAAGAATGCTGGCCCTGACTCTTACTGCTAGTCTACATGATGCCAGCAAAACCTTTTCCTTCTTTGCGTACATCTCCTGACCTGTAAAATGAGAGGGTTGGAGGAGGGGATCACTCAGGTCTCTTCCTTCTCTAATAGCTTCCCACCTGCACAAGCTGCTCCTGGCAGTCCCAGCTCATAATCATGGACCCACCGAGGCCAGGGGGAACTCTGAGTCACCTAGTACAACAGCCATGCTTGCAAAGAATCTTCTCAACAACACACCTGATGCAGTCATTCCAGCTTCCACCTGAAGACCTCTACTGACAAAGTCACTCCTTCCTAAGAAAATTTTCTAGCTTCACTTTGAGAGAGCTCTGCTACAGTGATATCTTCTGACATCTAGTTGAAGTCCTGCTCTTCCACACTGCCTCAGCAGTACAAGCAGGACAGAGTATGGAAGCCACATAACTTCCCTCATCACTGGTATGACTGCCACATCAGGTCTCGTTAGCATCCTTGGTTGACACTTCATATTGGCTCATATGCAGCTGTCAGTTCAGTCCTTCCAAATGAAACAGCCCCCAATCTTATCCTTAGGAAGGTGATTTCGTGAACCCAAACATAGGACTCTGAAAATGTGATCTAGTAAGATATGGCTCAAGATTCCTGCCTTTCAAGATCTTTTAAGGCCCTGACTTGGAGCTTTCCTTACTGGCTTGGAGCCGTCTGAAAATTGGAAAAGCATGTAGCGCTGCCTTTATCAAGGTCACTGATAAAAACGTCAGGCAGCAGTGGGCCCAAAGATGCTAGCACAGATCCCAAGATCTAGAGGGTTCTCTTTCTAAGATGACTTCAAACCACTTATCATTCTTTTAATTTGCCTTAATTAAACCAGTTCCAAATCCATCTGATTCTCTTTTAACCCTCTTCTTGTCCACAAAGAGAGCAATAGATTGTCAAATACTTTGCTAAAATTTGGCCCAAACTACACATACTTGGCGTTCCCTGATATATCAGTCTCCCTGCCAAAAAAAACCCCCATATTTTTGATAAAGCCACACTGCCCCTTTGGGATCGATGCTCCCTTTTCTCGCTGTCCACGAAGCAATAATAAATTGTAAAACTCTGCCAGAAATTGGAGTCAAGCTCCCTGGCCTCTCCGGTCTGGAGGGGAAGGGAGGGAAAATCCAGACACTATCTCCAGGACTGAAGCATGTGTGCCAGTTGCAGAGTGCCTTTCATCAAGGCCTAGCAATGTGAACTCATCAAGAACAAGCTGGGGCTGCTGTCCCACTCTCCCCCCCAATTATCAAGGATATGGCCCCTGCTGGCCATTTTTTTTGGAGGGAGGTAGGAAGATTGGCCTTTTTCTTTGGTCCCAAAGACCACTCTCCAGAACACAGAAGCCAAATAACGAGCTGAGCATTGTCATCTTCTACCACTGCTGTGGAACTGGCCACTGTGCCACTGGCTCCAAGGAGCAGGCCGAGGCCCTCCTTAACTCTCCTTCATCTGATGTACCCAACAAACCCTTGTATTTACTTCACTTTCCAATCCCTTTCCTTACTCACTCAATTTCAACAGGTCAAACAGGCCTGAGTCAACATGTCCCCTTGCTGAGAAAGCCTTAAGACCAATTCAAGCTGGGTGGGATCTACAGGTCATCGAGTACAGCTCCAACAGCCTGAGGAGCTGAATCAGGTCACTTCATGATGAGTGGGGAAACCTGGACTCAAAGCCAGCTCCTCTAACTTTAGGCTATCTATACCATGCCAAGTAACAAAAGCACTATCTGCCACCAAGACATCAGAGAAAAGGGAAGCCCACTTTCTGCTGCTCTGCCCCACTATAATGCATCAGGGCAGATTCTGCCTATAACCAGTAACCCCGACAACCACTCACTGCCTGTTCACTGCTTAGCTCCTTTGGGTTCCCTGGGCTGATGTCAAATCTAACACAACACAGGGCTTCTTCTTATATCCATAATGGCCATTAGTCTCAAAGCTTCACCTGGATCTGATTCTTAACCTGGGGCCCAGAGAACCCCAAAGGATCCACGCACTAATTTCTGGGGGTCTATGAGAATCTAGATGGGATCTAGAGCTTTATTTTTACTCATCATTGTGCCTCAATTATACAAGTAGACAACTAGCATGACCCTTAGAAGGTGTCCGTGGGCTTCAAACTGCTAATGTATTCTATGACTCCAAAAAAAGTGAAGAATCCCAGGCCTAGATCACAGCATTTAGAACTAGAAGAATCCCCAGAGATTATCCACCCTAGGACTTTAAAGATAAAAACAAAGAACTAATATGACCTGTGCACACTCACATGGATAGGGTAGTACCAGCATAACTGGGACTTGAACCCAGGTCATCCTCCACTTCAAAAAGTTCTCTGAGGGCCACTGACTCCCTGGGAAAGTAGAAGCCCCTCTACAAGAACCTGCTGCTCACTCCCAAGAAAAAACTGCTGACAAAACTAACTACTAATTTCTAATGAGCCAAATACTGAAATGCAATTGACTTCTAATTCATCAGCTATGGGCATGCATCTCAGTCTTTCTGGATAACAAGCTCTCTTCGATGAAATCAAAGGTCCCCTGAGATACAAAGCAAGAAATCCCTGAAGGCCAGCTAACAGCACCTTGGCATTCCTGATCACCTGCACTTTAAAAACAGTGAGTTTTCAGTTGATAAAAGTGAAAGCTTTCAAAAGGCAACATAATCAAAAGAAAGGAAGGCCTCACAGGCCCCCAAATAGCAAGAACAGCACTTTCTATGGGAGTGAAGAACTGGAAACAAAAGAGACATCTATGACTGGGGAACAGGTAGACTGCAGCTGTCAGGGAGTATCTCTGTGCTGCAAAAACTGGTACCAAGAAGAATTGGGAGGGGCATGAGAAGACTTGCATGAAGAGATGCAGAAAGGCAGGAGGAAGTGATGCCCACGGACAAAAAAAACCCACAGCAATTCTAATGAAAGACAAGAGTTGGGGAAGCATCCCTCCCTTCTTCAGGAAAATTGGAGGACACTGGAACACTGCCAGTACTCGGCACAGCTCGAGCTTTCTTCAGAACTCTTTCCATCTCATGTTCTGTTACAAGGCACAGCTCTCTGAGAGTACCAAGATATACTTGCAAATTAAAGTGATATTAAAACAAAAAGGTTTCAAACTATTTCTTTAAGAAAGAACCAAAAAAAGCTAACGTCCACTAAAACCTTCTCCTGACTCTCCCAAATCTGAAGACGACTGTGTATTAGTAAGGGCTATACCAGAGGAACCCCGGTCCCAGCAAGGCCACCAAGGTGGAATGGTTCTCAGGACAGGCCCAAATATGAGCCGCCTAGCAAAGTATGGAGAAGGTGGGTAATGATGTATCAATACTTGTGCCCTCCCTCTCTCTAACATACACCTGTCAGCCTTTCTAAGTGGGTCAAATCCTAGGCAGTGGACTACTGTACCCCAAGGAAACAGAGGATTTCAAGAAGGCTTCCTGGGGCCCCTAGCTCACCTCAGATTCCTCCCAACCTGTGTTGTGAACAAAGTACATTCTAGATGAGATAAGGAAGAAGCTGCAGGAGACCAGGGACAAACTCTCCCTAATCCAAAGACAACACCAAGAAAAAAAGAGGATCGTATGACAGAAAGAGGAGAAAACAAATTCTTCTGGCTCCACGGAAATCTGAGGTATTTTCCCAGGGCACAATCTGTTCAGGAGGAGGAATCCAATTCAAAGAGACTCTGGGCCTTCTTTTCCTCCTTTCTAACAGCGGCTCTTCAGGAGCTTGTTCAGGTTTACCAAGTGCTTTGCTCACAATCACCTGCCTGGGAGGCACTTTCCAGATAAGGAAACTGAGGCTCAAAGACAATGGGTGGGTAATGAGGCCACTGCCTCTGTGTACCATTATAACAACGTTCATCTCTGGAATCTCCGCTAGATTTTTAAAAAGCATTCTATAGTATTCATTTATGAAAACCAAAGAGAAACACAGATATAGTAACTTATAATAAGACCAAGACCTGAGACAAAGACAAAAACAACCTCTGGCCCTGACGACTCTCCTGCTGCCTTCTGCTATTCTCAGAATATTCTCCTTACTGGCTTCTGAAACATGTGTAACAGCTTCCAGAGGCTTTCTCTCAGAGGCTGCAAACATCTCTCAGACACACTGACCACCTCAAGCTTCTTCTTCAAACATTAACAGATTACTTCCTCTTCAACTTCTGGGAAAACTGAAGAGTGAAAGATTTCAAGGAAGCCTAATGCCCTCAGACTAGAACAAAACGCCAGAAAGAATCTGCTAGAAATTCACAAGAAAATTAAGGCTATGAAAGGAAAATGCAGTCTCAGTGCTGACATTTATCTGAGGACTATGTGAGCTTAGTGAAGGCATTTAACCTACATCTGTTGCCTCACCTGTGAAACAGGGCTAATTCTTATACCTGTATCACAGAGCTATTGTAAAGAAAGCACTTACCACATATAAGTGGGAACTAAAGGAAGAGAAGAAGAAATGCCCAAGGAAACAAAGAGACCTTGAGTGATGGGCTCAAAGGAGGTCAACCTCAGCCAACTGAATCACAGATGAAAATGCATACGAAGATGAGAGGGAGGGATCGAAGGTAGAATAAAAAGAAACTTTTCAATTCTTCAAGAATCCCATGATGGATAATGACAAAACTCTCCCAAATGGAGCCAGAACAGAAAGCTAACTTTTAACTTGGGTATTCAAGAAATCAATATAACAGAAAACCGGGGATAACAGGATGACATTTCTTAATTACCTTTGGTTATAAAGACCGGGCTTTGTCCAATCAAATCCAAAATGGAATCTTTCAATGAGATTCTAAAGTGGAGCAAGTATAAATTAGGAATCACTCAAGCACTTCCAAAGGATCACAGGATTTAGAATTGCAGCAACCTAAGAGATTATCCAGTCCAACCTCTTCACTGTACAAAGATGAAACTGAGGCCCAAAGAGGGCAAGAGCTTTGCTTAAGGTCATGTCGTCGTTGTCCAATCACATCAACTCATCAGGATGACTCCATTTGGGTTTTCTTGGCAAAGATCCTGGAGTGGTTTGCCGTTTCCTTCTCCAGTTCATTTTTCAGATGAGGAAAGTGAGGCAGACAGGGTGAAGTAACTTGCTCAGGGTCACACAGCTAGTTGATAAGTGTCTGAGGCTGGCTCTGAACTCAGGTCTTCCTGAGTCCAGGACCAGCACTCCATCCACTGGGCCACCTACTGCCTTTAAGTTCATACACATAATAGCAAAACCAGGATTCACATCCAGATCTTCTGATTCTAAATCCAGTCTCTCACCACCACACCCCAACTTCCATCCTACCAGAAATCATAGCATTGAAAAACACAGCAGTTGGATATGTTTAAAAAAAAAAACTTTAAAGGAATCCCTCTTATGATGTTTCCTATTAGGTAACATACTAAATTAATGAAATTAATGCTCATAATGATAAAGACACTTCCACAAAACATAAACAGCTTTTCTACCTGAATTTAGAACAACACCACAGATCTGCCTAATCAAGAATCTGAGGATTCTATAGCCCCCAGAGAGCTGATCAATCAGCAATCAGCTATTAAGCATGTGCCAGGTATTGTAGACAAAGAGACATAAAAATGGAATGATCCTCGTCCTGAGGGAGTCTACATTCTACCAAGGAAACCACTCACATAGGGCACCTAGAGGTAAAAAGACACAGCAGAACTTCAGGAGGGAGGCCCTCAAAGCTGAGTAAGCACAAGCTCTGGTTAAGAATGAATTCTGACAGGCAGAGAGAGAAGAAAGAAGCCAGCTTGGCACAGTTTCCTTTGGGACACTAGTAAGTGGTTCCATGAGATAATAAAAAAAAAAGCTCATCACAAAGCACACTATTGTCACAGGACCCAGCACTACCCCTACATGGCAGAGCACTCCTTGAGGGACCCCAGGGCGTCCCTGAGTCCTAGGGGCTTCCTCCAAAATTACTGCATGTTTTTTTCATGCCAGGGGAGACATACTTGGAATTGGAATTAGAATGAACTGAATTTCTGAAGAAAATCTCTCCAGGCACAAGTCAGGACCCCAAAGGTCCCCACTACCTAGGAGGGTTCAAGTGTGGAGATGTGGTCATGAGGGCCACAGCTCGATGGCTCTCAGCTGGCAAATGGCACGCCAAAAAGAGCCCTTGGGAGAACTGGGCCATCTATGGACTTCCCGAAACCAGAGCTCCAAAGGTATTTGGCAATGTCCATGTGCTCCAGCTCTTTCCTCAGAGTGGCCTTGACTGTCCTGCCCTGCCCTACATGAGCCAAGCCTCCTGACCAAGGGCTAGGTTCAGCCTAAAATCCCAGTCATGTTCATCTTTTTACCAAACCTCAAAAAAGCCCCTTGACAGAAGAAATGAAAAGCCGGTCAGACAGAGCCTGTGACCAGCCAGGAGGCCTGGTTTTACTGGGTGACTGTGGGCAGGCAAGAACAGCAACTACTGTTCTCTAGGCCTGTTTCTTCATCTATAAAATAATGTGGCCTGAAATAATATAATCTTTTCATCCCATTCATACTATTAGTAAACACATGAAGTAAAAGCTCTTTAAGCTCTAGTAACACATACCTTCAAACTAAGAAGGCTCATCTATACCATATGACCCTTCAGCACAAGCAAGAATGTACTTGAATGGGAATTTTTAAAAGGAGATTATCAAGTGAAAACTGACTTTCTTCTTAGTCCTCTGCCCATGGGTCCAAGAGATCAACCACTTAAAGATCAACGTTCAACAAACTCTCCCACGAAGAACTTTTGTAGCTCAGAGTTTGGAATTACAAATTCACGTTTCATTGCAAGATGAAATAAGTGCAAAAGAACATAACTGAGATGGTTTATCTAGTTATGCTCAGTTTGAACTAGGACCCAGAAATTATTAGCTTTGAGCTCAGCTCAGTGTACTTTCTCGGTTTCTAGTTTCTTCAGGAAGGAAACATTGCTCATAGCTAAGCAGTTGTCCAAATTTCTAAGAGAAATTTAAGAAGAGATATTTTGTATCCAGAATACATTTACAGCATTTGTGCTATAAATTCACGTTTTAAAAGGTTCAAAGCTCTTAAACTGAGCCTAGTGTCCTATTCGGTTGGTATTTCCATATTCAGTCACAGATAGGAAAACCAAGATGGAAATATCATGTGAGGGCAGGTTAATCTCTAAGGCTCAGAAGAGAACCAAAGAATCTTGTCCCCAAGCCCCCAGGTCCAATTCCCAGGCCATTCACAGTATTCAAAACATTCAAACAATTAGATGACTAAGATATACCATTATGACCCTGGGGGCTGGGGGGGAGTCTTACCACCTTCATCAAATTCTACAAAACTATTACTGTCAACTCTTTTACATGTACCAGATTTCATAAGCAAAGTCAAAGCCACACATACCACCAACTTCTGCCACTAACCACATCATAACCACATAGTTGATATCCAGTTTCTAATGCATCTTATTAGCATGAACCAAACACATGCAATACCAAAGGCACAATGCACAGAAACTCTGAGTTCATTAAAAAAAAAGAATCCCTGGCCTAGTTAGCTCCATTCCTAGCACTTGAGTATCAAAGAAAATAAGAAAATGATCATAACAGGTCAGAGAAAATAATTTAAAGCCTAGATAGAAATTCCTTCTGATGTCATCATTAGTGAAAAGCACGAAGTGGGTGCCATCTTTGACAACAGGGTTTAATGTCACTCAACTGCAAAAAGGCCCTTCTCTACTGTAACCAAGGAAGCTCATCTTTGGGAAAACCTCATCAGCCTTAATAACTTGCGGCTCATTAATCCAGCCTCAGGCACTTCCTAGCAGTGTGACCCAGGCCAAGTCACTTCATCCTGTCTGCCTCAGTTTCCTCATCTGTAAAATGAACTGGAGAAGGAAAAAGCAAATTGCAAACCACTCCAGGATCTTTGCCAAGAAAACTCAAAAAGGGGGTCACAAAAAGTGTCACATGGCTGAATAGAAAAAAAAAGACCAATGACAAAATGCCTTTGATTGAAGGGTGGGGCCATGAACTCCAAAATCTGCATTTAAGGAGAGAGTTCATTGCCCTACCTGAGAGCACTACTTTGGGATTTCTCAGACTTCATGTGGGTACATTCCCTACTTTTTTAAGCTTCCTTTTATGTGCTATTTTCTCCCATTACACTGTAAGATCCTTGAGGGCAGGAAATGTCTTTCTTGAACTTATACCCCCAGCACTTAGTACTGCCTATACTATATATACTATACTATATATATCATACTATATACGCCTATAATGTTTAATAAGTGTTTACTATTGATTCACTGATTTTCCCGTTTTAAAAAAGCAACTTTTTCTTAATAAATGAACAAAAGACCATAATGTCTTGTAAGAGTCAGAATCATTCAGATGAAATGTCAAATTCTAAGTTAAAAAACAGAGCCTTAGCCTAATTTAATTTGGTCTAAAAATTTCAAGAGTAGCTTGATAAGGAGAAAAGATACCTCCTTTCTTCCCTAAAGATACCTTAGTCAACAGATAAGAGGCAGTAACTTGTATGTCACTGTCTAAAAATATTCCATCATGAGAACCACATGCATTTTAACCTAGCACAGTACCAGATACATATTAAGTTCTCAATACTTGATTCCTTCCTTCTGACTTTAGGACTAGAAATAGGTTCTAACATCATGACTACATATTGGCCTCAAGCCTTATAACAAAATCTAAACACGTGGGTTGGTAAGGTCCAATGAGAATTCCTACCCTATCTCTAATTCCAAGGTCAAGAAATTTGCTTTTTATTTCTTACACAGAACAAAGTATCTTGAAGAACTTCATCTACCTTCTCCTGGCTGTGGTTCACAAATTAACTTTCTTTAGGGTGCTCAAGAAAGCTTTAGTGGTTGATGCAATAAATGGCTGCCCACTCAAACCTTCCCATCATGCTTTGGTAATGAGAGCAGTGGTCTAAATTTAAAGAAATCCTGAGGCCATGTGATTGGGGTTGAGAAATCCACCCAATCCAATAAGAAGAGAAAAAATAAGAGATGGAAAGGCAAGGTTCCACCTATAAGTCTCTTTCAACTATTCTGAGGGTCTTTACTACCTTCCTCAAACTTGAGAGAAGTAGTAGGATGCAAACAAGCAATCACCACAGCTTCCAAAACATATTCAGCCCTAACATGTACATGTTAAAATAGGGTAGCTGAAAGCTAGTATGATCTGAAACCATAAAAATCCTCAAACCTCCTTTAATTTTTTAAAATGTAATCCTTTATTTTTGTCTTTCTTCCACAAACTTTTAAATAAAAGTTAAAACCAAAAAGAGTGGTTTACAAGCAGTAAATCGAACTGATCTGTTGCATTTTCCTTCTCTTCCTTCCCCTGCCTTACTCCCAATCATCGCTTCATCAGATCCAGCTGCAGATACTTTGGGCCATTTCTGAAAGTAGAAAGAAAAGTACTTTCCCCAGGACCAAAACAAGCAAATAACCCTGATCTGATCGCTGCAGCAGCAGAGACCACTGTTTCCTAAATATCCTACTCCCTCCCACGGGGAAAAATAAGCTAAGTCACAATTCCTGTAAAACTCAGACTTCTTGTCTTTTTCTACCAACACTCAGTACCCTGGAAACGTGTCAATTCGTTTTGGAACTAGTAACTTCTATTCTGATCCAAACAAAGGGTAACACCAAATAACATCAAGAATGACTTGGAAACTGCTCTTCACCTCCCTAATCACAGAAGCTTAGAATACTTACCTTCCTCCCAAGGGGTGGGTGGGAGGCCTTGCTAAATAACACACTGTACAAGGGGTAAAGCAGTTCCCTCATTCAGGTTAGATCAGACAGAAGCACAAAAGCAACAGACTACCAGGGGCCTCAAGACTCTAGAAGAGCGATAGCATTCTTTCTAGGTACACAAGTGAAGACCACAGCAAATCATTTTGTGTGAATAGCTCTGTCCCACTTGGAGATCTGGATTGCAATCAGCAGACATTCTTGAAAAGATTGGTTCTATATGTTATTTAAATGGATGCTATCATTGCCTGACAAGCACATACTGCTTATTCAACAGATGTGCAAACTCTCAGGACAAGGAAAGCCTATTCTGTTTACCACCAGAAATGAGACTATTCTTCTTATGAATTATCATTGAAAGCTCTTCTCCAAAATGGTTTCTTTAATACACTCATTCCAATAATCATTTCTCTTTTGCGGGGAAAGGGGATGGGCAAAGGGAAGAGCTACTTCCACTAAAGTAAACAACCGTTGATGCTAGGAAATCCTCCCTTGTGGGGTTCCACAGATCAGTCAGCCCTTGGTGAGTTTTGGTTAAAAACTTCCACGCAACAGCTCCATACAGCTTCTCCTTGTTAGATCAACACTGTAGAACAGCTTGAGACAATAAGCGAAGTTGAGACTTCTTCTGCATCAACTACCCAATATTTTACTGATCCCTTTTCTTCCGAAGACTCCCCATGGCTTGACACAACCTGCTGCACCTGTGAAATTTCAAAGGTCAAAGGGATCTATGGCTCCAGCATTAATAGGAAGGCTGCTACAGACGATACTTACGAATTGGTATGGAGATACTCAAATGTCAGCTGAGCTCGATTCAGACTGCTGTAATTAGTAAATGCCATGACTGCTAGTCTCTCAAAATCTCAACCTGGGGGTCGCCAGGGCCCAACCAGGAGACTGACCCTGCCTCCAAGGACTCAGCCTGCTTTCCAACCCCCACACCCTGGCGAAGCCTCTTCAGAGTTAATTGCAGAAAGACGTTAAGAGGCCTCCGGGGAGACTAGGATCCGCACTGTCAGAGGCCGTGGGCGGCGAGGCAGGGTTGGAAGGTGCCTTGGCCAGCAAGCCCTGGCCCCATTCGATGGCAGAGGGGCTCAAACGGGGTTCTAGAACTGTACGAGCTTTCTCTTTAATTGTCCTCTGATGAGGCGGCCTCCAAGCTCTGCAGGAGCTGCTTGGCCACTCGCTCTTCGCCACGACTCTCAGCCGGGAGCTGCCTCCCTCCGAGCTCTTCTTGGCTCTGGCAGCGCTCCCCAACAATCTTTGGGGGGCCGTGAGCCTGTACTCCCGCTGAGGATCGGGATTTCCTTACAGCGAGCTCAGCACGAGAATCCCAATGGGGCCGGGGACCGCACCCTAAGGTATTTGGGCGGGGGCAGCTGCTCGTCTTTGCTGCAGTGAGGGACCACCCCCCGAACTTCCGGTCTTGAAAAGCAGGGGGTGAGCTTCCTTCCAGGCGCGGCGAGGGGGGGAGCTACTCAGAATGGGGGTGGGGGGGGCGGAGGATGGGGGCTGGGCATTCGGCTCGGGCCTCCGCGGTTCTAGTTCCCGCCTCCCAGGACCGCTGCACGCGGCTCCGCCTCCTCCCCCTCGAAGGCCCAGGCTCCGAGTGTCCTCTTGAGGCCTCGGCGCAGCCTCGGCCTCCTCTGGGGGGGGGGCGAGTCACGGGAGCCCCGAAGTCGGAGGGGTCGCCTGGTGTGGAGCGCTCGCCCAACCGTCCCCAGCCCCCGCGAACGCAGCAGTAACGGCCGCGGCGCACGCCCCGCCGCAGACCATGTGCCGCCGCCGCCGCCGTAACCGCCGCTTTGTCCGCTCCCGTCCGCGGTCTCGAGTGCACTGATCTTCTCCGGCTTCACCCGCCCCACCCGTCTCGTCCTCCACCCCCTCGGCCAACCGCTGCCCAATCTCAGCGCCCGGGCACAGTTCCGCCGGCCAATCACAAGCCCCGGCCGCGGCGTCCATCACAGAGACTCAGCTCCGCCCACGTGCCATTCGAGGGCGGTACCCCCTCTACTGCTACCCCCACATCTGCAGACAATCGAGGAGCCCCACCCCTCCTATTAATCACGCGGGTGAAAGTCCCGCCCTCCGTCCCTACCGACCAATCCCAGCGCACCTCTTCCTCCTAAGGGCCTAAGGCCCGGATGATTAAAGTACTGGGACCAATGACGGCGTGGAACTGATAGGGAGAGATGAGCGCAGCCCTGGAGGGGCGGGTCACATGAGCCGCCCACCCACGCCTTTTAAAGACACCTTGAACGGCGCGGTCCTCGGTACTTTGTTTTCAAGGGTGCGGCAGCTGTCGCTTTTAGATTTACTTGGGAGTCGAGTGGGCCTTTGTGGGAGAGTTGGGGTACTGAGAGACTTTGGGTCTTGTCGCGGAGGTAGAATTCCGACCCTCATACTCCCCCGCCTCCACACAGCCACACACGTGGCAGCCCTCCCGCCCGTCTAGCTGGCAGAGAGCCGAAGGATCGATAACTCGGTCAGCCGCTGCTTCGTCTTGCGGCTTAGCTCGCGGACCGCTCATGCGCGTGCCCGCCCCGCCCTCTGCCCCTTCGCGCCTGCGCGGAGTCGGGGGCAGTTGTTTGTTCGTTCGTTTGTTCATTCGTGTAGCGCGCAGCAGCGGCCGGGGCCGGAGGCCGGAGGCCGGAGCGGAGGTGGTGAGGCCCGGCGCCC
Organism: Pseudochirops cupreus; assembly: GCA_028627135.1. Classification (NCBI taxonomy): domain Eukaryota; kingdom Metazoa; phylum Chordata; class Mammalia; order Diprotodontia; family Pseudocheiridae; genus Pseudochirops; species Pseudochirops cupreus. Next base: position 583,167,122 of record CM053580.1, read on the forward strand.
GGGCCGCCCGAGGGCAGCGGAGCGGGTCGGCGGGCGGGGGAGGCCGCGTGCGGGCTGGAGCTGACGTGGACCCGGGCGGCCGTCACGGGCCGAGCCCGCGGGGCAGGGGGAGGGGAGCGTGCATCTCGAGGGGTCGCGTTACCCCTTTCTCGGCCCGGTTGTTGTAGGCGGGGTTCGTTTTGCAGCCGGCCTCCCACTTCGCTTCGGTTTCTCTTTCTGCCACGGGGCGGACCCCCTCTTCCTCGGAGATTGTGGGGGGAGGGGCAGGAAAGATCGTCTGGTGGCACTGGCTCTTAATGCAGGAAACTGAGGAGGGGGCTTGCCCCCCCCCTCGCCGGGCCGGAAGAGGCTGGGGTCCGAGGCAGCGAGGGGACACTGAGGCACGAAGGGGGAAGGGGCTTGTCCAGGCCTGCGCCGGGGCGTTAGGATGAAGGCAGGTTCTCTTGCCAGGCTGGGGTAGGGCCTGCCGAGGACTGGTGGTGCTGCTTTAACCAAGGAGAGACCCCGGGCTTTGCAGAGGGCTTGCGTTTTACCTCTGACCCTGAGTCACTTAGCCCGAATGGAATAGGAAGATAAGAGCATCGTTCTGGACGTTTGTGTCGATCTGTAAATCTCTCGATCCCTCCCCCCACCCCCATTTTGACCCCTCCTCCCAGCAATGTGAACTCTGTACTTGGTCGTGTTGTGCAGATTCTGAGCTGGAGGTTAGGAGATCCGGGTTCTGGTTCTAGCCTTGTGATTGACTGAAAATAGGAAGCTGTCTTCTCCCCCCTCCCCCCCCCCATGGCTCGAGTTTTCTCCTTTGGAAAATGAAAGTGATTTGACCATCAGTGTTTTCTGATCTTAACTCTAGTGCTGATAAAATTTAGATAAAGGATCTTGATATCCTCACTACTATGCTCAGGAGGCATGGAGTCAGGGAGGAGAAAGGAGCAAAAGGACCAGAATCCTTACATTTTAAACATTTGTGTTTAGAAGTAAAGACTCCTAGTATTTTCAGACCAAATTTGTTCTGGCTTAGTAATGATTGTGTGATTTGCTTTTATAAGAGTGCATATGATACAATGCATGTGCAGAAAATTTAAATTAATTTTACCCTAACATTCTTGTCTAGTGCCTTATTGTAAAATAGAGGTAACTCTGGGTCTTGGAAGGCTTTATCTGTTGAATAAAAGCTCTGTTAGAATTACCAAACTGGAAATATTTCAAGGTAGGTAAATAACTGCTTTTTTGTTTATTGTCCAGTCTTAAATTCAGAGAGGCCGATTACCATTGATGAATTCTTTTGACTACAGCAACTCACAAAGGCTAAGGTTTGGAAGAATTTCAATCTGGTTGAAGGATCCTTGCAGTAAGCACATATTTATACCAGTCTTCTTTCAGTCTCAAGCAGATGTCAACCAGAATCCTGGAGTCATCCTTCTGAGAACCAGAACTGGAAAGGAAGGCAGTCAGCAAGAAGTGGCTGCTATGGAGAGAAACATCTTGAACATTTATCTCTGGTAGTTACATGTGAAAATACATCAAATGAAGTATAATTATGATGAATGATACATAGTCCTTTGGAGGAGAGGAGAAAAAAAGCAACTAAAACTCAAGCTTGAATTTCTTTCATAAATTCATAAACTGTCCAAGGCAGTCATATGAGTATTTCCTTTGTCTACAAGAGTACCCTTACAAAGATCAGCCATAGTATGCATCACCCACTGGAGATTATAAATTAGTCTTTGACGATCCGCAAGCAAGTTCAGTAATTTCAGGACTGTTTGAAGAAAGAAAGTGTCATCACAGCCAGGATTCTGGAATCCTGCACAGTTGTAAAGCAAGGATATCCAACATAGCTACAGACCCGAATCCCCTTGTTAAAAATGTCTCCTAGAATCATAGTTGGAATACACTATAGACGCCTTCTAATCCAAGCCCTATGAAGTAAGAATTTTCTGTTCCAACATCGATAACAAGTGAATTCATTTCTTCTTGAAGACCTCCAGTGATTGGAGAACTCACTACCTCCAAGTCAACCTATTCCATTTCCATGTGGCTCTAATAATTTGGAAGTTCTTTGAGGTGGTAGGATTTAGATCTGGCAGAGACCTTAGAGATCATCTAGTTGAACTCATTTTATAGACTAGGAGAAAGTTATTCTGAATTTTCCTTGAAATTGAGTATTCTGTGCTATTTGGGTAATTTGTAACTTCTCATACCAAAGTAGCAAGGATGCCAGCAGTATGAAGATTTTCCTTCCAGACAAACTCCTTCATTGGTTAATCCAGTCAGCTGACAAGCTTCTCTGTGCATCAGGCACTGGTGGGGGGAGATATTAGACATACTCATGTGGCCCTTGCCCTGGAGAAACATGGAGAGAGAAAAGTAGTTCATAAACAACCCTGGGGGCACATAGGACAGTGATAGACAAGGAAAAGGTAGCAGGCAATTCAGTGTTTACTTTGCTGTTGTTTTTTCTCCCAAAGACAAATATTTTTGAAAAGAACATAAAAGTATACAATACAGAGTGAAAACACAAGATAAATGAGGAGGTGGTAAGCACACTGATGCCATCAAAAACAATTCCAGAGTTGGAAGGAACTTCAGACCATATAGTATAAGCCACGATTGAAAAAGAATCCTTTCCTACCATATACTTGATCATACAGCCTTTGTTTAAAGACCTCAAGTAAGGGAGAATCTATTACTTCCCCAAGCTGCCTGTTAACACTTTGGGATAGCTCTAATTGTTAGGAAGTTTTCTTCCTATCAGGCCTTAATTTGCCTCTCTGCTTCACTGTTGCTCCTAGGTTTGCCATCAGGGACCTACCACAAGAAATCTAATCCTTCTTCGTCTAACGTCTTAACACTTTGAGTTACTTGAGGAAAACCTTTATGTCCTCCTTAAGTCTTCTTTTCTGTAGGCCTAACATCCTTAGTTCTATCAACTGATAGTCAATATCCTTCCTAAAATGTGGCACCCAGAACCAGATACTATAGATGTGACCTATAACCTTATGACTGGACACTGGGACTCTCAGTGCAGCCTAAGATTGCAGTATGTTGAGTTGTACTGATCTTTTTGTCACCAAACCCCTCAGATCTTCAGAAGAACACATAATTATGACTCCTCTATTTTCTACCTGTGAAGTTGACTTGTTTTTTAAACATAGGTGTTTAACTGCATATATCCATGCCAAATTCCACCCTATTTGATTGAGCCCACGTTTTCTAGCTTGTCATGCTACTTAGAACATGACTATCATCCAGTGTGGTAGCTAATGACTTAGGTTTGGGTCATCTGCAAATTTGTTAAGCATACCATTTATGCTGTTTTCTGAGTCACTGATAAAAGGGACAGCAGAAGACCAAGCACAGATCTCTGGGATTCTTCTCTGGAGACCTTCCTAAGTTGACAGTAAATCATTAATGACTTTTTGAGTTTAGCTGTTCAACCAGTTCTAAATCCACCTGACTGAACTGCCATCTAGCCTGTATCTCACTCACTTCTACAGATATAATGTTCAAGACTTAATCAGATTCTCTCCTAAAATCTAAATAAATATAAAATTCCCCTTACTTTCCAGTCTAGGAACCCCTTCAAAAGCAAAGAGTCCATTCTGGTATGATCTGTTGATATCACAGGTGACCAAATTCTGTATGATGGTGGGTTCTTTAATAGTACATTTTAAAAATTTGCCAAAAAAAAGTTAGGCTCACTGGCCTGTTAATTATCGAGACTTCTGTTTTTGAAAATTGGAACCATTTATTATGGAGTAGCATAGTACATTTGAGAGAATCATCTCCACTAACTTTCAGAGATCACTGAAGTGGCTCAGCATCAGGTTTGCCAGTTATTTCAGTAGTGTTAAGCTCAGAATGAGCTGAGCCAGGTAAGGAAAGCTATGAAAAGGAAGGGCTTTGAGCTTTTTAAAGGGATAGTTGGAGGACGTTGCTTGGGGTAGATGGGACAAGGCTAACTGATTGCAGAGAACACACTGCTGCCCAACTCTTAATCTTACTTCTATTTCCTCTGCCAAGAATATAACCTTTGATTTGGAAAGGGCAATTAAAATAACTAATGAGAAGTTGATATCCTTGCTAAGTAAGGAGGTAATAAGAGCACTTTGAGTTCAAGTTCCCCACATTGCAACCAAAGGTCTAGAAAGAACTCAAAAACAAGGTATGAGAAAAGGCTATTTAAAGTGAATGTCTTTTTCTCTCAATACAAGAAAATTCCTTTAAAACATTTTTTCTTCACAAGTTTTAGAAGTTAGAAATCCGCTCTAACACCTTAATTTCGAATAAAGACAGATGAGGCACAACTAAAAATGTAAATGCTTTTCAGAGCATTTCTTAGAAATGCTCTGCTTTGGATGAGAGTACTATCATTTTCACCCCAATACCATAGTCTTATCTGCTAGCCATCAATGTAGCTCCCCCTTCAAATGTCTTAAACACAATTAGTACTTGAAGTATTTTTACATGAACCATGAGGGAAAGGAATCCAATGAAACTAATAATGTATTTGGATCTTGGATTTTGTGGGGAGGAGGGTTCTTATGGTGAGGTCTCCTAATCACTTGTTATAACCTAATAAGTCCGGTGGCTGCTTGGAGGTTGTGACTTACGTTGGGTAATATGGCTCGTGTCAAACACAAGATTTGAATCCCCACCTCCAACCTGACATTTTACAGAGCTGATAATGTTTGTGTTAAATTCTGTTGGGTTTTTCTTTTTCACTAAAGTCCTCAGATATGACCAAAAGTTAAATATAGCTTCTTAAACCTATACCAGTGCAACACAAAATCTAGCAAGGCGTATATTGGAAGGGCATTGAATACAGGTTTAATAAGGAGCTGGTCATGTCTTTTCAAGGGTCCAGCTCAGCTAAATTCAGTGGGTTGCCTGCCTTGATTTTTTCCCCTCAACATCAAAACAGTCTTTAAGAAATTAAATAAAACTTCGCATTTATCCCTTGGTGAGATTAGAGGGGAATCTTGTAAAGAAAATAGACCCTTTTATCATTAGACAATTGCAGCGACACACTAAGAGAAGGCAGTGTGTAGTGGAAAGCAGATTGGATTTATAAGCAAAAATCAGGATCTTCGTTCTGTTTACTACTAACTACTGTGACCTGAAATCATATCCTCAGTCTCATTTTTTTTTCTATTTATGTATGTATTTGATTTCTGTTGTCCTTTCTTGAAGTCAAATGGTTTAAATTTTTAGTATAAAGACTGTGGATTTCTTCATCCCCAGGAATTAAACATTCTAAAAGTATAGATTGTTATAATCGTTTTACTCTTGTTAAATTTTTATGAGTTTAGAAAACCTCATGAGGTGTTGTTATAGTGGGGGACCTACCCTTGTAGGAGTGCTGGGCAGAAAGAACACCTATATTATAGACTGATTTCCCCACAATGCATTTCTGGAAATGGCAGTAAAATGGCCAAAAGTAGATTTGCCACTCTGCTATGTGTATTGTGTGCTTAGAAAAACTGTAAAACTGAACTTGTCCATTTTGTAGTCACCGTGGTATAGTAGAATGAAACTAGATTGAGAGGGCCTTAGTTGGAAGTTTGACTCTATCCAACTGGGGCAATATATTTCTTTTCTCTGAACCTTGGTTTCCTCCTCTATAAAATGAGGGAGTTAGATTTAGATAATATCTTAAGTTTTTTTCCATCTCTCAATCCTATGGACTAATGTAGCCAGTCATGGAGAAGTTGTATTTTGTAAGAGGGGTGCACACACTGATGATCTTGAAGTATTCATTTTCTATAGTCAAGTGGAAAAAGCATAACAGTTATTAGCTATGGTGGAGCTTTCTTCTATGTAATAATACATTCCCACCACTCCTCAGTCAGCAGGTTTATTTGACATTTGGATGCAACTAAAATAAAGCTTTAAAGGGATTTGCAAAGCCAGCAAGAGTGTCCCTCTTTCCAAAGACTGAGGGAAACCTTTCTAATGTTTCTTTGTCTTAGCATACAAACCTTCAAGAGATTCTTACTGACCTTATCCTTGCCAAGTTCAAACTTTGAAAGAACTTAGTGCTTAAGAATTTTGTCGACATTTGTTTAAGCTGAACAGGGGCCTAGTGTACAAGGGCGCTTCCTTAAACTTAGAAACATAGAAGACCAAACTGAAATACCTTGTCTTCAATTTACTTAAGCCCTTCCAACATACAGACCATATGGACCATCTGAGGCCCTTTGAATGCAATGACAATATAATAGACTTTCTATGTATCTAGTGAAAAAGGACTCCATACAAATTAGCTTAGGTCCCAAGGAACCAGTGTTGGAATGGATCTTGCCCACCTGAATCTACCAGTAAGTCAAAGAAGCTACCCTTAACTTTAAGCCATGAAGACCTTCGGTCTGAACCTCCTTTTGTCTTACTAATGTTTCTTTAACTTTTATTCATGTTTGTAAGGTTGCTGATAAATAACCTACACCCATGAAATAGTTCAAAGGGGAGGAGGATTCTGATCCTTGAACCCTTTGGAAGATAATGACATGGGGGGAAAACCTCCCTCCCTCTAATTTTACGCTTTGTTCTAGTTTATTCCTCAAGCTGGGCTGAACAAGTGTAACCCTCTTCCACATGAATGATTTGGTTTGGGATTTGTACTCCTACTTCCCAATGGATGGTTGGCTCCTTGCATAATTAACTAGCTTTAATGGGCTTCTCCCTCATGCCTCTCCTTCCCAGTGATAAATGGTGCTGACTAGAGGAAGGATTTCTATTTATTGAGAGCCCATTGGCTTGTTTCTAACCCAAAGCAGATCTCTGACATCTTCAACAATGTTTGAAAATGGCTCAAATTCTAGATCTGCTTAAGTGTTTTGATCTAAATGATAAATCCTATTGGAAGACAATGCCAGCCATAGGAAGAGAAGTCTTAAATATGATTAAAACAGTGTCATAGAATGAAATTTATTTTCCCGGTATTCTGAAGTAAAGTAAATAAGGTGTGTAAATTTAGAGATCACTGAATGAGAAGATGAGTTCACAGTTTCCCTCTTTGGGCAGGTTCTCAATGATATGGTTGTATTCCAAGTTCAAGTAGCTGATGGATTATGAAACTTTTTTTTCATGCAAATGACTGTTCCAATCTAATAAGTATTAGAACAGGAAATTTTAAAGCTGGAAACTACGTAAAAGTCTTCTAATCTAAGAGTTTCAGTCTAACCTAATTTCCTCCCAATATTGTCAGTCATTTTGTTCTGTTCAGTTGATGGGCTCTAGATTTATTTGCATGAAATTCTGGATAGGTATGTTGGCATCTTGGCATATGCAAGAGACATTTAATTTTTTTTAACTGTGATGAATGAAATTAAGCTGAGCTATTCAAACCTGTAAATTTCTCATTCCCCTAAAATCTTAGGTAGATTGAGAATAACTATCTGAATGGAATTGAGGAAATTTTAATTTTGTTGTTTTCACTTTAAAATCTTTTTTCAATTTCAAATTATCTCCCTTTTTTTCTTCCCTCCCCAACCCATTGGGATGCCAAGGAATATGATATAGTCATGCAAAATATTTCCACATTAGCTATGTTGCGAAAAAAAATATATACTTCAGTCTGCACTCAGTTTATTCACTCTCTCTGGAAGTAGACAGCATTTTTTCATCATGGGTCCTTTTGAATTGTGGATCATTGTATTGATTAGAGTGGCTAAGTCTTTCACAGTTGATTGTCATTACAATATTTCTATTACTATGTACAGTTAGTTCTGCTCACTTCCCAAGTGTTTCTAAAACCATTTCTTACAGCACAATAATGCTCCCATCACAATCATATGCCACAACTTGTTCTGCCATTCATAGGCATCCCCTCAGTTTCCAATTCTCTGCCACTACAAAAAGAGCTGCTGTGAATATTTTTGTATATGTGGGTCCTTTTTTTTTTTATTTCTTTGGGGTACAGACCTAGAAGTGGCATTGATGAATCAAAGGTTATGCCTAATTTTATCATTCCTAATTGCTTTCCAAAATGATTGGACCTGTTTATAGCTCCACCAACAGTGCATTTTTGTTCAGTCATTTCAGTCATGTCCAGCTTTTTGTGGCCCATTTGAAGTTTTCTTGGCAGATTACTGGTTGTTTGCCATTTCATTCTCCAGCTTTTACAGAAGAACTGAGGCAAATAGAGTTAAATGACTTGCCTAGGGGCACACATTGAAGTGTCTGAGGCCAGATTCAAATTCAGGAACATGACTTCCCGACTAGGAATAGTGCTCCATTCACCACCCTGCCTAGTTGCCAGCAGTGTATTAGTGTCCATGCTTTTCCACGTCCCTGATAGCATTTGTTATTTTCCTTTTCTGTCTTGTTAGCCAATCTCATTAGTGTGAAGTGGCAGCTCAGAGTTGTTTTAATTTTCATTCCTCTGTAGTGATTTAGAGCATTTTCCTATGGATAGCTATCAATAACTTTGATTTCTTCTGAAAACTGTTTAAATCCTTTTACAATTTATCATTTTGAGAAGAATTGAAAAAATTTGATGTAATTAGGTTTCATATACACTAACATTACGACTGAACAGAGATGAAATGTCTCACAAGTAGCTGAGGCAGAAACATAAGGACTAAGGATGGGAGATGAGAAATTCGAGATCATGACTAATGGAGGACAGAATGATAGAAGATGAAAACTTTGCTAAAAACATTTGGAAAAAAGAAAGGAATCCCTTAGACATTTGTTGTACATGATGATTAAAAGGACAAAAGGAAATTGAGAAATAAGGAAGCCACATAGCTCAGAAGGTTTTTTTTTTAATTTTCTAAGTGCATGAAGACTATAAAAAAAACTACTTTGGGTGTAGGTATGAACTGTGGGAAATAAGTGATCCCAAGCTAAAAGTCAGAAACAAGACAGCTTTCCAGTATCCAGTTCTAACAAGATTGGATTCCACAAATTTGACCTTATATATAAAGAATTCTGAAAGAAATCCACATTCCCTGCAAAAATACCTGTTAACTTTATAGTAATGTGCTCTCCCTGCAGCCCCACCCCTACCCCCCAAAAAGCAAGAGAAGAATGGATACCCAGGTAGCTACCAGGACTGAATAGTGGTTTGTCTTGAGACTTCTAGCATTGAGAGATTTTTGCCTTACTCTGCTCATCCATGTGTTCACCCCTTTTTGTCCGCCATCTGTCCTCCATTGGGTACCAGGCATCCACATCCTTGTCTGGCCTCAGCGTATGCCCCTGTGTGCTCTTCTTTCATCTCTGGCCAGGTTCCCATGTGGCTGGCTGCATATCTTCCTGCTCTTGCTTCTTTGTCCCTGGTCCTCAACATGGTTTCTGCTTGCTGGCCCCCTCCCTCCACAGTTCGAGAGGCCCCCTTCCTGCCTCATTCCCTTCCCCACAGCTTCAGGCAAATTTACATTAAGTCTATGTAGAGGTTTTCAAAAAGGTCCGCTTACATAAAGTGAAAACCGGATGTCTGTAAAAGACTGTGTATGCTGTGCTTTGAATGACACAGGTCCTGTGGAATCAAAGTATTACAGACTATATGTAGAAGAATAGCAGTGATCCTTAAGGCAAAGTTTATGGAGGAGAGAAAACTTGATTCCTGAAACCAGAAAGTTTAATAAGCATTAAAACAGAAAAAAAAGAACTTCAACTTAGTGTTTATTTCCCGGTGTGGCAGTTTATTACGAGTGTTTTCAATAGTGGATCCACCATTCTCTGCCCCAAGAATTTTTCAAGAGGTCAGAAGTTCCCTAGAATGGAAGAGGTGCCATGAAACAAGTTTTTTTCTTCTTCTTTGAATGTCAGGGCAGTGAAGATTCAGAAAGTTTATTTTAATGGGACAACGAATTTAAGTTGTGTCAGAAGCAGGCACAGGCAGTATAAGGCCTAGCTTCTGATACCAACCATCACCAACAAGCTCTGTGGCCTTAAATATGTGGTTGCTGAACCCAAGCCCTTGTTTCCTCATTTGTAAAAGGAGATGGTTAGACAAGATAATTTCATATACATTTAACATATATGCTCAGAAATTTTGTAAGTTTATAAGAGAAAGTTGTCTTTTAAAACAAACAATGATATTTTAATGCAATGTGAAGTTGAGCTTCAGAGTTGAAATAATCCAATGAGAGACATGAAGCCCATATACTTCCTAAATAAATAAATCTTTGTGAGAAAGAGCTATCCATAAACTAGACCTTTCTAGGAACTGCAGAAATCAGAGGCCAAGAATAACTATGATATAGAGCAAGAGAAAGAATAGTTTTAGAGAATAGGAATTGTTACAGAAAAAAAAAATTTAAAACTGAAGCACAATCAAAATAGAACCATGAAAGTCATTCCAGTAGTTTCTCTTGTATATGGCTAGACGTGACCAAACCTTTTTCTCTCTCTCTTTACATTTGGAAGAATTGTATGCTGTAGAGAAGAAATTCAGGCCTAGTAGGCAACTTACAGCCCCTCTAAAGCTCAGTTTCCTTATCGAAAAGTTGGCCTTTCCAAAATTCCTTCCAATTCTTCAAGCCTGAGATTAGTCCTTGGGAGACAGGTAAAGAGGACCAAATGGTTGTTAAGGTTCAAAGTTAGATCAAGAGTTAATAGGAGGTAAATTTGTTTGGACTACAGTGTTTTCACTCGAGATCATTCAGTCGGTCAGAATAAGACGTTTGGGCCAAAGGAGCAAACAAACAGAAGGTACCATTAAGGACTATGCAAGCAGCAGGATCCAGATGGAGAGTTACCAAAAAGTCCGTCAAAGAAAGGAAGACAAATTATATCAGGTTTCAAAATCAGAGAACTGAAACAAGTGATTAAATTCAGTTTTTAAAGCAAGCCTGCTAAACTGATACAAGCCTGGCCTGAAGGTAACCAAAAGTTGGTATAGTGGATAATGAATATGTGGGGAATCAATGGCAGACTGAACTTCTAACAAGTGGACCTGACGAGTAGGAGATTCCATTTCAGCCTTCTTTTTTCTACTTGGGATTATTACTGATAAGGTATTCACACATTTCACGTTGACATAGTAGTATATTTCATGAATACAGAGGCAGTATCTGTAGAAGTTTTAAACCAAGCTTTGCTTTTGATAGATTCTTCTGTCTTGAACTTGGCTACAAGTGAAAGTCTCCTGCTGAGCAACTGATACATTACATTGCCCAACAATGTGAAGTAAAGTCCAAATTCTTCAGATTGAATAGTGAAGTCAGAAGCCAGAATGCAAGTGGATTAAGAGCCAGGAGAGTAGTATAGATGGCTTTTGTCAAGTAGGGAAGGAGAGAGTACAATAGGTTGTAGAATCAGGTGTAGTTAAGGATGAGGTGGATGTCTAGGCAGCAGGGAAGGAGCCAGTAGAGGAAAGACTGAGGAATGCAGAGTAGTGGATGTGATAGACACTTTGCTGGAGGAATCAAGAAGAGGGATTTGCCTTGGTAGGGAGAGCAGGCACTTCTTTCTATGATACAGTAGTGAGAGATATATTAGAAGACATCTGAAAGATGTAAGAAGGAGAAAAAGAGACAGCCTTAGTTTTTTCCCCCTGTGAAATGTAAAACAAGGTACTGAACTGAGGGAGGGGGAAGGGGATGGAAAGCTTTGGAATAGCCATGGAAATGAGCGGGATCTGAATAACTTTGGGAAGTGTGAAAGGACTGCCTTACTGCCGGAAGGGCCCAGTTGAGATTTTGTAGCATACATTTACAGTGGATTGAATCTGCATGATTCCATGGTTTTCTCCAGTCCTGTTCAGCAGCATATTAATTATGTTGTAAGCAGCTGAAATGGATAGTAACTCCGGAAATGCCTTTGATGGACTTTTTTTTAGGTAGAGTGGACAGTAATATACAACCCATACTTGTCATGGAACCAGCATTGCTTTGACTTCAGGCTGTTGAGAATTCGCCATGGGTGATAATTGTTCCTTGCTCCTGGGTACAGTTTTGATCCCATTTTGTGCATATATCTGTTCTATGCAATAAAGTTTACCTTGCAAATGTCTATTGGTTGTTGGGGGTAGGATGGGTAAGGGAGGGGGGAGTGGAACAAGAGCCATGTTATGATGCCAGGAGGCTTCACATGTTCTGCCAACCTGGACTGCCCACCCACCACCCATCTGT